>CM053571.1:93853844-93924010 GCA_028646485.1 Cryptoprocta ferox | reverse complement strand
GAGCCTAAATGTCCATCAACTGATGAATGGGTCAAGAAGATGTGGTTTATCTATACAATGGAATACTACATGGCAATGAGAAGGAATGAAATCTGGCCATTCGTAGCAACGTGGATGGAATTCGAGGGTGTCATGCTAAGTGAAATAAGTCAGGCAGAGAAGGACAGATACCATATGTTTTCACTCATAGGTCTAACAGGAGAAACCCAACAGAGGACCATGGGGAGGGGAAGGGGGAAAAAGAGGGAGAGGGAGGGAGACAAAGCACGAGAGACTCTTGAATACTGAAAACAAACTGAGGGCGGAAGGGGGAGGGGGAAAGGGAAAGGAGGGTGATAGTCATGGTGGAGGACACTTGTGGGGAAGAGCACTGGGTGTTATATGGAAACCAACCTGACAATAAACTATAAAGTTAAAAAAAATAAAACAATTTAAAAAATAAATAAATAAATAAATAAAAAGGTAAGTCAGGAGCATCTGAGTGGCTCAGTCGGTTAAGCGTCCGGCTTCGGCTCAGGTCATGATCTCACAGTTAGTGGGTTCAAGCCCCGCGTCGGGCTCTGTTCTGACAGCTAGCTCAGAACCTGGAGCCTGTCTTCAGATTCTGTGTCTCCCTCTCTCTCTGACCCTCCTCTGCTCATGCTGTCTCTCTGTCTCTCTCTCTTTCTCAAAATATAAATAAAACATTAAAAAAATAATAAAAAATAAATAAAAAGGTAAGTCAGATCACATACTCCTCAGCTCAAACCCCTCAATGGCTTTCTTCTCTCTTGGAGAGAAGGCCAGGCTTTCCAAGGGTTTGCAGACTCTGCCCGACCTGGCCTTCACCACATCTCTGTCCTCATCATTTTCTCTCTGGCTCAGGCTGAGCCGAGGCCAGCCTCCACTTCCTGTTCCTTCTGCCTGGAGAGCTCCCTAGGCACACTCTGGCACATTTCTTACTGCTTTTCACTTTTTTTCTCAATGTTTATTTATTTTTGAGAGAGAAAGAGACAGAGCATAAGAAGGAGAGGAGCAGAGAGAGAGAGGGTGACACAGAACCTGAAGCAGCTCCAGGCTCTGAGCTGTCAGCACGGAGCAGGATGTGGGGCTCGAACCCACGAACCGTGAGATCATGACCTGAGCCGAAGTCAGATGCTTAACCAACTGAGCCACCCAGGAGCCCCTCCCACGGCTCTTCAAAGGCCAGCTCCTCAGTCAGGACTTCCCAGCCAGCCCTTCTTGTCATCATCTATCTCCCTTCACCTGCCTATTTTCTTTTTATAGCTCCTGTCACCTCAGTTTGCCTCCCCTGACCAAAATACAAGCTCCTGGTGGGGGGGGGGGAGTAGGAGGGGAAGCAGGATATCGTTTAGTTCTAGTGCCTGGCAAGGTGCCCAGCATGAAGGCCGCCTCCACAGTAGGCAAGGCAGTCCTGGGCAAATGTTCCTTTTCTGGGCCGCTGTCTAGGTAAACAATCTGAGCCACACAAAATCAACAGGTCAGCACCATTCCAGAACTCTGTCTTCTGTGATCCCACACCAGCCAGCAGGAGCGAGCAGACTCCAGGCTGTTCTCCTGGAGCCAAGCCCTGGTTGCAGAGCCGCACCCTCCCCTCAACACCAGGACTCCTCAGGTCAAGTTCACGCGTGGTGTAGAGGGTCAGGGGGTATGCTGGAGTGGGAGGTGGGCCAGTGGGGGCCTGGCCCAGATCTAAATGTAGTATTGCCTAGTACACAGAATGTAACCCTGAAAATTATTGAATGAATACACTGAACTTGATTTCCTTCCCTCTTCTTCCGTCCAAACTCTGGCTAAGAGACGTTAAGTGCGGGTCTAAATGGAGGCTCCCTGCCACTGAGTGCAGTTTGCCAGCTCAGGGAGAGGGGCAGGCACAGAGAACAGCAGAGGGGCCCCAGTCCATGCCCAGGGCTGGGTCATTTGAGAGTATCATTCAGGGGAGCAGAGCATCTCAACATCCATGAATGAGCTTTCTGGGCCTCAAGGCTCAAGTTGTCAACCTACAATGCTCACATGAGTGATGCAGTCCCCGCTGCTTTCATTAGGGACCTTAGCTGGAATCACAGGTCAAATCTCCCAAAGGTATCTAGTGAGGTTTTTCAAAGACCCCGAGGAAGCCAGGCTGGGGGAAGAGTGGGGACACCAAGTGAGGCCCCACTCCTCTTAGGGGTTGGAGCCTATAGAGGGCAGGGCCCAGCCTCTCTGCTTCCTGGACCTTGACCGGAACATGGGGGTCTCGTGCAAAGTGCTTGCCGTATCTTACCTTCCCTGTCCTCTCAGCAAGGTCTCACAACAAAGGTGTGGTGATTCTCATTGTTACAAATGAAGAAACTAAGGCTCAGAAAGGATAAGTGATTGGCCCAAATCAAAACAATAAGTGATGGAGATGGAGTCAGGACTTAAGCATGTCTGTTTGCCCCCAAAACACAGCACCAGCATCCGACACCCCTGCCTCTCGGGAACCCAAAGGCCTCCAGGGCCTGGGAATCTTAACTCTACGGTGCTTCATGTGCGAGCCTTCAAAGCCCATAACAGGGACTAGGGCATGCGGATGCCTAAGAGATACAGGAGGGGCTCTGAATACAAGAGCCCAAAGCAGAGAGGACAACTGTGGGCTTCATGGTGGGGGTTTACCTGAGCAGACAGTCTGACAGACACTGAAATGCCCAGTGCAGTTTCAGACCAGACCCTCCTGCCCTCTGGCCAGCGTGCTCATGCACCATGGACAAGTCACAGGGGAGAACAAACAGACCACAGAGTAGTGTGGGAGCCCCAGAGCCTTCAGTTGAAGTAGACCTGCCCTTACAACTGAGTTTCACCTGCCACAAGCTAGACAGATGGAGATAGCCTTCTCACCTGGCCAGTCCTGGGAAGGGCAGTGCTTAAGTTGGCCTCAGACGCTGTCTCATGCCAGCTCCTGTGGGAAAAGGAGTCAGACCCCACCGGCGCGAGAGCACCTGAGAGAGGGTAGCCGCTGACTCTCAAAGAATTCTCCGAAAGCATCTGCCCACCCCCAGGACTCCCAGAGGAAGGCCTGGAGCCCAAATGAACACTCTGGGTGAAAGAAGGCGGAATTCCCCTGTGAAGGAAAATGTGAGGGAGTTAATTTTATTTCTGAGAGGGAGAGGATCATGACAACAGAGGGCAGAGAGAGGAAGAGGAAGGAAGATGAAGAAGGGGGAATGCCAAGCAACAGTGGCGCTGGGGCTGTAGAAATGGCCATGGGAAGCCTCTATGAGAACACATGGTCTAATATCCAATTTGTAGTCATCACTGCTGCTCCATAAATTCTCTCCATCTCCCCAGGCCATCAGTAAAACCTGCCACACAGGCACTTCATGGTGGTGTGGGAAGCAGGTGAGTTTTGAAATAAGGGAAAAAGGTTCCAAGGTTGACAAGCAGCTTCTGCTCAGGCTAGAGGGATAAGATGGGCTGCCTGGGCAGAAGCAGGAACTCAGGGCCAAATGACCAAGGGAACACATTCCAACCTCCACCCCAGGCAATCTCAGAAATCCTGAAGAAGACACTGGACTTTCCACAACATGGGTGAAGGAAGGAGCCAATCTTATCCCAATATTGAGAGGCAGATGACTCAGCTGCCCAGCAGCCTCCTTTCTGGTAAGAGGTGTGTTAATACTTTCCATCTGGTTCTAACCGTGACTTCACACATCTCTGCTCCGGTCACCTGGGTGTTGGTTTTCGAGTATCTCACCCAGCAAGCATTCTTGTGTCCACTCTGTAGGAGGTGACCTCTTGATGACTGCCTGCCACCGTAGCTCTGTGGCCCTAAGTTACCCTTGTCACTCCTCTGAGCCTTTTTCTCACCATTAACAGGGATCCCAACATCTACCTCCCAGGTTGTAGGGATTAAACAGAAAGCCCCTATGATGGTTAGTTTTATGTGTTAACTTGGCTTGACCACAGTATCCAGATATTTGGTTAAACACTATTCTGGATGTTTCTGTGAAGGTGTTTTTGGGGAAGACTTACATCAGAATTCGTGTACTTTGAGGGGCGCCTGGGTGGCTCAGTCAGTTGGGCATCCAACTCTTGGTTTCAGCTCAGGTCATGATCTCCTCGTTCATGGGTTCCAGCCTCATGTCAGGCTCTGCACTGACAGTGTGGAGCCTGCTTGGGATTCCTCCTCTCCACCCTCTCCTCCCCGCCCCCGCCTCAAAAATAAATAAACATTTAAAAATAATAAAAGTTAGGGGCGCCTGGGTGGCTCAGTCAGTTAAGCATCTGACTTTGGTTCAGGTCATGATCTCACGATTCGTGGGTTTGAACCCCACATAGGGCTCTGTGCTGACAGCGCAGAGCCTGGAAGCCTGCTTCAGATTCTGTGTCTCCCTCCCTCTCTCTCTCTGCCCTCCCCTGCTCACACTCTCTCTGTCCCTCTGTCTCTCAAAAATAAACATTAAAACTTTTAAAAAATAATAATAATAAACAAATAAAATTGGTGTGCTTTGAGTAAAGCGGATTGCCTTCCATTATATGAGTAGTCCTCATCCAATCAGTTGAAGGCCTGGATAGAACAAAACACTAACCTCCCTGAGCAAGAGCAGCGAATGGCTTTTGGACATGAACCACAACCTTGGATCTTTCCTGGACCTTCATCTTGACTGCCCACCATGCAGATTTTGGACTTGCCAGCCTCCATAATCACATGAGCCAATTTTTAAAAACAAGTCACTATACGTGTGTGTGTGTGCGCGCACACATCCTACTGGTTCTGTCTCTGGAAAGCCCCAACGAATAAGACCCCTCACCATATCCAGCATGCTGTAAGTGTATAGTCAGGACCCTGGCCCCCAGGGCTGCTGTGGAACCAAGGAGATAAGCTTTGTACAAAAGTTGGGTCATATCAGCCTGGAGTCTTGTCAGATCTTCAGCCTCCCTGCTGTGGGAATGCAACCAAAGTCCATGTGATCCGAAGCAGCTTTTAAGAGGTCGTGGTAGGCTCTGTCGTGAGGGCTGCTTCATCTGCATAAACAACTTCCCTGATTGCCCCCTCTGGTGGGCAGGGGCGTGCTTTCTTGTGGGTGTACGATTGTTGGATGAAACATCACCAGGAAGATGTTCCCTGCTGTGTCAAATGTCCAGAGTGTAAAATCTGAGAGGTATACAGTACACTAAAGACGCTTAAATGTGAAACCAGCCTTGGAAAACCTCTGGCCACTGCTGTCATTTTGCAGATGGGGAACAGGGGCACCGAGAGGAGAGGCTATTTGCACGGGACAGTCAGGCACAGAACCAGGAGCACAGCCCTGGCCCGCTGGCATCGTGCTGAGTTTCAGGTAACTGGTGTCATTGAGAAACAAACAGATTAAGGGACCTTCCCCAGATCATGATGCAGTAAGTAGTGGAGCTGGGATTTGAAAGCAGTTCCACCACTTTGAAACCCGTGCTCTTCTCACCACCCCTAGATGAGAAGGTAGGAGACATCCTGGACATCCTGGGAAGGTAAGAGACACACACCAAACAGTTGTTTTCATTCCCATGTTTCTATTTCTATGCTTCTCACTTTGACTTTTCTTGAACCAAACCACCACCTTGAAATTCTTTTCCCTTCCACAGTTCCAGAAAGATCTACATCATTAAAATGTCACTCGGCACACATTTATGGAGTGCTTTATGGTGCATGCCAAATCTAGACAAATTTGCCAAACAACAGTTCCATTGGGGGAGGGGGGTGCACAGACAAGAAAACGGGAAATTACAGTCCAGAAAAAGGGATCTGAGACAGAAGGGGACACCTAGAATCTACAGTGAGGGCATGTAGGTTGTCAGAAAGGGGGAGGGATCCTTAGGAAATACTTCCCTGAGAAAGTGACATTTAAGCTGAAACCAAAGGTATTTCAAAAGAGTTGACTAAGGAAGTGGGGAGAAGTGGGGAAGGCTCCTGCCAGTGAACAGCATGTTCAAGGCCAGAGGCTTTCGAAACCGTATATCTAATCAAACACCCCCAACCCCACCTCTGATCAGCAGCCCTCCATGGCTTCCCAGGCCCAAATGAAAAAATCCAAGCTTCTGAACAATGGCCTACATTCAGTTGGGGCAGTTTAGAATGTCTCTGTGATGTCCAATGGGGATGGCAGGTAGAGTAGCCATGAGAGCTGAGAGGTGGGTCAGGAGGAAGATGGCAGCCAGAGTGAGGGGCGTGGGGTGGTCATGGAAGTCTCCCAAACCAAGGAAGGATAAGGAGTTAATGGGGCTGCAGCTGAAAACTACTGGAGAATGTCTGAAAAGTGTTATTGTATGGACAAAGAGGTATTAAAAAGAAAGCCAGCCACAGGCCCAACTCAGAGCCTGAAGAGTCAGGTGCTCCCAAGACAGCAAACCAAGACTTAACTACAGTTTCAACTTCTCCAGGAGTAGCTCCACACTCAGCAAGGAGCCAAAGGCAGGGCTGAACTCACAATCTTGATATCAAGAATCAGATGTTCAACCCACTGAGCCACCCAGACACCTCTCTAAGGGTAGAATTTTAAGTCAGTCAATCTGGAACTTTCTAGTCCGCTCCAGTGAGGTAATGTGTCACATGGGCCCTCCCCATGCCTCAAAAGAAGATGAGGAAATCCATCTAGTGAGACTCCCCTGCCCTTCCCCCTAAAGGAAGATGATCTGGAGCTCCTTGCTGGCTCAGTCAGTAGATCAGCTTACTCTTGATCTTCAGGTCATGAGATCAAGGCCCATGCTGGGTGTAGAGATTACTTAAAAAAAAATAAATAAAGGAAGGAAGATGACCTGGCCTGAAACAATCTTTGCTTTTGCTAATAATATTCTTGCCCCACCCTCCTCCCTATAAAAACCCTCTATTTTGTGCAACTCCCAGGAGCTCCTCTCTGTTTGCTAGATGGGATGCTGCCCAATTCATATTTAATAAAGCTTTACTTGGTTGGATTTTGTGTTTTAGCAGAGGTCACTGACCTTTCACAAATCGGTTTACCAGGCCACTGCACACAGGAGGTAGGTAGTGACGTGGCTAAGAGCGCCAGCTCTGGAGGCAGATGGCCTGGCTTTGAAACCAGAATTACTTACTTCCTGTGTGTGGGTTGCACTCAGTGTGATCACATTTAACCTCTCTGGCCTCAGTTTCCTCATCTGTAAAATGGGCTAGTAGTAGCACCTACCTCTTTGGGTTGTTGTTGTAGGGACTAAAAGGGTCAGGACATGCGGTGCCTGGGTGGCTCTGTCAGTTAAGTGTCTTACTTGGGCTCAGGTCATGATCTCATGGTTCATGAGTTCAAGCCCCATGTCAGGCTCTGAGAGCCTGGAGCCTGCTTCAGATTCTGTGTCTCCCTCTCTCTCTGCCCCTCCCCTTCTTGGGCTCTCTCTCTCTCTCTCTCTCCCTCAAAAATAAATAAACATTAAAAAAAAGTTTTTTAAGGGTCAGGACATGCAGGTGCTTAGAGCAGCCCCTGACACATAGAGCTCAATAAATGTTTGATCTAGAAACATGAGGGCTAAAGAGTGAATGGAACCGGAGGTGGAGGTATTGAGCGTAAGCTAATCTTTCAAAAAGTTTGAGTCTGCAGTGGAAAAGGAAAACAGTGGAAGGTGATGGGGGATCAAGGGAGGGTTTGCTTTTTAAGACAGGAAGAAATACTGATTAGAAGGAGCCAGAGGAGAGAGGGATTGAAGATTTGGGGAGTGCAGGAGAGGAGTTGGGTTTCAAATGCCCAAGAGAGAGTGAGAGAGAGTGGTGGAGTAGATGCCCATAAATGGGTAAGTGGGTGTGGGTGGGAGGCCCAGGAGGCCTTCTATTTACTCCCAGAGGTAGAGGTGACTGCCACCAACTCAAAATAAGGAGGTGGGTGGGAGGGAAGCAGAGAAGGTCAGACCTGCCCTTAAGAAAAATGGAGGAAACCACTTCTGATTCAGTCAAGCTGAGAATAATCCCTCACCTCACAGGACTTGACAATTCACAGGACTGATTCTCACCTCATCTTCATTCCATACCCCGCAACAACCCCAACGAACATTCCTGTTACCCTTTTTGCAGGAAGGAATCAGCCCCGGCTTGGTAGTAAGACCCCAGACACAGAGCCAGGCTTTCTGAGCCGGGCCTCTGTACTCTTCTGCTGTGGGCCTTGTTCGTCGTGCACGCCCATACCACACCAACACTTGTGCGCGCAACCCCCACACATACACACCCCTCCTTAAGTAAGGATCTCGCCCCGTCTCACCCTGGCAGAAAGCCGATTCAGAATGCATGTGAGCCAGGGCCACTTTGGTGTAGGGTTGATCTCAATCTACTCTCTTAGGGGAGAAGCTAGTTAATTATTCATGCGTTAAAAAAACAAGGTGTAGGACAATGGGACTAGTATGCTGACATTTATGTAATAAGTCCGGGGAAAGAATGTGTGTGTGAATGTGTTTGCTTATATGTGCGTAAAACATTTCTGGAAGGAGGCAGAAACCTCTACCTCAGCGGTGGGAGCTGCCAGACAGGAAGGAGGGAGATTTTTTTAGTGTATTCTCTCCTGTGCCTTTTAAAAAATAAATAAATAATGTTTGTTTGTTTGTTTGTTTTTTTGTTTATTTTGAGAGAGAAAGAAAGAGACAGAGTGCAAGGAGGAGGGGAGCAGAGAGAGAGAGAGAGACACACACAGAATATGAAGCAGGTTCCAGGCTCTGAGCTGTCAGCACAGAGCTGGACACAAGGATCGAACTCACCAACTGCAAGATCATGACCTGAGCCAAAGGCAGAGGCTTAACCAACTGAGCCACCCAGGAGCCCCCCTCCTGTGCCTTTCGAATCTGAAATTGTTAAATAAGTAAATATATGCTTTAAAATACAAACTAGTACTTTGACTATTAAAACACACCCCACGACCGAGCTATGTTGTGATGTCACGACTGGAAATTCACGGTTCCACCCCATGGTCCTTCTGGCCCTCCCTTTTCCTCCCCTTGGCTTCCGGTCCAAGTCTTACCCAAACTTCAGACTCTGGCCCTGAAGCATCCCTGTGAACCACAGGAACCAAGTGTGGGCCACCACAGGTCCCCAGGCCCCAACCCCTGTGAGTGTGGCGGGCCGGACCACATCAGGCTCTGTGATCTGGGGCTGTCCACGTGCATTTCTTCCAGTTGTCACAATCATCCTCACTCAATTAGATAAAAAATGAGGGGATTTTTGTAAGTTTACAGCCAGAAGGGACTGAGGATTCCAGGAACAGCCCTATGTGGGCCTTCTAACTCAGAAAGGGGACAGTGCTCAGCATCTGGGGCACCCCAGAGCCCAGACCACCTCTCCCATGGGCTGCCTCTTTTTCTTCTCCTTCTGGGCATCTTCCTGCTTGGGCCCCCTCTGCCCCAAGGCCCAGCCCATCACCATCACCTCCCATGCGGGCACAGCCCTGACACCAAAGTCCCAATCCAGGCCCCTGGTTCAGGATGGTTTCTCTCAGAAGGGCTGAGGACAGGGTGGTCTCCAGGATACCTCCAGGCTGGCCTGGCCTCACCTGACACCCAGCACTGCCTCTCCTGGATGTGTTCCTATGAACAGAGGCCTGGATACCTTCTCCGGGTCTAAAAGCCAGAAGAAATACCTCTGATATTTGCTACAAGGGAGAAGGTCCAGATTTATAAATACCTGACTACAAAGGGCCCACACAGGCACGCCACCACAGCCTCAGGCAGCCACCCCACTTGCTGCCCATGCCAGACTCCAGCAGTAGGAAAAATATTTGGAGATGTTGGACAATCCATGCACTCAAAAAATAAAGAAAAATAAGCCACAGAAACAGCATGGGATTCTAAATCAGAAAGATCTAAATTTTATTTCTACATCTGCCACTTACTAGCTCTTCGATCTTAGGCCACTGAGCCTCACTGAGGCTCAGTTTCTTCACCTGTGAAGTGGGAGTAACAATATCTATTTCACAGGGTTGACATGACACTTAAAACAAATAATGTGTGTGACAAAGCACATAGTAGGTGCTCCACAAATGACGTTTACCCTTTCCCCTCTGTGGCTACTTTTCTTCTTCCGTCTTCCCTGCAATAAATCCCCTTTGCTTAAGTTAACCAGAGTCAGTTTCTGTTGGCTGCAACCAAGAATGCAGATTGATAGGGCCTGTGGCGCCACATAGCTTTACAGTGGGGGACATTTGTCATGTGTTCTTGCTACCCAACACCTTCGAATACCTTTCCCATGTCTGGGGAGTTCCTCTTTTCCAAGGGAGAAGTCAGGAAACGGGGTTTTCCAGCCTCCTTTGTAGCTGGGGAGCAGACATGTGACCCACACCCCACCAACCAGAGACAACTAAATGAGGTCTCCCGTGCAGGTGAAGAAAGAGCATAAGGAGGCAGCTACCACGTACCACGTGGGACGCAAGCCCTAGTGATGGAAGGAAGAGATGGAGGCACCGGTGTTTGGGGCTCCTGGAAAGGAGGCTCTGGGCATCTGAGGGCCAGCATGGGCAATATGGGATGCACTGCCCTTATCTAAGGAAGGTGGTGGGCCTTTCTGATGGGGTCAGAGATAGGGTCTGTGTTGCCTGCAAACTAGTTTCCCTGGTCCTCCCCGAGGTTCCCTAGCAATCAAATATTCTAAAACAAATTCCTTTTCCAACCACAAGAGTGACTGCTACATTTTGCAACTAAGGACACTGATACATACACACACACATGTACAGTACCTGATTGTTTTTATTTCAGCCTTATCAAGGTATAGTTGATTAAAAAAAGTTGGAAGGTGGGGCACCTGGGTGGCTCAGCTGATTAAGCATCCACGGTCTGTGAGGTCAACCCCAGGCTCTGTGCTGACAGCTCAGAGCCTGGAGCCTCCTTCGGATTCTGTGTCTCCCTCTCTTTCTACCCTTCCCCTGCTCATGCTCTGTCTCTGTCTCTGTCTCTCTCTCTCTCAAAAATAAACATTAAAAAATGTTTTTTAGTTGGAAGACATTTAAAGTGTACATCATGGTGGTGATTTGATACACATATACACTGTGAGAGGGGACCCCCCATTCTAGTTCATTAACACTTCCATCACTGCACATACTCACATATTCTTCCTTCCTTCCCTCTTTTCTTCCTTCTTTCCTTCCTTCCTTCTTTCTTTTCCTTTCTTTTCTTGGTGAGAACATTTATACTCTCTTATCACTTTCAATTATATAATGCATTATAGTTACTTATAGTCACCATGGCTATATATTAGATCCTCAGAACTTACTCTTTTTTTAAGATTCCACAGATAAGTAATATCATGTGGTATTTGTCTTTCTCTGTCTGGCTTATTTCACTTAACATAATGCCCCCCAGATCTAAAAATGTTGCTTCAAACAGTAGGATTTCCCTGTTTCTCATGACTGAATATTATTCCACTGTACATATATACTAGGTCTTCTTTACCCACTCATCCACTGATGGACACAGGTTGCTTCCATAACTTGGCTGTTGTAAATAATGCTGCAGTGAACACGGGAGTGCAGATAATCTGTTCAATACCCTGTTTTCCTTTCCTTTAAAGTTTACTTTTTTTATTTTAAGAGAGGCAGAGGGAAAGGGAGAGAGAGAATCTCAAGCAGGCTTCACGCTGTCAGTGCAAAGCCCAAGGTGGGGCTCAACCCCATGAACAATGAGATCATGACCTGAACCTAGATTAAGAGTTGGAAACTTACTGAGCTACCCACACACCCCCACAGTAGTCTCTTATGATCATTTGTATTTGTGTGATCATTTGTATTAGTTCTAATGTTTCCTCTTTCATTTATAATTTAGTCTGAGTCCTCTTTTTTGTGTTGAATCTAGCTAAAAGTTTGTCTATTTTTGTAACTTTTTTAAAAAACCCAGCTCCTAGGGCACCTAACTGGCTCAATCAGTTAATCCTCCGACTTTGGCTCAGGTCATGATCCTGCAATTTGTGGGTTCCAGCTCCTGTGTGGGGCTCTATACTGACAGCTCAGAGCGTGGAGCCTGCTTCAGATTCTGTGTCTCCCTTGCTCTCTGCCCCTCCCCCACTCGCACTCTGTCTCTGTCTCTCTCAAAAATAAATAACCATTAAAAAAAAACAGCTCTTAGTTTCATTGACCTTTTCTATTGTCTATTTAGTCTCTGTTTCATTTATTTCCACTCTGATCATTGTTATTTCCTCCATCTACTAACTTTGGGCTTAGTTTATTCTTAGTTCCTTGAGGTATAAAGTTGTTTATTGAGGCCTTTTTTCCCCCTTAATGTCGATATTTATCACCATGAACTTATCTCTTAGAACTCCATACACTTTAGCATGTTGTACTTCCAGTGTCATCTGTCTCGAGATTTTTTAAATTTCTCTTGGTTTTGTCTTTCACTCATTGGTTGTCCTGCAACATGTTTTTCAATATTCATGTGAGTTTTCCAGTTTTCTTCTTTTGATTCTAGTTTCCTACCATTGTGGTTGGAAAAGATGCTTAGGATGATTTCAGTCTTCTGTAATTTATTAAGACTTGTTTTGTGCCCTAGCATATAATCTATCCTGGAAAATGTTTCACGTGCACTTGAGAAGAATGTGTATTCTGATGCTGTTGGATAGAATGATGTAAATGTCTGTGAAGTCCATCTGGTCTAACATGTAATTTAGGTATAATATGTTTCCATTTTGATTTTCTGTCTGGATGATTTGTCCATTATTTAAAATAAGGTAGTAAAGTCTCCTATTATTATAATACTACCCTCTAATTCTCCCTTCAGGTCTATTAATATTTGCATTATACATTTAGACATTTAGGTGCTTCCATATTGGATCCATAAATATTTACAGATCTTCTATCTTCTTGTTGGACTCATTCTCTTTATTATTAAATAATGACCTTCTTTGTCTCTTATTACAGTCTTTGACTTAATGTCTATTTTTGTCTGATGTAAGTCTGGCTACCCCTGCTTTCTTTTGGTTTCCATTTGCATGGAATGTCTTTTTCCATCCCTTTACTTTCAGTCTGTGTGTGTCCTTAAAGCTAAAGTGAGTCTCTTAGGGGCACCTGGGTGGCTCAGTCGATTAAGTGTCTGACTTCAGCTCAGGTCATGATCTTGCAGTTTGTGGGTTTGAGCCCCACGTCAGGCTCTGTGCTGACAGCTCAGAGCCTGGAGCCTGCCCAGATTCTGTGTCTGCCTCTCTCTGCCCCTCCCCTGCTCACACTCTGTCTCTCTCTGTCTCAAAAATAAATAAACATTAAAAAAAATAAAGTGAGTCTCTTAGAGGCAGCATATAGCTAGGTCTTTTTTTTTTCCATTCATACACCCTATGTCTTTTGATTAGAAAATTTGGTCCATTTACATTTAAAGTAATTATTGATAAGAATGGACTTATTATTGTAATTTAGTTCCTTGCTTTCTGGCTGTTTTGTAAATTTTTTGCTCCTTTCTTCTGTTGCTCACTTCCTTTGTGATTTGATGATATTCTGTAATGATATGCTTAGAGACCTTTCTCTTTATCTTTTGTGTATTTTACTATAGAGTTTTTGCTTTATGATTACCATGAGGCTAACTTTAAATATCTAATATTTATAGAATTCTATTTTAAGCTGATAACAATTTAGAGACATACTAAAGCTCTACATTTTTATTCTCCCCTCACACACATTTTATGTTTTTAATGTCACAACTTACATCTTTTTCCCTTGTGTACCCTTTCACAAGTTATTGTTGTTATAGTTATTTTTAATACTTTTGTCTTTTAACCTTCATACTATATTTATAAGTGATATACCCCCCCCACCATTTTACAGTATTCTGAATGTAACTATATGTTTATCTATACCAGTAAGATTTACACTTTCTGTTTTTCTGTTACTAATGTTTTTCTGTTACTAATTAGCATCCTTTCATCTCAGCTTTAAAAAGTCCCTTTAACATTTCTTGTAAAACCAATCTAGTGGGGATGAGCAGCTTGTTTGGAAAACTCTCTCCTTCAATTCTAAAGGACATTGTTGCTGGGTAGAGTATTCTTCATTGGCAGGTTGTTGTTTTTTTCTTTCAGCACTTTGAATATACATGCCACTTTTTTCTGGCATGAAAAGTTTCTGCCAAAAACTTGAATTGTCTTATGGGGCTTCCCTTGTATGTAACAGTTTTTTATTCTGCTGCTTTTAAGATTTTCTTTTTATTTTTAATTCAATTCAATTATGATGTGTCTCATTGTGGGTCTCTGGATTCTTCTTGACTGGAACTTTCAGGGCTTCCTGGATCTGAATGTCTGTTTCTTTCCCTAGGTTAGGGAAGTTTTCAGCCTTATTTCTTTGAATAATCTTTCTGCCTCTTTCTCTCTTTCTTTGCCTCTTGGGACTTCATTAATGCATATATTGATCTACTTTATTGTATCCCATAAGTCTCTTAAGTTATCTTCACTCTTTTTTTTTCTTTTACTCTCTCTTTCTTTTTTTTTTAATTTTCTCTTCTTATTGGATGAATTTCACTGTCATATCTGTGAGTGTGCTGATCTTTTCTTCCATTGATCTAGTCTGCTGTTGAATCCCTCTATTGAATTTTTTAGTTCAGTAATTGTATTCTTTAGTTCAATGATTTACATTTAGTACTTCCTTATATTTTCTCTTTCTTGAAATTCTCACCTTGTTTATGCATTGTTCTTCTAACCTTAGTGAACATCTTTATGACCTTTTTTAACTCTTTATACAGTAAATCCCTTATCTCTATTTCATTAAGGTCTGTTTCTGAAGTTTTGCATTGTTCTTTTGTTTACAACATATTCCTCTGTTTCTCCACTTTTCTTGACTCTTTGCATTGGTTTCTGCACATTAGATAAAACAGCCTTCACTCCCAGTCTTGAAAGATTGGTAAGAGATGAACCTTATCATTCAACCCAGACTGAGCCCTAAGTTGTCTTTCAAAATTGTGTGATTTTCCAAGCCACCTTCTTTGCTCTTAGTGGCTCCCAGTAGTTTAGCATGTGCCAAGACCTGTCAGTGTCCCAAAGGGGAAGATTTCATTCAGTACCTAGATGCAAGCTTATTGGGCAGCTTTTAAAATATCAAATAAATCTCCTTCAGGGAAAGACAGAGAGATAGACATTTCTGTCTGCTCTCTCTGGGTCCTAAAGGGATAGCTAGTTAAGAACTGTTTCTCTTTCTTTCTTTCTTCCTTTCTTTCTTTCTTTTTCTTTTTTCTTTTTTCTTTCTTTTCTTTTTTTGCTACAGTCCTGTGGGATCCATGAACACAAGCCCTGGCCACCAAAGCCAAATTATCAATGGCCACATTCTCTAGGTGGCACCTGCAAAAGCAAGGGCACCAAACATGTGCACAAGCTCCTTCCAAGGAGACACAGGCTACCTGGAGCAGGCCAGAGGGAGAAAACCAAGACAACCCTGCCAACCTTCCCATCTCTGCTCTCTGGGAGGATAACAGTTAGCACCTAGATGTGTGCTAAATAAGAAAGCTGACCTTCAGGCAGCAGATTTTTGAAGTATGCAAATATGGCTTTTTCTGGGAAATATGGAGGTGGACATCTTGTCTGCTCTCTCTGCACTGAGCCCTGGGGGAGGGGGATAGGTATCCCCTTAAGGTCCATTGCTTGGTTTGCTTTAGTCTTGTGGGTCCTATGGATGCAAGCCCCATTGGTTTTCAGAGCTAGGTATTTTGGGCCCCTAGCCCTCAAGTGGAAGTCTTAAAAGTTAAGGTATAATGTATTGGATCTAAACCCTTTGCTCCTTGGGGAGAAGTTGGAAGTTGTGAATTCTCTCACATCTGCATGTTGTTGTGTTACAATGGAAGTTAAGGATTATGACAAGAGTGTGCCCCATTTTGAGGTGGATATTTTCCCATTCATCCTATGTATAGAAGTCACTGATTTGATTTCTGGATTTCTTTCAGAGGAAAGCTGCTGCACATGTAACTGAAATTAGGTGAGTCCATGGGAAGAGGGGAGTTTAGGCGCCTCCTATGATGCCATCTTGGTCCAGACAGTACCTCATTGTTCTCAATACAGTCTGTGACACTGCATTAAATTTCACCAATATGGAATTGATTATATAAGATCCACTTTAAAGACTCTTAGGAGCAACATTTGTTGCATTTATTAGGAGCCTTTACTTTCCTGATCAACTATCCATGAGATCAGATACACTAAGGAAACAGTAGAAAATTTGTCTGCTTAGAGCAATGGAAACACAGGAAGTCTGTATTGGGGCCAGGGGGTTCAGTGGGGCTCTCCGGAGGCCTTCTTGGAGGCCTAAGGGCTGGTACAAGAGACCCTAAAAGTTAGGTCAGGCACAGAAAAGAAAGCAAGAAGATGTCATAGCAAATCATTTCCCCCTTGTTCACTCTGCTCCAAACATACTGGGCTTTTTATGGTGCCTTACTGGTGCCAGGCAGGTTCCAGGTACAGAGCCCTTGTCCTGGCTCTTCCCTCTGTGTGTGTCTCTCTCCCCTTCCAAAAACTTCAGAGACCTCACCACTCTTTCAAGTCTGCTTAAATGTCACCTTCTCAATAAGGCTTCCCCCAAACACCCTACATAAAACTTCAATAACACCTGCCCCAGCACTTCTTATCTCCTTTATCCTCTCTTTTTATTTTTGTATGGGACTCATCATCTTCTAATATTATATATACATATAATTTATTGTCTATCTCTCTGCCTGAGAGGGATCTTTGTCTATTTTGTTCATTAATATATCCCAAGCACCTAGAACTGTGCATGGAACATAGTTGGTACTCAGGAAGCAGTCACTGAATGGTGAAAAAATTTAGTCACCAGATATTTAGATATTTATTTAAGCTTACCCTTTATCAGCCCAAATGCCACCCACAGCTACACAATGAAGACAGACACAGTCCCTGAAATTATGAAGCTTAGGCAAGCTTGTTATCTGACACAAAGACAGTTTGAGAAACGAATGACTAGATAATGTGCTCACCTTCCTAGGAAGTGTGGCATCTTTACAGATAAACTGTTTAATTCAGAGAAATGGCCTCTGGCTTCAGGATTTCAGCCTGGCTATTTCTGAGCAGGGTTGACCTCTGGGTGTGTCTCAGATTACAGAGAGGAGGCTACCCCTCCCACACAGCCAGCCTGCCAGAGCCCCGACCACGAAGAAAAGAGTCCTGAGACAGCCACCTTCCCTCCTCATTGTTAAGATATATCAGCCAGGATCTCAGCAGCAAGCAGAGAATGCATCCAGAAGGGGCGACCGAGAAGACTTTGATGCAGGGGCTAACCATAGAGGAAGAGGCAGGGCTGAAGAAAACCAACTAGAGATGGTGAAGCAATCTGGGGCTGGAAAGAGCTGGAAGCCACTGCCACTCTGAGGCATAAAGAAGCAAGGGGAAGGGGGCAGGAACCAGCAAGGCCCAGAGATTCAGGGGAGGGCTACTTGACAGGAGCTGTGGCCTTCAGGAAAGGAACGAAGCCACTGCCATTCAGCAGCCCAGTGACAAGTGAGCCAAGGGGATGAGTGCCTTTCCCATTCTCCTCTCAGCCTCCAGGTCCTGGGGTGCCTCCAGTGCGCTGACCGGAAGCCAGAGGGCAGGGGAGCCCACTAGCAGAGGTCCACAAAGGTCAGCCCGCAGAGGTGCAGAGCAGGTGGAGAAGGGTGGAAAGCAGATAGGGAGGGGCAAACGGAATATCTAGCACACTCTGACTTCCTTTGGGCAGGCTGGGAAACTGAGGCACAAGCAGCTACACCTGGAGAATCTGTATTCCATACCAGGCACGGGCTTGAGGTACTAGGGAAAGGCACAACAAACATTGTTCAGTTCTGAGAAGACGGGAAACAGCAGTGTGCTTGTCTGGACGTCACCATGGCAACCACTGCATTGCCTTCCAGACCCAAGCCCCGGGAATGGCTAGAAGTCACTTTTTCCATCACCCACCCATTCCATTCCTGTCCTTTCCTTCCTCCTCAGTCCCAGAGTAATTTCCCTTGTTGCATCCATTCCCAAAGAGAGTTTTTCTAAGAACAATGGATGGCAGCTCTGGGAGGAGGCAGGGGGTGCCTTTGGGCAGGGACAAATGATGTTATATTGGGGAGGAAATAACAAAATGAGGTGGCACAGAGGGTGCCCCAGAACCCAGGGTGAAGGAGATCTGGTCATGGGGGAGCTATCTGTGAGGGCTGACCCGGAAACCTAACATGTTTAGACTGTCATCAGTAAGCAACTTTTACTGTGTTGGCAATATAAGGACATATCAAACCATGGTTCCCTTGCCTCTGCCCCCTGCCAGTGAGATAGAAGAAAGAAGGCTTTCACTTGTCCTTCCTCGTCAGCACACCAAAAATGGTTACCAGTGAGCGGCAGCTTCTAGAGGGGCATGGCACCAGGTCTCTCTCTTCAGAGGAAACTACTAGAAGAAGGATGTGCCTTTTTGCCAAAAAAAAAAAAAAAAAAAAAAAAAAAGGAAAGGAAAGGAACAGGGGCACCTGGGTGGCTCAGTTGGTTAAACGTCCAACTCTTGATTTTGGCTCAGGTCATGATTTCACAGGTCATGAGATCGAGCCCCGCATCAGCCTCTGCACTGACAGAGTGGAGCCTGCTTGCGATTCTCTCTCTCCCTTCCTCTTTCCCTGCCCTTCCCCAGCTCACGCACACCCACACTCTCTTTCTAAACAAATAAATAAATAAATAAACTTAAAAGAAAAAAAGCAGGGCGCCTGAGTGGCTCAGTCAGTTAAGCATCTGACTTTGGTTCAGGTCATGATCTCACGATTCATGAGTTCAAGCCCCGCATCTGGCTCTCTGCTGCTGTCAGCACAGAACCTGCTTCAGATCCTCTGTCTCCCTCTCTCTATGCCTCTCTCCTGCTCACTCTCTCTCAATCTCTCTCTCAAAAATAAATAAACATTAAAATAAATATAGACAGACAGACAGATAGATAGATAGATAGATAGACAGATAGATAATAAAAAGCAAAGAAGCAGAAGGGAAGGGGCCACAGGCTTATCTGGTGACCACTATATGACACCCTTTTTTTTTTTTGATGCTGATGCCTAAGAGGCTTCCATGCCCAGAACAATCCTCCTGAGCTGGATTACTATAGAACTCAGGGTGTGGGGTGACCTGTCAAGGCAGTCTCTCTCCCTCAGGCCTCCTCCCACCCCAGCCCAGCTCAGCGTCCCCTCTCAGGGTACATTTACCCACATCCTCCTGTCCTCCCTCCACCTAATTCCAACCTGTCCTTCGAGACTTGGCTGGGTCTGCACAGAGTATTTATTCTCTGGTCATTAATGCCACACTGTCCCTCTGAAATTCCAAAGCAAACACAGCTTACGGTACTCAGTGTTTACCCAGCATTACCCACTTTTTCTATGTAGATGGCCTTACCTCCCAACAAAAAGCCTAGAACTCCCTCACGCCTAACTCCACACCGGGTACCTAGGGTAGGCTCTCAGTGAGTACATTCTGATTCAATCAGGAAGGGAGGCACGTTTCTAGGACATACCATAGTCGGGGATTCTGCTATCAGCGGCTGACACCTTGGGTATTCCCCATGAATACTGCCAACCAGGAAAGAGAAAGCTCAGTTTATCCAACTCAATGAATAGAGATAACATTGGTGTCACAATTGATTTGCCGTCACCAAAGCACACTTTTGCAGACTACCTCATTTGAACCACCGGAAACCTTGTGACCATTTCACAGATGCAGAAATGAGGATCAGAGAGGTGAAGTGATACGACCCAGGGCACACAGTTAGTTCAGGGCACAGGTCCCTAGTCTTCTAGCCCAACATTTACTATATAGCATGTGCACCTAACCTCCAGGATAAAGACAAGCGAAAAAGGCTATCAAGCTCAGAGACAGATATAACTTGACTCCAGGGTGGAATACAACACTGAAAGAGAGGAATAAACAATGTGACCCAGGAGAAGAGAAGAAACAATCACTCTACCCAGTTCACAATCTATTGAAGATATGAGGAGTCACTAATGTCCTGTGGCTGCCAACATGGCTGGTCTGAGCCCTCAGAGTTCAAGGGTCCCAGCTCCAGGTGAGAAGCTCAGAGGAGTGACCACCCTGCCCAGGACCAGTGAGAAGTGAACCCCACCCGGGGTTGGGGAGAGGGGTGAGAATTCTGGGGCTTGGTAAGGGGAGAAATTCTATAAACTGAGGTAGGATCCAGGAGAGGTTGAGAAGGGACACCACTCCAAAAGAGTGACATGGATGCTTCCACTTGGGAGAATCTGGGACACTATTGAATGCCAGTTAGAAGAAAGCGGGTTCCACATCAGAGGTTTGCAATGGCGGCTACACAAGAAAATTGCAGGAGCTTCCTCTTAAAATTACCGATTCCTAGGGCCATCTCAACCCTGCTGATTCAGTCTTTGGAGACTCAGTGATCCTCAACTTCCTCTGTACACCAGAATCGTCCCAATGTCCAGGCTGACCCCCAGATGTATTCAATCAGAATCTCTAGAGGGTAGGACCCAGACTCTCTTTAAGACCACTGGGTATCAGCGTATGACCAAAGTTGAGAATCTCTGCTCTCCAATGGGCTAGCAATCTGTGTGTTTCACATGCTCCCCAACTGATTCTAATGAACCCCAAGTTCACTCCACTCTTTTGACAAATATTTGGGAAACCCTGCCTAAAGGCAACTTTCCTTAAAGCCGCAAGTGTGGCCTACCAAAGCAGCGGGGATAACGGTGGAGGTCAGAGACCAGGTACTGGGACAATACAGATGGTCAACAATGGGAGAAGAGTGGCACTCAGTGATTCGCTGCTGGCCTGTGGCTACAGAGAAAGAAGGCTATAGAGCTTGGGCCTCTGGCAGGAGGGGCAGAGCTAACAAGGCCAGAGGAAAATGGTTCCTCCCTCTGGTGCCGGGTTTAACACTCTCCTCTTCAGATACCCTGAATGCAAACCATTTACAGTGTATTACCCGATGCCATTAATATTTAAAGTCAGTCTCAAGTACCATCTCTAAAGTCAAGGGATCTGGGTTTAATCCCACACAGTGCTTCCTAGCTGTGTGATCTTGTGCAAGTTACCTAACTTCTCTGATCTTCTGTTTTCTCAGCTGCCATATGGACATAATAGTATTCATGTCGTAGGGTAGTTGTGAGAATCAAATAAGATCATTAACATGTCAAGAGCCCTTGGAACAACACCTGGCATGCAGTAAGTGCTCCATAAAGATTAGCGGTATATATATTTGGGCTGACTATGTGCCAGCCACTATTTTAGGCACTTTCCACGCACCTGGTGAGTGGGAGGCCCACACCCAGGAACCCTGGGCTCCCTCTCTGAGGCCCTGGGAGGGATCTCCAAAGGAAGGCTCTGCGAGGTCTCCTGAAGCCTTTACAGCCTAAGGTTCTGAGCGAGACCCTCCCAGGGCACCTTCTTCAACCTGCAGCTAGGCCCCGGGGGCTCCCATTCTTTCTGACCTGCTCTGAGAAGAGCTGGAAAACACCCGGGCACACCCAAGACACAGAACAGGCTCTTTCCCATGTGGTTTTGGCAGGGGGCATGTTTCCCTCTGCGCTACGCCCGCGGCCCAGCCCTGGCACGCAGAGAAGGCCCACAGATCCCGGTTCAGGTCTAGGCGGGGCCTTGAGCCCCTTCTTGAGGGAAGCAATTCCCGACAGGAGGGTGAGGGCCACTCTTCCCCGCAGGAAATGTCACCTGGGCCCAGCCCCAGAAACCCCCTCAGGGCAGCCAGCGCCTCTGGGAACTGGGAACCGGGTGGGGCGGCAACCCTGGGATCCCGGGAGGGGGGCGTGGTGGGGGGCGCCCAGGGCGCCAGCAGGCACAGAGTCTCCTCCTGAAGCCCGGGTCCCACAGAGAGAAAATGCGGGCCTCTGGGCTGAGCGCCACCCCCCCGCTTCGGGGAAGGCCTGGGGCCCCTGGGCTGGGCGCAAAATGAGTCCCAGGAGGCTGGGGCGGAGAGCTGGCACGCCGACAGGGCGGCGCCCGGGGCCCGGCCCGCTCCCAGGGTCAGCTTGGTGCGCGCGGTCAGGGCGGGCGGAGGGGGGAAAGCGAGGCCCGGACGCGGCGAGGGAAGTCGGAGGACAGCTGACTCATCCACCCACCGCCGCGGTGAGTCACCCACGGGCGCCGCGGCCCCACGGGGAGGGCTCTGGCCGCTCCGGCCGGCCCGCGGCGCCCCCTGGCGGCCAGCCGGGACATGCCGCCCGGGTCCCCGCGCCCGCCCCGCCCCGACCCGCCCGATCCCCAGCGGGATGCTGACCGGGAAGACCAATGAAGACTATATGGGGCTCCTTGTGGGTGTTTTCTCCATTTTCTTGTAGATAGGAGCATATTCAAAATAAAAAGTTGGAGGGGGAGATCTGTCTCTCACTCTCTCTCTCTCTCTCTCTCTCTCTGTGTCTCCCCACAATACATTGTGCTTTTTTTTTTTACATTGTGCTTTTAAAAGATGAGTTTCTGGCCTTTCTTGGGGACCCCACGCCAATACCAAATTGGAGCTGGAAGCTGGGAGGGCCTACCCAACCATCCCAACCCCCAAGAGGAAAGACCAGAAATACCCTTAGCTTCCAGGGAGAAGACCAGCGACCTAGCCTACCACCTGCCACTCCTATCCACCTCTGTCCACACCTGGGATGTGGGCCCAGAGAACAGTGAGCCTGCCTGTCAGGCCCACCATCCCCCAACCCCCACTGCGAAGCACAGGATTTTCACACAGTAGGCCCTCCATGAAAATGTACCAAATGAATGAATGGGCGAGGGACTTTGCAGTGCAGGGAGAAGGGAGCAGGGAAAAGGAAAGCAGGGGTCCCCATCCACTCCTCCAGCTGCCCTTACCCCTAGAAATCTCACAAGACTTCCTCATCAGGGGGCCTCTTCCTCTTCTTTCATTCCCAAGAAACTGAGGCACCACCCTGAGCTCCCCTCCCCCCAACACCTGCTCACCATGTCAAGGTGAGGGGGACCCCATGCCTGGCCCCCAGCATCCTGAGTACCACCCCCAGCCTGGCACAATTACCCATTTTCCCTTCCTGGCCGAGCTTGATCGTCAGACCACAAAGAATTCTCTGGAGATGAGCTGGGGACTAATGATAGTGGGCAACATTTACCCAGCACTTGTACCAGACATCTTGCTAAGCCTCTTATGTGCTTTATTTTATTTAAATACCCACAGCCACGCTGGGGGAAGTAGGTCCTGTTATGTGTCCATACTCAGAGAAAGAAATAAAGACTTCATAGCATGATGACAATTTGTAGAGAACTTAATTATGTAGGCAACACTCTCATTTTTATCATTTAAAAAGGTAAATGATTTATTCAAGGTCACACAGCCCCAGCCCTCGGACACCAAGCCATGGTTCTCTTTCCATGTCCCTCCAGTCACCCAATCTCTTCCTACACCCCAGCAGCAGAAGAGACTCACTCTCTTAATGCACTCCACATCCAGATTCCAGAACTCATGAGTAATCTACCCTGCTGGCAGCTTTCACTTCAGAAAAAAAACGAAACAAATCCCCCTGCTAGGCAGTCAGCTCCATGGGACAGGAGTTTCTTTTCTCTGTTGTTTCTCTGTTCTTTTTGTCTGTCTCTGCAGTGCCTAGAACAGACTACATATCTGCGGCTCGATAGAATTGTATGGAATGGGTGAAATCTCTACAGCACATGAAGCCAGACAGGCCCTAACAGGCTTTAGAAAGATTGGAAGATAGGGAAATGAAGGATTGGGGGTGCAGACAGTTCTGCTTCTCAACCTGTCCAGGAAGAAAAGACACCTCCTAGGACTCCTTTAGCTTCCAGTCTTCATGCCTCACATGACCATCAAGGTCAGAAATTTCTTCTTCAAATCTAGCCTTGAACATAGTCTCACATTCCCCATGTACTTTAGGGGCCAGAAGTGAGTTGGCGTCCTTCTGGCTTTCATGGCTGCTTCTGGAAGTTATGTCCCACCACCAGCCCTGCCACCCCTTCTAAACGTCCTGGAAAAATTTAGGCATCCAACTTTAGCACTCTGTCCTCCCTCTTGCTGCTGTCTTCTGGCTTCCTGGCCACTCCCCTTCCTTCCCTGAAGACTCAGCCCCTGGTCCCCATCCTGCTCTCCACCTCACTCCTTCCATTCTTCCAGGCAGCCTCAACATCCACACACGTGACCTGCCATTACTGCGGCCTCTCTTGTCCTGGTGCTCTTCCCTCCTGGTGACAAATTCCTCCCCCTCAGCTCCCCACTTCTGAGCCACACCCTGGATCTTATCTCGTACCTGAAACTGCCCCGCACCCCCAGGCACCTGTGCCATCATACCAGCTCAGGCCACCTGCTCAAGGACTATCTGCAAACCAATTTTTTGGTGTCACAGAGACCTCCAGCCTGTTGCCCCTCCTCTGGTTTCTCTTCCCTCTCCACCAGGAGAGGGTCAATGGATCCTCATTAGATCCACTCACAAACTCTCAATCCCCTCTTTTTCTCCCATCAAACTTGGCTAACAAAACCTCAGCTCTGGATGAACTTCTCTGGGCCACACAAACAGAGTCAAACATTGCTGGAGAAAACACATCAACCAGGAGGGTGACGTTGCTCTGACTTCTTGCCCACCACCCTCCAGTGGGCCCCAGGAGCAGGCAATGATCCTAAGATGTTTTCGAAGCAAGCTCCCTCTCACACTCTCCTTGCCCCTCAAACCTGCTCCTGGCCCTGCCCCTCCTGAATTTCACCTGACAGCTTTCTTCTCACTTCCCCAGAACATAGAGCCATCAGACAGGAGCTTTCTCAACCCCCTGTGACCAAATTCACCTGCTTGTACCCCATCTCCTTTTCCTTTCCTGATACCACAGGGGAAGGGTCCCTCTTCCCAAAAGCCAGCCATCCACAGGAGCCCTGGATCCATCTTGTGGATTTCTCCTGCTATCCCCACTCTGCCAGCTGCTGTCTTCATTCTCTCTGCCACCCCCATCATTCCCTTCAACATCAAACATAGTCATATAAATGCATTTGCTTTCTAGTTAAATTTTCTTTAATTTTCTTTATTTTTATTTTTATTGAGATACAGTTGACACATACCATTGTGTTCGTCTTAGGTGTACGACATAGTGATTCCACAATTCTATTATGAAATGCTCACCATGATAAGGGTAGTTACCGCCTGTCCCCATACAAAGTTATTATGATATTATTGACTACATTTCGTATGCTTTTTATCTCCATGATTTATTTATTTTATAGTTGCAAGTTTGTGTCTCTTAACCCCTTCCCTTCTGGCAACTACCAGTTTGTTCTCGGAATTTATGAGCCTGTTTCTGTTCGTTTGTATTTTAGATTCCACATAAGTGAGATCATATGGTATTTGTCTTTCTCTGACTTATTGCACTTAGCATAACACCCTCTAGGTCCATCCATGTTGTTGCAAATGGCAAGATATCATTCTTTTTGATGGTTGAGTAATATTCCATGGTACGTATATATACACACCACATCTTCTTTATCCATTCATCTGTCAGTGGACACTTAGGTTGCTTCTTTATCTTGGCTGTTGTAAATAACGCTGTGGTAAACATGGGGTGCCTATATCTTTTTGATTAGTGTTTCATTTTCTTTGAGTAAATACCCAACAGTGGAATTACTGGATCACAATGCTATTTCTATTTCTAAATTTTTGAGGAACCTCCATACTGCTTTCCATAGTGGAAGGCATTTTAAAAGCCAAAACAACTACCAAAAGCCCTGCTCTTTCTCCACATCCCTCTCACTCGGGACTGCCCATTTCTCTGTTGATCTTCAGAGCCCGGCTTCTTGATGGAGCTGTCCACCAGCGCTGTCTGTACTCGCACACCTCTGCTCTCCCTTCTGCTGGCCTCTGCCCCCAGCTGGGGCTGGAACTGCTCTTGTTCACGTCCAGGACACGTGCTGTCCCTCTGCCCTCCCATTGTCTGGTGACCCCATAGGGGATCACTCCCTCCTCTCAGCCCCTGGGGCCCATGCTTCCCCCCTTTTTCCTACTCTTTTGTCTCCTCTTCAGCTTCAGCCTCCAACCCAACTGTGAACATCAAGGTCTGGTCCCAGGCCCCCATCTTCTCCAGTTTGCTCTGCCTCAGCCATGTTCACCATCCTCACAACCTCAGACACCATCTGTGTCACCACGACTCCTGTAGTCCATCTCCTGCCCACAAGACTGCCTTCTCGATGTGACTCCTTGAAGACCTCCCAGGACTTTAAAAATGGACCAGTATTGTCCACTCTTCTCCATCAGCAGGCCACCACCCGCAGGCCAGGCCACCCCATGGCTGACCTAGACCACATAACATCCTTGCACTTTTGACTGGCTCCAATGATCCTCCATCCCAGACACAGTGATTTTGTGTCTTTTGAAAATTGTGTCAAACTCATATATTATCGTTTCTAAGACATGAATTAAAAAGAAAAGAAACACAATGGAAAGCAGGGTCTTGAAGAGATATTTCTACACTCATGTTCACAGCAACGTTACTCACAGGAGCCAAAATATGGAAGTCACGTAAGTGTTCGCTGACAAATGACTAGGTAAACCAAATGTGGCACACATACAGAGGAAGATTATTCAGTGTTAAAATGGAAGGAAATTCTGACACATGCCTCAACATGGATGAAGCCTGAGGACATGATGCTAAGTGAAATAAGCCAGTCACCAGAAAATACCGTGTCCATGTGTACTGTATGATTCCACTTACAGGAGGTACTTAGAGTAGTCAAATTCATAGAGACAGAAAATAGAAATGTGATTGCCAGGGGCTGGGAAGTAGGTGGAAGAAGGGCTGTTATTTAATGGGGGTAGAGTCTTAGTTTTGCAAAATGAAAACACTTCTAGAAATCAATTGCACAACGTGAATGCACTCAAACTACTGAGCTGTAAACTTACAAAGTGGTTAAGACAGTAAATTTTATTTTATGTGTTCCTTTTTACCATTAAAAATAAAATAAGAAAAACATAAATTAGCTGGCTTTTCTCCCCTGTTTTAAACCCTACGATGGCTTCTCATTTCTCTGAGACTATGACTTCTGCTTTCTTGTCACCTTATCTCTGCTCATGGTCCCCTGCTCAGCCACACCCGCAGCCCTTCAGATGCACACCCAGGCCAGGTTCTTCCCTCCCTGGAAGGTTCTGTCTCTGCCCCTTCCCAAGGCAGGCTCCTTCACACTTTAGTCTGGGCTGGCATGCTATTTCCTCAGGCCTTCCCTGGCCAACCTACCTGGAGATGTCCCCATTTTCCTATGTCGCTGTCCCCTACTTATGTCCTTTACAGCACTTTTCTTAATGTGCAATTACATGCATATTTGTTTACTGTCTGTTTCCCATGAACGTGACCACCACTACCAACACTTCCTCCAGGTGTTGAGCTTAAGGAAAGCAAGAAGCAAGTCTGTTGGTTCTCTGCTCTGTTCCTGCGCCCAGCACACCACTGGACACACGCCAGTACCTCCTGCATGTTTGCTGGTGAGTCTCCCTTGCTTTTTGCCCAGAGTATCAGCCCAGTGAGAATCAACCACTCCTGGACTTAAATCCCAGCCTCCCCACTAAGTAGCTGTGTGACCTGGAGCAAAATACATTCCCCTCTTTGAACTTCAGTTTCTTTATCTGTGAAGTGAAGATATCTTGCAAAGTGGTTTTCAGGATTATGTTAAATAACATTATATTAAGTGTATATTAAGTGCTTGCCACTAGTAGGTGTCAACAAATTAGTACCTAACACCATTACATTCTGCACCTTCAAGGGAATACTGTTGCTTTTGGGGGGGTTAGGGGGGACGTCACAAATCCCTTTGAGAGTTTGATTAAAAGTCTAAAACTTTCCTCTAACTAGAAAAATACAGCTCATCACAGGCACACAAATTTTATATATAAATTCTAGATGTTCACTGACCATCAGAAGCCTGACTACAGTCACCAGGTTCAGAACCCTGAAGGAGAAAAACGAAATGATATGATTAAATTGCTGAGGCTTGGGTAGCATTCAGGAATGCCGGGAGGAAACAAAGAGCTCTAAATAGACCCAAAGAGGAAAATGGTTGGCGTCCCTGGTTCTACAGTGCCCTCTGGTGGTGGGCTGTAACTCTGGCGTAGGACTCGCAGCCCAGAGGAGGAAGTGCAGGATTCGGTGGGAAGGTGCTCAAATCCACCCTGAAGTCTACCCTCTGTGGCCTCTGTCTACTATTTATCCCTCATTCACCATCCCCGCAGCTCATTTCTTTAGAACTTAAAATCTCCTGGAGCAGTGAAATGTTTCCTAGGACAGTTTTATCAACTGTAGACTGGCAGTTTCAGGGGAAAATACGATAAACAATTTTGTTCTCTATCTTTCACAAATTTGAAATACGGCATTGATTATGGCAGCCACAGACCTTTCATGTTAACAGTTATTACATTCCTAAGGATTTCAGGACTGCTTTAATTCAAGGGGCCAGTTTATGCATGTTTTTGCTTACATTTTAAAATGTATACTTTATGTGTTCAGACTGTTGTGCTATGTTTTAGCCCCAAGTTACAAAAAAGTCATTAATGGTTCAAAAGTGCTTTCTGGAGACATAAAAGTAGCAATAAAGATAGTAAGATAGATCTGACAACTCAGAACAATGTCATCCATAAACAGTGAGAAGGATTTCAGTGGGAATATAATATGTCTATGTGTAGTGACACAAAGGAAAATGTAAGAATGATTATTTTGCACAACAAGCAAAAAAGAAACTGCAGATAGGAGCTACCACAAAGATGATCTGGAAACTAGGTTTTAGTGACTATTCACCCCTGATCCCCAATGCTTTATCAGCTGTGAAATGTCAAATCATGGCTCAAAGTCATCAAAACTTGTATATCGGTCATAGTCAGAGCCTAATGATTTTTTTTTTCAAAATAAGCACACAGTAGCACTTCCCAGAATAAAATTTTAATTTTGTGCCAAAGGCAGAAAAAGGCACCAAAAATATAGCACATCACTCCAAGTTGCCATCACTCCTCAGAGCAAATACAGGTACAAGTCACGCAACAATAGAGAAGACAGACAGACCAGTTGTAAAGTTAATGACATAAATACTCAGAGAGAAAACAGCTTTAGCAGATGCCAGTGTTGGATATCACATAACTGGCAAACAGGGTGCAAGAGTAGTCACCATCCTATATGCATGCTAGCATTCATGTCTCTTCAGGGTTGGCTAAAATCCTGACACACGGACTGTGACATCGCTTTTATTTTTTTTTATTTTTTTTAAAGTTTATGTATTTTTGAGAGAGACAGACAGACCATGAGCAGGAGAGGGGCAGAGAGAGAGGAAGACACAGAATCCGAAGCAGGCGTCAGGCTCTGAGCTGTCAGCACAGAGCCTGACACAGGGCTCAAACCCACAAACCATGAGATCATGACCTGAGCTGGAGTTGGCTGCTTAACCGAGCCACCCAGATGCCCCGTGACATCACTTTTAGAGTAGAGACAAGATGTATGATGGCAAAACAGTCCATGAATTTTTTTTCCTTACCTCTAAACTTCCCTACCACAAGAGAAAAATATTTTGTGTTATTACAGATCATTTTGTGAATGAAAGACACATTGGCATCAGTACAGATGGAGCACTGGCTTTGGGAGCAAGAAGGCAAGAAGTTGCAATTGTATAAGAAGTTATATTCCTCCATGCTTCGGGTTCTTTCCCTCTAAAAAAGGGGAATGATTATGATAGTAATCGTAATAATAATAATACCTGTTTCACACAGTTCTGGTGAAGATTAGTGAAGAAGCATATCTGAAGTGCTCAGGACAATGTCTAGCAGACAGAAAGTACTCAATAAAGATGATTATTGTTTGCATCACACGAATGCTAGTTTGAACACTTCAATTCACAGAGAACCAATGACAGCCTTTGATATGCCTCCTGAATCCAATTCAGTGTTGAAGGAAGTAGAAAATATTTTCACCATGATTCAAACTGCAGTCACCAAGGTTACATTCTTTTCAACATGTTCATGTAGAAATAGGCAGCGTGTCCCAGAAACCGCTCCTCCTCCCAGCCCCTAGCAGGTCCTCTGACTCTAGAGGGCAAAGATGCTCGCATGAATTGGCTTTGTTTTCTTTTAACGTTTTCATTGAGATATGATTCACATAACATAAAATTCACCATTTTACAGTATACACTCCAGAGGTTTTAGTATATTTACTATGTTGTGTAACCATCACTACTAATACCAAAACATCTCTGTCACCTCAAAAAGAAACCCCACACCTATTAGCAATTAGTCCAAAAACCTTCCCTCCCCCATCCCTTGGCAACTGCTGAGCTACTTTCTGTCTCTATGGATTTGCCTATTCTGAACATTTTCTATCAACGGAATCATACAGTATGCGGTCTTTTGGGGTTGGCTTCTTTCTCTTAGCATCATGTTTTCAAGGTTCTCTCATGTTGTAGCAGGCCTCAGTACTGCATTCCATTTTATGGCTGTGTAATATTCCATTACATGACTATATCACATTTGGTTTATCTATTAATCACTTGACAAACATCATATTGGTCCTACTTTTGGGCTATTGTGAGTAATGCTGCTCTGAATATTCATGTACAAGTTTTTGTGTGAAGCTGTTATCAATTCTTTTAGGCATATATGTAGGAATGGAAACACAGGGTCATATGGTAATTCTATAAACTTTTGAAAAATTGCCAAACTGTTTTCCACAGCTGCTGAACCAATTTACATTCCCAATAGCAGTGTTAGAGGGTTCCGATTCCTCTACCTTCTCACCAGCACTTCTTATTTGCCTTTTTGTAATTACTATTATTATTATAACTATCCTAGTGGGTGTGAAGTGGTGTCTCATTGCAGTTTTGATTTGCATTTTCCTGATAACTAATGACATTGAGCATTTTTTCATGTGTTTATTGGCCACTTGTATATCTTTGGAGAAATGCTTATTCAAATCTCTTGCCCATTTTTTAATTGAGTCTTTTTATTGCTGAGTTGTAAGAATTCTTTATGTATTCTGGATACTAGACTCTTATCAGATACATGATTTGTATATATTTTCTCTAATTCTATTGTCTTTTCACTTTCTTGTTAGTATCCTTTGACCCCCACACATACACAATTTTTTTTTAGGGTGGAAGAGGAGCGGAGAGGGAGAGACAGAGAGACAGAGAAACAAAGAGAGAGAGAGAGAGAGAGAGAGAGAGAGAATCTTAAGCAGTCTCCATGCTCAGCTCAGAGCCCAACATAGAGCTTGATCCCACAACCCTGGGATCATGACCTGAGCCAAAATCAAGAGTCAGACGGTCAACAAACTGGGCCACACAGGCACCCCAAACCCACAAAAAAAAATTAATTTTGATAAAGTCTCATTTATTTATGTTTTCTTTGTTTGTGCTTTTGGTATTCTAAGAAATTATTGCCTAATCTGAAACCATGCAGAGTTTCAGCTGTGTTTCCTTCTAAAAGCTTTGTACTTTCAGTTCTTTTATTTAAATCTTTGATCTATTTTGAGTTAAGATTTGTGTATGATATAAGAAGTCAAAATTCATTCTTTTGCATGTGGATGTCTGCTTGTCACAGCATCATTTGTTGAAAAAAATTTTCCCCATTGAATTGTCTTGGCACCTTTGTCAAAAATCAACTGACCATAAGTATATGAGTTTGTTTCTGGACTCTCAATGCTATTCCATTGGTCTATGGGTCTCCTTACACCAGTGCCACATTATCTTGATTGCTGTAACTTTGTAGCAAAAGTTGAAATTGAGGAGTGTGAGTCTTTCAACTTTGTCATTTTTCAAGATTGTTTTACAGGTTATTCTTGATCCCATGCAACTTTATTTGAAATTTAGGATCAGCTTGCCCATTTCTGGGGGGGGGGCAGTTTTGACAGGGATTGCACTCAATCTGGAGATCAATTTGGAAAGCATTGCCATCTTGACAATATTAAACTCTCCAGACAATGAACACAGGATGTTGTTAGATTTACATAAACCATCTTTAATTCTTTTTAACAATGTTTCAGAGTGTACGAGTCTTGCACTTTTTTGATTGTTTATCCCTAAGTATTTTTTAAAGAGAGACAGAGAAAGTGAGAGGCAGGGGATGGGCAGAGGGAGAGAAAGAGAGAGAGAGAGAGAGAGAGAGAGAGAGAGAATCCCAAGCAATTTCCATAGATGGTCAGCACAGAGACCAATGTGGGGTTCTAACCCATGAAACCATGAGATCATGACCTGAGCTGAGATCAAGAGTTGGTTGCTTCACTATCTAAGCCACCCAGGTGCCAAGTGCCCCAGGATTTTATTATTTTTGATGGTATTATACATGGAATTTTCTTAATTTCATTTTCAAATTGTTCATTGCTAGTGTATAGAAACACAATTGTTTTTTGTATATTAATTCTGTATCCTGAAACTTTGCTCAACTTATTAGCTCTAATTGGTGTTTTGTAAATTCTTTAGGGTCTTCTAGATATAAGATCATGTCTTCTTATATATAGGAGTTTTACTATAAAGATAAAGATAGTTTTACTTCTTCCTTTTCATTATATGAGTTTTTGAAATGTGAGGTGACACTTCATGACATTGATAATGTCAACAAAAAACATTTCTCCAATTGCCAATGGTCTATTCACATACCTTAGCAAGATGTCAGAACCTTTCACTCAGGTTCTGAATGAAGTTTCACAACTTTAATGTTGGGAATACAATATAGGGATTTCTTGAAACTAGAACTGTCGTACAGTAGCAGCACCAAAGTTTTACTATTTCCTAACATTTGATTTATTTGAGAAAGAAATTTAAAAAACACATTATTGGGCATATTTAAAGCCACTTTGATAAAATGGAAAGCTTTGTGTTATGTATTTTACCACACACACACACACACACACACACACACACTTGAACTTCTACATCATAACAAGAAGTGCTTTCCAAAGCTGAACTAAGCCTAGGATTGGATAAGAAATCCATTTGTCTCTGCCTCCTAGGTTACAATATTCCAACTTTTGTACATCATGTGCTTACAGACCTAGGTCCTAGTAGTTTGCAAACAATTTTCACTGAGAATGCTCTCTACAGTTCTGAGTCCAAGTTTAATCTGCTTACCCAGGACTGGCTGATGAAGCACTTGATACCATTCCTTCAATTTTCCTAACTTAGTAGAAATGGTTAAAAAACCAACCCTGCTAGATATGGGAGCTGAACTATGGCTCAAACTATCTGACATCAAGCTGAATACAAATACTTTAATAAAGATTACAAATATGTCATTCTCATTGATTTAAAACAAAGCCATTGTTGTTACTTTTACATGTTTTATTACACTATTTTAAAATTTATGATACTTTTTAAAATTTATCAAAATGGAGCACCTGAGTGGCTCAGTCGGTTAAGCATCTGACTTCGGCTCAAATTGTGATCTCATGGTTCGTGGGTTCGAGCCCTGTGTCAGGCTCCAGGGGCTCAGAGCCAGGAGGAGCTTCGCATTCTATGTCTCTCTCTTTGCCTCCCCCCTGCTTATGCTCTCTCTCTCTCAAAATAAATATTTTTTAAAATTTAGGAACTTTTTTTAATGTTTTATTTATTTTTGAGAGAGGGAGAAAGAGAGACAGAGCATGGGCAGGGGGAGGGGCAGAGAGAGAAGGAGACCAAATCTGAAGCAGGCTCCAAGCTCTGAGCTGTCAGCACAGAGCCCGACGCGGGGCTCGAACTCACAGACCATGAGATCATGCCCTGAGCTGAAGTCAGATGCTTAACTGACTGAGCCACCCAGGTGCCCCAAAAATTTAGGAACTTTTTATGTACCAGACATCCATTAAAATGGCCTATAGATGCCAAAGTTTAAGAAACAGATTTAAAGGTTTTTTTCTTTTTCGTCTTTATTTTATTTTGCGAGAGAGAAAGAGAGAGAGAGAGAGACAGAGACAGAGAGTGAGCGGGGAGGGGCAGAGAGAGAGGGAGACACAGAATCTGAAGCAGGCTTCAGGCTCTGAGCTGTCAGCACAGAGTCTGACGCGGGGCTTGAACCCATGGACTGTGAGATCATGACCTGAGGTGAAATCGGACGCTTAACCGACTGAGCTACCCAGGCGCCCCAGAAATACAGATTTAATAAAAAGAACACTGGACAGGGAACAAGGAGGGCTAGCTTTTAGTCTTGATTTTGACCTTGGCTATGTTAAATAACTTCTATAAACCCTAGTCTCCCCAGTTTAGAATACACTGGTATTTTTTGTTCTAATTTCTTCTCAGGGCTTCTGGGAAAAGCAAATGAAACAAGGGATACACAAGTGCTTTGTAACCTGTGAGACTGTGCAAATGTATGAGATGAAATCATTTTTCTTAAATGCCATATAGGGTGCCTGGGTGGCTCAGTCAGTTAAGCGTCCGACTCGATTTCTGCTCAGGTCATGATCTCACAGTTTGTGGGATCGAGCCCTGTGATGGGCAGTGCAGAGCCTGCTTGGGATCCTCTAAATAAATAAATAAATAAATAAATAACGTTTAAAATTTAATTAGTTAATGAATTTTTTAAATGCTGTCTATATTTTGGCTTCCCCTTCTTCTGGTTCCTTCATGTACAACCCTACCAGTTGTCAAATAGCCTGATCCCCCTGGCTTTGCATTTGTAAATTTGGCCTATCATCCCAACCACCACAATGGAGAAGAAACCCTGCTGTCCCTGGCAAAGAAGGCTGCCAGGTCTCGCAAATCCTGCTCTAACGCTTCCGTGTCCCACGGTCCCTGTCTCTCCATCTCCCGGGCTCCTCCCATAAGTATTTGGAGAGAGCGGGGCTGCACAGTTCTCTGTCACACACAACATACACCCCTAAGCCTGACCCCAGAGATCTGTTCCTTAACCCCACTCGGCCCCATGCCCCAGCCTCTCTCTCGTCCCCTCACAAGGAAACTCACCCCTTCGTTTCCCCCACCAATCCCCCTGCTATATGCTGGGCAGCTCTGCTGGGGTGCTGAGCCAGACAAGGGAGAGAAGAGCCCCACCTGCAGACCCCACCCTCTAGGAATGGATTTATGCTTCATTGTGGGTGGCAGCCATGGAAACCACAGGTGACTGTGAGTCAGATGGTAATAAACAGGATTCTTTACTAATAGAAGTTGCCTGGGGCAACCCTGGAAGGGCAGGGCCCTGGATTTCTTGGTTTGGCCTCTGAGAACCTCCTAGAACAGCAGAGCTCCCCAACTGAGATATTAGGTAAGGCTAACAAAAACAGATAAATCATTTGCCATTCTTCTGGAGCTCCTTCTCAAGACCCCCAAAATCCCTTTGAACTTTGAGTCTCCCCATCTTGAGCTCCTTTCCATTCCTTAACCTCACCATGCTGTCTGTTGGCTCCTGACTTTTCCTATATGAGCTTCCTACTCTCAGAAATTTTCTTCTCTCTTCTTTTTTACTCCAAAAACATGCATTCATCCTTTAAATAGTAGGTCCCTTAAATGTCAGGGCCTTCCCTGACCCTTGGAAGTGCTAGAAACCCCAGAAAACACAGAATCTTATTTCTCTTTCACTTGAGTAAAGTCTGGAGATACGGGTGCTCTTCATGGAGTCCTTGGGATCCCAGGCTGCTTCCCACTCTGCCAGCCCTACAGGTCAGTCCCTCGGCCTCATGGTCAAGGAGGGCAGTATCTGTATCCGGACAGCAGGACAGAGACAGGAACAAGGAAAAAGAGGCCAAGGGCTTGTGTTGGCTGCTGTATAAAACAGAGGTCCTTAAATCTGCCAATAGGTACTCAGCACCATTGGAAGGTGATTGATTTCCACCAGCTCACATTCTGTCAACCTCCTTCCTATTTCTGCCTACAGTCAAGGCCTCTGCCAGTTCTCTTGTCCCACCTGCCTATTGGCATGTACCACTGTTTTGCCACTTTATAAAAGAAGGTAGACCTCTTATCAACTGTGCACAAGAGCGGGGTAGTGGGAACTGTCACCCTGCCACCAAGGGCAGCAAAGGGGTGTGCTGTCTATAGAGAATTTTAAAACAGTGATCAACCAAAACCAGCTGCTCTGTATTATCACCTCAACCAGCAATTCTACACATCAGTGATAAAATATTCTTTCCCGAAAAAATAGTTTGTTGGTCTAAGTTCTAAATCTAAACTAATGCTGTGGTTACCGTTGGCTTTCAATAATAGATAATACGAAATTAGCATATTTCTATAACATATCTTTAAGAAAGATTATATTCGGGGTGTCTGGGTGGCTCAGTTGCTTAAGTGTCTGACTTTTGATTTAGGCTCACGGTTTGTGAGATCGAGCCCCACGTCGGGCTCCATGCTGAGTGTGAAGCCCGCTTAAGATTCTCTCTCCATCTCTCTCTGCCCCTCCCTCACTTGTACTCCCGCTCTCTTTCGCTCGCTCTCTCTCTCAAAATAAATAAATAAACTTACAAAAATAAGAAAAAACATTATATTCTACAGAGAATTTCATTCTGGAAACTCCATTTACACGGTGGTCCCCTGGACTTCCAATTCAGCCATGCATGCCCCTTTCCAGTGGGATGGCCCTACATGCAAGGTCAGCCCATCCATCTGGGCAAACTGCTTATCTCTGGTTTAAACAGGAGATTCAAAGGAAACAACAACAGCACTAAGGATGTAAAGACAAAAGAAATAAATTGAGTTATTTTACCACTGTTTACTTGGATTTTTTATTTATGGTTAAAAATTAAGGGGGTGCCAGGGTAGCTCAGTTGGTTGAGTGTTCAACTTCGGCTCAGGTTATGATCTCGGTCCATGAGTTTGATCCCCAGGTTGGGCTCTGTGCTGACAGCTCAGAGCTTGGAGCCTGCTTTGGAGTCTGTGTCCCGACCTCTCTCTGCCCCTCCCCCACTCGTGCTCTGTCTTGTTCTGTCTCTCAAAAATAAATAAATGTTAAAAATTAAAACCGTGAAAAGGAGGGCAGATTCCAAGTTGGACCATTTTTGTCTAGTAAGAGCATGCATGAAATGTAATTATTTCATTTCAGGATTACTGCTAAAAATAATTTTGTCTAAAAGAGGAGAAAGGTGTTAAAAAAAAATAATCCACATCATTGTCCAACACTTCAGTCTCAGGCTGTCATACCTCTTGATTTTAAGATATAATGCTTAGAGTGTAAAAGTGTCATGGCCCCAAACAAAAAAGATGCCAAAATATGGTGAAACTCCCTGTAATCAAATCACCAACAACTTGTGATAGGTCTCACAGGTTTCAAGCCCCACATTGGGCTTCCTACTGTCAGCACAGAGCCTCCTGCAGATTCTCTGTCCCCCTCTCCTCTGCCCCTCCCCTGCTCATTCTCTCTTTCTCTCTCTCTCTCTCTCTCTCTCAAATTAATAAACATTTAAAAAATAAAGATATTATGGGGTATCTGGGTGGCTCAGTCAGTTAAGCATCCAACTCGTGATTTCAGTTCAGGTCTTAATCTCAGGGTCGTGAGTTCAAGCCAGCATTAGGCTTAAAGAAAAAGAAGGAAGATATTATGGCCCATGTTGGGATGTTCTGGATTCAGATATAGCATGGAGTGGAGCAGCAGAATAGTGGTATTAATTTCCATGCCCCCCAAATTGTCCAAGAATGCCCCTGTCCAAGGGAGAATCCCTTGAGCACAAAGAAATGAAATACTAAAGGTATCTTATATCATGCACGTTACAAACTCACGGCAGAGCTCCATGCCCTATCTATCCATCTTAAAACCATTCATGGTTCTAAAAAGGATCTGGGCAATGCCAACCCACTCGGAAGCTCACTCCGTGCCCTCACTGCACTGTCAGCGGTTAGAAAGAGTGTGGCCAGCACCCTCAGTCATCCTGTCTGGGTCTGTTCTCCTTTGCACATTTGCATGACTTCAAGGAAGAGGAAGTGAAAAGTTTCACATTTACTTTCAACAGATGAACATGACAGCTTTAAAGAAAAAGAATATATATCAGAGGCATTTTTGTGTTTAAATATTTTTTAATGTTTATTTATTTTTGAGAGAGAGAGAGAGAGAGAGAGAGAGAGAATGAGCAGGGGCAGGGCAGAGAGAGAGAGACCCAGAATCCGAAGCAGGCTCCAGTCTCTGAGCTGTCAGCACAGAGCCCAACGTGGGGCTCAAACCCACAAACTGTGAAATCATGACCTGAGCCAAAGTCGGACACTTGACTGACTGAAAACCCAGGCACCCCTAGTGTTTCATATTTTTGTAAACACTTATTGACTTGTAGAAAAAATTTTTCATTAACTTTTGCCCCTAAATTATTGGATAATAGAAAGTCATACTCTTTTCTTTTTAATTTGGGTATGTGTCTCCTGCTTACTGTCAATTCTCAGTCACTTCTGGGCCCCTTTATTCCTACCATGTTTTTATTAGATTAATTCAATAACATCTGTGATGTGATCTCCTGTAAATAATGCATTCAACAATGATCATTAATCTATTTTTTTAAGCTTCCAATTTACTGGTAATACATGTTTTCTTCTTCATGTTAATTTGCTCTGAACTCTAATTATTCTAGCAATAAATAATTATTTGTCCATTGGTGCATTCTATTTATATCATAAACATAAACTGCACTTACAATGTATCGGGTAAAGTTCTAAGTACCTTATAATATTAACTCATTGAGTCCTCATCACAACCATACGAGAAAAATATTATTATTATGAAGATATTGAAGCACAGAGAGATTAAATAACTTGCCCAAGACCAGACAGCTAATAAGTAACAGAACCAGGCTTCCAATCTAGGCTGCTGACTCCATTCATGAGCTAAACTGGACAAGGCTGCCTCTCTGAAAAAAGTAGATCAGGGAAGCTCTGGCCAAATCACTGGGGAAGTACAATCCCAATAAATTTTAAGTTTAATGTGTATTTGAAATATATTTCTGTTTTAATCAATTTTGTACTAATAATTCTAATGATGTGTAGAGACCAAATGGGGCACTATGTTGATAATTGATGAATCCAAGGAAAGTGTATACAAGAAGTCATCGTATTATTTTACAACTTTTAAAAATTTTTAGGGGGCACCTGGGTGGCTCAGTCAGTTAAGCGTTCGACTTTGGCTCAGGTCATGATCTCGCAGTTCGTGAGTTCGAGCCCCACATCAGGCTCTGTGCTGACAGCTTGGAGTCTGGAGCCTGCTTCTGATTCTGTGTCTCCCTCTCTCTCTCTGCCCCTTTCCCTGCTCACGCTCTGTCTCTCTCTCTCAAAAATGAAATAAACGTTAAAATTTTTTTTAATTTTAGAATTTTTTAAGTATGTTAAATAAAAATGAAGGGTTTTTTTTACATACAAATCATCTGGGTATTTTATTAATTTTTTTAATTTACATCCAAGTTAGTTAGCATATACTGCAACAGTGATTTCAAGAGTAGATTCCTTAATGCTCCTTAGCCATTGAAGAGTTTTAAATTTTAATATAATATGCTAAAAATTACATTTAAAACTATAAGGGAAAATTTTAGACCTAAAAAATATGCAAGGATGTATATAGTTTTCCAAAACTCTTTTGGTAGTGGTAATGAGTACAAAGTTTGGAGACAACAGTCTTAATTAGGAACATTTCAGAAAACTGCCATGTAACTCTCTTGCTTTCACTCCATTAGCCAGAACTCACTATGTGGTCACTTGCAGCCTCTGTCACTGGTGAGCTCCAGGAAATCAACCTCTAAGATGAAGATATAAACAGATGAGGTTTATTGGAAGCACTCTTGGCTTCAACCCTTACAGAGGGCAAATGAAGCAGGACTGGGCAGAGGGAGAGGTAGGGCAATGACACGGTTGCAACAAAAGTCTTAGTTGATCCCACAGGCAGCTCTGGAGCTGGGATGGCCGGGCAGGGTTGTCCCAAATTGGAACTTTATACTTCTACGTCAGCCAGTCATTGGATACAGGCTGCCCCAGAGCTGGGATAACCCAGAGGAAGGGGAAGGGGCAGCCAATATCCAGGGGAAGGGGCAGACACTTGAGTATGTAAGGCAGCTCTTCAGCTGAACCAGTCCACGGAAGGGAAAACTCTGTTGCGTCCCCATTTTACAGATAAGGAAGCTGAGGCACACGGAGATTAAATATCTTGCCCCAGGTCACAGAGCTGGAAAGTGGTTATATTCCCTCGATATTGCCACATTAATGCTGCATAACAAACATCCACAAAACCTCTACTAACAGGCTAATAATAATTACTTTTGTGCATGAGTTTATTGGTAAGCTAGGAGGTTCTGCGGACTTGGGCCAGGCAAGGCTCACCTCACCTGGGCTCACTCACGCATTTGTGGCCATGGGTCAGTACATCTGCCTGGCCCAGAACAGCCTCAGGTGGGATGACTTGGGTCTCCTCCCCATGGTCTCTTGTCCTCCAGAAGGCTACCCTGAGCTTATTCTTGTGATAGCGGGAAGGATCCAAGAGAGAATGAAAGTGCACAAAGCCTTTTGAGGCCCAAGACTGGAACTAATACATCATCACTTCTGCCACTCTACTGGCCAAAGCAAATCACCAGGCCAAGCCCAGAGGGAGTGTGGCAGGGTGCTCTCAGATGACAGAGAGCCACAGAGGCATGAAAAGCCAGGGACGATCCACAGTGATGGAGCCAGGATGCAAACTTCAGAGACTTCTCTTAACCATTATTTCACAGCCACCTCCCTAGCAAATATTTTATAGTATCTATTTCAAGGTCCATCCCCGCCTATGCCCAGCACGTTGCTGGGCTCTATGGAGAGACAAGGTCCTACTTTCAAGGAACTTACAGCCTAGTTAAGAAAATGAGACACCACCATGGAAGGTTTGGTGACAATGAAGGCAAGACAAATGGTAGGGAGACAAAAGCAACAGGAATCAAAGGTAGGAAAGGGCACCGTGGACTGGAGAGGTGGGGAAGGTCGGGTGGGGGTTTCATCTGGGTCTTGCACATGGAGAATGTGCAGCATGGAGTCAGATCATAAGCAGGGTGGGATAACTCTGCCTCCTCTCTGCTCCCCCAGGTACCGAAGGAGGGGAAAGGAAAGGGATGGAATGGGGGCCCAAGAAGACAGTTGATTTCTAAATCCCCTCTTCATTGTGTCCTCAGCCACTTAGGGTTTCCTTCCATCTCCCCTGGATACACATTCAGTGCCCAGCATGCCAAGGACAATCTTATTCAATTCGTATATGGGTTTACTACCCCCCTTTGAGAATGGTAGGTTCTCAGAAAAATCTTTGGTTTTACTGAGTGGAAGGGTAGACAGAGCTGCAGAAGGGAAGGTGAGAATGGATGGCTTTATAAAGGAAAAGGAATGGAGCTGGGGGTCGGGGGAGGCGGGTGGGGGGAGGACCAGGCAGAGGGGTTGGAAAGAGACAGGAAAGAGGGTGGGAGAGGTTAGAACAAATGAGAAGGGATCTTTGGGGGACAGGGAAAAATGTGCAAAGACCCTTTTTTTAGGAAATGTTGCCACGTAGTAAGCTGCAAGACCCTGGGCTCTAGGCCAACAGCCTTTAGCGAAGACCGAGGTTACTTCTCAAGCCTTCGGGGGTTCGATTTCTGTTTCTTTGAATGCAGAGGTGACCTTCAGGGTTGAAACGAGACAGTTCATTTTCCTTGTTTTTCTTGCCATATGGCAAGCTACACACAGCAGCCCATTTATTTTCCCATAGGACAGGGGCTAAAAGTGCATGCTTTGGAGTAAGGCAAATGTGAGTACAAATCCTGGCTTTTCTTCTTGCTAACTTAGTCAACTGAAACATGTTACATAACCTCTCTGAGCCTGTTTCTTCATGTGTTCTAGGAGGATAATATCTAACTCATAGAGTTTTTGTAAAGATTAAATGAAGTGAAACATGTCAAGTGCTTAATTATGCCTGCTTATGGTAATTGCTTTATTAAAATGTTAGCTGTTATTATGATAATGATCCTAAAATTTAATATTATTATCCTCATTTTACATATAAGGATGGAGACCTAGAAAAGTCAAATCCTCTTGCCCCAGAAGTTTTGTGAAGGGCTTGCCTTTGAACAAAGACACTGACTTGGAACAAAGACCATTAAGGAATGTGTAGGGCTATGACTAAAGGACATTTAAACAGATAGAAAGGATTAAGGCAAAATTAGGGTGGAGACCAATGTAAAATGGGAGCCAGGTCAGAGGAAGATATCTGTCCTAAATGCTCACAGAGATCTCCTGTTTGGAGGCTAGTGGTTGGACCAACTCCCAGCTCTAAAGCTTTGTTAGATGTGAGGATTGGATCCCAAGTGTTCCACACACTGGCTTTGTGACCTTAGCCAAGTTACTTTACCTCCAAGACTCAGCCTTGCATCTATCAAATGGGATAATACCAGTAGTACCTGTTTTCACTGGGTTGTAGTAAGAGAATGTTGATTACTCTACACTGGGCATCCAACACAGTGCCTGGCACCAGACTTAGGTGCCTCAGACTATGTGCCTGTCCACATGAACCCAAACTGAGAATTAGGGTCTGTAAAGGATGGTCTCTAAGATGACCCAAATTGTGGTTCAATTGCCCAAAAAGGGGTTCATGATACAGAGAAGGATAGTTCCCAGAGTATGAGGAAATTATCATAAGCTTGAGCTGGAGGTATTTGGGTCAGAGATGAGAAAGAACTTCCTGAAAATCAGGTTGTCAACTTAAATTAGAACTAATGATTTAGGACTGTTGTGCTGGCATCTACTCAGAGAGTAAAATATCTTCCCATCTTCCTGGACTGGACAACATATGTCATAATGAGATGGGACGAGACCATCAGCTATCCTGGGCAAATGAGCCTCAAAATATACGGTCCAAGAGCAAGGACTGGCTGTAACCCTGGACTAAGTAACGAGGGCCATAGAGCTGGAAATTATGGCAGGGAGCCAGGCGTTGGCTGGCAAACATTAGAGAACATTTGCAAAGACCAATCGGAGCCTTAACTTTCACAATTACAAGTACTTTTGAGTTACCTCAAGCTGAAGAGGTGGAGACCCATTGTCAGTATAGACCTGAGAGAGGAAATCAGAAGATTCCTGGGAGGAAGGGGGCTTGAAGGAAGTGAGCACACCTCCACTGACGAAAACCACATGAACAAAGACACAGAATCTGGGAGCAGCATTGCTGGAAGTTATCAGGTAGAAACTGATTACAGGCCATCTGCCAAGGTCATTAGCCTGTGTTCTTGCATGAGGAGGACTGTTGGGTTGCAAGACCCATTTCCACCATTCAAGCAGAAAAGGGCAGGGCTTGAGGGTCTGTCCACTCCTGGCCCCAGAAACCAAGTCAAATCTCATAGCGTTTTGGGGGGGGGGGATGCCACTAGGGGAGAGCATGGCCCCCAGGTGCAATGCAGCAAAGATAGCCAAAAAATAAACTACCTCTACATATTGACACATTCTTGTCATTCTTGAAGCCTCGGCTGCCTAGGAGGAGAGAGGAACCGGGAACTTCCCACAGGTGGGGAACTCAGGGCCATTGCCTTAGCTTCACCTGCTGAGGAACCTGCTAGGCATCCTGAACCACAAGGCCTTATTGGTGTGGCTAAGAGTCCACAGCCACCTCTGGGGACTGATCACGTCAAGAGCAGGAGGGGGCACAGTAAGAGCACGGATCCTTGCCTCCAAGGTCTGCTCTAGGAAATCTCAAGAAGGTAAAATCTACCTTGGAGCCCTCAGCCCCTCTCCTGCTCACTGTCCTCCCTCAGCTTCCACCAGAGGGAAAGGCCTCAGCTCTCACAGTGCCCCAGTCTTGGCTTCATGTAAGAAAAATGTCTGATAAACAGAAGGTGGAGGGAGCCATGCCTCCTCACATGTCAAGTGTTGCTAAGCCGTCTTAGGGATCTTTCTTCTGAGCCCTCATCATCCACAGAATTCTTCTTGGCATAATATTCTAGGGAAACCAGTACTAACCCATCAAGGGTGATGTGCAGAGTGAAACTTACATCGTTTGTTTGTCCTAACAGGACAGAAACTTTAGAGGAAGCACTGAGGAAATGCTGAGGCTACAGTTATGAAGCAGGAATGGCAAACTGAAATTATGGCAGAATCCCAGTTATTTAAAAAATGAAGGTGGTTCCTTTGAGCAGGAGTAGAGAAATTACAGAGTAGGCAAGTCTACCCGCAAGTCGATTCCATCTGGAGAATCACTGCAGTTCAATTCCACAGATACTGGATGCCAGTCCTGTGCCAGGCCCTATGCTGGGGGCCAGCCTCTGCTCTCAATGAGCTTGGAGTCTAGTGAGGGACGTGGGCATATCAGATAGCAACAGTATTGGGCAGAATAAGAGTGGTGCCTTTTACGGGCGCCTGGGTGGCCCAGTCGGTTAAACATCTGGCTTTTGATTTCCACTCAGGTCTTGATCTCGCGGTTGTGAGTTCAAGCCCCACATCAGGTATTGCAAGCCCCATGAGCCTGATGAGCCCAATGTGGGGCTCGAACTAAGGATCATGAGATCATGACCTGAGCTGAAGGAGCTTCACTGATGAACCACCCGGGTGCTCCTCCCCCTTTCTTTTTAAACATGCTCCTCCACTTCTCTGGGTCTTTGTTCACGCTGTTCCCTCCTCCAGAAATGCCCTTTCTTCCTCCTCTGTACGGCAAACTCCTACTCATCCTTAAAGTCCCAGTACAAAGCTCACCTCCTCTACACAGTTTCCCTGGCTCCTTCATGTAGCTATTAGTCCCTCCAAAGAGCTCCCGTGGCTCTTGGCTCATTCCTTATATGTACGACTTGTAGATCAGTGTTCTGTTCACCATCCATCATCTCTCCATTATCTGTAGCCTCCTGGAAGCCAGGAAGTGTCTCTTATACTAGGAAAAGGACTATTCCTCAAACTGGGAATATGTGATCTATACACTCCTAGTACCTTCTTGCACAGATGAACACTGTCAGTAAGTGTGGAAGGAAGGCCGGGACGGAGGGAGAAGGGAAGCAGGAAAGGGAAGGAGGGCATCAGTCCTGGTCTGCGGCACTGGCAGCTGGGCCCAGTGGCCTGGCCTCCTGGTTTTAGCTGCCTCACGTGCTCCGGCACCTCCCAGCTCAAGCCCTCAGGTTCCCCTCCTCTCCTTGACCCTGAGCTAATGAGGATGCACCTGCTAGCACCTCATTAACCCAAATGGCCCCCGCCCTGCCCTGAGAGGTGCAGACTGGGCAGAGCTCTGAGCTCAAGTGAGTTTCCTTGATCTTCCCGCCTGTGAAGAAAGGGAAAAGAGACATAGAGCCCCACATGCTGCCCCCAAAAGATTCCCCTCATGCTCTGAATCCTCAAAGCTCTGGTCTTGGACACACAGACACCTCTCCTCAGCTATGGGGTGGGGCTGGGGGATATCCTGATGGAGGGCATCCACACTACAGGAGAAACTCAGGCTCAGAGGAAGGATAGAACTCAAGCTAGAGATGTGAAGAAAGTCTGGGCCTGCCAGGAGGAAACACAAGCATCCAGTGCCCCTCTCTGGGCCAAGGGCCAGGTGCTCCCACAGTAGAGGCCAACCCTCCAAACCTCCAAGTCTCTGGGCTTTATTCAGCTCCCTGAGCCGTGTTCCCCCTCAGCCTGTCTGAAGGTGGTTCTCCACAGGAGAACCTCCCACAAGAGAGGCAACCTCCCATGGGGAAACGGGGGTTATGAGGGCGAGGATCTGAAAAGGCCGGAATAGAATGGCTTGATCACAGGAGTCCCGCCTCCCAGCCACACCTCCTGTTTTTAGACTCCAGCTTTCCCTGGGAACCTCTCCTCCCAGAGAGGTTGAAGATAGGCCCTGAGGCAGTGGCGGGTAGAGATTGGATCTCAGACTTGAAGGCAGCGAAAGGGTTAACTCTCCTTGTGTCCACTGGGCCAGTCTAGCCAGCTCACCCCAGAGCGCTGTAAGTCCAGGCCTGTCTCTGGTGTTCTCCCCCTTTCCCTTTCCTTCTTACTCCTCCTTCCACTTCATTCTGGGCGATTTTGGGAGGAGAGGCCAGGGGCCCTGGGCACCAGCTCTCTCTGGGGTGTCATTTAATACTGCCACTAATCACCATCTTCTGGTTTATTAGCTGTCTTTCCCTCATGGCTACTCTTGTCATCCCTGAATCTCTGTCTCTCTCTGTCTCTCTCTCTCTCTCTCTCTGTCTCTCTTACACACTGTGAATGCAAAAGAAAAGGACCTCTTTTGACTACAGTTCCTACCCTACTCAGCTCCTCTCCCTAAAACTAATCCTGATCAACTGGGAGGCAGGAAGGTAGGACACCGGGAGCTAGAGGTACTCTTCTGAAACAACAGAGCAATCCCATAACAGCATGCTCAGAAAAAAAGAGAATATCAGAGGAGCAAACATGAGGAGGGCGGATGAAATTAGAAGCCATCTAATGATGAAGACTCCTCTCTCAAACAAAACAGAGTCATTGAAGACAGATTGAGGACTAGAACACTTCCAATCATTTATGTGTTTCATATGGCAGACGGGAGAGTAGAATGGAGACCCTTTCCCCTAGTGATGTAATGAAATTATAATTTTGAAAATGTTTCATGAATTTCAGAATGCTCTACAAATGGAATGAGTCTATCCATTACTGCATAGCTGATCTGTGGGAGGAAGACCACCTGACAGGGTGGAGGCTGGGAGACACTCAGGCCTGCCCAGCCCCCACCACTATAGGCTCTTTGGCTTCATGATTGTAAGATTTTAAGGACCCCACATCCGTGGACACTTCTGATTCCCGATACCCAAGCTTCTGTTGGGTGACGTGTCATGATTTGGGGATGTAAAAATGTCCTTTCATGTAATGTCCAGCGAGTGCCCTTGCTTGAACAGTGTCTGTGTCAGCCACCACCGTAGGTGCCAGAATGGCCCTTGTGAAGCCTGGAATGTGCCTGTTAGCCAGTGAAGTGTGAGGGTGTCCCCATCTGATGCCCCTGTCCACCCACCCCTAGTGTTGGGTGGTGGGAGAAATGTTGGGTCCGGCCTCAGCCGGGCACCAGGTGCCATCCCTGGAGCAAAGGCAAAGTCCAGAGATAGCCTTCCACCCGATGGCCAAGGCAGGCACGTGAGAGATAAGGGTCACACTTTGGACTCAGCCAGAAAACCAGGGCCCCTGTACCCCTTCTACCGGCAGTCCCACTCCCTGACCCAGTTAAAGGAGGAAGACGAGGCTAGGGGAGGAGGGGATAGCCGGCCACCCACTGCACCTGAAAGCGCGGTGGGCGCCATAGATCACTACGGTCATTACCCCATTACCCTCACCACCGCCTCCCGCGACGCGCAGCCTCGCATTTATGCCTCATTACTCTGGCGCCTCACAGGGGTCTGGCCGGGAGAGGAGGGCCGGAGGGTAGCGCCCGGTTCCAGGCCTTGCGTACAAGCCAGGTAGCAGGTGAGTTCAGGTGCGAAGGAGGGAGGGGAGGGGGGTGCTGCGCAGTGAGCTCTCCTTGCCCCTGGGAGAGTGGTGGCTGCGCCCCTGGCACTACACCCTCTGTCCCCAGGGCCCCACGGGCGCCCGCACTGCACAGCCGGTCCGGAGCCCGCGGTGAGAGGGCGGTGCCAGCCCGCGTCCCCGCCCCTCTCCCTCCACCTTCCCTCCCCGCCCGGCCCCGTGCTGCCCCGGTCCCGCGGGCCGCTTGGTCCCAGACCCAGGCCTGGCAGCGGGGCTGGCATTGCCCGGGCAGCCGTCGGCGACTGGGAGCCCCGCGGGCGGGGGCCGGCAGCGCGGGCGGCGGGCGCCGGGACACCTGCGAGCACAGGTGAGCTGCTGCGAGCAGGGGCGGACGGGGGCGGAAGCGGGCTGGAAGCAGGGGGGCAGAGGCCGGCGGCGCGAGGGCCACAGGGGAAGGGAAGCCGGAGTCAGAGCTCGAAAAGGTCCAGGGGTAGCAAGAGGGAGAGAGAGAGAGGCAGCCCTTGAAGAGAGGATTGTTGGGAGGAGGCCTGGGAGACAACCTTGCTCATAAATCAGAGAAAAGGTAAGGAGCGGGCCCTTTGAGAGGGCAGGGGCCTCAGGCCTATCTGGAGGGGCACAAGCAGCTACTTAGAAAGCCTCTGCTCTCCAGGCCCTGCCCACTCAAAGAGTGGGTCCACTATCCAGGTTTAGGGGGAAGGTATGGAGCCCCCACCTGGCGCCGGGCTCGGCTCTGTGGAGGTGTTCCCAGAGGCTGGGGAGCACCAAACATACCGTCCTGCCCCTTGGCTCTGTCTCTAAGGCCAGCGGCCTCCTAGCTGTCCTCCCTCACCTCCCTGTCTGTGGCCAGGAGGGTCCAGGTCGGGGGTAGGCAAACTTTGAATGAAGGGCCAGGGAGTATTTCAGATTTGAAGCCTATAGGAACGTCTCTGTCACAACTAGCAAGAAAGCAGTGGTAGACAGTTGGAAGGGTGTAAATGTGGCTGTGTTCCACTAAAACTTTTTTAGGGACCCTGAGATTTGAATTTTGTATACTTTCCATGTGTTCTGGAATATTAGTCTTCTTTTGATTTTTTTTTTCTGACCATTTAAACATGTGAAAAGCATTCTTAGCTTTCAGGCTATACAAAAACAGTAGACAGGTGGTTCAGTGTCCAGTGCCTCCCACCCCGTGACCTCCCTGCAGCTCTTCCCTAGGCTGGGGGTGGGTGCTAGGTGCAAAGGAAATTCTCCCACAGGAAGGGGGCATCCAGGAAGCCTGGGGACCTGCCTATGGCCCTTGCTCCCAGCCACTAGGACTACAGCATCCTTTGAGGCAGGGGAGGAAGCCTGTACCCCAAATGTTCATACATGTGAGGGAGGAGGAATAGTTCCAAGGGGCTTCCACCTAGCATGTGGGGTCATACCCAAAGCCACCATGTCACAGTTAGGCAGCTAGGCTCCCACAGTAAGTGACAAGCTGTTGTTCCTTCCTCCCCCACTCCATCATCTTTCTCTCCTCTCTCCCTTGGTCTCCAACCTGGCACCACCCACTGATCAAGGCTGATCTTTCCATTTCTCTATATCCTCTGTGCAGCCTCAGGGGACCCTTTTCTCCTGGACATTGAAGCTATGACCCTTCTGACGTGACCCAGGAGAAAAGAGATGCAGACCTTTGCTCTTCCAGATGAGGGTCCCCTCCAAGGACTTGTGGCCTCCCGCATTGAGACTTATGGGGGCCGGCATCAGGCTACCAGCCAGAGTTCTGCTGGCAGTCTCTATCCCCGAGGAGGCCCTGTGCTGGTGAGTCCAGGCTGCCCCCAAAGTGACCTGGGTGGGGCAGAGGGAGGATACCAAGGCTTTCAAGTCTCTCTTGCAGGTTCATGGGCTGCTCTATTCCTATCCCTCACCCCTACCTTCTTTCCTGGCTTGCGAGGGAAAGGAGGGCAGGGTTGGGCCAGGCTCCCGGGACTCCACACCCATCCCAGGCAGATGCGGCAGGTGAGGCAAAGAGCCAGGAGAAGCCAGGTCCTCAGAAGAGGTGCTGTTAGACAGGTCTGAGGCATGGAGCTGGGGGGGGGGGGGGCAGGGAGTGACATGTATCAGTCCTTGGGGTTGGTACCTCCCAGACTCCCGCCTCCACCTGGGAGGAGCCGGTGGGTTCCCTGAGACCTGCTCCCTCTGAGTCAGCACTGAAGGAAGAGCAAAGGTTCTGGGTCTCCCTACTCTGCAAGCAGGGAGGGGTGCGGGGGCCTGCCTGGGCTTCACCAGGCTCCGCCCTCCTGGCCTGCCTTAAATCCTGACCAAGAAAAGGGGTGTGGAGGCCAAGCAGTCTTTCCCTCAGCCTCCAAGCTACCCCTTCACCTTGAGAATACTTCTGCTTCCAGCTGGGGTATCCCCTGCCTTACTGGGAGAGGATTTGGCCCTGGGAGACAGGGAGGACGGCTGGGGACTCTCCCAGGCTGAGGGCAGGAAGGGAGACTAGGAAGTACGCGGTGTCAGTCAGGCCACAGGCAAATCAAGGAATGTGACCAGGCCTGCCGGGGAGGAGACCTGTGGCTGCTCCATCTTGATCTCTCACGCAGAAGGGCAGCCACTCCCAGCTGGAAAGGACATGGGGTACATGCCCCTGGGGAGGAGGCTGCACATGCGTGTTTCCTCATCCACACGTGCAAGGGAAGCTGTGAAGGACCCAGAATGCAGTGCGCGCTGTGTGCTGTGCATGCAAGCCCGTGGTCCAGGAAGCATGCCTGTGAGTGGGCAGATCCCTGGGGGACACACACACCAGAGCCCAGGTGTGTAGGTGCCTGTGTGCCTGCTCTAGAGGGGGCCCCCACTTCTGCCCCAGGCCTACTAGGGAAGCCAAGTTGGCATGCCCCTGCCCAGCTCCCTGGCAGCAGCTGCTGTGACTCAGGGCGGGAGTGGCTCACCCCAAACTGGTTTGAGGGGAGAGGTGAGCCCGTCCCGCCTGGAGGGGTAGGGGACACCATCTGGAGTCAAGCCTGGCCCCCCACTACCACTCCAGGACTTCTGGGAAAAGGGAGGGCCCTCTAAGAAACTTACCCTGCTCCTCCTCCAGGATCCCAGCCGCCAACGCCTCCAAGGTTATGTCCCCTTTGCCAAGGGTTCCGGCCAGGTCCGAGGCCTGTCTCCCCTAAAGTTGCGAGAGCCAGAGCATGAGAAGAGGCATGGAGGCCTTTTGGGGGCTGGCCCACCACACTCCCCCAAACTCAAGGTAAGGGGCCCTTTTCCTCCCATCCGCATGCTCACAGCCTAAGCCGTGGTGTCGTCCGTAGATGGTCAGGGCCAAGATCATGGCCAAAGAAGCTGGGTTCTGTTCTGTCTAGAGACCCTCTCAAGGATGCATCTCTAAGCCATGCTGCCTCATAAAAATGTCCATTTTAGAGGCAAATGTCAAAATGTTGCCGGAGACCACTGGTTCCCTAGTCCTGTCTGGTCTCCACCTGAGGTCCCTCTGCGGGGTTCTGCCTCAGAAGAACCCTACAAAGTATCTTTCCGGTCTGAGGGCCTAGATCAGACTCCTCTGTCAGGCACCTTTCTGCAGACTAAGGTGCATCTCCATCCGTGTTCCAACAATGCTCTTTCACCTGTAATCCCAGCCGGGTCAACCCCTGTCCCCCAGGCCTCTGTGTCCCCACTCACAGTGCTGCTTGCCCCCTCCCATTCTCAGACACACACACACATACACACACACACACAGCCCTCCCCAGGCCGAGGGTCTGGGTGCCCAGGACATGGCCAAGACTGGTCCCCTTCTCGGCTCTCCTAGGAAGTCACCAAGGCCAAACAACTGGAGATGAGGCTGCATACATTCAGCATGTTTGGGATGCCCCGCCTGCCCCCTGAGGACCGTCAGCACTGGGAGATAGGAGAGGGCAGTGACAGTGGCCTGGGCATTGAGAAATCCTGGAAGGACCTGGTGCCTGGACACAAGGTAGGCCCTGTGATGTCATAGATGCACACATAAACATCTCCTCTGGTCTAGAAGAGGAAAAGGCCTTGGGAAGTACGGTCACTTGGGGAAAGCATTTGGAGACATCTTGTTCTGGGTTCAGCTCCTGGTTCTGCCACTTATTAGTGAGACATTGCTCGAGACTGTAAACCTCTCTGAGCCTCAGTGGATTCATCTGTCAAATGGGGATAATACTACCTACACACTTGAGGATTAAAAGGTCATCTGTGAAGTAGATCTAGTAGCATTGGACAAATGACAGCTGCTGTTCTTGTCATCATTCCCCCAACTGAACCAGTGCTGTCCCTACCCCAGGAGATGAGCCGGGAGCTTTGCCACCAACAGGAAGCACTGTGGGAGCTGCTGACCACTGAGCTGATCTATGTGCGGAAGCTCAAGATCATGACCGAAGTGAGCTGCCCCCAGCTCCAGCCCAGGCCCCCACCTCAGCCATTTACCTGTCTCCCTTGCATTGTCCCCCATTCCTCCAGGCCAAAAAGGGAGGACCATGGCTGGGGTAGGGGGAAGGTGGTAGGGACAGGCAGCCAAGAGATTCCCCCCATTGGAGACCTGCCCAGGATCTTGGGAAGCAGGTTAGCCATGGTAAATCTGGGGGTGGAGAGACATCAGAGGGCTAGGCTGGGGTCCCAAGAGGTAGAGGTCAGGTGCTGAGACCCTCGTCTTTCCCTGAATCCAGCTCCTGGCCGCCGGCCTGCTGAACTTGCAGCGAGTGGGGCTTCTGACCGAGGTGAGTGGGCGCTCTGGAGGACCCACAACACCCCAAGCCCTGAGCCCATAGAGTGGGAGTGGGCTCCCAGAGAGCGCCACAGGTGGCTGTGTCCTAATTCCCATGGCCCCGTTTTCTAGGACACCCCTACCCTCACTACTCCCCTTCCTGCTCTCAACCCCAAGCAGTCTGGCCTCTGCTCTTTTCCGGTGCTGAGCACAGCAGAGCCAGCGTGCCAGAGAAGTAGAAGGGAAAGCCCCAGCCCCTTAGACCTCTCAGCTCCCCTGCAAGTTTCATCCAAGCTTATGGCTCCTCACCTGTCCACGGCCAGTGCTGCCTGACAGTGACCTGCTAAGTCTTGTGGCTAAGCTCTGCTCCCTCCTCCAGGTATCAGCCGAAACCCTGTTTGGAAATGTCCCCAGCCTGATTCGAGTCCACAAGAGATTTTGGGAGGAGGTGCTGGGGCCCACCCTGGGGGAGACTCGAGCCTCAGGCCAGCCCCTGGACCCTGTCAGCCTGCAAGATGGCTTCTTGACGGTGAGGCATGGCAAGGGGCCACGTCTGGCTGGGGCGGACCTGGGAGAGCCCAGAGAGATCCTGCCCTCAGGGTCTGCCTGTGCCACTCAGACCCTTCTGTGAGTTGAGAGTGTCTGAGAGCACACCCCCACCCTCAGAATATCACCTCACCTCCTGTCCTTCGTTCCACAGGTATGACCTCTGTCCCCAAAGTTCTTTGGTCTTTTGGTGACTCTTTTGAAATGAAATGCAGCTCTCTCAGAGAAGGGTTCCACCAAATCTCTTAACTATAAAATCTTACTTCTTGGCCAGAGAGCCTTTGACAAATAGCTGCAAGAAGAATGGGGCCGAAGCAAGGCATCCCCTAGGCGACTGGGGGAGGGGGTGTAAAAGGCCACAGGGCACCCAGAGCATGGAGAAATGTGATAAGAAAGCAAAAGGCCTGGGGTCGGACTTTCTTCCACAGTTTTACCCAGCCAGGAAAATGTGGACCTAGCAGAGCTGGAATGGGAGACAGAGGTGGGGGAACAGTCTCCTGGGAGCCATTGGCACCCCCTTCCACAGGAACAGGGCTTCTGGGCAAGCCTCAGGTCACTACTCACCACCTGTGTGAAACGGGACCTGCCTCGTCCTGAAAACATTCCAGCTGAATTATTGATGATGGGAGAGTCCGTCCAGAGCAGCAGGGCACAGCAGGGGCTGTGCATGGGAGCTCAGAGAGTGGCCGTGGGTCTGCCTCCTGGGACCTCAGTTTCTCCCTCGAGCTCAGAGGGAGGGGCTGGCTGACAGTCATGGGGGAGGGCGTCATGGAGGGTAGGGATTAGCACGAGCCGGACTAAGGGTCAATGGGAGGCTCTCTCCCCCATGCTCCCCGTGTTCTGCAGCTGGATCCTGTATTTCATGACTTCCTTTCCCCTGCCTGCTTGTATCTGTCCCTCAGTTCAGCCAGCGGTTCCAGCCCTATGTCCAATACTGCCTGCAAGTGAAGCAGACCATGGCTTATGCCCGGGAGCAGCAAGACAACAATCCTCTCTTCCATTCCTTTGTGCAGGTGGGAGACAGGGCGCCTGGGAAGGGGACTGGGGTGGAACTTAGACCACCAGATCATCCCACATCTCCAGCTGGGTCCAAAGCTGAGTCCAGTGCTAGAAGGGGGCAGCAGGGGTGCTCAAACTCCTGACCCCCTGCCCTCTTCTGTTGGCAGTGGTGTGAGAAGCACAAGCGCTCAGGGAGGCAGATGCTGGGTGACCTGCTCATCAAGCCCCACCAGCGCATCACCAAGTACCCACTGCTGCTCCAGGCTGTGCTTAAAAGGAGCCCTGAGGCACGTGCCCGAGAAGGCCTGAGTGCCATGGTAGGTGGCCTGGCAGGGTCATGCCCTTGGGAGCTGGGGCTGGTGTGTGGGAACTGATTTCCAGGGGCTCTTAAGGCTCTTGAGGGTCTCTTTCCTCATATGTATGTGGCAGTGTGGCACCGATGTACAGGGTAAGGAGCTGAGCTGTTCCTTCTTCCACCCGCCCATCACCTAGATTGCCGCTGTGGAGTCATTCCTGCGATACATCAATAAACAGGTGCGCCAGGGTGAAGAGCAGGAGATCTTGCTGGCTGCAGCCCAACGCATTGGGCCCTACGAAGTGCTGGAGCCTTCCAGTGAGGAGGTGGAGAAGGTGAGGGAGGCCACGGGGAAGGGGGCTCAGCAAAAGCAAGGTCCCCAGGGGAAAAGATGAAGCAGAGCCCTGGAGGCTAAGGGGCAGAGGTGCCTCTGTGCCCACCATTCCTTCCCCATGAGGAGGGTCTAAGGGTCAGAGTTCTAAGGTTCTAAAGTTCCTCTCCCTCCAAGAGGGCAAGGGTGAGAAGAGAAGGTGCTGGTGATAGAACAAAGAACCACAGTGGCTGGGGGAGGGAGGCAGCCCTGCCCAGCCCCATAATCCTCTCTGCCATGTGTCCCTCAGAGCCTGCGTCCATTCTGCACCCTGGACCTGCTGTCGCCCATGTTGGGGGTTGCTCCTGAGCACACCAGGCAGCTGCTGCTGGAGGGACCTGTGCGAGTGAAGGAGGGGCGAGAAGGGAAGGTGAGGATCTATGGGGAAGATTGGAGAAGATGGGAGCTAGACTGAAGAGAAGGGAGGGATGCCAGGAGACAGGATCAGAGTCAGAAAAGCTGGAAATGGGCAAAGAGATGTTTGTGTGTCTCTGTGTGTTAAGAAGAAGACATGCTGTGGCTAAGCTCTGGTTGTTTGTATGCCCCTGAGTCAGCCTATAAAGCAAGAGATGGGACCAAAGTGACACCCCTTCCAGCTCTAGCATTCCACAGTTCTGTACCTGTCCCTTGGGCACATGTGCACCCATGCACGCACACCATGCAGGAGCCCCGATCCATGTCCTACCCTTCCCCTACTCCAGCTGACCCTTGTCTCTTTCTCCTACACCTGCCTCCCAGCTGGATGTGCACCTATTCCTCTTCTCTGATGTGCTGCTGGTGACCAAGCCCCAACGCAAGGCAGACAAAGCCAAGGTTATCCGCCCCCCACTCATGCTGGAGAAGCTTGTGTGCCGACCACTCCGAGACCCTAGTATGTCTGTCCTGCAAGGACCTCTTCCTTCTTTCTTCTTGGCAAGGGGAAGGAGCAGGCAGGATGGGGATCAAATATGGTCTAGCCCTTGAGCAGACCTTCTCCTCCACCCAGACAGCTTCCTGGTGATCCATCTCACTGAATTCCAGTGCGTCTCCAGTGCCCTCATTGTGCACTGTCCCAATGCTACAGACCGTGCCCGGTGGCTAGAGAAGACCCAGCAGGCACAGGTATGTGAAAGCCAGGGGGAGGGAGGGGAGAGGGCCCTCAGAGGTCAGAAATGGGAGCACAAGATGGAGGGAGGAAAGGAAAGAGGCTGGGGTGGATGCAGGTTCAGTCTGGTTCAGGCCCTCCGGAGGGAGACACAGCCTTGACCATCCACAAGAGCCTGAAAGAAAGCCTTTGGCCAGCTACTTTGCCTGTCACTGGGAGAGCCCAAGACAGCATCCCCTAAAGGCTTTTATACCCCGAAACCACGATCTTCTGAACTTCATCTTCCATTCAGCATTAATAGAGCACTTGCTGGGTGCAGGCAACTAGCTGGGTGCTAGGGAATCAGAAAAGAATAAAACACCACTCCTCCCCTTGGAATATGCACTGCAGCCTAGCTAGACAAATTAGTATACAAATAATAGAAACATGTACACAGAATGGAACTATGACCGAGAAGGGAGTAATTCATTCTGTCTGGTGGGTTGGTTGGGAAAGGGGACATTGCAGGGGGAAGTCTGCTGAGATACCTTCACAGAGAGGCTACTGTCTGAGCACTGTTTGGGGGGATATCTAGGAGTTCATGAGAACAAGGATGGGAAGGAAAAGTATTCCAAATGGAGAAGCAGATTGTGCAGATGTGGGAAACATGAAACTGTATGTGTTGAGAGAACCACTGGCCTAATAGTTGATATTACCAGGACATAAAGTCCAAGGGCAGGCATAGTGGCAGAGAGGCTAAGGGATAGGTACTACCAGATCATGTTTACTACTGGATGCTATGCTAAGGAACTCTGCCCTATAGATGACAAGGATTGAAAGAAGGTATTTAACAGGGAAGATTTATGTGATAAAAGCTAGAGGAGTTCAAAAGATCCAAATGGAGCTGTACTGGTTACCATAAACTTAATGGCTTAAAGCAACAGAAACATATTCTCTCCCAGCTCCAGAAACCAGAAGTTGGTTGCCTTTTCTAGCTTCTGGTAGCTTCAGGTGTTCCTTAGCTCATGACTGCCTCACTCCAGTCTCTGCCTCTGTCTTCATGTGGCCTTCCTCTCTCTGTGTCCCTCTGTACAAATCTCCCTCTCCTGTCTCTTATACAGACACCAGTCATTAGATTTAGAGCCCACCCTAAATCCAGGATGATATCATCTTGAAATCCTTAACTGAAGATCTTTGCACATCTGCAAATAAAGTCACATTTACAGGTTCTGGGGGTGAGGACCTAGATATATTTTTCTGGGGCCACTAGTCAACCCACCATAGGAGCAGAATGGCCAAAGAGTAAAGATTTGAATTGGTCTTTTAAGGATAGGGACGACCATGAGCAGAAGAATCAAGGGAGCAATTGGGTTGGATTATTTTGGGGACAGTGACCATGTCTGTCTAAGTCTGAGTCAAGGGTTTGTGTGAGCAAGTGATGAGAGGCCAAGTTCTACAGGACCCCAAGAGCTACTGAATAGGGTAGATGGGACAAGGTTGAATTGAATTGGGTTGACAAGAGAGAGCCACCATAGATTCTTGAGCAAGGGAATACCATGGTGAAATCAGTATGTTCATCTTGAATTGACATCTGGCACTGTGATAGATGGGCTGGAGGAGGGAGAGGTTGGTGGCAGGAGATTTACTGTACTAGTTTGGGTGTGAAACACTGAGGTTTAGTGTCATGTTCTTAAGGACATATTGCAAAAAAGGGGGAAAGTTGGGGGGTAGGTTAGAGAAAGGAGCTAGAGAAGAAGGAAAAGAAAGGTGACCCTTCGGGAGATTGTGATTAAAAACCTGTATTGAATGCAAGAAAATCCAGGTTCAGACACCAGTTCTACCTCTTCCTAGGCTGGGTGGCCTTAGATGAGTTATGTGGTCCCCTGAGCTTCCATTTCTTCACCTGCAAAATGGACATAAATAATGGCAGTCCTTGCCTCATAGCGAAAAGCCAAAGAAATCATTCTGATTAAGCAGGTAGCGTGCTACCAGCTCTAGGTAAATGCTCCCTAATGCAGGTTACAGGTTAGGGAGGACAAAGGATGATTTCCAATGGATGATTTCCCCTTTTGAAAAACAGCTTTGACAGCCACCTCTGAGTGAAATGAAATCAATACAATGAGAGAAAACTATTGGGTTAGTTGTTGCTTCCTGGGAGGGGTGGGTCTAGGGTAGTATTCAGTTTTAAACAGAAGCACTTTGAAAATGATGTAGTAGGGGATAGCCAAGTGGAGAAATCTTAGGGACTCTGAGAAGTATGGAAACACAGCCCTGGGGTTCAGGTGGAGACACAGGATGAACTATGAAAGTTGCTAAGAGAGTAGATCTTAAAAGTTGTTAGTTAACAGAAGAGAAAAAAAATGTTTTGTAAAACATATGGTGACAGATGTTAACTAGACTTACCTAAGTGATTATTTCATAATATATACAAATGTTGAATCATTACGCTGCACACCTGAAGATAATATAATGTTATATGTCAATTATTACCTCAATTACAAAAAAAAGCATTTTGAACAAAGAAAGAAATCTTAATGTAGACTGTTTCTAAAGAATGCAACCTCATTACTTTTACAGTTAAATCAAATTAGTGGTTCTCATAGGACTTGCTTTAATGAATAGATAATAATGATTTGTCATTGGCACATTAGATAATTGGGGCTTCTAGAACTTTTGAAAATGTGTGAAAATAGTCTTGCTCTTTAAAGAATTTTAAGCATTCTTCCTGCAATCTTATCTATACTATCATATCATAATGCAGAGAGCTTATTTAAGAAAAGGAAATCCAGAACTTAGTCTCTGTTTAAGCAGTGTATTAAAAACTATGAATTAGGAGAGTAAAAAGTCAATATGAGGATTTTGCCATTTAAAAAAAGACACAAAATAAGAATGAAAGACAGAACCTCAAGATCTTGTATCTTTCAGCCTTGTAGGACTGCCACTTCCTTGAATACCTAAACAAGCCACAGGGCTCCCCAGGGCACCATATGGGGGGTCCTTACTGGAGCCCCTTTCCTTCACCACCCCACTGTCAAAACTTTCTCTTTTTCCTTTGGTTCTCAGTCCCAAGATGACACTCCCCTCCCACCTCCCTTTAGAACCTCCAAGGGACCACTACAAACAATTGGGATTTTATTCAAACTAATTTACCTCCAGGAGTCTCACTCTTGGCTAACAGAGGAAAGGAGGTCACTCCTGATACATACCCAAGCAGTGCACAAGCTCCCTGGCCTCCCTTAGCAAAACAAAGAACACTGAAACTGAAATTAGTTTGTCCTGCTATTGTTTCACACTGAATTCTTAAAGAAAAATGCTCTCTATTGCCATCAGTCTTTGTAAACTGATAAGGGCAGTGGAATATCTATTGGTTCCCTTGATAGACCAACTCCCCAAGGATGGAACTATTGCTTTCTCCCCCTCACAGAAATGTTGGTGTAGATTTATTCCCTTCAGGTCTAGCCAGGGAAGCTTAAACTTTTAGGAAAAAAAAAAATAGCTTCTCTAGGGAAGACAGACTAAATCTTGGGAAATGCCCATGATTAGAGACCAGGAAGAGGAAAAAGGAACGAGTGACAGGAACAGAAAAAGCTATCAGAGACAGAGGTCAAAAAATGAACAGACAGAAGCTGAAGCAGGCCGCTGAGGTAGTAGCCAGAGTCCAGCTCTCACCTGTTATCTGTGTTCTTGCAGGGGTTAAGTCATCTCTCCAAGCCCAGTCCCCATCTGGGAAATGGCAGTGATAGCGGGCACTATCATGCAGGAGAGATGGGACAATTATTGTTGCTGCTTGGCATGAGCCCAGCATTTAATGGGCGCTCCATAAATGTTTGTTATTATCATTAGAAGAAAGAGATGGTCAGTGGCGCCTGAGCAGGGCTGGGTGCTGACTCGGGAAAGGCCTCACAGCTGCTGCTCAGAGTTTGTGGGCACTTTGAGAGATTTGTCCACTTGGGGAACTTTGGGAGGAGCAGATGAATCTAGGAGCAACCCCAGAGGCACTGGGGAGAAGAGGTGTTTCCTGTCAAGGCATATGTCCTCCACCAGGGCACAGAAAGAAGAATCCTACTGGGAGGGCCCTCCCTTCCTCTTCTTAGCTGTGTGGAGAAGCCACATTTTGGCTCAGGCACCAATTTCCTTTTCCCTTCCCAACTTGAGTCTCCTCTTACCCATGCTGAGAAGATCCTCCCAGGGTTGCTGAAGAGGCTTTGGGGTGTCTGGGGGGGAACCTCAAACAGCCCCATTCCCTCATGCCTCAAGTCCCCTCCCTCCCCGCTTTTTCGTAGGGTTTGGCCAGGGGCAAGTTTAGTGGAGATATTTGTATTAGATTTTCCTTGCAAACCCCACCCCTTCCTCCCAGTGCTTTCCTTCCACACACCATCCTATCCTGAACTTCCCGAACACTCCATTGAACTTGGATCATGTGGGGCCAAGGGCATGGTATCTCAGTCCAACAAGCAAGCTGCTCCAGCTCCACCCAGGCCCCAAGAACAACCCCGCCCACTACCTTTCTTCTTGTTCCATCCCACACTGGAGATGGGGGAGGAGGTCACAGGACCTGGCCCTGGTGTGCTGGTTCTCTGAACCCAAGTACCATCGTCTCTTGCTTTGGCCAACTGACTAGTCTTATGAGATTGCTAAGAATCTTTGCACTGCTTTGTCACTCGCGAGACTGAGAGACTGGAGAGCCAGAGAAAGGAAACTTGCAATATAAACCTGATGTCATTTTCCTATCCCTGTTCATCCATTTCTCCAACACGTCTCTTGTCCTGACCCAGCTACCCCCTGTGTTTCTGGAGAGGCTTTGGGAAGGTCCAGGTGTCCAAGAGTTGCTGGTTCAGATACCTAAGCTGGGAAGATAATCAAAATATTTAACAACCAGTATGGCATGGCCATCATCCAATCAGAGTAGAGCATCTTGGGGGGTGGGGAGTGTGCTAGAGGTCCCCTTCTGTGCCACATGTTACTGCTGGATCTTGAAGGATAGGATAGGGTAGTCCTAAGATAGGGAGGCAGGAGGCTTGGACAGCAGCCCTTTGCTTACCAGCATAAAAGTACTCCAATATTTTAACAATGATATGGCCATACCAGTGAGTACTGATATCAGCACTGCCCACAGCTGCCACCAGGACCTCCCTTTTGCCCAGCCTCTGCCTCCAACCTCTCTGTGCCTTTCCTCCCCCTCGCCAAGCAAATGTCCTTTAGCAACTCTACCTTTTAAGGCTGTCCTTGAAAGTCAATGTAGTTCCTGAACCAGGACTCAAAGAGAAGGCCCAGTCCCAGTTCTTCTCTTCTTGCCTTGAGCAAGTCCCTTTGTCTCTCTAAGTCTTGTTTTCTCATCTGTAAAATGGGCTTTCCAACTAAAGGGTGATAGTGTGTATCAAATGATCACATGCATGTGGAGGTGCCCTGTAAGGTGCTTCTCAGATGTCACTATTTTATTCTGAGGGCACCTGTGTGAAAACATTGAGGGAAGAAGACAGAAAATACAGTGTATCCTCTCTCCATTCCTCTTGGGACGGTCTTGCTTTCATTTCTGAAGGACAGCAGAAGACAAAGCCTGACCCTGCCCACCCTGGTGGCAGAAGGAGTAACTCGAGGGCCCACCACCATTCAGAATACTTATACCACCATCACTGTCTATCAGAGAGGGCTTGCTGAAGGAGGGAACAGATTGGATAGAGGGCTTGCCAAGGGAGCATGAAAAGCAGGAAGAACCGCACAAGCAGGAAAGGGGCCTTCTGTTCACCCCACCCACCCCCGGAGCAAGCTCGAGAGTTCAATTCCTGGCTCCATCCCACTGTCTTTTGCTTCCTGACCTTGGCAGTTACCCCAAGTCTCCATTTTTCCCTAGTAAAGTAGGAGTAACATAATATCTGCCTCATAAGCTTCATAATATATTCATAAGCTATGAAGATTAAATGAAATAACGTATGTAAAGCACTTAGCACATGCATGGCGTACAGCAAGTCTCAATAAATGAGACCTCTTAATGAAAGTATGCGCACCTCAGGTCACCCTGCAAAAGCTGAAGACGGAGGAGTATGTCCAACAGAAGAGGGAGCTCCTGGCTCTCTATCGGGACCAGGACCAGGAAGCCCCAGGCACCAGGCCCTCCTCACCTTCCCCGGAGGGCTCTCAGAGCAGTGCAGAAGGGAGGTAAGACCCCGCAGGGACCACAAGTCTCTCCAAGTAGGGGGGCTGCAGGCAGGGAGAGGGAGGAGAGGAACCCTTGAGGCAGAGAAATGGCAACACAGTTTCTGGGGACATTGGGAATAGACAGAGGAACCCAGGCTACAGGTTGGAGTAGAACAGGTTGCCCATTCAACAGTTGCCAGGGTGAAGGAAACAGACACAAGAGACGTAAGCTCCTTGAGAGCAGGCTCCTGCTCCCCAGGCCAGGGATGGAGAGTGAAAGCCAGTATGGATTTGCAGAATGTCACAGCTGCAAGGATCCAGTGAGTCCAAATCCCCAGAGAGAGCAAGAGGCTCATTCACAGTAACACAGCTGTTCAGCAGCATGGTTAAGGAGAAAAAAGATCCATCACTGGGGGATCACCTCAGGGGAGCTCAGGAACCCTTCAGCAAATACCTGAGCACCTGCTTGGTACAAGGTCCTGGCCCAAGTGCTGGCCCAATGCCTCAGGAGCTTACAGTCTAGCCAGCAAGATGAGAAACTAATTGGGCAGTGTAAAGGTGATACCAAAGTAAGTTTGGAGGAGGGGCCGTTTCTGGATAGGAGGATCAAGGGAAATTTTCTGGACTTGAACTTGACCCCTCAGCACCAGACTCTGACCATTTACTATTACTATCAATTGTAGGACTCCTGAGTTCTCAACCATCACCCCCGAGCTGGTGGTGACAGTAGACACAGATGAAGAGTCTCCATTGGGACCAGATGATACTTCAGACTCTGGCTATGGGACCCTGATCCCAGACTCCCCAAAGGGGCCCCACTCTGTGAGCCGTCTACGTCCACAGGCCCTGCGGCGTGACCCTCGCCTCACCTTCTCCACCCTGGACCTCCGAGATGTTCCTTTGCGGCCTCAGCCTCCTAACCCCCAAACTCCCCAACGCCTAAGCGCTCCTGAACTGCCAGGGGAAGGTATCCGGAGAGGAAGCAGCCTTCCCAGAGGAGACCCACCTACCTGGTCTGAGGAAGAAGATGAGACCTCCAGAGAAGGGAATGTGGTAGCAGAAACGTTGCAAAGGGCCCGATTTCGGGGACAGCTCCCTCCATGCCCAACCCACACTGACTCTGCTGGGGAAAGCCCCTGGGAGTCCTCAGGGGATGAGGAAGAGGGGCCCCTCTTCCTGAGACCTGACTGTACCCCCTCCCCCCACCCTCTCCGGGCTGAGGACATGCTCAGAGAGATCAGGGGAGAACTGGCCAGCCAAAGGATTGAGGGCATCCCCGAGCCTGGGAGGAACAGCAGGCCTCAGAAGCTGACCCGGGTCCAACTGCAGAGAATGCGCGGGCCCCACATCATACAGCTGGACACCCCTCTGTCCACATCGTAAGTGCTGAAGGGAAAGTGGCCTGGGAGGGGGTGGAGAAGCCAGTATGGAGTGAGAGGGGTCCCAGAGATGTCGGTGGGGACAGAGTATAGAAGGAGGGCAATACCGGAGTAGGGGCCATGGCAAAAAGGGTACTTAGCCTCACTCTTCACCCCTCATCTACTGTGCCTAACACCCACCTTCTTTCTTTTCAGAGAGGTGTGAGGAACACTCAGGACCTTTGGCATTTCTCCCGGAGGAAATCTCTCCCCAAGAGTGCTGGTCACCCACCCCACCCCTGTACTCTACCTCAAGGACCACACTTCCCACTAAGAAGCCTGGGCCGGGCACTGTGCCCTTCCTGCTCTGAGGGCTTTGGGATCAAGTGCTGTACATTTTTGTACCATAGACATACCAGAGCCTCACATAAAGTTGTGCATAAAAATGACTGCCTGGTCATTGCTAGAGGAGGGTGGGAAAGAGAACCTGATGAGGAGGGGGTCACAGCAGCACTGTTCCTTTGTCAGTGGGCATCATGGTGGTGGGGTGTCTGGCCCAAGCTCAGGGCTTTTCCCAGCCCACCCCATCAGGATAGGGGTCTCTGCCCCAGCCTCCCACACCCCCCCACTCAGAAGGACCACCCTGTCCAGGAGCAGAGCTTTAATTCCAGAGTTTTAGTGTATTTACAAAAGTCCACAGCTCCAGCTGGCCACCCATTGTTCTGTGCCTGCCCCTGCCTTCAGACAGGTCAGCTCGTTCTGTGCTTGTCCAGGCAGGGGGCAGAGAGGTGCCCAGTTTCTATTAGTGTAACATAATTGATAAAAAAAAAAAAAAAATTGCTTATCTACTGTGACAATGGCCCAGAGACCAACCAGAGGCCCCTAAGCTCCCTTGCTGGGTTTTCCAAACTCAAAGTGGGTGATGAGGCACGGTGCCCCTCATCTCTACAACCACAAGCTTGGGCTCCTGGCACACTCAGCCTCTCTCATGATCACACACGCACACATCTGTCACACACACAAGGCTGACCCTCCGGCAGTGCTCCGAAAACGGAGAAAATCTGTGTACGCTGAGGGAGTAGCACCAAGTAGGTGGCTGCCAGTTCATGCCTGCCCCTCCAAGTCCCTTGTCCAGAAAGAAGGGATCCGGAGGGCATCTCGCACGTCCTTCAGGGCCGCCCAGCTGTAAGGCAGTGGTCCTCAGAGCAGGCCCCTCCCGGGGCGGGGCGTGGCCTCATCGGAGGAGGCGGGGCGCGGGCGAGAGGGAGGCGGGGGCGCACAGCGCCTCCTCAATTTCCTCCAGGCAGCCGAGCAGGTTCATGTCGCGGAGTACGCGGCCCAGTAGCTCCAGCGTGGCCTCGTGTCGTGGCGTGCGCTGCCGCCAGGCCGCCAGCATGCTGTAGTGCGCCTCGCGCAGGCAGCGCCCGTTCTCCAGCTCCAGCCGCTCGATCTGGTGCTCGCTCAGCCCCAGCCGCCGCACGAACTCCTTCCAGCGCGACGGGGGCACGCCATCCACCACGGCGTACAGCGTCGCAGGGTCCGCTGGATCCGCTGCGAGGAAGCGGGGAGGTGAACCTGTGGCTAAGGAGGCGGCCCCGCCAGTCCCTCTTGCGCATGCGCCCTCTGACAGCTCCACCCACCTGCACCTGCTAGGAACTCACCGTCTGGGCGTTGAGTGTGGGTGCTATCCTCCCACTTCTGAACTGGGGCGGAGCTGGGGATGGAGGCTGGAGCCGCGGTGAGGATGGGGCCAGCCCCCTGGTAGGGTGGAGCCCTGAAGTTAGACCACTCACAAGGAGTGAAGGAGCTGGGGGTGAAGGTGGAGCTGGAGGTGAAGGTGGAGCTGGGGGTGGAGGTGGAGCTGGTGGTGAAGGTGGAGCTGGGGATGAAGGTGGAGCTGGGGATGGGACTGAAGCCTGGAGCTGTGGCCAGGGCCTGAGGCTCCCCCTGAAAGAGAGAAGGCACATTAGTGGAAGAGAGGACAAACAGCCCGAACCTTCTTTATTCTGGAGAGGGATTGGAATTAGGGGTGACCAAGCGTCATTTAGGTATTACAAGATTGCAGTGGACAATCAGCAGGAAAGATTGGGGGTAGGTTCCTGGTTTCATCTTACCTCTTTTGTAGGTGTTGCTTTCCCACAAACTGAGAAAAAAGAAACCAAGCGTCACAAATTTCACTTCCTCTCTCAGCCCTGGAGCCCATACTGCGGCTAGCCCTGGGGACTTGTAGTGACATGCTTCAGGTCCAAAGTGGCCCCAGGGACGAGAGACCTACTGATGCATTGTGACCTCTCACAAGCCATCAGGGCCACTTCCTGCCAACGGGGTCTTCGGCAGCAAACTAAGGGGACACTCCTCATTTCCCTCCATGCTGATCCACCTCACCCGCTCAGCCCCTTCCCACCTCCCCCACCAGCACGTTTTCCCCTCCCAAGGGCCCCACTCACCAATGGAGAAGAGCTTGGGCTTCCGCCGTTGGTAGCAGCACATTAAACCAATGGAGAACGATAAAACACAAATACCGAAGAAGATCACCAGAGGCAGCAGCACTGTGGTGCCTGGAGGCAAAAGGCAGATTGTGGTCTGAGGAGAGGGGAAGAGGGAGAGGCAGGGCTGGCTGGGTAGGTGGAGGGGCAAGGATTAGGAGAGGGCAGGTGAGCATGAGAACCAGGTTATTTCTCCTCACCTGGGTCCTGTGGGTCCTTAACAGTTTCCACGACGGGTACGCACAACTTTGTGCACTCTGTGTTTTTCTTACAGCTAAAAGAAGAGACCGCACAGGTGAATAGGGGCCTTCCCATAAGAGGAAGACAGGGGTGGAGGGGAAGAAAAAGAAGAAAACTCCACACTGCTGGAAATTCTTTGCTTTACAAACGCTTTAGCTCTCTCTTGATATAATGGAAATTAAACCTCTCCTGACGGCAGAGGAATGAAACAGAAGCTAATCACAAAATCATTTCATTTTAGAATTGGAAGTAATCTCAAGTAGGCTTTGTGGAAAAAATAATTCAAATCAGTAAAGGGCGGGGTATGAATTCCAGTCCATTCGCTGGCTGGCAGTGTGACTCCAAGCAAGTCATTTAACCTGTAAGTCTCAGGTGGCTAATCAGTAAAATAAGACTCTTACCCACCTGTCGGAATTGAGGAGTAAGTGAGATCATTATGCCTGACATACAGGAAGCACTCGATGAATGGTGGCTGTCACTGAATTGTTGTGAGAAACCCATGGCAAAGAGAGGTTGGAGAGCTTTTTCTTGAGATGACACTGCTAGTGACAATCCCTGACTTTGTGGAGAGAAGGGCCAAACATACATGTGAAAAATTTTTAAATACTTATTGTTGGGGGCAGCCAGAGAACACTCTAGAACAAGTGCATCTTCCCCAGCTGGGAGCTGTCACTGGGCAGCAGGAGTAGAGAACTCCATGGGGGGCTAGAAGGGACTTGGGAAGGTCAATTCTCGGCAGGAAGAGGCACTTCCGTCCACCTCACACGCTCAGTGAAAACCACATGGAATGAATGTAAAAGCTCTTTGAAGGAGAAGAGAAGACACTTAGTAGAAAAAGAAAACAAATAGTTTGGTGTCACTTTGTAGCTGTAGGACTTTGCTAGGTGGATGTCATTATCCTTACTTTAAAGGTAAGACAACTAAGGCTCAGAGATATCAAGTAACTTGCCCAAGGTCACATATAAGTGGCTAGGCTGAAATTTAAACCCAGGTCAGCTGAACTTTTAGACCCCTCAGAGTTCCTTCTTTGCACTCGAGTGTGCAAGAACAGCCTCTGTGGAGCCAAAAGAAGTGAGGAGGCCTGAACAGAGACTGGGGAAAAAATACCACATTGCATCAAAGATGCCATCACTAATCACCATTATTTACACACTACATACACACACACAGAGCTGTCAGTTAAACCATGATATATCATCAGGTGGAAGATGCAGTCTGATTTCAGAGACATGAAAATGTGCATCCTAGAATCAATGATCTATAGTAGACCCTGTCACCCTAAAATCCAAAGGTCTAAATTCAAAGAACTGCAGTGGAGTAGAAGCCTCTATTCCCAAAGAATTCTTCAGATTTTAGGAACAATTCTGGCAGGGAGTCGGGGGGAGGAAGAAGGACTGTCTGGTGTTTTGACACTAAGTGTCAACCACTCAAACAGCCAGTAAGAACCAGAGCATCCTGGGCTGTCCCCCTCACCCTGCTGGTGGCTCTCACCTGCAGCCACCCCATCCCCCCCCCCAAAGACCCCTCACCAGATCCAGTGCCCAGCAGCTGGCGGAGATACTCACTTAACACAAGAGACGCATTCATTCCTTCTTAGAAAGAAGCCCGCATGGCATGTGCATACAGTGTCCTGTCTCTCCTTGCCTGTGGGCAGAGATGCAGTACAGCTAGAGGAGGGGCACCCTGCACAGAGGACCACTGGGAAAGCTAGGAGGGGCAGGGGGGTAGATGGCCAGAGTAGTCCCATAGACTTCGGGAGTGGGAAGGAGAGGAAGTGTGGGCTCAGGGGGCTGGGGTACAGAAAGGCAGAGACCTTCCTCCTGAGACAGAGCCCACCCTGGGGTGGGGAGGGGGCTGGGCTTGGGAGAGTTGTGCTCACAGGAGATCTGCACCGTGCCGTTGAGGCAGAGGCTGCAGTTGAGGCACTGGAAATGGGTTTCACTCCAATAATTCCGGTACTGGTTCTTCCTGCAGCCACACACAGTGTCCCGGTAGACTGTGCAAGGAGAAATCTCCACCTGGTACATTTCTGGAGAAGACAGGAGACAGGGCGTGAGCACCCCCCCACCACCACCACCACAGTGTGTGTCTTTCTCTGTATGTGCACCCACACCCCTGCACTCAGCTATGCACGCACATTCCTGCCGACACCCACCAGCAGAGACATGTTTGCCCTCACACACAGACAGGCAAGCATGATGCTCTAACATATCCACCTGATGTTCCAATCAGAACCCTTGCCAAACTGCTGAGACTCACCTTTTCGGCATTTGGAGCAGCTAAGGCACTGCCTGAGGTAGTTCTCTGAAGCAGTAAATGTGCCGTTTTCACATTCTCTGCAGTCCGTGTCCAGCCCCGGGCCCGCACAGTCATTGTACAGGTAGGTCCCTGTGATGGGGGATCAGTTAGGCTGCAGCGGGAACTCAAGGAAGGAGCCCCATGCTAGAGAGAACAGCCAGAAGTCTGTAAGAGAAGAAAGAAGGGAGAAATTCCCAGCCCAGAAGAGGCATCAAAGTTAGGAGACTGGAGGTCAGAGACCCCCAGGTTCTAGAATATCTGGAAAAAGCAAAGGAAGAAGCAGGAGCCCATAACTGAGGAGAGTCACTGTTCTCACTTTCGCCTACCTTTGTGGCACTTCGTACAGCAAATGGAATTATCTTGAGGGTGAATATATTTTCCTTGGGGACACAGAATAGCTCTCTTCTCCCGGTCCCTGGGGTGAGGGACCAGTCCAGTAACCCCTAAAGGGTATATTTCCACCAACAAAGACAGGAGCACCTGGGGAAGAATCAGACAGAGAAGATCCTATCAGCAGAGGGAGGTGGGAGGGTTAGAAGTAGCAAGTTCAAAGCCTTCCCAGCTCAAGTCCTTTCTCAGTGGAACATTGCCCCCAGGGCCATTCCCTCTCACACTCAATGTTTTTCCTCTAAGCTTAGACTGCTGGCCACACGTGATCTAGTGCCTAATTCTCCTCTAGTTGTTCTGTGTACTAATTTTTTGACCCTCCAAGTTAAGACTGGTAGACCCCAGGCCTGGACTGTATTTTATCCTTATTTCCCCATAGCAGCTAACAGTGCTGGGCACAGGGCTGGTGTTTAAGGAATGGTTTTTGTTTTTGTTTTTGTTTTTGTTTTTGTTTTTGGAAGTAAGTGATGTTTCTATGGGCACTATTCGTAGGGAGTGGGCAAAAGCAAAAGGAAGAGTTTCTTTGTAAATCTGTATCAAAACCTCATTCAGGATTCTGCCCTCAGACCTCATGCTGCATCCTCTTCCACCACTAAATCTGCACAAATACCCCAGTTGGCCAGAGCAAATGGGGAGGAGAGTAAAAGGGAAAGTTCCAGGTTGGGAATGAGGTAGGTGATTGACAAAGTTTAGGTACAGGCAGGAGTGGACAAAGGTATCTAGGATACATGCAACCAGAGCCAGCTCAAATGAAGTCAGGAGCTGAGGGTGGGCCGGGGAGTCCAGGAGCCCTTTGCACACAGGGGCATTTGGGGAGGCAAGCTTTACAGCCTCAGGGCAAGCCCAAAGCCACTGAATCACTCACCCAGTTCTGGCTTCAGAGCCAAAGACAGCAAAGCCAGGAGTCAATGTTGAGCTCCAACCTAGACTTTGTTCCTTGATCTCCTATCAGCCTCTTTCTGGCTTTCCCTGGGCCTTGATTTTTTTCCCTCTGCTATAAGAGCCCCTTTATGTAAAGATAAGAGGATGTCCTCAAAGTGTGTTAAAATTGGGGAAAAACAGACTAATCAGATCACAGAAATCCCAGTCCATACAGGAGAGCGTGGCAGCCCACAGAGTGGTAGGCAGGCAGGGAGGCAGGTCGTGCCCTGAGTCACCCTCTGGGAGACGCTGCAGCCTGGAAACTGGAGCCTCAGCCACAATCAGAAGCCACACTGAGAAACAGAGCAGCAGCCACAGCAGGGCTGCACCCCCCTACTCATAAGGCAGCCCCCTCCCTGGGCCACTCCAGCACTGCCATCTCCCCGAACAAGACTGGGGCATCCAGGACAACAGGAAGAGTCCGGGGTGGTTATGGGAAGAACTTCCCAATCCTGAAATTGTGGTTCCTTTCCCCGAAGAAGAGCTCTCAGGACATAAGGTTACTGACACTTGGAATTCCATGCAGGGCCCCCTCCCGCAGGAGCAAAGCCAACCGGCAGAGACAGAGTCAGGAAGAAAAACTGGGGGCTCCAGTTCCCCCAGACAGCCTTGGTGGGGAGCCTTTCAGGGACCACTGGCCTGTGAGGAATAAGCTTCCCAGGAGGGAGGAAGGGAGAGAGGCTTTCTCAAGCCTAGCGTCCCCCTCCCTCTCCAGCACTTTGGGGGTTAAGTCAGATCCGGGAAAGGGAAATCTTTTCCCAGCAACTCCGCCCAGTGACTCAGGCCAGGGAGGGAGGGCATCTAGGGGAAGGGAGAGAGAACCAGCAGCTTCCCCAGCTCCTCAAGGGTCATGAGTCAGCACGAAGGCTGAAGGGACTAGCCAGCAATTAGGACCCCATCTGAGCCCTTTCTCCATCGGGCCAGGCTCTCCTTCCAACCCCCACTCGGAGCACACTTCTTCCCTGCCCCCCCCCCTCAAAAGAGTCTGCAGCAGACCCCTGTCCCACTTGGCCCACATATTTCGGGAAATGGCTCCCTCTCCCATTCCATCCCAAAGGGAAGTCTCCTCAACCCCTGGCTTCCTCCCAGCGGGTCAATATCCACCCCCACTGAGGGGCCATTCAGCTCTTACCCACCCCTCAGCATCCTTCCTTTAGACCAGCCCCCACCCTGGCTCCTCCTCCCCATCCAACCAGTCCCCAAATGACCAGCCCTTTCCCTGGATTCTCACTGGAGCTCCCCCCCCCCCCCC
>CM053571.1:93806060-93853744 GCA_028646485.1 Cryptoprocta ferox | reverse complement strand
CAAGTCCACTGGCAGCACAGGAAAAACTCCAGAGCCCTGAATGCCCATTTCCAGGAGGAAGGGGACAGGCAAGAAGGGATGTAAGACAGCCAGCACTGCTTGCCAGGTCTCTCATAGCCCCCAGCAGTGCCCCAGCCAGCCTGCTCTGACCCCTCCTAGCCGGCCTCAGGCCCCCACCAGTCAGCACCAGCTGGCTCCGGGGAGGGGAGCCTGTCTGTCTTAGCAGCTGCACCTTGCAGCTGAATTAGGAGGTGAGCTCTGAGCGCAAAGGGCCTAGCCAGCCTGCACCTGTCGCCTGGAGCAGGGGAAGGGCAGGAAGCTGGGAGGTGCCTGGGGAAAGACAGTTGAGGGGGTGGCCCAGCACCCCTCCAACTCCCCCACAACTTCCGCTTGGGGAGACTTTAAAGTGAGACTTCCTGTACCAGGGCTGCAGAGGGGGTGGAGAGGATGAGAGCACAGCGACCCTGTGGTCTAACCCTGACCCGGCACCTCATGACCTAGCTGTGCCCTCCCCTGCATTAATTTGTTCATTAAATTAAAATGTGTTTGTCTTTTAATGTCAATCTTTGGGGAGCTTATGACAACTTCTCCTCTAAAAGCTTGGGTGAGACCCCACCTCTCTCTCCTGAAGCCCTCCATTAATGCCACTTCCTCCACTCAAGCTCAATAGATGCTCAGCCCCCTGTGAACTTCAATAACAGAAATTAACTATATTACTTTTGGCTCTTATTATAATTATCCTGGGTGTGTAGATATGATCTCCCCAAATGGACCATAAACTCTATGAGATGAGGAATCAGAAAGAGCGTGTGTGGTCAGAGATAGTGTCTTATCATCCTGGGTATCTTCTCAGCCCCCAAAACCAAAGGAGCAGAATAAACATGGACTGACTGGCCAATCTAACAACTCATCTGTCTTCCACTCCAGTTGAAGCCAATGACTCCTGGTGGGGGAAGTAGAGAGAGAGTCAGTGCTCCCATGAAGGAACATACTCATCTCCAGGGGAGAGTTGTCAAACCATGCCCACTTCTTCCCACATACATGCACGTACACACACACCTCCTCACTGGAGAGTTTGACGAGTGTTTCTCTCCTTTTGACCATCACTGGTGACTGAATCCTGCACGTGTGAATGATCCGAAGGCAGATAAGAGTTTGAGAAGCCCTGCTCTAGTCTGTTAGGTACTTCATTTGGCTATTCCCAGACCCTCAACTTGCCCCAAATTCAGTTCATCAATCTCCTGGTCTAGACAAATGTCACACCACCAACTTCTCAGCACCCACAGTGCCAAGAGCTTTGCCACCCTTCTCTCCTCAAGGCCCCCATCCCTATCCTGTGGCCATCCTGCCTGTCCTTCTTCCGTGATCTCTCAGTCCTGTCCATGACCATGGGTTGCCTCACGCTTGCATTACTGCAACCGTCTTCCAGCTGACTTCCCAGCCACCAGCCTCTTTCCTGCTCCAATCCATTTTATCTATGTTCACGCTTCAACTTGCACCAAAATGTGTAGGAATCTTCCTCTCCAGAGCCTGACCTCGAACATCAGTTCCACACAAGTCACTCCTTCCCAGTATGAGTACTTGCAGAGGTACCTCACTGCTATTCTGAACACGTTCCCAGCCACCATGGGCCCTTCAGAGAACTGTTTCTGAATGAATGAATGAATGAGTGAATTCCTCTACCTGGGACCACATTCAAGAGTCTCTCTTCATCCCCTCCCCCACTCCCTCCAATTTTCTCATTCTCACATCTTCTTGTTCCTCAACAGGTCCTTCCGCTACAGCCAAGGTGTTCAGCTCCCTGCCACCACCATCCCCGACACAAAATCCCACCTCTCCATTCCCCTACTCTCCCTCAAACCAGTCTCCCTTCTTTCTAGCCATGCTGCCAGTGAGTGACTTCGAATCTCAACTCCAAATCCATTTTTCTATGAGGCTTTCCCTTCCTCATTCCATCTGACCAATGCCTGTTCCTTGATTCCTTCAACAGAGCTGGGAGCACCACGTAGGCACCAGGTCCCATATAGCTGCTGGGGACCTAGAGTGAATACATGCTGCTATCAAGCTCTCAGCTGGGTCAGAGACAATCCATTCATTGTAGGCTCTGCAGTCTAGACAGGAGGGGCTCCTGGGGCACGGACACCAGAGATGAGGTCTGCTAAGTAAGAAAAGGTAGCTGGATGATGCTCATTCCCTTCCCTGGTCCTGCTTCCCATCCGTGTTCCAGGGTACCACATCAAAACACTGTTGTGGATATTCTCCCCAGACTGTTCTGAAATCATTTTTTGATGTAAGCCATCTTTGCTCCCAGACTGCAAGCTCTTTGAGAACAGCAAAATCCTAGGAGTTTTGTCACACTCTCTCCTGTATTCTTCCCCACTACCTCCCCTCCACACACCCACACATACATTCTGATGTGCTCAGTATTGCCCAGTGACTGGTGAGCAGTTGAAAACAGCTCAGACCTTTCATTCCTACTGCTTCCCCTCCAGCTCCAAGCTGACCTTGGGTCCCTTCACAACAAACCTCCTACTTGCCATCCTCTGGCCCTGCCACCAGGCATTTTCCTTTATCTGCTCAGGCCACCTGTACCCTCTGTTTTCCAAGCACAGTTGCCACCGGGTAATTACCACCATACTAACAATACAAATCTAACATTTATTGAGTGCTTTCTATACCTTATTCCTCTACTAGAATATAGACTCCATGGGGGCAGAGATTTTGTTCACTGCTGTAATCCCAGCACTTAAAATAACGTCCAACACAGACCTACCACTTAACAATTTGAGGACCTAACATACAGTTGACCCTTGAACAACGCGGAAGTTAGGAGCGCTGGCACCCCCCCCCACTTAATCACAAATCCACGTATAATTTTTGACTCCCCCAAAACTTACTAATAGCCTCCTATTGATTGGAAGCCTTACTGATAACATCAACAATCGATTAGCACATATTTTGTATGTTATGTGTATTATATACTGCGTTCTTACATGAAAGTAAGCTACAGAAAAGGAAATGTTACTAAGAAAATTATAAAAAGAAAATATATTCACAGTACTGTATTTAATGGGGGGGAAAATCCACATAGAAGTGGACCTGCGCAGTTCAAACCCGTGTTTGTTCAAGGGTCAACTGTGTTACAATTTATTTAATCTTCAAAACAACATTAGGAAGTAGTGATTATTACATCCATTTTAGAGATAAGAAAACTAAGACATGAAAGGTTATGTAGCCTGCTCAAGTTCAGGCAGCTAGTCTGTGAGGGAGCCAGGATTTGAACCCAAGTGATATGCCCCCAAAGCAAAAAGAGAAGACAAGGCAGCCGGATGGGGGCTGAGGGAATCTGGGAGAAGAACAGGCTTGAGAGAAGTTAAGAGACAGGCTGGGGAGACAGGAGGTGAGACAGTGAGAATAGTAAGAACTCAGATTGAGAGAGGTGCTGCATGGGGAATCAGGGTCTGGAAATGTGGACTCCCAGCAGAACAGAAAGGGAGAGGGAAGAACTAGGGAGAAAAAGTTTCAAAAAGGAGACTTCTTGGAAAACTGACAGAAAAGGAAGAAATGGTTAGGGGAGACAGGACAAGACCCAGAGGAGAGGAGAGTTGAGAGGACAGGGGCCAGAGAAGGGCAGGGACCCAGGAGAAACTAGCCAACACAGGCCAGGAAAATCCACCCAACTAGGTGGGGAAGAGGGGCTCATGGTATCACACAGGCTGACTCCAGGACATGCAGGGAAATCGAGGATACATTGAAACAAGGCTGAGGCACAAGAAAGGGACATTTTCCAGTGATGAAAACAACTTTCTACCAACTTCCCCAAATTGATCTGTAGAAGAAGACACCAAGAGATTGTTGTTTGGGTCTGCGGGATTGTTGTTTGGGTCTACCAGGTGGAGGTGCTGGTAGCTGTCTAGAGTCAGTCCCTAGAGTCAGTGCAATGGAGGCCACTGCCTAGAAGCTGAGCCAGAAGCAGAGTAGGGGAATGCCAGCAGGTGGGAGTCCTGACCCTGGGGAGCTCTCCACTGCCCCGTCCCTATCGGGTTCGCACTCCACTCCAAGATAACCCCTCTCCCTACGGGCACACACACACACACACACAGCATCCCAAACTTACCCACCAACCCATCGCCATTCCCGGACTCAGTTTCCCCCTTCACTAGCATCCAACTCTTACCCCCTGCCAAGGTTTGCTCAACCAGGCCCACGAGCAGCCTCACCTCTCCCAGCCCCACACACACCCGCTGGCCAGCTGACCAGAGGTCAGAACTCTGAATCATCTGGACTCTAAGAGGTCTAAACGTTCTACTTCCACTCCTTTCCTTACCCTCTCGAAATGCGCCCCGCCCTCGGGGACCACCTGCCCCAACATTCCCCACCACCCCCATAGCCCAGCAAACTTTCATGGCTGTCCTCGGGTTCCCTTTCACCCTCCGCCTTGTCTCCGACTCAGAGCAGGCGTTTGAATGGGAAACCCGAACTTCTGGCCGGAGTTTGAAGCCGGGCCACGCCGGCGGAAGGTCGCGCGGCCCGGAACGAGGGCCCACTCCTCCCGGGCGGCGCCCTCCCCTCCCCCCGCCCCAGCCCACTCGGCCCCAGTCCCGGGTCTCACCAGAGGCGGCAGCAGGCCAGGCCCTGTGGGGAGGCCCATGTCCGGCCAGTGTGGCTTCTCACTCCCCCATCAGGGCTCAGGCAGTGGCGGCGGCGTCGGCGACGGAGTCCGGGATACACGGGGCCGGTAGGTCGCAAGAGCCCGCGCCCGGGAGAGGGGAGCTGAGCCGACGCGGGGGAGGGTCTGGAGTGAAGGTCACTGCCTGGTCCCAGGGACCTCACACCCGGAAGGCCAGAGCCGGAGCCCGAGTCCTGAGAAGTAGGAGAATACTAAAGCAGAGAGGAGAGTGGAGGTGGGAGGGAAGGGAGAGTGGCAGATGGGGTGTTGCAACTGCGGGACAGGAAGAGCCTGGGGGAGGAGACGGGAGGAGGCGGGAGGAGGGGGCGAAGGTCCTTAACCCTTCGTAGCTCTGTCAGAGGCGCCGGAGTCCCAGATCCAGCAGCCTGGTGCCCCCAACCCACCAACTGGACCCCTCCCGACCCAACCTCACGGTGCAATAAGCCCCTCCCTCCTCACCCGTCACCCGACTTTCCCCACGTGAACAGCACGAGAACGATTCAGGGCTTTGGAGTCCAGTTCACTGAGTTCCAGTTCAGAATCCTCTGCTTTTGAGCTGGGTGGTCTTGGACAAATAACCTACACTCTGTGGGTCTGTTTTCCAATCTGTGAAATGGAGAGAGAGCACCTAGCTCATGAGATACTGTAAGGATCAACTGAGACAGGACAGGTAAGCATCTGATCCATGACAGGTACTCAGTGTTCCTTAGGAACTCTTCCCTAAACCCCGGAGTTCTCCACTGACACCCTAATCTCCCCCTTAGTTGGGAATTTACCCCTCCAACCAGAACTCAGAGTGAACCCAAACCCTAGTTTTCTGCCCTCCCTGGGGCCCTGATACCCTCCCCCCCAATCAGGTGCTCATTCACTCTCCACCAGCTGCTGATGTGGCTTTGCCACAAAAAAAAAAACTGGTGGCAAAACCTCCCCCAAGCCTCATTTATTAAGTGACAGTAACGATGCCTAGCCCACCTACATGGGGGAAATGCTCTCATGAGGCTTGATGAGATCATTATTCGTGAAAATTGCTTTGAAAATCACAGATAATCTTGATCAGGTATTAACAGTATATTCTTGGTGCCCCTTTCCCAAATACTCTGATACATCAATCCAAATTGACCTTAGACATAAGCTACTGCAGCCCCTTGTTTTATAGATGAGAAAACTGAGATCTGGGGACACACATGGCATGTTCTCTGCACAGCCAGCTGAAACTCCTGAGCCCCAACTTCAGTCCAAGGGCTCATTTTGCTATGATAGACACATTGCCACTTTTCTATCTGTCCCCTTGAGTCAGACACCACACTCTGACTCTGGGTATTTCATGCCACCCCCATTTGTGCAGGATATCTCCCAGATGAATCCCACAACAAGGGTACAACGTTCACCCAAATACCCTGTAGGCACAATGACCTTCACTGTACCCCTTCCAGGCCCAAAGTCCTCTGTCTGCTGAGGTTGTTAGGAATGCAGGGAGACTGAGGGGTGAGGTCCAAGGTCTTTGTGACTTGGAATCAGAGCTCCTGGTTCCCTCTCCCCCTTGATCTAACAGCTGACCCCACACCTTAGACTCTACACTCCCTGGCTCTCCCTGGCCTCCCCTCCTTGATCTCAAGAGCAGGGCATCTGTAGATGAGAACAGAGCTCAAATGCCTCCCACCTCTCTCTGGCTGACTTCACTCCACCCCATTCTCCAGCTTCTGAAGAAGGAAGTGTTTACCATGTATTAGGCATTCAATAAGTGGCAGCAATGTTAAGAGTTGCACAATTAGGGATGCCTGAGTGGCTCAGTTGGTTAAGCGGTCGACTTCGGCTCACAGTTTGTGGGTTCGAGCCCCGTGTCGGGCTCTGTGCTAACTGCTCAGAGCCTGAAGCCTGCTTCAGATTCTGTGTCTCCCTCCCTCTCTCTCTCTCTGCCTCTCCCCCACTCACGTTCTATCTCTCTGTCGAAAATAAACACAAACAATTTTTAAATAAAAAAGGTTGCACAATTAATAGTATTCACAATTAATAACAACTTTAATGTCCTCATTTTTAGTGTTACAAGGAATTTTTAATAGTCTGTGTCAACTGTCAAAGTCATTATATGTAAGCCTACCACAAAAACAGAGTTTCATTGTTTAGGATAAACGTGTATTTACTTTAAATTTTGAAATATGTGGTATTAAATTGTTCAATAAAATTCTGTTTTAAAAAAATGGTGTGGGGCACCTGGGTGGCTCAGTTGGTTAAGGAACTGACCAGCTCAGGTTATGATCTCACGGTTTGTAGGTTCAAGCCCGGTGTCGGGCTCCAGCTCAGACCCTGGAGCCTCCTTCAGATTCTGTGTCTCCCTCTCTCTCTGCCCCTCCCCTGCTCGTTCTCTGTGTCTGTCTCTCAAAAGTAAATAAACTTTTTTAAAAAAATGGTGAGGGATGGGTGCTTGTAGGAATATGAAAGGCTGGGGTGCTTGGCTGGCTCAGTAGGAAAAACATCTGACTCTTGATCTCCAGTTCATGAGTTCAAGTCCTATGTTGGGTATAGAGATTACTAAAAAAATAAATAATTAAAAACTTTTTTTAAAAAAAAAAGGAATATGAAAGGCTAATCTTATGGAGGATGGAGGAGGTGAAAATGTAGCCATAACCTTTCCAGGGCAAAAAGAGATAATGGTGACAGAGGGAATGGAGAGATGGAGAAATAGCAGAGGTGCAAACTAGGGGATGATGGAATTGGCCATTATGGATGAAGAGAGAAGAGCAGAGACCCCTCCCCATCACATGTCACACACACACACACACAGCAGCAGAGTGATCGCAAGGGCACTGGACTCCAAGTCAAGGTGACATCGGTTCTAGCCCCAGCCCTGCCATACGACTCCATGTGTGGCAGTGACATAGGGTGGGTCATAGCAGGAGATCTGGCTCCAGGCTGGGTCTGTAAGAATCATGAACTTGGGCAAGTCACGTTCTAACCTACTCTATAAGGAAAAGGAGGCAAGCTAAAGCCTTTCTTCTCTAACTCCTAAACCTTGGGGTCCAGGGGTATGTATATAGATAGGGGATGGAGATAAGGAAACTCCAGAATGGTTAATAGGGATATGGGGGGCAGAGGAGCTGATTGCCGTCATCCATAATAGAGCCAGCTTCATCTGCCAGAGGAGAGGGGCTGGGGCAGGGCTGAGCTGTAGCAGAGAGCAGACAAGAGGGCTCAGACAGAGGAGACTGTTGTGACACCACCATTTTCCCCTCATCAGCGTGAGTCTAGGAAAGGGAAGTCAGAAGTCCTCACGTCAGTTCCTGGTCACAACCTTTCCTACCTCTCCACTCCCTACACCATCTCCCCCTCTTTCGTCAAGGTGCCCGTGGCCCCTCAGGCCAGGGAGATTGTAACTGAGGGGTTAAGACCAAGGCAGCAAGGGAAGTGTCCCCAAAGATAACGAGCAAGAGTGATTTCCAGATTCCAGGTCTGATGTTAGAGAAAGGAACCAGTGTTCTAAAAACTGGGGTTCCACTCACACATCCATCAGTTTATCTATATTAAAAGCAGGAGGGATTCCTGCTGCTGCTCTCTTTGCAATGATGAGAGAATAGAGCATAGTAGGCTTTGAGGTTCCAGAAGAAACCGGCCTGAGGCTCATCCTCCCATGCCACCCCCACTACCAGGCAGTTGATGGGGAAGTGGACAGGTGAGGGTGTTATCTTACAGCTGGGTGGAAGGTGGCACTCAGTGATCACAGAGGAGGATTATTGATGATGGTAAGTAAAGTTGGGGAGGAAAAGGAAGTCCAGACAGTGGATGAGGGTGAGTCATCCCAAGCACTGCCCAGTAGGTCTCCCAAGGAGAGTAGCACCATGACTTTGCCCTAACATGGTGATGGGCACCTAGCACATGCTCAGCAATGCCCATGGAGGAGCTGGCAGCAAGGTTTGTCTCTGCCAGTACCCCTGAAGAATGGACCCTTCCATAGTGAAGCCAAGGGGTCTGGAATTCTGGGGCCTGGGCAGTGACCCGGGGACTTGCATCCACTCCCTACCCCCACACAGCCGTCCAGACATTCTTTATGCAACAAACATTTATTGAGCACCTGCCTACTTGCTCCAAGCGGGACACTGGGCTAGACCCTGAGGATACATAAATGAACAAGACTCAGTCCCTGACCACAAGGAGCTCACAGTCTAGCTGGGGAGGCAGACACAAATGAACAAGAAGGTATAATGCAACATCGGCACCCCCAAGAGACGTTATGTTGTGCTACGGGGAAAGGGAAGTGATCAAATCCAGGGCAGACAAAAAGGGGCAGAAGGCTTCCCGGAAGTAGTGGTATCTGAATAGGGTCCTAAGGGGTACACAGGAGTTCTCCAGATGGTGTGGAAAGCTTCCAGGCCAAGGAAATAGCTTGAGCAAATATGCAGAGGCATGAAGGACACAGAGGCATTGGGATATGACTCCGTGGAGGCACAGGCTATATGAGGCTGGAAGAGGCCTGGAGCCAACTAGGAATGGCTAAGCCTTTACTACATTGGTCTGCTCCGGCCCCTGCCCTTGGAAGGGGAATTGCCCAAGAACTAACAAAGGGGGCTTTTGGGTGGGGTTCCCCACTCAAGTTCAAGAAGAGGAGCAAATGTCTGTGTCACTGGAAAGCAGTGTGGCCAAGCCCAGGGGTGGCTTCAGTCATCTTTGGGTAGGAAACCTGTGCATGCCTTTGTGTGCCCTTGCTTGTGTTTTGTTTCCGGTCGCCAGTGGTTTCCTAGGAAGGTTCCTTGTCTGAGCTCCAAGTTTGGCTTGGCTGATCCCAGGGAAAAGGAGACTTGTTGGCACTTGGGTAAGGAAATCAGAGTCTTCTAGAGGCAGGACCAAAAGGTACAGAACAGAAGCCAGGGCAATGTTGGGCAGGTTCCCTGGTGCCTATTTCCTGGGCAATTTCTGTAGCCCCTTATCCATCCTGCTTCCCTCCCCCACACCAAAGGCAGTTAGGCAGCTCTGAGAGGAAGTCCCAAGACATTCTTTAATCCTGCCAAGCCTGGTCTCCTCCCACCAGGGGAAGCGCCTGCCTTGGGAGGGGAGGGCACTTTCCTTTCCTCTCAGGGCTCCCCCAGAGTATAAGCAGAGGGACTGGCCCCCGCCAAGTTGGACAGAGATGGGCAGGGACCCAGAGTGGCATAGGCAGGTGGAGGGGCCATCAAAGCTGGGGAGGTAGCAGGGCCTGGTGGGGATACAGAGTGGGGGCAGAAATGGGAGGGGAGGGAGGAAGCTGGAGTGGAGGCCACCTCCTGGGCACCCCTGCCCCCTCGGCCTGGAGACCAGTATCGGCTTCGGAACCTCCGGAGCAGCATGAGGAATGTGATGACCAGGAGGTCAAAGATGAGCTCAGCCATCTCCACCACAGACAGCACCGAGGAGCCGAACCACAGGCTCCACTGGCTGCCCAGGTTGGACAGGAGGGTGACCATCTGTGAGGGAGAAAGGCACACTGACCCCTGGGGCAGAGGGTCCTGGTGGGCTCCGGAAAAAGAGCCCCATCCCTCCCTCCCCAAGGTCTTCACCCACCCCTCTCAGCCTCCTGGTGGACCCCTGGACCCCTTCTGTCCTAGTCCTACCCATCTGATGCACCCTTCCTTCCCACCACGTCCAGAGACTTCATCCATCAGCCAAGTTCCCCTTCTTCCAACTCTTGCAACCTCACCTTTGCCCCCCCCTTTCCTTGGTCCCCTGACTTCAAGGCCCAGACCCTCTGGCCCCACAGAGGCACCCCCTTGTTTTCACTGACAGACACCCGGTAAGATCTCCAAGAGAATTGCAGGCTCCATAAGGACGTACCGTGACAGAAGGAGACTCAGAATTGGTTTTGTAGTTCAGCTCCTTGAAGAAGATGTTGAGTTTGGCAACCCCATTTCTTTGGAGTCGGGGAGAGAGGAGGAAGAAATAGCAATGGATTCACTTCTCAGACCCTTACAAACACCCTCCTCTGATCACGTCTTCTTCCCAGATTGGGTTTTCCCTCCCAAGGATTCCTCTCCCCAGCTGGATCAGGGTGGGACTGACCTTTTGTTGTTGATAGTGTAATTGTTCTGTTGGGATAGCATCTGGAAGATCCAGTCCTGGAAAAGAATGGGGGTGTCAATGGGATCACCCCATACTCTTCAGACTTATAGTTTTGGGGGTGGGATCAAACACATCCATACACATATACCCAGAAAAGACCACAGTGTTACACGCGCACACACACACACACACACACACACACACGCATGCGCACATCCCCTCTCCCTCCTATCCCTCCCCTTCCCCACATTACCTGGGATGTCACTGATGGCCATCGTGAGTAACCAGCAGAGAGCTGGTAGCTGGTCACACTGGGGATGGAGAAAGGAGCTCAGTGATGGGGGTGGAGTTCTTCCACTCAGCCAAGTGGCTGCCCAAACGGTGTCCCAGGGGAAGGGGACACTCACCTGCAGGGCTTCCGGCACTTGGTGAAACACCCCAGGCGGTCTGAGGAAAAGGCATCCTGGAGCTTATAGTAACAGTAACCTGTGGGTGCAGAGAGATGCTCATTTTCCTAGGGTACCTCAACCTTCTCCACCCCAGACACAAGAGGTCTCCCAAGATATGTGGGTTCCCACATCACAAGTAGCATTATAGTGATGTCTCCTGAGTGGCAACACCAAAAAATGTTTAAAAATTTAATTTAAGTAGGGGTGCCTGGGTGGCTCAGTTGGTTAAACATCCAACTTTGGCTCAGGTTATAATCTCGCAGTTTGTGAGTTCAAGCCCCGCATTGGGCTCTGTGCTGACAGCTCAGAGCCTGGAGCCTCCTTCAGATTCTGTGTCTCCCCCTCTCTCTGCCCCTCCCATGCTGATGCTCTGTCTCCCTCTGTCTCTCAATAATAAATAAAAATGTTAAAAAATTTTAATTTAAAAAATTAAGCTAAGTAAGGAAAAAACCCCCAAAAAACAAAAATGACCCAGGACTCATCTATGTAAAGATGAGCAGGATATGAACAAAAATCTAAAATTCAAAAAGAGGGGTGCCTGGGTGGCCAGTCCATTGAAGATCCAGCTCTTGATGGATGGCCCAGGCCATGATTCCAGGGTCGTGGGATTGAACCCCACTTAGGATTCTCCCTCTCTCCCTCTGCCCCCTCCCCCACTCATCCTCTCTCTCTCACACTCTTTCTCTCTCAAATAAAAAATAAAATAAAAGTCAAAAAGAAAACTGGGAACAACTGTTATGTAAGAACAATGAGATTGCACTTCACACCCACCAGGATGGCTATTAAAAACAAACAAATAAATAAATAAATATTGGTGAGGAGGTGAAGAAACTAGGATGCTCCTATGTTGCTGCTAGGAACATAAAATGGTGTTGCCACTTCGGAAGAGTCTGGGAGTTCCTCAAAATGTTGAGGACAGAGTTACGATATGACGCAGAGACTCCACTCCTAGGTATATACCCAAGAGAACTGAAAACAAACGTTAAGACACAAAATGGAAACAGGAAATAGAAACAACCCAAATGTCCATGAACTGATGAATGGATAAACACATGTGACATATCTGTACAATGGAATATTATTCAGTCATAAAAATGAAGTACTGATCGATGCTAGAAGGTGGGTGATCTTTGAAAATGCTGTGCTAAAAAGAAAAGAAAATGCTGTGCTAAATACAAGAAGTCAGTCACAAACGACCACATATGATATGATTCCATTTATATGAAATGCCCAGAATAGGCAAATTTGTAGAGACAGAAAGTAGATGAATAGTTTCTGGGAGTGAAGTGGGGGACTGCAGGCACAGGGGATGGGGAGCTCAGAGAGTGCTAATGGGTAAGAAGTTTCTTTTTGGAGTGATAGAAACGTTCTAAACTTGACTGTGGCCACTGCTGCACAGCTCCGTGATTATACTGAAAACAAAAACTATACTGAATAGGATAGAAATGATCTCAATAAAGTTGTTACCTAAAAAAAAGGGGGATGGGGAATGAGTCTATAGATCTCCCTTCTCCCCTATTTGCCAAGTTTTAAGTAAGTTCTTTTGTGTCATTCTCACTACTTTTAGTTGCCCAGTCCAGGAGTCCTTTTCCATTTCTGACCCAAATCCCTCCATCTACCAGGGCTGGGGGTCTGGAACGGTGAAGTGTGGGGGGCAGCTGGGACCCTCCCTCTGGGGACTAAGCAGTCCTTGGGAAAGAGTGGACTGTTCCTCTCCCCATCCCCATGGCTTCTCAGCAATCAGCATTGTTATTTTTCTCTCACAGATCCTCAAACTCACAAGCACTTAGCAATCATTGTTTGGGGGCAGCAGGGAGCAGGGGGCAAGGAGTCTCTGCTCTGACCACCAGTCCTTGTCCTTGAACATGACATCACATCTTCCCCCTGGGCCCCTGAGTTTCCCTCTGGCTCTGATGCACTCTGACCTAAGGTGGGAGAGATAGGAACCAAGTACAGGGCAGGGGAGAGAGCTGTGTGGAGCCGACCCAGGGAAGGGAGAAGGCAGAAGGATCCACAGGGACAGAACCCAGAGAGGCAGACACTAACCTCTGGGGTCTGCCCCCTCCCTTCAGAGGTGCAGAGGCTCATCTCCTCCAGCAATGGCCACCAGTAGGGGGAGAGCTGGGCCCAGGGGAGCCAGGATAGGAGGACCCTCAGGAGGACTGGTCGCCCGCACCAGTTAAGAACTTGTGCACCAGGATTGCCAACCCTGTACCTTCCAGTTTCTCATTTGGGAATTCCTTTCTCCCTCAGCTTCCTAGCACAGAGCCTCCAGGTGGCATAACTCAGCTATGGTGGAAAGGAACAGGGATTTGTCTACTCCTAATACAGGATTAAAAAGGAGATCTCTGTGCTCTCCAAACTTTTTAATTGTGCCCTCCTGTAGGTAAAAAGGTCTTAAATAAGCAATTCCAACATATGTATTTGATTTATAAATTCCATACCTACTACTATAGAATTGATCCATTAGGTACATTATAAAACATACATAAAATGGAAGATGTTAGGGAATGAGATAGATACATATAACTTCTAGTATTTTCTTCCTGCACCTGGTAAGCTGTGTGTGAGACAGGGAAGCTATAGGCAGGGTGTACAGGGACCTCAGCAGGCAGAGCATGGAGCGAGCAAGCAAACTGAGCGAGCGAGCGAGCTAGGGAGATTTTCCTCACGTGCTCTTCCTTCCTTCTGCTGCAAGTTATTTTTAAATGGGGCCATTCTCTATAAACACACAGAAGCCAAAACCCAGAGAGAGAAGCTGCAAGGGAGGAGAAACAGAGTGACAGGAAACGGAGAGGTGAGTCTAAGGGCTTGGGAGCACAGGACAGAGGGAGAATGAGGGTCACAGAGGGTCTGAGAGGGGAGAGTCCTGGGGCAGAGGAGCCGGCCATGGGCTCCCTGCAGTCTCACCCCAGGAATTATGCTTCCTATAGTCACAAAACTCCGCATTCTTGGGCAACGGGTAGAAGATGTAGGCACAGCCACACTCCTTGATCATGCTGTCCTGGAAGCAGGAGTGGATACACACCTGGGGGAGAAGGGAAAGGGGCTTCAGGCCTGCCCTCCCCGCACACAGCCCAGAAGAGGCAGGAAAGGGGAGGACAAATAAAGCTCGTCACCCCTCTTTCCACCTGTTCCCTCACCTACACACACACACAACCCTCCAACTTGGACTGACCAACAGTGCGGCCATGGGAGATGGTTGCCATAGAAATGGGCTGGACTCACCTGCTGTGTATACTTGGTGAGATAAAGATTCTCCACGGGGACGTCGCTGCCATTCTTGGTACAGTCACCATAGTTGCCCCCAAGTCTGTCCAGGGCTTCCTGCAAGCCCCCCACACACAAAGAAGTCAGAGGTCAGAGCAAGTAGCCCAGGCCTCTTCCTGAATTCTCTGTCTTTCCTCGGGTCCAGGTGGTTTGTATCTCGCACCCCGCCACTTCTCCTGTCCACCTCGCCATTTCAAAACATGCCCCCAGCAGCCCCCAACGCCCATCCAGGTGCTACTTTCAAGGACACTGGCTCCAGAGCACCCCCGGAACCCTAAGCACATCCTGAACCCTTCTCAGCATGCTCACCCAAGATCCCTCCTCAGGTCCCTACTTCTGTCAGCCCCTCACCCCTAACTCCGCTCCTGAAGACCACCACCTGCCTCAGACCCACCCCACATGATCTCCCTCCACAGTCTTCTGGCTGCTGAGTCACCTCCCCTGCCACCTCCCCTGCCATCTTCCGGGCCCTCTCCAACCTGCGGCTCTCCTCCCAGGCCTCCCACGCAGCTCCCTTGCCTTCCTCATGCTGATGGAGGTCTCCACACCAGGCCTCAAGTTGAAGCCACCATCGTCCATGAAGGCAGGCTCATCCTGCCCATGCACCATTACCCTGGCCCCAGTCACTGTGGACAGCAACGGGATGAAGTCATTCTGCTCCGTGCGCAGCGTCAGGGACAGACCTGGGGGTGCAGAGGGAGCAGAGCAGGGGAGGTCTTGGAGAAGTGGTGGGGGACCGAAAGCCCCCTTCTACCCTCCTAGTTTCTAATTGCTCCACAGAGGGCAAGGCCAGGAAGACCTACATAGGGATTTGGTAGCCCCTGGGCTGGATTCGGGGGCAGACAGGAAGGATTGGGACAAGATTCCTATAACACCTGGAGAGGACTTTGTGGTACCCATGGGGGACAAAGAACAGAGAAGACTCCTTCCAGGATGGAGATGGGCATGTTGTAGGGAGGCCCAGAGGCACACAGCATCTCTAGGACACAAGCACAAGGTGGGTAAATGTGGGTGGGCAGGGCCACGAGAAGTGCTGATGCACAGGGATTATGGATACAAGGACTTGCTCACCATTTTTGATCCCAGGCATGGAAGACATCCAGAGGTTAGAGTTGTTCTTGCCATTGAAAGTGTAGCAGTTCCCATATATCGGGTGGTGAAAGTGGGAGTAATTCCTATCCAGGGGAGAGAAAAAGTAGGGTCAGAAAGGAAAGTGGGGGTGGGGGTGGGGGTCAGAGAGAGCGGGACTTTCAGTGACCTTTGTTTCCTGATCATCTACTATGTACTAGAAGCTTTCCCCACATTCCTTCAGCCACTCCAACCAACAGCCTATGAGGCCATCATCCCCACGTCACAGAAGAGGAAGCTAGAGCTCAGAGAGGTCAAGGAACTGCCCATGGTGACACAAACAGTGATGACAAACTTGAGACTCAAACATAGGTCATCTACCTTCTAGTATAGTCTCCTCCCACCAGGCCACCTGACCTCACTGGACTTGTGAACTCTCTTGTGTCACTGTGTTGCATTATGAAGACTTTGCAGCGTCCCTAGCTTCTCATGTATCTAAATCTTAGTTCCCCATTTGGACTGTGATCTCCTTGAGGACAGGGGTCACATCGCCTTCATCTCTGTATCATCTATGGGTTAACTGCATAGTTCTTGACATATAGGCTCTACAGGAGATCGTTAATAAACAGCGGTTGGATGGAGAAATGGAAGGGAACAGAGTTAGAGGAGACAGTGAGAGCAGTGGTGAGCCCAGAGCTGATTGGAGGAAGGTCAGATCCCAGGGCAGATATGAGCAGGAGTAGGGTTCTGGTGGGATGGCCTTGAGCAAGTCATTTTTTCTAAGCTTATTCTCAACTGTAAAATGAAGAGGCTGGAACTAGATGATCTGGAATATTCCACTGGCCTTGAAGAACAAAGGCCTAGAGATATGAAATATTGGTGCACATTCTGGGAAGGGCTAGGAAGCCTGCATTTCCAGAGCTAAGGCTGGATTCAGGGAAGGCTGGAAGAAGAGGCTATGGAAGTGAACAGAGGCCAGTCCTGAAGGGCCTGTAAGCCCTGTTCAGGGGGAGAGGGGACAGCCAGGTACAATGTGATGGATGCTCACCACGGACGCAATGCAGCAGGTAGAATCAAGCGATTAGATGCAACAACATGGATGGATCTTAAAAACAGAGCTTAGGGAAAAAAAAGAGGTGAACTGAGACACGACCACTTATGTATCTGTAGGAGAATATATGAGAAGAAATATAACATGATGGTTAAGAGCACAGACTCCAGAACGAAACTACCCATACTTGAACCCTAGCTTTAACAAGTATTAGATGTGGGACCAACCACGTTACTTAATCTCTTCTTGCTGTAGTTTCCTTAGCTGTAAAATGGGGATAAGAACAGGACTTACCTCACAGGGGTGTTGTGAGGATGAAATTACACTTGGAACAGTGCCTAGCATTTAGTAAGAGCTGTATACATTTGCTGTTAAGGTTACAAGCATCCGTTAAGACAGCTAAAGTGAAAAAGACAGTAACCAGTGGAGGGTGGGGAGAATTTAGAACCCTTATATACTGCTGGCGGAATGTAAAATGGCACGGCTACTTGGAAAACCATCTGACAGTTGCTCAAAATATAGAATTACCACCTGTCCCAGCAATTCCACTCCCAGGTATATACCTAAGAAAAATAAAAACATACATCCTTACAAAAACTTGTACGGGAATATTCTTAACAACATTATTTGTAATAGCCAAGAAGTGGAAACAACCCAAATGTCTATCAACTGAGGAACAGATAAATCAAATGTGGGATATCCATACAATGGAATATTATCCAACCATAAAAAGAATGCAGTTCTGATACATGCTGCAACATGGATGAGCCTTGAAAACATGAGGCTAAGTGAAAGAAGCCAGGAACAAAGGCCATATAGTGTAAGGTTCCATTTCTATGAAATCCCCACAATAGGCAACCCATGTAGATGGAAAATAGATTCCTGGTTTCCAGGGCTTGGAGGAGGGGAGGGAATTGGGAGTGACCGCTAGGAGGTGTAGGGTTTCTTTTTGGGGTGAGGAAAATGTCCTAAAATTAGACAGGGCTTGCATAATTCTGTGAATATACTAAAAATCACTGAATGGTATACATGTAAAAGGTGACTTTTGTGGTGTGGGAATTATATCTCAGTCAAGCGGTTATTGGAGAAAAAATCATAGAGAGAAGGAGAAAGGGTAACATAGGGAGGAGAGGGATGAGAGAGCCATGATAAGGAGCTTCAACTTGGTTCTGGAGGCCACAGGAGACAGTGGAGGATTTTAAGCAGGACTAACCGGAAGGGCTGCAGAATAACAAGAGGCTTTGGCGGCAGAAAGAAAATGGGAGGTGAAGGGTGAGAAGATGAGGCTCTGAGCTAAGGAAGTGACCTAACCGTCAAGACTGAGATGAACTATGGACTTTCCGTTGATGGGGAGGTAGGAGCATGGGGCTGGCAGAGCAAGAGGACTGGTGGGAAGGTGACAATTAGAGACACTCAGTGGCAGGGTGAGGTCACTGTGGCACAGGGCACTGCTACTGTCTCACTTCCCAGCAGGTAGCTCCTGTCTTCAAACAAACAAGACTGGAGATAAGAACAAAATCCTGTGCTGACCCGAGTGTGTACGCCAGGTGAGGGCGGGGCAGAAGCAGGTGACACCTGGCCCTGCTGCCCTTCTGCAGCGACATGGGAGGGAAGGGCCCCTAGAGAGTGGAGACACTGCCTCAGCACCCTTCCTCAGCAGAGGCAGGGAGATGGTGCCTTAAAAGGTGAACACCAAGGAGCAGAAGTAGGAGGGGAGGGACAGTGTAGGAGGGACCAGAGGCCAAAGCCTCTGAGAACTGCCAGCTGCCAAGATCTCTTTGCAAGGACATCAGGACTCAAGTTATAGCAGAGGGAATGCCTGGCAGGCAGGGCAGCTGAGTGGGAAGGATCCTTAGTAGGGCTGGCCTGGTGGCCTAGGGCAAGTCACATTCGCCTGTTTGTGTTCAAGAGCAAGGAGACCCATTTTTCACCGGTTTACAAAATGCCCTGACGCTTATCTCATCAGCTTGGAGGTGGGTGTTATCAACATCTCCATCACTTGAGTAAAAGTGCCAGGAGGGCACGGATTATCTATATTGCCCTGTTTGATGTGTCCCAAGTGCCTAGAACAGTGACTGCCACACAGCCCAAACAGTAAAAAGTATTTGTCTGAATGTGCATTGAATGAATATCATTTTCCCCACATTTTACAAAAAAAACGGGCTCTGAAGAATGATATGAAATGCCCAGAGTCACCTGGCCGGAAAGTTCCAGAGCCAGAGCAGGGGCTCAGATTCACTCCCCTCATTCAACCCAGGCTATTTCTTCCAAATCACTGCTGTCCACCTCATCTGAGAAGATGATCTTCCAGGCACTTTTGAGTTTGGTGCTAGTGACAAAGGGACCTTCGAAAGATGGAGAACCATGCTTCCACCCATTGGATTCTCAAAGCCAAACCTCAATTCCAGCCTTGCCAGGGCATCCGTATTAGGCGGCCTCACTCAGATCCAGCCCTGCAGGATAATCCATGGGGTAGAAGTTTGGACCTGAGGTCAGTGCTTCTCCTCCTCCCTGCAGGCATATATTTAGTCCAAAAGCATTTCCTAGATGCTGCCCACATGAGCCTCAGGCTGGCTTCAGAAAGGAGACCCTGTGGAGAGCATGGAGCCAGGCAGGAGGGACTCACGCCTGATTGCAGGAGGCCTGGTTGAAGCGGCAGGCGAAGATGAAATTGTCCAGCATGTCCTCCTCTGAGGCTGGAGAAGTGTCCCGCAGCCGAGAAAGAATGTTGATGTAGTGGAAACGGTACCACTCCCTCACCGCATCCACCCCTGATGAGTATGTCTGGTAAAAGCAGTCCGATTTGTTCTGGTTGCACTAAACAGAGACCACAGAGTGTAAGAGGATCAGCAGCAGGGGACAGGCTGCAGGGCAGGCTAAGGTCAAAGAATGAGTGGTCTGGGGTCCTGAGGACTGAGAGGGGTGGGGAGCCAGGAGTGGGGAAGAACAGAAGGCTGAAGTTGAAGCCCGGAGGAGAGTGGACCAGGAGAGCCTAGGCTTAAGGGAGTGGTTGGCCAAGGAGATCAGGAGCTGTACACACCTTCTGGGTCATTTCTACAGCCTCTGCGAGAGGGTGGAGCAAGGATTCGGCTCCCCACTTTACCGATGGGAAGATGGAGGAATCCAGAGGTTTGCCCTAGCGACTGAGCTAAGACTGGAACCCAGGTCTCCCGGTTGTGCGGTCCACTCTCCCCAAAGGGGGCCTTTCTTCTTCCCTCTGCTCCTCTCCCACTTCCACTGCCTCTCCCTTTTGTTATTAAAACAATTTTTTACGTCTCTCATTTTACTGATTCTTTATTCTCTGTCTCAGGCAGGCAGAGCCCCAAGTCCCTACCATACAAGAGGGTAACAACGGGAGTCCCCATCAGTGGGGGACTGACGACTCGCAAAGGTGCTTTTTCCACAACAGATTTAACTTCCGGACGCTTAAACCTTCCCACAGAGAACCCAGTGAGGAGACCCCCAGCAGCTGGCGTTCAGAGAGATGTTATTTAGTTATTTATTTTGCCAGCAAGCCGATGAGGTCCCGCCTCCCAACGCTAGGCAACAGAGGCGGGTTACGGAAACGGAGCGCTGTCGGGGCGTGGGCGGGACCCGAGGGCAGGGGGCGGAGCCTCTGGGGGCGGGGCCTTACCAACTGGAAGCCGATCTTCCAGTCCTTCCTGTTCACTTGGGGGTTATTGTCCCGCACGCTGGAGGCGGCGCTGCGAACTCCCCTGGCCCCGGGGGGCGGGGCCGGGGCCCACAGGCGCTGCAGGGGGTGCGGCCAGGTCTCCTGCAGGTCGCGACGACCGCGGGGGTGGGTCCCGAGGGTGCTAGAGGAGTTGTATTTGTACAGGTCGTAGAGCGTCTGCTCTGTGATGCGGTCCAACTCCTCCAGCTCCTCTTTAATTTGCGTGTACCTGGAAGGGGCGATGGGAAGAGGGTCGGACTTGAGGGGACGGCCTCGCGGGAGTCCCTGGCCCTTCAGGGCCTCAGTTTCCTCGCCCGAAACCGGTGAGGTCGGTTCATCCTTGAAAAGCCTGCAGGGAATAGCTCTGGTGTCTCCAGGGCTCCCTCGGAGGGATGGGGACGTGAGGGTGTAGACAGGTGTTCCCTGGGGGTAGTGGAGGCGACTGTGAGCCCCGGCGGTGACGGCATTTATTATGGCGGGTTATTATCAGAAGGGAGAGGCGGAGGCGCCTGTCGGTGAGGCGCTCTCCTCCCACTCGCCCTGGCCGCGAAGGGAACCCGGAACTCGTCTGCCCTTTTCCAAGACGGGAGAGGGTGTGGCCGCGGCCTTCGCCCACAAGGTCCCTCCGACCCGGTGTGCAAGTCAACCCACCCTGGCCTCCTCTGGCGAGGGTGGCCTTTGGCTCCGTCTGCTGCCTAGCACCTTCTAAATTAGGGGTGCTTAACTGCACTTCTAGAATTTCCCCAGTAACTTTAAAACTACAGATGCTGCACCTGGCCCCTCCCCATCAAAGACTCAGTTTTAATGAGGTGGGTGGGGCCCAAACACCATAAGTTAAACGCTGTCCAGTATAAATCATCACATTCCTTCTCAACACAGGCCCTGTTACCGTCTCCGTCATGAAAGTCCATAGTAGCAGTGCCTTAGGGATTGAATCTACCGAAACAAAACAAACACACCTAGAACTAATAAATTCAACAAGGTTGTAGGATACAAAACCAATGGACAAAAATTAATTGTATTTCTACATAATAGCAACAAAAAGATGGAAAAGTAAATGGCAAAAAAAAACACCATATTAAACAGCATAAACAACACCAAATACCAGGAATACATTTAATGAAAGAGAGGCAAGAGCTTTACACTGAAAATCATGCTGAGAAAACTCAAAGACCAAAATAGAGAGTTACAAGAGTTCCTGGGTCAGGAACTCTGTATAGTTAAGATGTATTCCAAATTGGTCTTTGGATTCAACACAATCCGTATCAGCATTTCAGCAGACATTTTGAAGAAACTGATGGGCTGATATAAGGTGTATGTGGAAATGTAAAGAATGTACAGTGGTCAAAGCAATTTTGTTTTTGTTTATTTATTTTTAAGTAATCTCTACACCCAACATGGGGCTTGAACTGATGACCCTGAGATCAAGAGTCCCATGTTCTTCTGACTGAGCCAGCCAGGTGCCCCTCAAAATAATTTTGGAAAAGAGCAAAATTGAAGTACTTGCTTCTATCTGACTTCGAACTCACTATAAAGCCACAGTCATCAAAACAGCGAAGTGCTTATGTAAGGATAGACAGTAAATCGATGGAACAGAATAAAGTCCAGATATAAACTCACATGTATACAGTCAACTGAGTTTTGACCAAAACACCAATGGGGAAAATAATTGTTTTAAACAGACTATGCTGTATTGAGAAAGGAAAAAAAAAAAAGGAAACTCAACCTACACCTCAGTTTCTACACAAAAGTTAAGTCAATTTGGATCATAGACCTAAACATAAAATTTAGAACCAGAAAGATTCTAGAGGAAAACATCAAAGATATCTTCATGACCTTGAGGTCGGCAAATATTTTTTTGCAATAAAAAGTATCGAAGGAAGAACTTATCCTGAAATATAAAGACTTCTTACAAATTGGCAATAAAAAGACAGGTTGTTTAGGGGCGCCTGGGTGGCTCAGTTGGGGTTGAGCGACTGCTTCTTGGTTTTGGCTCAGGTCATGATCCCAGGGTCATGAGATCAAGCCCTGAGTCAGGCCCATGTTAGCCTTCTCTGCAGCCCTCCCCTCCGCATGGAGAATGGAGCCTGCTTAGGATTCTCTATCTCCCTCCTTCTGCCCCTCTCCTCTCCTCCTACTCTCTCTCTCAAATAAAATGAAACAAACAAACAAAAAAAAAGCAAGACAGTTTGTTTTTAAATGAACCAAAAACAAAACAAAACAACAAAAAACAACAAAAGTAAAAAAACTCACCAGAAGATATACAGTCACTAAACACAGGAAAAGGTGCTCAACATAATTAGTCCTCAGGGAAATGCAAATTAACCATAATGATCAATTCACTGTGGTGTATACCTGAAACTAATAGAATATTATACATCAACTCTGCTTCAACAACAACAAAAAAAAAACAATTAAAAAAAAGGCAAACCTCTAAAAAAAAGATAATGAGGTTACCATTTAACATCCATTAGAAAGGCCAAATAAGACATTTGACAGTGTCAAATGGTGAGAATGGAGAACAGCTGGGGTTGCAGCTGGTGAGAGTGTCATATGGCACAGTAGATTTGGAGGGCCATTTGGTAGCTTCTCATAAAGTTAAACATGCATCTACCTTATGACCAGATATTTCACTTCTGGATATTTTACGCGATTCCACTTCTAGCTCTTTACTCAAGCACAATGAAAACATAAAGACTGTACGTGAATGTTCAGAGCACTTTTATTCATAATTGCCAAAAAGCTTGAAACAACCCAAATGTCCATCAATAACACTCAGCAATAAAAGGGGGCTGACACAGGCAAAAAGCATGGGAGAATTTCAGAAACATTTAGTTCAGTAAAATGAGTAAGTTGAGCCAGACACGTGCAAAAAAAAAATTTTTTTTTACATTGTGTGATTCCCTTGAGGTGAAGTCTGAGAACAGGTCAAACTAATTGATGGTGATAGAAGTCAGAGAATGACCGTGGAGTGGGGGGAGAGAGAGAGAAAGAGAGAAGAATGGGCTTCAGAGAGCCACCATGTAACGGAAATGTTCAGTATATTGATTATCAAACTTCAGTGAGGGCTTAAGTAAGATTTGTGCATTTTAGGGGCATCTGGGTGGTTCAGTCGCTTAAGCGTCTGACTTCAGCTCAGTCATGATCTCACAGTTCGTGAGTTCGAGCCCCGCGTTGGGTTCTGTGCTGACAGCTCAGAGCCTGGAGCCTGCTTCAGATTCTGCATCTCTCTTGCTCTCTGCCCCTTCCCCGCTCGTGCTCTGTCTCTCTCTCTCTCTCAAAAATAAACATGAAAAAAAGGTTTGTGCATTTTATTGTATGTAAATTACACCTCAATTAAAGAAAAAGTCACATACCTGAGGTGGGGGGCACCTGCCAGAGATTGGTGTTTACTGGGAACATTGGTGGGGCCCAAACAAGGTTGTTTTACAAGAACCCCAGGGGCCTTAATGTGCAGCTACGTTAACCAATCTCTAGGCCATACCCTCACTGTCTACTCCACTTGGCTCTGTTTCTCTTTCTTTCATAAAGTCTGGCTGGCTGGGTCATAGGCATCAGCTCCAGCTGCCCCTCCTGCCCTCAGAAAATGTAGCCCAGGTCCAAGGTGTGTGTTTGACATTCCAAGAGACTTGCTTGTGATTGGTAATTAAAAGAATGGCAGTGATAGCTAGTATTTATTGAGCACTTACTATGGCAGGCCCCGTGGTATTAGAATGAACATTCCTTTCATCTTCAGTGTAATTCAGAAAACTATTGGCTACTGTTAGCTAATACTTTTTACACATGAAAAACCTTAAGTAGGTGACTTGTTCTAGGTCACACAGCCAGGAACCAGGTCAGAAAGCACTGTATCCATCATACTGTTCTCTGCTCTGTCCCTGCTAGCTATGGCTATCTTAGGAGGTGGGCAAACTGCCCCAGAAAGAGCACCAGAGCCAGAATTAACTGGAAGAGGGTCCTGGCATTCCAGCCACACACTTCTAACTGGGGAATGTTGGTAAGTAATTCAACCTTCCTGAATCCAGCCTCGGTTTCCTCATCTGTAAAATGGGCACAACACTAGATCTGCACACCACGTGAAGCTCTTAGAGGGTTAAATGAGAAAATATTCAGTGGCACAAAATGAAGAGGCCATTGAATATCAGGAAGACATGGACAGGAGCCCAAAGCCCAAGAAACTCAACTTGGTCACATAGGAAGAATCCAGGTCTCCCACCTTGGCCGGACTTATTTCCACCTGAGCCACCACATCTCTGCCTGAGCCTCCCTTTGCACACCCCCCTAAGCTGTCTCAAGTCCGTCTGTGCCCCCCTTTTGCCTTGTACACCTCCCTCATCCTCATTGTAGACTCAGAGCTGTCTGTCACCTTCTCTAGCCACGTGGTCCTCCACACGGAGCCCCAAGCTGTCCCTAAGCCAGCTCTCCCTTCAGTGGCCTCCCTCATATTCAGCTCCTTCCTGCCTCTTCCAGAGAGGCCTCTGATGTGACCCCACCCCCCACCTCCAGAAGAGGCCAGACTCCGTACAAAACACCCTCCCTTCCCAAGGTCTACTTTCCTTTTGGTGGGGGGCCCTTAAGGAAGAGAGAAGTATTCCCATATCACCCCTTCAGAAAAGAAATCTCTCCCTCCCTTTCAGTCGACACCTAGAACTAAGAAAACTGACCACTGAGTAAACACCACTAATGACATCAGATCTTATCCTGCAAGCAGGAGGCCCCTGGCAAGAGGAGGCCAGGACTGGAGAGGGAATAAAGAATACACATTTGGAGCTTCGGCAAGACAGTTCAGCCCTAACCTTGACTTCCTACATGAGTCACGGTCACTACCCCCACTCCCATCTGCTCTGGCAGACAGCCCGACATTGGAGGGTGGGTAAACCCTCGCACAATTCAATCAGGCAGGCATTATACTACTCCGTTTTACAGTTGAGGAAACTGAGGACCATCAACTGTGCAACTTCTCCAGGGCCACTCAGCCAGGAAGTACTGGAGTCAAGGTTTGAACCCAGGCCTGTCAGACTTCATGGTCCCTGCTTTTTCCACTACTTCTGCCTCCGGGCTCAGAGGCACTTGAGAATGGGCAGCAAAATCTCCTTTTCCTGCAGCGGGCCATCTCCCCTACATCCCCTCTTCTCTGCTCAGGACGGACTAGCAGGAGCAGGGATACTGAGAGATTGAAGGGCTGATACCCCTGCTGTCTTCCTCTGTGCATCTCCTCCCTCCCCCTTCCCCTTCAGTGGCCCTCTCACAGAAGAGCCCTTCTCATGGAGCAGCCTTAGATTTGCTCAGGCTTTCATCCCCCCCATCCCTGCCCCGCCCAGAGGACCCTAGTGGAGCGTTCTCAGGAAGCTTTCCTGAAGCACTAGGCAGAACTGGGCACTGGAAACTCACCAGCTTCCTCCCTTACGAGTGTGCATCTGGGGACCTACCCAGCTCCCTCCTTCCTCCAGGGACCACCTAGAAGCCTTGACCTCCCTTTCTTTGGCCCCTCCCTCAGCTCCTTTCTCCTCCACATCTCAGCACCTCCAACTTGCCTCCCTGGGGGCTGTGCATTCACAGCCTTCCACGCATGGCCTCTGAGAGCTCATCCTGCACACAGTCAGGTGCCCTCAAGCAGCCCCTCAGCCCTGAGCACCTCCCCCTCGAAGACAGAGTCTGCCTCTCTAGGGTCAGTTCTGAGTTCTCAGATTACCTGTTCAATTCAATCCTGGCTGCAACATTTTAAAGCAATAGATGTTCACAAACTAATGCTTGTTCCAAGGATGAACAGCCAAGGTGGTAAGAGGTCTAGAAAACATTTCATCCAAAGAAAAGTTGCAGGAACTAAGTTCTAATCAGCCCTCCAGGTGTATTTCTGAGTCTTGCCCACCGTTTAGATGCTTTGCCTTGGAGGGGCACCTGGGTGGCTCAGTAGGTTAAGCATCTGACTTCGGCTCAGGTCACGATCTCACAGTTCCTGAGTTCGAGCCCCACGTCGGGCTCTGCACTGACACCCCAGAGCCTGCTTCAGCTCTTCTGTCTCCCTCTCTCTCTGCCCGTCCCCACTTGCACACACACACTCTTTCTCACTCAAAAATAAAATAAACATTAAAAAAATTGATGGCTTGCCTTGGAGAGGTTACTTATCCTCTGTATCTCTGCTTCATCATCTGTAAAATGGGACTATTAATAGTCCTTGCAGGGGCACCCAGCTGACTCAGTCGAAGGAGTGTGTGATTCTTGATCTTGGGGTTGTGAGTTTGAGCCTCATGTTGGATGTAGAGATTACTTACAGAAATCTATATTTTTTTAAATAGTCCTTGTGGCATAGGATTATTATGGGAGTGAAATGAGTTGATACAGGAACAGTACTGAGAAAAATACCTGGCAGAGTAGACACCGTAAAACTACTGCTATTGTTTTATTATCAGTACTGTTATTGGAGAAGAGCAGGCTGGGGAGACACAGGAGCACTGCCACTTATCTGCCACTTATCTGCCATGTGACTTTGTGATCTTAAAAAAAATAGAACTTAAGACCAGATTCCAATTTGAACTCCTTCCATGTAACAGCTGGGTGACCTCTGCAAAGCCTGGAGGTTCTCAGAGGCTTTTGTCATCTGACTCAGGGGAGGTATCTCCTTCCTTATCTAACAGGCTCATTAGGAGGATCCAAATTCGATGGTGGATTTTGCAAGCTACACCGCAGATGCTGCTGTCATCAGCGAAACTGAACAGGTGGCCGGTGGGTGAAGAAGGACATGTCTTTAGGGTTCCGTCAAAGACACAGAACTTCCATAACCATTATAGAAGTTATAATGAGGTCAGCTGCAGCTTTACCTAAGGAAGAACTGCTTTTTTTTTTTTTTTTTTTAGTTTTTATTTATTTATTTATTTTGAGAGAGAGACCGACAGACTGACAGAGCGAGGAGGGGAGGGGAAGAGAGAGAATCCCGAGCAGGCTATGCGCTGTCGGCATGGAGCCCAATGTGGGGTTCGGACCCATGAACCGTGAGACCATGACCCGAGCCAAAATTGAGTCAGACACTTAGCCGACTGAGCCACCCAGGTGCCCCGAGGAAGGACTTTCTAACAACAGCTGCTACAGAGGTAGGGAGGGTCCTGGAAAGGAGAAGGAGCCCAGCACTGGTGGCCAAGGGGGGCAGTTCTAAGAGTCTGGGCTTTGTGTCCCTGCCAGGTCTACCACCGCAGAGCGTGCTTTCCCCACCTTGCAGAGTTAGGCTCAGGGGTGCCTGGGTGCCTCAGTAGGTTGAACGTCTGACTCTTGATTCTGGCTCAGGTCATGATCCCAGAGTCCTGGGACAGAGACCTATGTCGGACTCCATGCTGAGCGTGGAGCCTGTTTAAGATTCTCTCTCTCTCCCTCTGCTTCTCCCCTCTCCCCCACTCACGCACTCTCCCTCTCTAATTAAAAAAAAAAAAAGTCCCCACAGCTTCTCTCTTTAGGGAATTGCCCCTCCCCTTGCCCCACTCCTGTGCCATGCCTCTGCTCTGCCATCTTGGGAAGGGATTCCATGACCTCCTTTGATGTTTCAGAATCTCGAGCTCTTCCTTAGGTCTAGCCTCAGTCCCTCCCAGGACTAGATGAAAAATATGTTCTTGGGCTCTGTTTTCTGTGGATGTGGATAAGACTGGCCCTCTCTCCTGGGTGAAAAAAGCCCTTGGTTGACCACAAAGAAAGGGACTGCAGCGGCTGACCCTTCACAGTGGATTCTTAGTGCTTCCTTGCTTAGTGTGGCCCCTGCAGCCTCTCTTAGAAGTTTCCAAGCAGCCCAGAACGCCCCTGCCTCTGCTGGCCGCGGACATCCGGCTGCCAGCCCTGGGCATCCCTGATCTGACTTCACCTCATTCCTGTTATCTCACCAGCTTGTCTATCCTGTCCACTGATTTCCACCTCCTCCCTGCTGCTTGGGTAGAAATCACTCATCTGGCTCGTCTCCTGCACCTGCCACAAGCCAGGCCCTGTGATTCACCCTTGTGTCACCACCTACCAGGCTGTGTTAACCTGTCCACCCACCCCTGCCTCTCTCCTTGAACAGGAGCCAAGAGCCCTGCATCCCTCTCTCCTCCACTCCTGACAAGAACCCCTCGTCTTATCGCTGCTCTCCCCCCGGTAACCCCCACCATCAGCGGGCAACCCTATGGTGCCTTCTTAAAGGGCTTCAAAATCAAACACACTTGGTTTGTGACTCAGCTGCTAACCTGAGAGGTACCGGCTGCTAGTTGGGGTGGGTGGGTGACTTTTGAATCCCAGTTTCACCACCTGTGTGGTGGTGTGAACTTGGGCACGTTTTTTAACCTCTCTGGGCCTCAGTCCCCTCTTCCATAAAATGGGAGTAATACTGGTACCTACTTCAGAAGGCTTTTGTGAGAATTAAATAACTTCATATAAAATGTAATGTATCTGGCGCACATTAAGGACTAAAGAAGCGTTCGCTATTATTGTTGCTATTTCCTTATTATTTGCTGTGTGACCTTGCTCAAATTATTTCGCCTCCACTTCCAAATGGAAATAACAACTATGTCCACCTCCATGGACTTGTCAAGATTAAATGAGATAGTTCTTATAAAGCACCCAGCACAGGGGTGAGCATGTAGCAGGTGTTGGACACCATCCCTTACTCCCCTCCCTTCCTGGGGGCTCTCTCCCCACTAAGCCCTGTGGCCGCCAGTCATGCAGGAGAGATTCTTTCTGTGGACACCTGTCTGTGGACACCTGTCGCCCAGCCTGCAGGCCTCAGGGGCAGGGGCTCTGGTTTCATTCCCTGGGGCTTTTTCCTAGACTGTCCATGGCCCTGCCCTCAGCAGGCCTCAACAGATTTAGCCCTTTGCTCAGCCATGTCTTTCAAGCACAAATATTTATTAAGAGCCTACTACCCAGCCTGTTGTCCCTCCTGCCTGCCCACCTTCCCCTCCCTGCTGGGTCAGCGCCCTCCACCATGGCCCAAGAGGGTGAAGAGAAATAAGTGGGGGAAAGATCAGGGTAGGGAAGCAGCAGAGGGTCGTCAAGCCCAGGGGCACCAAGGAAGAGAAATAAGGCCGAGCGGGAAAAGGAGAGCTGGGAAACGAGACATAGACATCTGATTACAAACTTCACTTATTCCATGTCCCACACCTTGGATATTAAGAAGAGGCAGGGGTTTGCGATCAGACAGAGGGTGAGCCACAGCTCCGTCACTATCTCTGTGACCTTGTGACTTGTCTGCCTTTGACTCGGTTTCCTCCAATGTAAAACAGGGATTACAATAGTCCCCACCTCATGGGGTTGCTGGGAGAATTAGGGGTGCCACAGAGTACTTAGCAGTGGCTGGTGCATGAAGCAGCTTTTTAGGAAATGGGCCCTTCGCCCGGACAGCATATGGAGGCTAATCCGTGAAATGGCCAGCAGTGTTTTCTCGGCAGCACGGGACACCCCAATCCTTTTTAGCCCATGACACACCTTTGGACACGATAGAACACATGGAGGGCCTCCATCCCTAATATGTGATCAATCTCCGTCATCCATAATCACACCTATACCCAATGTTTGCCCACACACACACACACACACACACCCTCATGCAATCACCCCTGTAGGCACTCGCAAATCTTATACTCCCTGAAGGCAGAGACTGACTCTCCAAGCCACACTGTCCTGCTGTTATCTGTGCCGCCTGTCTCCTCCATCTTATTTTATCTTTCTGTCCCCAGAACATAGCAAAGTGCCTGGCCTTCAATGAAGGTTGAATGAATCATTAACGAACCCATTTGCCAGGTGCCCAGCACGGTGTCGGGCACACTCCAGGTGTTCCCAACGTGTTGCATGGCCAAGTAAATACAAATAAGAGGGGCATATGAACACCTAGCTGTGCCCTCCTTTCTTCTCCATGGTTACCATCCCCGCTGGCTTCTAGAAGAAAAGCGGGCAAAGAGCAACGATGAAACCCAAAACTTCAGGACACACCCAAGCACTTAAAAGTCAGGCACCTGGGCTGGTGAACTGTACAGCCCAACAAGGGTCACCTGGGTCTTCGGGGGGGAAGAGCTGGATGGGGAAAGGGAGTGGCTGCTTTCTATCCTGTCCTGGTCTCCTTCCGACTCTACCCCCAGCCTCAGAACTCTCGGACTGCTTTGCCACCAGCCCCCACTTTGATTTCTCCAAAACAAAGTCCTCCTTCTACACATACCAGGGCCCGGCCCCGCCAGCTTTCACCACCCACCGCCACAGCACCTGCCAAGGGCTTCACCTCTCCATTAGATTCTTCTCTCGAGGTGGAGGAGGCCTTGTTCCTCTCTCTCCTCTTGCTCCAGGGAAGGGATGGGAATGATCTCTACCCTGCTCTTTGGAGTTATCCGCATCTCACTTCATCTGTACGCCCTCCCACTTGTGGGAGGAGGAAGGGAAGTCCAACAACCACACTCTAAATAAGCCGTGGGTGCTTGGAGGGCCCCCTCAGCAGAGCACGTCAAGTCAGGGGCTCCCGATCTTGCCCAAAGGGAGGTCTACCTAGGGACAAGAGTACCACCTCCTACCCCTGGGTCTGCAGGTCTGCCTCTGCACCCTCTGTCCCACCCTTCCAGGTGCCCGGGAGGTGACGGAGGGGTCGACTGACCTGTAGGGATTGAGGGTGCAGATGGTGACAGCGGGGAAGACGAGCTTGTCCGAGTTGAGGTTGATGTTGAGGCTGACGGGGTAGCTGAAGTACTCCCCAAACAGCTGGCCGAACTGCCAGTACATCATGCCGAAGGCGCAGAGCCAGAGCACAGCCCAGAAGGCCGTCTTCATGCGGTTGTGCTGGGAGCACACCAGGCGGATGGCGCCATGGATGGTGGTGTTGTTGCAGAAGAACTGGAAGAGGTCTCGGTAGGAGCGGTGGAACTCGATCAGGGCCTCCTCCTCCTCTTTGGGCTGCGGGGGTGCCGCAGGTTCGGGGCCCAGCCCCTGCTCCTCATGCTGCTCTCCTTTCATGAGCCTTGGGGGGTTGTGAAAGGCCAGGGTCAGGGCTGAGTTCTGGGCTCTGGTGCCTCACTCCTTGACCCAGAGTGAGGCTGCTTCTGGTCAGGCCCGCATCCTGCCCTGCCCTGAGCCCACTCTTTTCTGCCCTTCCCTCCCTCCACCATCCCAGGAGCCGGCTGACCTGCTGAAGTCCGGGCCAGGAGACCTGCAGCTGGGCTTGCCTGAGAAGCCACCCTTTGGGGTTCTGTCCCAGCACCTCCCTTTCTGTCTCCTCAGCTGTCAGTCTGCCCTGCTTAGTCAGTCTATCTTTAGTCTCCTTCCTCCAGGACCTCTCTGTCCCAGCTCCTCTCTCTCTCTCTCTCTCTCTCTGTCTCTCTCTCTCTCTCTCTCTCTCTCTCTCTGCTTTCTGCTTCTCTTTGAGTCTCTTTCTCAGCTCTTGTCTTCCTTGCCTGTCTCCTGTCTGTGTGCCAGGCTCTCTGGTCCTGCCTCTCTTACTCTTCCTCCCCGCCTTGCTCCCTCTCGGTCTGAGTGGGTTCTCTCCCCGGTCTCTGGCCCTGGCCCTGGGCTGTGTCCCAGGGACTGCAGGGCTCCAGGAGGTCTGGACTGCCTCCTGCTCCCAGCTCCCAGGTTATGGCTGGACTGGGACTGGTTCCTTTCCAGTTGAATCTGGCAGCCGAGCCTCTCCACCCCCTCACCTGACAGGTGCAGCGGCCCAGCCAGGGAGCCCGCCCGCCAGGCTGGGATGGAAGCGACAGAAGCCTCATTAGCATCTCAATTAAAGGTGAGCAGGGCAGGGGGAGGGGCCAAGGAGGAGTCGGAGCTGAGAGTTCTCTAAAGGGAGGAGGGCTCCAGAGGGCAGGTGCCCAAGGAGTGTGGGACTGGAGGAGGTGGGAGCCCCCCAGAAGAGTAACGGCCCCGGGGGTGGGGGGGCTGACAGGCAAGGAGATCAGAGACAGAAGGGTAGGGGAAAGCCAGAGATCTTGGACAAGAAGAGGGATCCTGAACACAAAGTCAGGAGGGCAAAACAAAGAAAAAGAACCAGCTAGGATGAGGGAGACTAAGGCAGGAGAACACAGAAGGCAGAAAAAGGGAGATGGATGGAAGAAGACAGGATGAAGGCCTGGGAGGGAAGGCTGGAGGAGAGGAGGGTGAAGGGGGCAGAGCCAGCCCTGAAGAGACTCTCCTTTCCCTGGCAGGAGATTGTGGGGAGGAAGCCCCAAGTGGACTTCCAGGAGCTGCGTCCCCTCTCTAGGCACCCATGGTCAGCCTCACGCCCAGGTCTTGTAGAAGAAGAAGGGGTGTCTACTCAGTAAAGTGGGAACACCTCCTGGCTCCACTGGGCACTGGGGCGCTCTGCGGACTCTCCCTCCTGGTCCATCCTTTTCCTGCCTGACTCCTCACTACCACCCCTTACCTTGTCCAGGCCAGGGAGGGGCCCAGGTGAGGCTGGAGACTGGGCGGGGCCCTGGGACATTCTGTTCTTTTTTACACCATTGGCTGCCAGGCCAGGAATGTGTAATGTCCCCTATTGTGGTCACGGGGTTGCAGGAATGTGGTCACCGAGAGGCAGCACAGGGGCCAGGTAGGGCACCAGGGCACAGCCCTGGAGCCCAAGAAGCACCAGGGACAGTGGGCCCTGAGTGAAGAGGGAGCGATGTGGGAAGTGCCGGGGGGGGGGGGCAGGGAGGAAGAAGGTGGGCATGGCCTAAGTTGACACCAGCCCTGGGAAGAGGGAAAGGTGGGGGCTGTGTTTTTCCTCCAATATCTCTGCTCTGAACTTAATCCAGCAAGAGGATAAAGAGTGAAGTGTAAGCAGTGAGCACACAGAAAGGGAAAGGTCAGAGAGAGGGCCCAGAGACGGCCCAAGCAGGTGCAGGAGACCCAACCACAAAAGCCAGGCCCCGCGCCTGATGGCAGGAGGTCGGCCACGGTGGACCCTCACCAGAGGCACCTCCAGGGAGCAGGCATGGGATGTGCAGACACAGGTCCAGCCTGAGCACTGATGGAGAGTGGTTGAAGAAGGCCATACATAAGATAAGGACTCCAGTGGTAGAGATAAGAACTAAGTGCTGAGGGAGCCTCGGGGTGGCAGGCAGAGACACTCACCCTGAGGAGACCCAGGAAGACTTCCTGGAGAAGGTCACATCTCAGCTGGGTCTTGAGGAACACCAAGGAGTGTACCAGACAAGTAAGAGGGAATTGGGGCACTCCAAACAGGGTGCAGCTGGGCCTTGTGGCTTCCTCTTGGGGCAGAAGGTCTCCTGTGGCCTCTTAAAGTGATAGCTGCCATCAGCCAGGATTCCAAACCCGGTCCCATGGCTTCCTTTGATGCCTGCTGGGGACACCCGCCTAAGAAGGGAGAGGATGGTTTTTCCTTCAATTTCGAGATGAAGAAACTGACCCTCCACAAAGAGAAGCCAGTTTTCTGAGGGCACAGAACGCAACAGCAGCCGAGAGCAACACAAAATCAGAATTCTTTTCCTTCGGGGATGTCTACTCAGGGCGTTTGCCATTTATTTCCCATGACAAACCAGCCACACACTCGTGGGGAACCGGAGCTCCCCATACCTGGTTTTGAAAGCTAGGAAGTTCACACACAGAGTCCGTGGGCTCATAGCAATCTGGGTCTGTGGAAAGCCATATCTCCCTGGCTCTGTGGAAAGCCGTCTACACTGACCCCACAGTCCCTCAGGACCCAGACAGCCCGAGAACGCCTATTCTCCCTGGAGCCAAGTTCTTAAACAAATGGAGTACACAGCACCCTGCTTGTTTGATCTCAAAGGTTAGGAGAGGCACCTCCCTGCCTTTTCTATTTGCTAGCTGGTGTCTGAAATCCAACCACGGGCTCAAAGCAGCACAGCAAATAGTTCTCATCTCAAGGGCTCTGTGAGAAGAATCGCAAGGACGGGTCTGGGCTGAGCCGGGAGCACGTGGTGTCCCCGGAAGTGCCTGTCAGGGTGCAAGGGGGGCAACGCATGCTCAGGGAAAGCGTGGCTCTAGATCTGGAATGGAATGTGTTGTGAGAAACACAGAAATCTGCACTTCTTTCACGGCTCCATTTTAAATATTATCTTTGAAAGTGCAGAAATAATGCCCAAGTACATTTTTTTCACAATGCGACTTTCCAACAAGACAGAAATATACAGAACAGCAAAAGATTCCTTTGTCCCATTCCCTACCCACCCCTCAGCCCAAGGAGAGCTGTTGTATCAGTATATCCATCTGTATCTTTTTGTGGGCTTTTATAGACTTATATGCATTTTTTTTAATTTATACTTTTTTTCATCAACAGGATCATATTATAGGTATTCTGTGACTTCCATTTTTGCCTTTAAACTATGTGACTTTGGAAAAGGCTCTTTACCTCTCTGCACTCCAGTGCTCTGATCTGAAAAGTGAAATGGCAGGGGGAAGGGAGAGTGAGGCAGCCCAGATGGTCCCAAAGGCCCTTTCCAGTTGACTGTGCATTAGCCCTTGCTTAACATAAGAGAGAATTGAGGCCCAGAGGAGCAAAGAAACTTGCCCACAGTCACCCAGGAGTTAGGAGTGGGGCCAGATGGATAGCTGAGCCTCTCCTTTCCATGCTCAGTGCTGCTCCCCTGACTTCCAGAGAAGTGGAGTCTTTCTCCATGGGGTCCCAGGGCCTTGTAGTCCTTGTTTTGGAAGCTCCCCCAGCCTCTCCCAGACCCGAGCGGTTCCTTCCCTCCTGGCACTAGCCATGCCTTAACCCTATGTGGCCATAAAATGTGCAAAGTCTACAGGGAAAGAAGTGAAATAGAGAGTTGCAATGGATGAGGGTCATGAGTTCAAAGGGGCTTCCTGCCTCTTGCTCTCGGGGGAACAGAAGATGATGGAAATAATCACTTTCTCTTCCATACCACCAGAGAGAGCCTTGTTGAGAATCTATGGCGGCATTTACCACTGTATATGATTACTAGTCTGGTATGTGCGTGTGTGCATGTGCGTATACACAGATCGTACTATGAGTTCTCTGAGAACAAGCTCTATGCTCATTCATCTTGGTGGCCCCCCCTGTCTAGTGGTCACTCTTTGTTGACCCACTCTGCAGAAGACACTAGAATTAGCATCTTAAGACTCAAGATTGATCTTTGGCAGAGAGTGATGTGCCATGAGAAAGCATCTCCATCAACTATCCTAATTTCCTCTGATAACTCATTAATTTGTCATCTATTAATTTACCTAAATTTCCTTCACTTTTTCCATTTCAGTCTCTATCCTTTCTAGGGTAAAAAATGAGTCACTCAATTAAATGCAGCTCTTTATTCTTATCACTTAGAATTAATTAGCCTTTCAACACTGGGCTGCCCCCTGTGGAAAACAGTGGTCTTTCTATCTGCACTTATATGGTGGGAATTTCTCCTTAACCCAGAAGGATTCACCAGAAATTTCCTCCATACCATTCCTACTCTAGTCACCTGGCAGAAGGCTTAGAAGTTCACCATTAAAAGTTTATTCCTTTGGGTCAAGGCAGGATTTCTCCACCTCAGCACAACTGACATTTGGATAATTCTTTGGGATTATTGAAAGGGATGGTCCCCACTGAAAATGCAAAGTCCCTGGAGAAGGATGACCCCCTCACCCGTGACACGTCTCTGTGTATTTACCAGACCCTTTCTGAGAGCACCAGTTGGCGAAGAAGAGTGTGGGAAAGAGGAAAGACAGAAAGAGTATCCAGAAGAATCCATTCCCACCAGGCACCCTTTTTGGAATCTTCATGGACCTCTGGGAAGGAAGATCTCTCAGCAGTCCTCTTGGAAGAAAGCCAAACATTCTGGGAATCTATGGGGTACTCAGTCCAGCCCTGGTGCTGCCCAATGGAAATGAGCTTCAAGGAAGCTGGCAAAGAACACACAGAAAAGAAACCAAGACAACGCCCTGCCCACAAAGAATTCATGGATCCCCTTGTGAGTTTCCTTCACCCTGCTGGAGAAGTTTGGGTAGGCATAATAACCATTTATTGGTAAGATTTATCAATCGTGGTCCAGCTTAGAAACAGCAAACACTCTTAAGTCTTCCAAATGGGAGAAAGTTAACCCAAGGAATCAGTACATGGGTGATGAAAGAAATGGGAAGCCAATGGGGGACAGTGAGGCAATCCAGAAAACAGTGAAGCAGGAAGCAGCTACATCTATAGGGCTGAAAGGACAGCAGGTCAATTTAGCATTATACACTCAGAGGCCTCCTGAATTATTTGGCAGGAAGTAAATAGTGGGGACTGCCTCACAGGAGATGGAATTATGAAAGGAGGGAAGAAAGAAACACAAGCAAACACAGGTGATATCCAATGTCCAAAAGCAAAGAGAGACTAAGAAATAGCCTGGCCTCTTTCCTCCTCCCACCTACCTGTCCTTCACTCACCTGTCTTCCTATTGGCTGAGCCTACCCAGAAGTCCGAGGAAAAAGGAGTCTGGGAAATGTAGTTCCCAGTAGTGATACAAAACAGCAGAGGAAGAGGGGAGGACAGATCTGTAAGCAAACCAGCAGTTGACTGGCAAAGACAAAAAAAGAAGCCCAGAGAGGGGAAGTGATGGAACCAGGATTAAAGTCCAGATCTGAAGGCTCTTTCTTTAGGACCCAGTGAGTCCTTGAAGGCTGAAGTGACAGCATGAGATTGGCAGCAGAAAGAAGAATACAGTTCAGCAGCTGCGGTTAAAAAGATCTGAGATAGCACTTACCTGTGAAGCAAGAACCTTTTGAAGTGTAGGAAATGTTCTGGGGGAGATACACAAGAACAAACAAAAGTGAAAATTCATTGATCTGTATCCGTCAGATTAGTGTCCTTCATGCATTTCATTGTTTATAAGTTATACCTCAATTTAAAAAAAAAGAGATCTCTCTTTTTGATAAAATCCTATAATATTTTCAAATGAAATGATATATGTCTGGGATTTGCTTCAAAATAATTAAGGGGAGATTGGAAGAATGGAGGAGGGCGGTATGGAAGAAATAAGACTGCCGTCGGCTAAAGCTGGAATTCACAGTATTATTTTCTCCGTGTGTGTGTGTGTGTGTGTGTGTGTGTGTGTGTGTGAGAGAGAGAGAGAGAGAGAGAGAGAGTGAATTTCCATAATAAAAAGGAAAAAGGAAAAAGAATCTAAGGCCACTACATGCACACACCTGTATGCATTGAAGAGCTCAGTGGTGAGTCCAGGGTCAGCCTCCAATTCCCTTGACCTTGAAAGAGCAGCAGCTCTGAGCAAGCCATGCTGCTCTGATATTTCTTTCCCTTCCCGGCAGCCTTGGAACATCCATATAAACATTTGCCCACAGAGTACAGGTCTGAGGTCTGCACCAGGAGAGGAGAGTGAAATGTCTAAACTCAGGCAGTCCCTTCACTCTCTTGTGAGCCCTCCTCCCCAGGCACTCCTGTGCCAGTACTTCCCAGCTCGTCTACCGAGAGCCTGTCCAGCCAGTCAGACCAATCAATGCAAGGATGAGTGCCGGGCCCTGCAGGGAAAGGGGCAGGACAGTGCCCAGGTGACCTCTCTCCAGAGAGCAAGTCAGCCCTTCACACCAAAGGAGACACCCAAGTCACAAGGAGGCAGCAAGGTTGCTGAAATGAGCTTGGGACCCAGAAATCAGGAACTCTGGAGTCTAGGCTGGTCCTGCCACAGACTGCCTATGTGATGTGGACAAGGCATCATCATTTACCCCGTAAATATGTACTGGACACTTGTTATGGGCCAAATTCAGCCAAGCACTGAGACCCAGTCTTAAAGATGCAGTCTAGGCCATTGCAGAGCTCACAGCCTGGTGAGGCAGGAGAGAATGAGCCCAGACCACGGTCTGAGTGGGGTCTGTGCAGCCTGGGGTGGGGTGGGGGGGTGCCTGGGGTGGGGGGGGTGCATCCCAGAGCCCAGGTGAACCTCATTCACCAGGAGCACAGAAACTTGAGGAATAAAGAGACCGGCATAAGGGCACATGGCAGGGGCTGGTGTTAATGGGTTGCAGGGAAATGGTGGGAAGAAAGCAGGCAGGGACTAGACCAAGCCCCCTGGAATCTTGGTCTCTATGTGGCATCCACAGCCTCTGTCTTCTCATGCTTAAGGCAAAGCAGCTGGACTGGTGGGCTCTCAGCTGCCTCCAGTTCAGAGGGATTCAGAGGCTCCCTCCTGGGAGAAGAAGCTGGGACTGAGGACTGTGGCTGCCCAGCTCCAGTGCAGCCGCCCCTATTCACAGGGACCTCTACACAGTCCTCCCCCGTTGTCAAAGGACAGGGGAGCAGAGGCCACTGCACTCTCTGCAGTGTCTTGTAGGTGACCTGTGCACACTAATGTGTGCACTGGGTTGGATCAGGGGATGGGAGGGCTGGCTGGCTTGTTATTCCTCTGCAGCTTATCTTTAAAAGTCACACAACAGGGCAGGAACCCCCAGGAGTCCAGATGGATGCCAACTGGGACTTCTGGTTCCCAGATGCTGCAGCTGGCTGGCTGTGGGCCTCGGTGGGTATTTGCACTCTCTGTGTCTGCCGGTCGCGGCCCTTCCACTTTCAGATCTGGCACCCAGCTGGACCCAGTTCCGTCTCTCCCTCTGTTCCAGGTCAGCTCTGCCCTGCTCTCAGAGGCCCGTCTGAGCACTGTCCACTGGCTCTGCTGCCCATTCCCACCTAGCGGTCCTCCCCTCCCGGCCAGGCTTCCGAAGAAGGGAGGAGGCCCGGTTCCGGCCCTGCTGCCCTCACGTGCTTTCCCGGCCGCCCCCTCCCGCCCTGCATCGGGGCAGCCAAGCCTGTTCCTCTTCCCCGATTGCGACAGCTGCCTCTGCTCCCAGCGCTCCCTGTCCCCGCCCCGAGGCCGGCTCACTCCACTCCCACTTCCTGAGCCCGGCTCTTGGAGCCCTGGAGGCCAGGCCAGGCCCGGCCGCTGGGCCCCAGGGGCACGTCAGCCCAAGCCTTGTCCCAGACCCTGGGCTGGGGGGAGGTCGCTGCCACCACTGCCGGGGACGTGCAGGCCTCCCACCTACCTCCCAGGCCTCCACCTATCTGGCCGACTGGCCGACTGGCCGCCATGCGCCTGCCGTGGGCCGCCTCCCCCTGCGGCCTGGCCTGGGGGCCACTCGTCCTCGGCCTCTGCGGTCTCCTGGCAGCATCCCAGGCCCCGCTGTTGAGGGAGGGGCCCGCGCAGGTGGGTGAGGGCAGACTCAGGAGGGGAAGCGGGGTGTGGGCAGCCCTCTCTCTAGTCCCTCTGTCCTCCCCAGCTGCCCCCTGAACAATTCTCCCCCACCTCCATCTCCCCTTGAAGGCGCCCCCATACCACACGGAGAACCAAACGTGCCAGGACGGGGAAAAGGAGTACTACGAGCCCAAGCATCGGGTCTGCTGCTCCCGCTGCCCCCCAGGTGAGATACAATGGCCGCAGGACGCCTGGGAAGGGAGGTGGGTTACAGGGCACTCCAGCCCCCCTCGCCGCCTCAGAGGGGAGACAGACACCATCGCCCTGGGGAAGCAGTCCGGCCATCCTTCATACATGGCCGCAAGAGGACAGGGTCACAGGGCAAGCGGCAGAGGTGAGGGGGGGAGCCCCGTCCCCCCTCACCCAGCCTGCTTCGCTCACATTCTAGGCACACATGTGTCAGAAGAATGCAGCCGCAGCCAGAACACCGTGTGTGCCATGTGCCCTGAGAACTCCTACAACGAGCACTGGAACCATCTCTCCATCTGCCAGATGTGCCGCCCCTGTGACCAGAGTGAGTGGCCGTGTGCCTGGGGAGGCTGGGATCTCTGGGAACGGAACGCAGCCCTCCACCGAGCTCTCCTGTCTGTCTCCCCACCAGTGCTGGGCTTCGAGGAGACTGTGCCTTGCACCAGCAAACAGAAAACCCAGTGCCGCTGCCAGCCGGGAATGTTCTGCGTGCACTGGGACACTGAGTGTGTGCACTGCGAGCCACTCTCCGACTGCCCACCTGGCACCGAGGTGGAGTTTGAAGGTCAGAGGCCACTGTGGGCAGAAGGCGGGGAGGAGGCTGGGTGCCAGTGATCTTGAATGGGGGCCGGGAGCATGTACTTCATCTGTGGGGAGCCCCCAGGTAGTTCTCTTTGACATCAAGAGCCTCCTCTCCCTCCCTGGACGAAAGGCCCACAGAAGGGGTCTGCAGAGCAATGGAATCGGGGGCAAGTTCGGGGCCTCAGAAGGAGGCTTCTCTCAGCTCAGGGAGGCTCGGGCCAGAGGAAGGTCAGGAAAGGTGCTACAGAATGAGGTGGGCAGGCAGGGAGGGACGTCCAGTGGGAATAAAGGAAACTCACAGCATGGAGAGACTCCCCTTGCCCACTCACCCTGGCTGGCCCTGCTTTTCTCTTGCCAGATGATGTCAGGGAGGCTAAGAGAAACTGTGTTCCCTGTAAGGCAGGGCACTTCCAGAACACCTCCTCCCCCAGGGCCCGCTGCCAGCCCCACACAAGGTGAGTGTGCCCCCCCCCGCACCCCCCCCCCGCCATCTCAGAAGTCCCAGCTGCTGACCACCCTTATGCTCGCATGCAGGAGCTCGCCTCCACTTGCAGCCCTGTGCCCGCCTGAATCAGGCCTCTCTTGCCTTCACAGGTGTGAGGAGCAGGGTCTGGTGGAAGCACTTCCGGGCACTGCCCAGTCTGACACCAGCTGCAGAAATCCACTCGAGTCCCCAGAGATGCCAGGTGAGGAGCCCCAGGGGCACATGGGGGGAATCCGGGAAGATGCCTCAGTTCTCCCATCTAAAAAGATGTGGAAAAAATGAATCCTTCTCTCTCAGAATTGGGGCAAGCAGAAAAGACCCCTAAGGAAAAACTGCAGTATCCCTAGGCTGACTTGATACACATGCTCTTTTTAAGTTATGCATTATACATACAACTTGTAAATTCCATATAATATTATGCCAAGGAACACTCCTTCCTTGAGGTGTAAATTGTAACTGACATCACTGTCCTCATCTTGGACTTGCCACCATCATATAATCTACTTACTAGATCGAAAATCTCTTTACTAGATTACACACTTTCATTATTAGAGAGTTCATCCCACATTTGACTCTTTTTTTGTTGGCTTGTTTTTTTTCTGTGAAGTTACTGGTTTCCTAGCCTAACAGATGATTAAGGGATATTTCTAATAACTGTAAACATGATTAGCTGGGAGAGAGTTTATTAACTTATTAAAAATTGCCAAATATTTATAATAATGGCTTTCATTTATTGAGAGCTAGTGCGGCAGGTACTCTGCCAGCACTTGACAATCACTAACTCATGTAATCTTTTTAATGACCCTGTAAAGTACAGCTGACCCTTAACAACGTGGGTTTCAACCGAGCAGGTCCGCTTATATGTGGCTTTTTTTTTTCAATCAATATAGAACATTACTGTACATGTATTTTCTCTTCCTTATGAGTTCCTTAATAACATTTTCTTTTGTCTAGCTTAGTTTATCATGAGAACACAGTATATGATGCATAACATACAAAATATGTGTGAATCAACTGTGTTATTGGTAAGGCTTCTGGTTGACAGTAGACTATTCGTAGTTCAGATTTTGGGGGAATCGAAAGTTCGACGTGGCTTTTCGACTGCACGGGGGTCAGCGCCCACAGCCCCCATGTTGTTCAAGGCTCAACAGTAGTTCTGTAATTGTCCTCAACAAGGGGAGGAGGAAACTGAGGCTGAGAAGTTATGGGACTTGCCCCAGATCGCTCACTGGTATCTGGGATTACAAAAAGCTGTACTCAGTTCTTTCTTACTCCAGAGCCTATGCCATAATGCACGCACACCATAGAAAATTAGAAAATTCAGAGAAACAGGGCCGCCGGGTTGGCTCAGTCAGTTAGGCGTCTGACTCTTGGTCTCGGCTTGGGTTATGATCTCACAGTTTGTGAGTTCGAGCCCCGCATCCCTGCTTGGGATTTCTCTCTCCCTCTCTCTCTGCTCCTCCCGACTTGCTCTCTCACTCTCTCTTTCTCAAAAAAAAAAAAAAAAAAAAAAAAAAACACTAAAAATTAAACAAAAAAGAAAATTCAGGGAAATAAAACTAAAAATCATCCACAGGACCATTACTTAGCATATTGACTCTTAACATTTTTTAATACATCCTGCCAGACATTTTTCTATGGATGTCTATACATAGAATTGGTTTTCTAAAAGTGGAGTCTTTGGAATATTTTGTCACTGATTTTTCATTCAACTCTATCATAAATCTTTTCCCTTGTCCTATTACTTTTTAACCATGTATCAAATACAATGGGCACTTTAGAGCTGGAATTTTAGACAGTATGTACCTAACCCCCCCCCCTTCACTTTATCTTTGGGGAAACTGATGCTCCAAGAGGCAGAATGGCTTAAAAAGTCACCCATCTGGGCCAGGACCCAGATGTCTCAGACTTCAGGTCCAGTTTTTTTCCTATGCCTCCCACTCTGTGTTTAGGTGGATCAGAAAGGGCAAGCTCCCAGTATACAAATCTCCAAGCCTTCCTGACCTTCCCCAAGCACAATTGATGGGTGCTCTAGACTCTTCTATGAAAGACAGAAATTATCCACTGCTGCATACCAAGACCTAAGAATCCCAACTTCCGCCCTCCCTTCCCTCCCCTCCTAGAGCCTGCCTTGAGCGAGGAGGTAGAGACTGTGCAACCCTCACTCTCTCACCTCTGTAAACACCTCCACAGAGGGGCAGTCTCAGCTTCTATAGCAGCCTTGCTCTAAGATGGTCACATCCACATTAATGTGGCTCTACCCTGTGGCCTGAGTCTGCTTACAAACCCAAGTCCCACCTTCCCTATACTGCCTTCCACTCCCACTTCCAGCCCTGGAAAACCAAGGGCCCACGCTCCTGTCCTCACCCACAAGACTGCCCCCGTCCTTGGTTTCTACAAGGTGGCCACCATCCATGCCCCTCAGAGATCTCCACCCATGCTCGAGTTTCCTCCTGGCTGTCAGGAGGTCCTGCCCAACTCCAACTTAGTTCCCCTTCTCTGTAACCCAAGGGAAGTTTCTCCAATTCTGCCCTTAGGAACTGCAGTGGGTCTAGAAAGGAAAAGCTGCCACCGCCCCTTTTCCCTGAGTTATCCAGAGGACCAGAAAGCTGTTTCTTAGCTCCCCTCCCCTCTGTCCTTCCCGGGGTCATCACAGCTGTCCCCTGTCTGCTGTCCTAGCAGGAACCGTGCTGGTACTGGCCATCCTGCTGCCTCTGGCCTCTCTCCTGTTCCTCACCACGGTCCTGGCCTGCACCTGGAAGAGCCACCCTTCTCTCTGCAGGAAGCTGGGTAGGAAGAAGCTGGATGCAGGCAGAGATACAGGCCTGGCCAGCTGTCTGTCCTCACCTGATGGGGGAGGGGGGTTTGGAGGGAACAGTCAGCATCCCCAGTGCTAACCCTTCTGCCCGTCCACACCCTTAAGACTCCCAGTGCCTGCCCCCAGCATGGACACCACCATCTCCATCCAGCATCCCATTCTGAGGCTGGAGATAAGGGCAAAAATAGCTTGTTCCTTCTGGCACCCCAGGGTGGGAAGCAAACATCGTGGTGTGGGGGAAGGGTGAAAGACATGCCAGAGGCTCTACACCCTTTTCATTTTCCATTGCAGGATCCCTGCTCAAGAGGCGTCCAGAGGTAATGGGGGAGGCTGAGAAGGCCACAGGGAGGGGCAGACAGGGATATGTGAACAGGTGGGGTAGGCAGGATAAGAGTGTGCAGCCTTCAACATTCATTCAACCAATAATTGATTGAGCATACCATGTGCCAGACACCATTCTGGGCACCATGGATATAGCAGTGAGCAAAACAAAGTACCTACCCTCCTGGAGTTACATGCCAGCAGAGTAAGAATGAAGTTAGACAAATATGTGTCAGGTAGTGATAATTGCTAAATAAAGTACGGTAGTGAGACAGAGAGTGACAGTGGCAAAGGATGGGGTATATTATCTTAGAGTGGACAGAGAGGGCCTCTCTGATAAATAGATATTTGAGCAGAGAGCTGAAGAAATGAGGAAGCCAGCCATTAGAATATCTGGAGGAAAGTGCCCCAGGAAGAGGGACATCAAGTGCAAAGGCCCTGTGGCAGGGAGCATGAAGTGGAGAGAACAATGAGCTGCCTAAGCATGGGGTGGGGTGTGGGAGTTAAAGATGGTGTCTGAGGCCCATGTCATTGGTTGGTTCTCTGCCTCTCTTCTGCAGGGAGAGGAATCAAATACTGCTGATGGAAATTGGGAGCCTCCAAGGGTCAACCCACATTTCCCTGACCTGGTAAAGCCACTTCTGCCCTTCTCTGGAGACTTGGCCCCCACCTCGGCCAGGCTCCCAGTGACCCCAGGTTTGGAGGAAGAGGTGCTACAGCAGCAGAGTCCTCTAAGCCAGGCCAGGGAGCTGGAGGCTGAGCTCCCAGAGCAAGGCCAGGTGGCCCATGGTGAGCCTGGGGCAGGCAGCAGGAAGAAGAGGGGGCAGGGAAGGGTGGGGTGGGAGGGGTGGTGTGCAGGAGGAGAAGATGAGCCCGACAGAAACAGAGCAAGACAGAGACTCCAGCAGCTAGCCGTCAGCCCCTCTCACCCTGCTTCCCTTCCCGCAGGTACCAACGGCATTCATGTCACCGGCGGGTCTGTGACTGTCACTGGCAACATCTACATCTACAACGGGCCAGTACTGGGGGGAGCACGGGGCCCTGGAGACCCCCCTGCTCCCCCAGAACCTCCATACCCCACCCCTGAAGAGGGTGCCCCAGGCCCCCCTGGGCTCTCCACACCCTACCAGGAGGATGGCAAAGCTTGGCACCTGGCTGAAACAGAGACACTAGGGTGTCATGACCTCTAATAGGGCCAAGGACCCAATTTGTCACCCATGCCTCTTGGTGTCTGGGAAAAGCCAGGAGAAGGGAGGTGCAAGAGCACCTTCTCCCTGCGGCTGCCCTACCCACACAGGACTGACAGACGGCCTGGGTAGGGCCCCTGAGAGGCAGACCCTAAGGGGCCGGGCCTGAGACGCATCTCTGAGAGCAGGGCCGGGCACTGGCTGGGCATGTGCGTGCCACAAGACTCTCGCCGCCTCATGAGCAGGCCTGAGACTTCATTGCAGACCCTCCTGCCTGGCGGGGCTGCACTGGCTCAACTTCAGGCACGGACAGGGCATGCGATGCTAACTGCTGCCCACCACAGCATTCTGCACCCTAAGCAGGGCACAGAAGGAGGACAGCTGCATGGCCACTTGCAAGGACATCAGTGGGACCTCCAGCAGATTCCTGGTGCTCATCCCCAAGCTTCAGAGGCCCTTTGAGAGCCCACACTTCACGTGGACTGAAGTAGACCCTGTATGAAGATGGAGACACTTGGAGGACCGCCTCTCCCCTCTCCTCCTCGAAAGGGAGTAATTAAAAACTGGGGGCTTGGGTACAGTTACTAAGTAGAAGGGAGAGTTTTGGAGGGAGAGGAAAATGGCAAGTGTATTTATAAATTGTAACCACATGCAAATAAAGAGGAGATTGAACCTAGATCACTCATTTTCTTGGGATTTATATAGAAACACTATTGCACTGGGACAATGTCAAAGGCAACGGTCAAAACGTTAAAATATAATCCTACAAAGGTATTTCAGTGAGAGGCTGGTGTATGTAAGTCAGGTGACAACAATATTAGCCAGCCATCACTGACAAGGTACCAGACGGTGTTCTAAATGTTTTACAATAGAGGAGCCTGGATGGCCCAGTTGGTTAAGCGTCTGACCCTTGATTTCAGTTCAGGTTATGATCTCACAGTTCATAAGATCAAGTCCCATGTCTCCTGTCAGTGCAGAGCCTGCTGGGGATTCTCTCTCCGCCCCTCCCCAACACACGCACAGGCTTGCTCGAGCTGTCTCTCTCTCTCTCAAAATAAATAAACATTAATAAATAAATGCTTTACATTATTAACATATGTAACCCTCACAGCATCTCTCTGAGATAGAAACTATTTCTGTTCCCATTTAACTATTGGGGAAACTGAGCCACAGAGAGGGTAAATGACTTGCCTAATTGAGCTGCAAATGGCAAAGCTGGATTTGTACCCAGTTAGTCTGTAGAGGCCTCTGAGGTAAAAACTTCACATACCATACCCTTACAGAGTTTCTCTGAATCGGTGTTTAAAAATGGGCTGGTTTCCTCAAATAATCAGACCTCCTTCATGTCCTGCAGGCATATTCAATCTCAGCCAAGTCTCATACCCTGAGCCACAATGCAAAGTGAAAGAGTATTCTTTCCACAAGGCCAAAGGGAAAGATACACACATTAGATGTAAAATGTGAGATAGCAAGTTCCCATTCTGTTGGGGAAGAGATCCGGGCCAGCCTCCTTCAACTCCCAAGGCGCATTCATGATTTTTACTTGTTTATTCCTTTTTGTCTTATTTAATTTTTCTCAAATAGAACATTAAATCTCAAGCTCTATTATTAGAAAGTGTCTGGGGGTGGAGGGCGCCTGGGTGGCTCAGTCGGTTAAGCGTCTGACTTCGTCTCAGGTCATGATCTCACGGTTCTTGATTTCAAGCCCTGCGTTGGGCTCTGTGCTGACAGCTCGGAGCCTGAAGCCTGCTTCAGATTCTGTGTTGCCCTCTCTCTCTGCCCCTCCCCTGCTCATGCTCTGTCTCTGTCTCTCAAAAGTAAATAGACATTAAAAATTTTAAAAAAGAAAAGAAAGAAAGAAAATGTCTCAGCCCTAGAATTTGTCTATCTCACTGCCTGGTAGAGACAACCTGAACTTGAACGATTGGGAGGAAAGTGGCTGCCAGCAGACAGCTCCTTCCATAAAAGGCCACCGTTTGGGTCTGATGTTGAGAACACTGTTGCTGGGGCTCATCAAAACGGTGTGGCTACAAAACACATGCTTCAGGAGCCATGGGATCTGACTGAGTGGATGGGTTATTTAAGGTTGAACATGAAAGCATTGGATCCAAATTCCTTTCTTGAGAAGTATGTCATCATGAGCTACATCTTCATGAGTTAATACCCGCCCCCCTGCTCTGCCAGTATGCCAGAGCCAGACAACATGAATCCTTAATAATCGTTCAAGGTATTTAGATAAAAAACACATTTTACACATTTTTTCAACAAAATAAAAGGAGGAAACGTTTTTTAAAGAAATGGTGCGACCCTCCTACACTGTTGGTGGGAATGTAAACTGGTACAGCCACTCTGGAAAACAGTGTGGAGGTTCCTCAAAAAATTATTAGTAGGGCTCCCCTATGACCCAGCAATAGCACTGCTAGGGATTTACCCAAGGCATACAGGAGTGCTGATGCATAGGGGCACATGTTCCAATGTTCATAGCAGCACTTTCAACAATAGCCAAATCATGGAAAGAGCCTAAATGTGCATCAAATGATGAATGGGTCAAGAAGATGTGGTTTATCTATACAATGGAATACTACATGGCAATGAGAAAGAATGAAATCTGGCCATTCGTAGCAACGTGGCTGGACCTCGAGGGTGTCATGCTAAGCGAAATAAGTCAGGCAGAGAAGGACAGATACCATATGTTTTCACTCATAGGTCTAACAGGAGAAACTTAACAGAGGACCATGGGGAGGGGAAGGGGGGAAAAAGAGTTAGGGAGAGGGA
>CM053571.1:93790646-93805960 GCA_028646485.1 Cryptoprocta ferox | reverse complement strand
ACCATTCAAATTTAGGACTATTATCAGCCCGTGTTAATTTGTTAGGGATGCTATAACAAAGCACAGCAGACTGGGTCGCTTAAAGAACAGAACATTATTCTCTCACAGTTCTGGAGGCTAGAAGTCCAAGATCAAGGTGTCAGCAGGGCTGGTTGCTTCTGAGGCCTCTGTCCTTGGCTGGCAGATAGCTGTCTTCTCCCTGAGTCTTCACATTGTCCTGGCTTTTGTATGTCTGTGTCCTAGTCTCCTGTTCTTATAGAGACACCAGTCAGATGGATTAGGATTGGATTAGGGCCCACCCTAATGACCTCATTTTAATTATCTCTCTCTCTCTCTTTTTTTTTAATTTCAGAGAAAGAGAGAGAGAATCCCAAGCAGGCTCCACGCTCAACTCAGAGCCTGACACAGAGCTTGATCCTGGGATCATGACCTGAGCTGAAATCAACAGTCAGATGCTCAACCAACTAAGCCACCCAGGTGCCCCTAATTTCATTGTCTTTTAAGACAATCTCCAAACACAGTCACGTTCTGAGGTACTGGGGTCCAGGACTTCAACATATGCATTTCGAAGGACATAATTCACCCTATAACACTGCCCATGCTTATCTCACCAGTGCTGAGTTTATTAATACAGGCTCCCATTAACAGAGCACACTTTAAATTGAAAAGAACAACTGCCTAGAATGAAAGCAGGTGGAAAATCAATGAGGACAGCCTCTTGATTGTTATTTTCAAAAGAACCACATGCCAGAGTAGTTGATGATGGGACAATTAAGTGTGAATCCAGCTAGGCTCTCATATAGTATTTTTGAGAATGCCACTCTTATAGCACATGGAGGACAAGGCCAACACGGAGTTCAGCCATGACAGCATGGGTGCAGGGCGGCCAGTAAGGAGGCTAAGGCAGCCGTCCATGAGAGAGAAGGACATAACGGTGTAGAGTAGTAGTAGCAGGAGATGTGGGGCTATGTTGTCCTTGGGTAAATAAGGTTTTTTTTTTTCAAAAGATGGAGTGCCACAGTCTTTCAATTATTTTAGCTTTATATTTTAATATCTATTAGAGCTCCTTTAATCTCCTTTTTTAGAATGTTCCTAACTATATTTTATTTCTTTTTCCGAATGAACTTTAAGATCAGCTTATTTACTACACCCCCCCCCCCCGCAAAATACCTCCTATTGGTATTTGTATTGAGCCTCACCAAACGTCAGGATTACTCAGAACTAACATCTTCCTGGTACTAGTCTTCCTTTCAAAAACATGGCAACTTTTTTTTTAACACTTATTTATTTTTGAGACAGAGAGAGACAGAGTGTGAGTGGGGAAGGGGCAGAGAGAAAGGGAGACACAGAATCCGAAGCAGGCTCCAGACTCCAAGCTGTCAGCACAGAGCCCAATGCAGGGCTTGAACTCAAGAACCGTGAGATCATGACCTGAGCTGAAGTCAGATGCCCAACCAACTGAGCCACCCAGGCACCCCGAACATTTATTCCTTTTGTGTGCCTCAGTAGTATTTTAATGTTTTTTTTTAAATATAGATCTTGAGTATTTCTTGTTAAGTTCATTCTTAGGTATTTTATTCGTGTAAATGCTATGGAAATGAGATCTTTTCTGACTTAGTTTTTTTTATCCAGTTGCCTACTCAATTCTCTTCTCATCTATAATAGTTTTTCATTTGGTTCTCTTACACTATCACCTATAAGAAATAATGTGAAATTAATCTCTGCTGCCTAATTTTTATACTTCTAATACATTTTAATATTGTCTAAATACATTGCCTAGTACCTTTAAAACAGTGTTAAATAGTAATAGCATTAATGAACATTACTGTATTGGTCCTGATTTTAATGGGAATACTTTCAGTATGTCCCCATTCAGCAGAAGTTATAATAGATGTGTTTATTTTATTATGCTAAGGAAATATCTATCCATATTTCACTGAAGTTTTAAATTGATGGTGGATATTGAATTTTTACAAGAGGAAAACAAATGTCATTTAAGACTCTGCAGAGATGATTAAACTCCTTTTCTCCTTAAATCTGATGAATTGCATGAGTCAGTTTCCTAATACTAAACTACCTTTACTTTTCTGCGATAACCCACACTTGATCTTGTTGTACTTTTCTTTTAATATACCTCTGGGATCTTATTTGCTAATATTTTATTTAGATTCTCATAAATGAACTGGGCCTATACTATTAGTCTGTTTTAGGCTCCTCATTGCTTTATAATTATACTTATATTTCTGACATAACAGTTCATGCTAAAGGAATTATACCTTAGAGTTAACTTAGTTTAACATCTAGGATGGCCGACCTTTCACTTTCCCCCACCCCAGTGCCAACACATTCCCCATCCACGCTGCCGCTCAGCACAGAGCCATAGAGTTCCATGTTAGGAGATCTTCTTCTAGACACTTGTTCATCTTAATGTGCTTACCATGAAAAGATTTTAGTTGTTACAAGTAACATACCTCTGATATCCTCAAATTATAGACTGACATTCAAAACATCTGTTTGATAAAGGGGCTTGTCCAGTCAAATGATGTGATTCATGCAGAAGTCATTCCAGAGCGATAAGACCTCTAAAGAGGAAATTATTTTTATACTCAAGGCCTAAAGCCTCCCTTTGGGATTAGTCCATTTATAAAAGCTCTCTCAACATTGTCCAACAGAACCTTCTGGAATGGTAAAAATCATTATCAGTGTTGTCCACTATGGTAGCTGCTTGACATGTGATTAGTGCAATGGAGGAACTGAATCTTCAATTTAATTTTATTGTATTTTCTAAAGATTTTTTTACTTTTTATTTCTTTAAATATTTATTTAGTTTGAATATTTAAACTACACGTGCCTGTAAGCAGGGGAGGGGCAGTGAGAGAGGGAGAGAGAGAATCTTAAGCGGGCTCCATGCTCAGTGCAAACCCCAACATAGGGCTCAGTCTCATGACTGTGAGATCATGACCTGAGCTGATATCAAGAGTCAGATGCTTAACTGACTGAGCCACCCGGGTGCCCCTTATTCTTTTTTATTTCATATTTTATTAAGTCATAAGATACATAAGGTAAAGTATGTAAAGTGTACTGATCTTAAGCGTACAGCCTGAAGAAATGTTACATATGTATAGACTCATGTTGCCATCCCAGAAGATCTGGAACATCACACCCCCACTCCCCTCAGTAATCCTTACTGCTTGGGTCTCAGTTACTATTCTGGGAGACATATAATACATTTGAGATACATAGAAATATTCACTATTTAACTTAATGACTTATCCCCGTCCATTAGTCTTGCCTAGTTTTGAACTACATATAAATGGAATCATACCATATTAACCATTTTGCATCTGACTTCTTTTAATCAATATCATGTTTTTGAGATGTATCCTTGTTGTTGGTAGTATCAGTAGTTTGGTTTCTTTTTTAAATCATCCCATGTTGTATTCCACTGTATAAATACACCTAAATTTATCCATTCTCTTGGTTCTTTCTGACTTGTCTTGTTTCAAACTTTCAGCAATTATGAATAAAGGTATTACAAATATTCTTGTGTATGTCTTTTAATAGACACCCATTTCTCTTGAATATATACCTAGAAGTAAAATTGGTAAATCATAAGATGGAAATGTGTATAGTTTTAGTTAATACTGCTAAAACATTTCTAAAATGATGCAAGTTAATTTAAAATCTCCTCTGCAATGCATGAGAGTTCCATTGCTTCACACATTTACCCAACCTTGGGATTGTCATTCACCTTTATATTAGCCACTTTAGGGGCATCTGGGTGGCTCAGCTGGTTAAGCGTCTGACTTCGGCTCAGGTCCCCATTTCATAGTTCATGATTTGAGCCCCGCCTCAGGCTCTGTGCTGTCAAGAGAGAGCCCACTTTGGATCCTCTATCCCTCCCTCTCTCTAACCCTCTCCTGCTCGCACTTTTTCTCTCTCTTTCAAAATAAATAAATAAACTTAAAAAAATATTAGCCACTTTAATGGGTATATTTCTCACTGTGGGGTTTCTTATAAAGTTATTTACTTTGGAATAATCATAGAATTACAGAAAAGTTGCAAAGATAGTGCAGGGAGTTTTGATATCCTTCACCCAGCTTCTCTTATTTTAATATATTACATACTCATGATCCATTAGTTAAAACTAAGAAATTAACATTGTTAATACTAACTAAGCTATGGACTTTATTCGGATTGCACCTGTTTTCCCCTAATGTCCTTTTTCTGGTCCAGGGTCCAATCCAAGACACTACATTGTATTTAGTGGTCATGACCGTTTAGTCTTCTCTGAAAGACAATTTCTTCCCTTGTTTTCTTTCCTCATTTTTTCCTTTCAGTTTTGAAGAGTACGAATCCATTACTTTACAGGATGTCCTTCGGTTTGGGTTTGTCTGATGTTTTCTCATGATTTTGCATCTGACTTCTGTCAGATAAGGTCAAACTGTCCTTCCATATGCCTGCAGTATACTCTTTGGTATTTCTTCCTGCAGTGAGAGTTCCTGTTGCTCCATGGCATTGGGTGGTGATGGCAATGATTTTTAGCAATTCTGGGAGGTGAACAGTGGTACCTCATCATGATTCTAATTGTGTTTCTCTATGACAAATCTTGACCATCTTTTCATATGCTTGCCACCCATATATCTTATTTGTTGAAGGGCTTTTTACATCTTTTGCCCGTTTTTAAATTGAGTCATGTTTCTCTTATCACCTTTAAGAATTCTTTATGTATCCTGGATGCAAGTCTGTTATCAGATATGCGATCTGCAAATATTTTCTCCTAGCCTGTGGTTCGCCTGTTTACTCTCTTAACATATCTGTCACAGAGCAAAGGTTTTCAATTCTGATATGGTCCACTTTATCAATCCATCTTTTATGGATTGCATTTTTTAAAATAATCTCTACACCAAACATTGGGCTCAACCCTACAACCCCAACATCAAGCGTCACATGCTCCACCAACTGAGCCAGCCAGGCGTTTTTGATGGATTGCGTTCTTGATGTAGTATCTGAAATCTGATCACCAAGCCCAAGGTCCACACAGAGTTTCCCCTGTGTTTTCTTCTAGATATTTTGCCACTTCACTATTTAAACTTAAGCTTATGAGCCATTACTTTTGGTGTAATGTGTCATGGTTTGTGTTGTAGTTTGGTTTTTTTGGTGTTGGTGTTTTTTGGTTTTTGTTTTTTGTTTTTTTTTTTTTTGCATACAAATGTCCAGTGATTCCAGCAGCACTTGTTGAAAAGACTGTTCTTTCCACATTGAATTGTCTTTGTACTTTTGTCAAAAATCAGCTGATGATATTCATATGGATTTATTTCTGGGCTTTCTACTGGTACTTCTGGCCCCTGTGTCTACCCTTTTGCTAATACCGCACTGCCTTGATGACCATAGTTTCCTAATAAGTCTTGAAATTGGGTAGTGTAATTTCTCCACCTTTTTTTAGTTCCTTTCAGTTCCTTTTATTTTCTGTATAAATTTTAGAATCCACTTGCCAATTTCTAAAAGAAAAAAAACAGGCCTGCTGTGATTTTGATTGAGGATACATTGACTCTATAAATCAAACTCAGGAGAAGTGACATCCATACAAAATGAATTTTCCAATCCACAAACACAGTATATCTCTCTACTTATTTACATCTTAGTTGATTTCTTTTATTAGGGTTTTGTAGTTTTCAGTATACAGATCCTGCCCATACTTTGTTATGTTTATACTTACATACTTAACAGTGTGTTTTTTTTTGGGGGGGGACTATTATAAATCATATTTTTTATTTCAAAGTCCAATTGTCTATTGCTGATATATGGAAATATGATTGACTTCTGTACATTGGCCTTGTATCTTACAAACTTGCTAAACTTACTTATTCTAGGAATATTTTTGTAGATGCTTTGGGATTTTTATACAGAAACCTATGTCATTGTCAAACAAAGACAGTTTTATTTCTTCTTTTCCAATCTGTAAAACATTTATTTTCTTGGGGCGCTTGGATGGCTCAGTTGGTTGAGCAACCAACTCTTGGTTTTGGCTTAGGTCATGATCTCGCAGTTAGTGAATTCGAACTCCCATTCCTTTTTATTTATTTATTTAATTAATTTTTTTTGAGAGAGAGAGAGAGAGGGCACAAGTGAGCCAAGGGCAGAGAGAAGGAGAGAGAGAGAGAGAAGCAGGGCCACCCCGAAGCAAGGCTCATGTTCACCCGATGCGGGGCTCGAGCTCACCTGAATGAGACTCCAGCTCACCCGATGCAGGGCTCAAGTTCACGAACCGTGAGATCATGACCTGAGCCAAAGTCAGATGCTTAATGGACTGAGCCACCCAGGGGCCCAGTCCATTCCCATTCCTATAGAGAAAGGTGATACAGGGGCAGAAATAGTGGGCTGTCTTGGGACATGTGGGTGGCCCAGTTGGTTAAGTGTCTGACTCTTGACTTCAACTCAGATCATGATCTCATGGGTTTGTGAGTGAGTTTGAGCCCCATATCGGGCTCCACACTGTCAGTGCAAATCCTGCTTGGGATTCTCAATTCTCTCTTTCTGCCCCTCCCCCACTTGTGCACATGCACTCTCTTTCAAAATAAATAAATAATATAAAAATAAATATATTTTAGAAAATTTTTAAAAGAAAGAAAGAATGAGCTGTCTCAACCACTAAGCAACACAGCAGTATCCACTGTTAAACCCAACTTTGCCAGATGTGGTCAAGGCACAGTCCACCCTATCATGCCCTTAGGAATTCTGGCACAAAAGATTAAAGATACAGTTAATCCCTGCTTCTGGTGCCACATCTGCATTCCTGTTCCTGGGACCACTGCATCAGGTACAAAAAAAAGAAAATGGTGGTGATATGGGGAACCATATTGTCACACCGGCATCCTCTCCTACCCCCTTTACCCCAAGTCTCCAAGAGAATTGGAGGAATCTATCCACTCTCCTGAGCTCCCCCCATTTTGAATGTGAGCACACATTCAGGAAGGCATGTAAACCAGCCCTTCATGCCTTTATCTCCCCTGCTTTTAGGCAGCAAATGTTTCAACTACCTGTTTCAATTCTCTATTGGACAGTTACTCTGAGGATGAAATGCAACATGATTTGTTCATTTGATGTGATATCCCTTTGCCTACTATTGGATACTATGAGCTATAAAGTGCATCCCTTGGTCTGAAGAAATGTTACTCAGTGGCCCAAACTGGTACAATGTCGTCTGTACCAATCCTTTAATAGCATTTTTAGCATTTGGGTCTACTACCAAGTATGCAAAGCCCAATCCAGCATTAAGTGTCTATTCTTGTTAGGACCCACTTATAGTCCCCCGGGGCTACCAGCATTGGTCCAATATAGTCCACATGTCAGCTGTGGACAGGGCCTTCCCCCCAGGGCATCTTTCCCAGAGCCATCTGCAGTCTCTATCCCTCTTGTTAGCATTTTGTGCTGCAGAGAGTGTGAAAGGAGTATGTCTAGATTCAGCCCACCTCTGCATTGCTGCAGCACCCACATATCCACTCGTTTCATAAAACTAGGTGGCCATTTCAAGGGAAGTACACCAAAAGGTCTACCTGGTGGTTTCAATCACCTTCTAAATCTGGAAGGGAGTTTGTCCAATGGGCATCAACATGCCCTGCTTTAATGTGTTCCTTAAACTCCCAGAGTGATTTCCACATGGCCTCACCCTATTCAGGCAGCCCCTTAATAGTCCAGTTTTCCCTTGCCCAGCTAGTTTGACTGTATGGCCAGGTCATTAGCTACTGCCCATGATTCCATAAAAACCCAACCACAGGGGCTTTTAACCAGTGTTCAATACTTCATCACAGATAGAAAACAGCATGCAATTCAACCCATTGAGATATGACCTTCTACCAGTCTTTCCATCTGACAATCTTAACATAGCAGCTTTTCAAACAGGATACTGGCCATTCATTTTGGAACCAACATCAATTTCCATCCTGACTTTCATTTAATTCCATCAACTAATGCACCTGCATATCCTCCTAATATAATTTAGCCCCTGCATATCCTCCTAATCTAATTTAGCCCCTGCTAAGACTTCACCAACAGGTTTTGGATTCCCAGTGCACTGGGCTCCTGTGTCAAAGAGCATCTTGTCATATGTCAAGGGTAATGGCATAGTCAGCAGGTGAACATCCTGGTCATCACAAAGCCAGTCCCATGTGGCTTGTATATGAAAGATATCAGCTGCTTCACCTGGGGTGTTCCACTTGGCATTTATAGGGGACATTGGGTAGTCCATCTTCTCAGGATAAACACACCTTCCAGTGGTTTCGTTCTGGAAACTGTTGCCTCTTGAATAATCTCCTGTGTGTTCCTGGATCATGTATCTCCACCTTCGATGGTTCAATGATGAGCTACAAGTCCTGTGCCAATCCAAACATGCTCTTCCACTTTGCAGCATTTAAAACCAAGGACACAGCCCCTAAATTAATTACTCTCACAATCCATTTCAGTAAAAGTTCTTCAGGGAGTTGATGATAGCAATCTACAAAATAAGGCACTATTCACACTATGCTCCTGCTTTCAGTAGTGTCTTGATTTCGTTCTCCCCTGATCTTGACGACCTTTGTGTTAAGCGGAGAACTAAGAGCATAATTTTCCTCCTTGTAGGCAGCTTTGAGGTTAGAGGCTGAAGCTCAGACTTTGAGGCTAGTGGCTAAAGCTCGTGATCCAGCATCAAAGGTCCAACCCACCACTTTCTTTTACTTTCACTTTGGCTCTTACAGATAATAACCAAGGGATTGTACATTTAGCATGTTTTTTTTAAATATATCTAATAAGCCAACTCCTTGAGAATCAAGTCCAGCACCATTTCTAAATTCTGTTAATAACTGATCTCAGTACAGCTATAGTCTCAGATCATGAGGGACTACGTGGCCATCCAGGGATCAAAGCTTCCTTATTCCCTGCCCTTTCTTACTTTCTCTTCCCAAACCATAAGTTTCTGTGAACCATGGCTGTTTTAGCAAATCCCACTTGTCTGACACAAATTAGTAGGATCTGTTTCTATTCACAACACTTGTGACACCAAATATGTGGGTTTCCCACAACAAGAAATTCTCCAGTTCTCCACAGATACCAACTTAATGTCCTACAATTTAACTCAGTTTTGACACTAACTACACAGAGCTACTAGGTTACGTATACTTCTGTCCATGTTGTCCACAAATCAGGGGTTCCCAACACCCCCCTCTTCAACTACAATAATTTGCTATAACACCTTAATGGAACTCAAGGAAATACCTTACTTACTAGTAACAGGTTTATTACAAAGGATATTAAAAAGGACACATATGAGCAACCAGATAAAGAGGTACCTAGGGCAAGGTCTGGAAGAGTCTAGGCCTTGGAGCTTGTGGTGCTCATGGATGCACTCATCAACCTGGAAGCTCTCTTATCCCCATAGTTTAGAGATTTTTATGGAGGCTTCATCATGTAAACAGAATGGATTGTTAACTCTATCTCTAGCCCCCTCCCCTTCCTGGAGGATGGGTGGGTAGGCTGAAAGTCCAAGCTTCTAATCATGGTTTAATCTTTCTGGTAACCAGTTTCCACCATGAAGCTACACAGGAGCCCACCAAGAGTCACCACATTAACACAAAACACACTCGAGAGGCGCCAAATGCAGGAGGCCGGTAGGTCGGGTGTGCGCACAGGATAAGGGCACAGCAACTCCTGGACTCCTACCAGTGGGTCTGCCTCTGGGTGAGTGCGTGCCTTGTGGTGTTTCCTGTTCTCTCCCCTCTGTGGCTGCGGCTTAGGCCTCGCCTGACACAACCGGACCATGACTTCAGCTTTGGAAGAGCTACAGGAAGATCTAGAAGAGGTGAAGGTGCTGCTGGCCATTAGTAAAAGAGTACCTGATGCCCTTGTAGCTGAAAAATCCAAGATTGTGGCAGAAATCAAGAATAAGATGCAGCAGAAATCACAGAGAAAAGCAAAAGATGAAAAGCCAGCTGCAGTGGTTGCTCCGATTACAACAGGATATACAGTGAAAATCAGTAATTCTGGATGGGATCAGTCAGATGAGTTTGTGAAAATCTGCATTACCTTAACTGGAGTTCAAGTCCCTGCTGAGAATGTGCAGGTGCATTTCCCAGAGAGGCTATTTGATTGGTAAAGAATCTAAACAAGAAGAGTTATTCCATGATGACGAACAATCTCTTGAAATACATCTCTGTGGAAGGCTGTTCAAAAAAGTCAAGACAGATACAGTTCCTATGTAGAAAGAAAGCAGAAAATACGTGGTGGGACTACCTGACTCAGGTTGAAAAAGAATGCAAAAAGAAAGAAAAGCCAAGAAAAGCCCTCCCAGGACCCTGAAACAGATCTTAGTGAGGAATTGAGGAACGTTCTAAAGAAAATTTATGAAGATAATGATATGAAGTGAACCATTAATGAAGCCTGCGTGGAATCAAGAGAGAAGCAACCCAAAGGAGACACAGAATTTTGAGATTTTTTTAAATCACTGGGAAACGGTGATGTGGAAAAATTGGTGTTTCCAATAAGGAGATGTTGGTGAGCTGAACCCATAAATTTAACAAATAATGACTTCCAAAGCCTTGTAAGTAAAGGTAATGAATTCTTCCATTTCCTACTGGAGGATTTCTTTAAATAAAATATGTTTATTAAACACTTCCTCGGTGCAGCCGCTCTGGAAAACAGTGTGGAGGTTCCTCAAAAAATTAACAGTAGAACTCCCCTATGACCCAGCAATAGAACTGCTAGGGATTTACCCAAGGGATACTGGAGTGCTGATGCGTAGGGGCACATGTACTCCAATATTCATAGCAGAACTTTCAACAATAGCCAAATCATGGAAAGAGCCTAAATGTCCACCAACTGATGAATGGATCAAGAAGATGTGGTTTATACATACAATGGAATACTACATGGCCATGAAAAAGAATGAAATCTGGCCATTCATAGCAACGTGGCTGGAACTCGAGGGTGTCATGCTAAATGAAATAAGTCAGGCAGAGAAAGACAAGATACCATATGTTTTCACTCCTAAGTGAAATAGGAGAAACTTAACAGAGGACCATGGCGGGGGGGGGGGGGAAATAGTTGGGGAGAGGGAGGGAGATAAACCATGAGAGACTCTTGAATACTGAGAACAAACTGAGGGCGGAAGGGGGTGGGGGAGAGGGAAAGGGGGGTGATGGGCATGGAGGAGGGCACTTGTGGGGATGAGCACTGGGTGTTACATGGAAACCAACTTGACAATAAACTATAAAAGAAAAAAAAACACTTCCTCCAAAGATGGCTTCCGTAGTAATGTGGGCATTTTGTTCAAGAAAGGATAACATTGCCTTCATGTACGAAACGTAAAAAAAAACAAGTCTGGCCTAGTGATAATGCCATACTGTGTGTATATTTGTTCAGCCAAGGGGTAGAAACCAAAAGTTATTGTTTGCCTATAAGTTCCTGATATCAGCTTCCACCAATGTAAGAATAAGTAAAAGTAAAACCTGAATTTTTGCATAAGTAAATAAATGGAAATAAAATTAAAAAACACTCCTATCAGGAAATTACAAGAGTTTTAGGGAGCTCTGTGTCAGGAACTAAGGGCAGAAACCAAACATATTTCTTATTATGTCACAGGAATGGTGAGAGAGGACATCCTGTCTTGTTCTCAATCTTCACGCAATCTGTCACCATTAGGTTTAGTGTTATCTGTATGTTAGTTATTCCATTATTCGCAGATATTCTTTGTTAGGCTAAAGAAGTTCCCCTCTACTCTTTGTTTGCTGAAAGCTTTTATCATGAATGAATGTTGAATTTTGTCAAATGCTTTTTCAGCATCTAATGAGATGATCATGTGGTTGTTCCTACCTTATCTGTTAATATGATGTATTTCATTGATTTTTTGAACGTTTAATCAACCTTGCATTCTTGTAAATTTCTTTGGTCATGATGTAGTATCCTTTTTATATATTACTGGATATTTGGTAAGGAATTATGCACCTATGTTCATGAGGAATATTGGTATTGGTAGTTTTCTTTTCCCATAACAACTTGTCTGGCTTGGGTATTATGGCAATGGTAGTTTTATTGGGTAGGGAGTGTTCCCTCTCTTCCATTTTCTGGAACAGATTGTGCAGAACTCTATTTTTTCTTCCTTAACTGGTTGGTATAATTTACCAATGAGTTAATCTCAGCCTGGAGTTCAATTAATTAGGAAGTTTTTAGCTACAAATTCAATTTCTTTTGGGTTATCTATTTTCCCATGAGTGAATTTTAGAAGTTTGTGTTTTTCAAGGAATCAGTTCATTTCATCTAAGTTATCGAATTTACGGCAATAAAGCTGTTCCTGGTTTTCATTTATTACATCTGTGAGAGCAATACAGGTGATCCCTCTTTCATTGCAGTTACTGGTAATTTGTGTCTTCTCTCTCCTCTTCCCCCCCCCCCCTTTAGTCAGTCTGGTTAGTTGTTTATCAAGTTTATTGATCTTTTCAAAGAACGACTATTTGGTTGAATCCATTTTTCCCTATTGGTTTTACCCTATCAATTTCTACCTTAATCTTTAATTCTTTCTTTCTGTTTGCTTTATATTTAATTCACTCTTCTTTCCTTTTTTTTTTTAATGTTTATTTTTGAGAGAGAGAGAGAAAGAGAGAGAGAGAGAGAGAGAGAGAGAAAGAGGAGGCAGGGGAAGGGGGAGAGGAAGGGGGAGAAAGAAGGAGACAGAATCCGAAGCAGGCTCCAGGCTCTGAGCTGTCAGCACAGAGCCCGATGCGGGGCTTGAACTCACGAGCTGTGAGATCATGACCTGAGCCAAAGTCGGACACTTAACTGACTGAGCCACCCAGGTGCCCCTAAAATATACATTTTTAAATACTTGAGTCCACCTTCAGAGAGTACTCTACTACTTCATATGTGGTATAAGGATCTTAGAGCAGGATATTCTCAGTTCCTTTCCTTCCAGCCTTGCGCCACTGTTGTCATACATTTCGCTATTTTGCTTTTATCTATACTATAATCATACACATTATTGTTATCATTGCTTTAAGCAGTTATCTTTTACAGCAACCAAAAATAATAGAAAATATTATATTGATCTTCATTTATTCCATTTCTGATGCTTTTCATTTCATTGTATAGATCCAAGTTGTTGGGTTTTATCATATTTCTTCTTCCAAAAGAACTTCCTTTAATGTTTCAGTAGATTAGGTCTGCTATCAATGAATTTCCTGCTTTTGTTTATTTGATAAGCTCTTAATTTTTCCTTTACTTTTGAAGGATGTTTTTCATGAATATAGAATTTGGGGTTGACAGTATTATTTTTCTCTAGCACTTTAAAGACATCACTCCATTTTCTTCTTGCCTACATGGTTTCTGACTAGAAGTCTTCTATACTTTTCATCCTGTTTCCATGTAAATAATGTGTTTTCCTCCCTAGATACCTTCAAGATTTTTTCCTTGGTTTTCAGAAGTTTGAATATGATATGTCTAGATATGGGGATTTAAGGAGGTTTTGTTGTTGTTGTTGTTGTCATTGTTGTTGTTGTTTTGGTGTTTATACTGCTTCCTGAGCTTCTTGGATCTGAGGTTTGGTGTCTGTCAATAATTGTAAGCCATTATTTCTTCAAACAGTTCTCCCACCTGTTCTTTCTTGCTTCTCCTTTTGGAATTCCAATTAACATGCAGGTTAAACCATTTGGTGTTCTTGGATACTCTATTTTTTTTAATTCAATTCTCCTTTTGCTTTTCAGTGGGTAATTTCTAAAGATTTATATTCAAGTTCACTGATCTTTGCCTATATTATGTCTACTGATGAGCCTGTCAAAGGCATTCTTAATTTGTTACCATGTTTGTATTTCAAACATTTCTATTTGATCTTTATAGTTTCCTCTTTTGAAATTATCCATCTCATTTAGCATGTTGTCTACCTTTTCCATTAAAGCCTTGAACATAGTAATCACAGTTATTTTAAATTCCATGTCTGATTTCATATCTAAGTCTGTTTCTGAAAATTCTTTGTCTCCTCAGACTGTATCTTATTTTTCCTTTTTGAATGCCTTGTGATCTTTTGTTAAAAGCTGGATGTGCTGTATAGCACAGTAGATACTGATGTAAATATTTTTTATCCTCGAAGATAAGAATTCCTTTCCGTCTGCCAGCACTTTAATGGGGTGGGGGTTATCTATTCATCTAGTCGGGAGTTGGGCTACATTTGAAGTTTGCTTTTGCTATGGTTACCTGCAGGGTACTGGGGGCTTCAAGTTCTTCTAGTGATACCTTGTGTTTGTCTTCCCCCTTGGCTTTGCATCTTCCCTTTGTGCTGTTCCTGAAGATAGTCTCTCTCTTGCAAGCTCTCTCAAGCGTATCCCACTATTAATTTGACTGGATGCCTGTTAATTGCTGATGGAAGTGGAGAAGGTTATGTATTCTCTGGTGCTGATTAAGCAACAGTCCTAGGTAGGCACTATCAACCTTGGTCTTTGGATTGTGGACTTCACATATGTTCCTGCCTCTCCTCTACATGTATTGCTGGGCCTAGAAAGTATTCCTATCCTCTCTTGAAGAAAGGGCTCCTGTTTCCCCTTTTTCCCTCTTCCACCAGTGCCCTTAGACTTTGGGTTTTAATGATCTTCTTCTTGCAGATTAAGTTTGATGCCAGGGGGGTGGAGTTTTGACAGTGGCTGCTGTCTGTCCCCTGCACCTAGCCAGCACCTCAGAGGTTGGGGAGAAGAGCTTTCTCCAAATCCTCCCTTATTTCCTCCGCCTACTTGTTGGTGACTGGTGGGGGTCCTGAAGGAAAAGCCTGAAAAAGAGTGCAAACCTGTCTGTGTCTGTAGTTCCCTATGGCTTCACCCACACTAGGCCTTTATTAATTTGTTAAAAATTGTCTAGTTTAAGCCTCTCCTTAGTAAGCAAACACTCAAGTCCTAGCTCTCCCTGCCAGTGCCTGTCTCTCTCTAGATTCCTGGTGGTTTGTCCTATGGACCTCAACCCGCTGATTTGACTAAGAAAAGTCATTCACTTACAGTTTTTCCTGCTATTTTCTTCTAGTACAGATGGAAGAAACACGGTTGCCAGAATTTCAGTTAGGATCAGAAGTCCACTAACAAGTTTTAAGAAGAGGAATGAAATAATAAGATTTATAACTTTATTTTTTTGTTTAAAATTTTTAATTAACTTTATAGTTTATTATCAGGTTGGTTTCCATATAACACCCAGTGCTCTTCCCCACAAGTGACCTCCACCATGATCATCACCCCCCTTCCCCTTTTCCCCTCTCCCTTCCTCCCTCAGTTTGTTTTCAGTATTCAAGAGTCTCTCGTGCTTTGTCTCCCTCC
>CM053571.1:93769156-93790146 GCA_028646485.1 Cryptoprocta ferox | reverse complement strand
CCTGGAGTTGCTTTAGAGGAGAGTTCTTTCGTTTCGTCATTTTGGCCAGCTTTCTGTCTCTTGTCAGGTTTAAAAGCTTGTTATGCCCTGTGCACCTGTTAGTATTGCTCTATTGGAGGAGGCTAATTGACTGTCCAGGGCCTGTCATTTCAGAAAGTGTTCTTTTAATGGTATCTCTCGGTTTCTCTTGTTGTGCCTTTGATTATTTTACTTCCCTGGTCAGTGATATTTGGGACTCTCCACCATGTGCACTTTGGCTTGTTTCTTGAAGTAGCCCTGAAAAGGAATACAGAATAACATACAGGGAACAAAAGCATGCAAATGCTCAGACAAATCAAACAAACAAGCAAACCAAAAGGGGAAAGGAAGTAAAGGAAAGGAAAGGAAAGGAAAGAAAAAAGAGAAGAGAAGAAGAAAAAGAAGAAAAAGAAAAAAACAAAAACAAAAACAAAAATAAGGAGGGGCAGAGACAGCAAAAGACTGTGGACAGTCTAAAAGTGTATAACCAGCCAAGAGGAGAGATAAGAATAAGATAAGGGAAATATATCTGGATGGCAGGAGAAAAGAAGGGGAAGCAAAGAAAAAAGTGAAAAAAAAAGAAAAAAGGCAACTCCCCTGTGAGGATGGGTGTGGTTTGGCGTAGGTAGGTGGGTCTGGGGGCTGCTCTCCTTGGCCCTGCCTTGGTGGTTGTGGGGAGAAGAATGGTGGCGCTTCAAGCTCTGCTCAAACCAAGCGTTGCAAGCCTCTTCTGAGTCCGATCTCCCTGTGCCGCGGGCGAGCCAAACTGTGTTCTCCAAGCTCCGCCTCACTTCCAAATCCTAGTCCATGCAGTTCAACACCGTCACCGGGGATGAGATGCGCTCCCGCTGGCGGCCGGCCTCCCAGCCCCGCCCGCCGCCGCCGCTGCCGCCGCCCTCCGAGCAGCTTGTGCTGTATGAGGGCCGCCGCCCACCGCCGCTCCCGGTGCCGCTTGGAATGGATGCCGCTGCCGCTGCGCCCAAGGAAGAATTCGCCAACCAGATGGGACGGATTTCTCTCCCGGCGCTCGGCAGTTATATATGGGGAGACGGGCGAGTTTTTCCTTTTTTTTAGAGATGGTTCTATGTGCGTTTTCTGTCTCTCTTTCTCCTCCCCTTGTCTCTCCGGGGCACAGCATGCTCTCCCTGTGTTGGGCTGGGGCTCTTTTCCTCTGCACTTCCGGGGCCCGCCTGTCCTCCAATTTCCAGTTCACAATCAGTCACTTAGGCATCTTTGAGGTTATCTTCTTTCTGGTGTCTGTTTCTTTTTCTCCCCCACTTGCAACTCAGCGTATTCTCCCTTCAGTCCTTCTCAGTTCAATCGATGCGGGTGAGCACAGACTACAGAGCTCCCTACTTCTCTGCCATCTTGCCACTCTCCAGAAGATTTAAAACTTTAAAATAGTGCTCTGGGGGCACCTGGGTGGTTCAGTTGGTTGAGCGTCTGACTTCAGCTCAGGTCATGATCTCACAGCTCATGAGTTGAAGCCCTGCATTCGGGCTCTGTGCTGACAGCTCAGAGCCTGGAACCTGCTTCGGATTCTGTGTCTCCTTCTCTCTCTCTGCCTCTCCCATGCTCACACTCTGTCTCTCAAAAATAAATAAACATTTATAAAAATAATAAAATAATAAAATAAAATACTACTCTGACTACAGTAGGGAGAATGGATTCAGGGGTACCAAGAGAGAAAGTGTGTGGAGAAATCAAGAGGAACTCGCTGTTCCTCCTGAAGGAGACAATGGTCACCTGGGCAAGCTGGTGGCAGTGGGAATAAAAGATGGATTCTAGAGATATTTGGGAAGTAGAATAATTATAACTTGCCAGCTGACTGGATGTGGGAAGTAAGACAGAAAAAAGAGACAAGGATGACTCCCAGATTTCAGGCTTTAGCAACTGAGTGGGTGGTAATATCATTTACCAAACTAGAAAATTGTGAAGGATTAATAAATTTGATTACATTAAAATGTAAGAATTCTGCACACTGAAAGACAGTATAAACACAGGACAGACTGGGTGAAGATACATACAATTCATGTAACTGACTACGAATTACCATCCAGAGTGTTTAAAAAAATTTAGTAAGAAAAAGACAAACGATCTGACAGAAAAATAGGCAAAGAATATGAACAGCCAACTCATCAAGGAAGAAAACCAATGCCCAAAAAATATTTTAAAAAGATATTCAACCATAGACTCTTAACTATAGAGAACAAACTAGTAGTTATCAGTGGGGAGCTGGTGGGGGATGGGTGAAATAGGCGACGGGGAGTAAGGAGGACACTTGTGATGGGCACCGAGTGTTGTATGGAAGTGTTGAATCACTATATTGTACACCTGAAACTAGTATTACACTGCATGTTAACTAACTGGAATTTAAATTAAAACTTAAAAAAAAAAGATGTTCAACCTCACCAGGTGTCATGAAATACACACATATAGACTTAGCAACAATTAAGAAATCTGATGAAACCAAGAACATGTGAGAATTTGGAGAAACTGGTGCTTTCATGCATAAGTAATGGCAAAATAAATTTAAATCATTTTGAAGAGAAATTTGGTCATATCTTGCTAAACAGAAGATACATATTCTTACGGATGATGTACATTTCATATCTAGGTGACTAGATAATCTAGTCTAGAGAAACTCTTGTTCACATGCCCAAGGCAACATAAACAAGAAAGTTGATTCGGACATTTTTTCTATTAGTTGAAAAAGTGAAAACCACATCCATCAATAGAATGGATATGTACATTGGGGTTTATTTATATAATGTAATATAAATATAATACCATAGTAAAAATAGTAAATTACTCACTTTGTACATGTAGCTTGAGTTCCTATTGATGCATGTAGCTTTCTTTCATTCTTACTATTATGTATATATATACATATATATGCATACATATATATTTGAAATTTATCCATGTTGATACATGACTCATGATATGTGTGTGTGTAGAGAAGTGTCAAAATAAAACCAGTTGCTAAGAAGATACATACAGTTAAATATCATTTACATGAAATTAAGAAACAAACAAAATATCAAAGAAGATTATGAACATATTTGTAGAAAAATGATTAAAATATGCAAGGAAATGATTAATCAAATTCAGGATATTAGCTTCTTCTAGAGAAAAGGGAGAAAGGGATATACAAAGGGCCTTAATTTTACATGCAAAATTTCACTTTTTAAGCAGAACCATGGTTACATGTGTGACTAGTTACATTATTACCTATATTTTTATATGCCAGAAATATTTCATTAAAAATAAAATTTTAGGGACACCTGAGTGGCTCAGTCAGTTAAGCGTCCGGCTCTTGATTTGGGCTCAGGCCATGATCTCACAGTTCCTAACAGCATGGAGCCTGCTTAGGATTCTTTCTCTCCCTTTCTCTCTCTGCCTTCCCCTCTCTGTCTCTCAAAAATAAATATACATTTTAAAAAATAATAATTTGGGGGGCGCCTGGGTGGCTCAGTCAGTTGAGTGTCCAACTTCACCTCAGGTCATGATCTCATGTTTCACGAGTTCAAGCTCCACATGGGGCTCTGTGCTGACAGCTCAGAGCCTGCAACCTGCTTCAAGTTCTTTGTCTCCCTCTCTCTCTGACCCCTCCCTGCTCACGCTCTGTCTCTGTCTCTCTCTCAAAAATAAATAAACATTAAAAATTTTTAATAATATTAATAATTTTTAAGGAAACACATAGAAAACTTCCAGTTTCCAATAATAACAGACTAACTCAGTCTAAACCTCTGGCTGAAAGCAACAAAAAATAATGGATACTTTTTATAAATCATGGAAAAAAACACCAGAGAGATGACAGTATCATAATGAATTACCCAGAAGAGACAGTAAGAATCCAGACATAGAGATGGCAAAAGTTTAAACCCTCACTTCACCAAAAAGGAGATCCAAATGGCTAAAAAACACATAAAAAGATGCTCAGCTTCATTAGACCCCAGAGAAATACAAATAAAACCACACTCACCAGATTGGCAAAAATTCATAACTCTGAAAGTACATAGTATTAAATATTGATAAGTATGTGGAGCAACCAGAACTCCCATACACTGCCCAAGAAGTGGAAATCGGTTCAATTGCTTTGGAAATCAGTTTGGCATTATCTGGTAAATCTGACAATAATCTGTGGCTCAGCAAGTCCTCTCTTAGGTATATACCAAGAGAGATGTATGCATATTATTACAAGGATTCCTGCACAATAGGGTCAACAGAATCAGTGTTTAAAACTCCAGTTCCAAAAACTAGAAATAAACCCAACGTTAATCATCATAAATAATGGTTTGGTCACACAGTGCAACTGATGCACTATAGTGAAACATGACAATAAGCATGAATGTCATAAATATTTTGTTGAGAATAAGAAGCAATACAGAAAAGAAAACATACTGTGTGATTCCATTTGTAAAGTTTAAAAAACTAAACTACATTGTTCAGGGATGCATACATAAGTGCTAAAACTAATGTAACAAAAAGCAAAGAAATGATCATCACCAAAGACCATGCAGTCATTGCTCTAGGAAAGAGAAACTTTGGTTGTGATTGGAGAGGGGCACATAGATGACTTCTGAGCTTCCAGTGATGCTCCATGTCTTGATCTAGATGGTAATTACATAGTCATTTCACTTTGTAATTATTCACTAACTGTACATACACACTTAACACCATTTTGTCTTAGGAGGTACATGTCACACATAAAGTAAAATAAGAGGGAACAGGTTTGGGTTAAGTATGTTATCAGACCTGAAGGATTCAGTTTTGAGCATTTTGAGTGTAAGACGTCTGTGAGACAATCAAATGTTGGTGCAAATAGGCTGGAGACATCAATTTTGGAATCCTGGATATATAGATGATAATTGAAGAATAAAAGTAGCTAAGATCGCCTAAAAGGTGTATGAAGGTAACAAGACAAGACCCTGCATCACTCCCACGTCTAATGGTCAGATAGAGGAGGAAAAGCTGGCAAAGGAGATCGAGAAAGAATAGCCAAAGTAGGAAGAAACCAAGGAAACATGGTGTCTATGGAAAAAAGTGTTTCAAGAAGAAAGGAGTGGTCACCTATGTCAAACGCTGCTGAGGGGTTACATAAGAAAAGCAAAAAGTGTCCACTGTGTTTATTAAAATATAGTCATTGACCTTAGCAAGAGTAGATCCAACAGAGAGATGGGGATGAAGGGAGATGAAGGCTGGGTGGGAGGTAAGCAGGGCTACCACACGGCACAACTGTGGAAGGCTCCTTGCGAATTATGCCCCAGGAGGTACCCTTTACACAGACTACAGTGTAATGGTGCACAGGAAGCTGTGCAATGCCAAACCACTGGAGAGAAAATGAAGCCCATGAGTAGAGTGGTTTAAGAGCATTATTTAGGGGTACCTGGGTGGCTCAGTCAGCCAAGCATCCAACTTCAGCTCAGGTCATGATCTCACGGTTCGCGAGTTTGAGCCCTGCATCAGGCTCACTACTGTCAGCGCAGAGCCTGCTTTGGATCCTCTGTCCCTCTCTCTCTGCCCCTCCCCCACTCATGCATGTGCATCCACTCGCTCGCTCGCTCTCTCTCTTAAAAAATAAATAAGATATTTTAAAAAAGAGCATTATCTCTAAGGCCCAGCAGCCTGTCCTCAAGCACTCGCTCCACCCCTTACTAACAATGTGAAGTTGGTCAAGTTACTCAAACTTTTTACACCTCAGGGTCCAAATCTATTACATAGGACTGTTGTGAGAAGTGAATGCAACAATCTACGTAAAATGCTTATTAGCACATAATAACCATTCAGTTCATGTAAATTATTATTTTCTGCAGTACTCAGACAAACTCTTTTAAGAAGTGTGGCCATGGGGCGCCTGGGTGGCTCAGCCGGTTAAGCGTCCAACTTCAGTTCAGGTCGTGATCTCACGGTTCGTGGATTTGAGCCCTGCGTCAGGCTCTGTACTGACAGCTCAGAGCCTGGAGCCTCCTTCGGATTCTGTGTCTCCCTCTCTCTCTGCCCCTCCTGCACTTGTCTTCTGTCTCTCTCTCAAAAATAAATAAACATTAAAAATTAAAAAAAAAAAAAAAAAGAAGAAGTGTGGCCATGACAGGAGGAGGGACATGACCATAGCTGGAGGGGGACATGGAGTTGAAGGAAGGTAGTGTTTGTTTTGTTTTGTTTTGACTTCATTTAATTAACTTTATTTCTTAAAGCTTGCATTTACAGAAAAACTACACAGAAAGTACAAAGAGTGTCCATACATTCTTTCTGTTCCTCTACACACAGCTTCCCCTACAATCAACATCTTGCAGTAACATCTTGTGTAGTACACTTATTACAACTAATGAGCCAAACTGATACATTATTACTAACCAAAGTTCATAGTTTACATTAGAGTTCACTCTGTGTTGTGCAGTTCTGTGGGTTTTGACAAATGTGTAATGTCCATCATTACAGTATCATACAGAGTAGTTTCACTACCTTAATAATCCCCTATAATTCATCTCTTCATCCCTCCCTCTCCCCAAGCCCCTGGCAATCCCTGATCTTTTCACTGTCTCTATAGTTTTGCATTTTCTAGAATATCATAGTTGGAATCACACAATATGTAGCCTTCTCAAACTGGATTCCTTCATTTAGCAATATGCATTAAGTTTATTCCATGTTTTTGCAGGGGTAAGCTCAATAGGTCATATTTTTTATTGCGGAATACTATTCCATGATCTAGATGTACCACAGTTATCTACCCATTCACCTATAGAAGAATGTCTTGGTTACTTCTAAGTTTTGGCAATTATGAATACAACTGCTAAAACATACATGTACAGGTTTTTGTACAGACATAAGATTTAAACTCATTTGGATAAATACCAAAGTATGCAATTGCCAGATCATATGATAAGACTATGTTTAGCTTTGCAAGAAATTACCAAACTGTCTTCCAAACTAGTTATGCCATTTTGTCTTTCTACCAGCAATGAATAAGAGTTCCTGTTGTTCCATACACTCACCAGCTATTGGTGTTTGGAATTTTACCCATTCTAATAGGTGTGCAGTAGTATCTTGTTGTTTTAATTTGCAATTCCCTAATGCCATATGATGTGGAACATCTTTTCATATGCATCTTTCATATGCTCATCTATATATCTTCTTTGGTGAGGTCCCTGTTCAGAGCCTCTTGCCCATTTGGGGGGTCCATTTTAAATTTATTGCTGGGGCACCTGTTTGGCTCAGTTGGTGGAGCATGAAATTCTTGATCTTGGGGTCATGAGTTCGAGCCCCATGTTGGGTAGAGAGATTACTTAAAAAAAATAAAATAAGTTGAGTTGCTTATTTTCATATTGTTGTGTTTAAAGAGTTCTTTGTATATTTTTATAACACGAGATCTTTATTAGATTTGTGTCTTGCCAATATTTCCTCAGTCTGTGGCTTGTCTTCTCATTCTCTTAACAGTGTCTTTCACAGAAGTATTTCATTTTAATAGAGTCTCATTTATCAATTTTTTCTTTCACAGATACTACTTTTGATGTTGTATTTAAAAGTCATTGCCAAGGGGTGCCTGGGTGGCTCAGTCAGTTAAGTGTCTGACTCTTGATCTTGGCTCAGGTCATGATCTCATGAGTTCAAGCCCCACATCAGGGATCTGTGCTGAAAAGCCTTCTTGGGATTCTGTCTCTCCTTCTCTCTACCCCTCTTCCACTTGCTCTCTCTCTCTCTCTCTCTCTCTCTCTGTCAAAAATAAATAAATAAGTCATTGCCAAGCTCAAGGTCTCCTAGATTTTCTGCTATATCTTTCAGCAGTTTTATAGTTTTGCATTTTACATTTAGGTCTATGATCCATTTTGAGTTAATCTTTGTGAAAAGTAAAAGGTCTGTTCTAGACTCTTGTTTGTTTTGTTTTGTTTTTTTTTGCATGTCCAGTCATTCCAGTACCATTTGTTGAAAAGACTATCTTTTCTCCATTTATTGCCTTTATTCCTTTGCCAAATATCAGTTGATTCTATTTCTGTGGGTCTACTTCTGGGCTTTCTATTCTGTTCCATTTATCTTTCTGTTTATTCTTTCACCTATCTCATAACTATCTTGATTACTGTACTTTGTAGCAAGTCTTTTTTTTTATGTTTATTCATTTTTGAGAGAGAGAGAGAGAGATAGAGGGCGAGCAGGGGAGGGGCAGAGAGAGGGAGACACAGAATCTGAAACAGGCTTCAGGCTTTGAGCTGCCAGCGCAGAGCCCAATGTGGGGCTGAAACCCACAAACTACGAGATCATGACCTGAGCTGAAGTCCAGCTCTTAACCAACTGAGCCACCCAGGCACCCCGTAGTAAGTCTTGAAACAGGTAGTGTCTTCTGACTTTATCCTTCTCCTTCAATATTGAGTTGGCTATTCTGGGTCTTTCTAAACTTTAGATTGGTTTGTCAATATACACAAAATAACTTGCTGAGATTCTGGCTGAGATTGTGTTGAGTCTACAGATCACGTTGGGAAGTACTGATATATTAACAACGCTGAGTGGAAGGTATTTTTTTAAGATGAGGAGAAATTTTGGCGTATTAAAAAGTTTTGGGGGAAGGAGTTAGTGTGGAGAAGAGGTTGAAATCTCAAGAGGGAGGGAATAATCAATATCATAAGATTTCTGAGCAGGCTGTAAGAAGTGGGGTTCAGAGTGCATGTGGAGAAATTGATAGGAGGGACTTTTGTCCAGTGTAGAGGAGGACAGGGAGTGAGGATATGTGTAAATGCATGCATATTTGTAAATTTAATGGTGTTTGGTTTTTTGGTAAAGATGGATGCCAGGTCAGCTGTTAAGAACAGGAGGATGAGGCAGGACTTGGAAGTTTGAAGGGAGGGAGTGTGAGTAGTCATTGCCTGGAAGGAAAGGGCATGTTAGCTGGAAGGCTGGAGCAGTATTACCAGGCAGTGTTGAGGGCTCAGTTGGTGACCATAAACTTGAAGTACCAATCTATGCTGACATGTGAGACTGCCCAGTGGTATTCAGACATACCCAGTTATATGCATACAAAAGTCCATCCAGGATTGGAGTGTTTCCACAAAGGTATGATTAAAGGTCAGAGAGAAAATTTTATAATATCAACAAAAGAGTGACAGAAATAGTGGTAGCCTGTAGGATCTCAGATGGAAAGGGAAGTGAAAGTGGAAGGAGCTAGTGGCTGAAAATCAAGTGGAGAGACAGTGCCCTGGCGGTCCTGAGTGCAGACCAGGCGTAGTGGGAGTGATTGAGTAAGAATTGGAGGTTGTGGTCAAAGAGTTTCCGTATCTGTAGGGTGGGGGAAATAAAAGAGTTGTAGTGATAATTAAATGTGAAAGAATGTGTGCTCTGCAAACTGTTAAACACTACACCAATGTCTATTTGTTTATTCACTAGACCATAAACTTGAAGATTGGAATCAAGTGTCAGACATTCCTCCTGCTAACATAACATCTAATACCTAACAGGTGCTTTAGTGAACTTATATGAGTGTGAGGAGGATGAGTGAATGAGCTGACTTCCCCTTAGGATGTAGGCTCTGCCAGAATTTTGAACTTCCTAGCCCAGAAAACAATGGGTCCTTCAATATTCTACACAGACTAGCTGAAGTCTGACAGTGAGGTTAAAAATCAAACTGCTCTGATAATGTCAGAGTAGCTTGTATTAGAATATATATATGTATATATACACACACACACATACATATAGTAGTCCCTCCCTTATCCACAGTTTCAGTTTCAGTGGTTTCATTACCTGTGGTCAACCACAGGCTGAAAATAGATGATCCTTCTTTTGGTATATCCTCAGAAGGTAGCCTACTGCTACATCGCAATGCCTACGTCATTCACTTTAGTCCATCACATCATGGAGTCATTTTATCATCTCACATCATCACAAGAAGAAAGATGAGAAGAGTACAATAAGATGTGTTTTGTGTTGTGGGAGGGAGCAGGGGGTGGGAGAGAGTGAGAAAGAAATAAAGAGACCATGTTCACATAACTTTTATTACAGTATATTGTTATAATTGTTCTATTTTTCTATTAGTGATTGCTATTAATCTCTTACTGTGCTTAATTTATAAATTAAATTTTATTATAGGTATGTATATATAGGGGAAAACAGAGTATATATAGGTTCAGCACTATCTGTGTTCTCAGGCATCCCCAACAGATAAGGGAGGACTGCTATATATATTTATAAACTCTGAACAAAATATAAAAAACGGTTGTTTGAAGACATTGGAGAGTGACCAAAAGGGTAGAAACTGAAAGAGATTTAGTGCTTAAAAAAAGGAAAACAGGGGCACCTGGATGGCTCAGTCAGTTGAGCAGCCAACTTTGACTCAGGTCATGATCTTGCGGTCTGTGAGTTTGAGCCCCACATCAGGCTCTGTGCTGACAGTTCATAACCTGGAGCCTGTTTCAGATTCTGAACATTTAAAAAGTTTAAAACAAAAAAGAAAAACATACTGAGTGAGTTCCATATTTATCTGACTTTTTGAGTTTTTCACGATGTGCATGGGGAGCTGGGTGGATAGAGCTCAAGAGAAATTGGCACTCTTGTTAATGAGTCCAACTTTGGCACAGTCAGTTGAGCTGGAAATTGAAGGGCATCCTCAGTAAAGAAGGAAGAAGAGGACAGCCCCCAAATCAGCAAGCTCTTTCAAATTCTTAGTTGACTGAGGCATCTGGGTGGCTCAGTCAGTGAAGCGGTCCAACTCTTGGCTTCGGCTCAGGTCATGGTCTCATGGTTCATGGGTTTGAGCCCCACATCGGGCTCTGCGCTGACAGTACAGGGCCTACTTGGAATTCTCTCTCTCCCTCTCTCTCTCTGCCTCTCTCTCTCCCAAAATAAATAAATAAACGTTAACATTTTTTTAAAATTTTTACGTTTATTTATTATTGAAACAGAAACAGAGCATGAGTGGGGGAGGGGCAGAGAGAGAGGGAGACACAGAATCTGAAGCAGGCTCCAGGCTCTGAGCTGTCAGCACAGAGCCCAATGTGGGGCTCGAACCCACGAACCGTGAGGTCATGACCTGAGCCAAAGTCGGACGCTTAACCGACTGAGCCACCCAGGCGCCCCTAAAAAATTTTTTTAAATCCTTAGCTGACTCCTGAACTATGGAGTGATACTCCAACGAGCCAATCACATGAGGAATGTCCATCCTTCCTCAGGCATAGTCTAAGAGTAATCCAGGACTAACAAGGGTCCCAAAATAATTCAAATGGAAAAAAAATCATCTTTTCAACAAATGGTACTGGGACACCTGGATATCTACATGCAGAAGAATGAAGTTCTACCCCGTCTCACTCTGTGCATAAAAACTAATTCAAAGCAGATAAAATACCTAAATGCAAGAGATAAAACTATAAAACTCTTAGAAGGAATATGGGTATAATTTACTTTAACTCTGTTCATTAGGCAATAGTGTTTTTAAATATGACAATAAAAGCACAAGCAACAAAAGAAAAAAGCATAAATTTGACTTCATCAAAATTAAAAACTTTTCAAAAAGCAAAAAAAGATGAAAAACTTTTGTGCTTCAAAGGACACCATGAAGAAAGTGAAAAGACAACATACAGAATGGGAGAGTACATTTGAAAATTTTATATCCGATGAGGGACTTGTATGTAGGATACATAAAGGATTCCTATGACATAATTAAAAAGAAAAAAAGCAAACAACCCAGTTCAAAAATGGGTAAAGGATTGGGGTGCCTGGTGGGCTCAGTCAATGGAGAGTGCAACTCTTGATCTCAAGGTTGTGAGTTCCAGCCCCATGTTGGGTATAGAGCTTACATAAAAATAAAACCTTTCCTTAAAAAATGAGTAAAGGACTTGAATAGAGATTTCTCCAAAGAAGATATACAAATAGCCAACAAGCATATGAAAAGATATTCAACACCATTAGACCTTAGGTAAAGCAAATAAAAACCACAATGAGATATCATTGACTAGAATGGCTATAATTTTAAAAAGACAGATAATAGGGGTGCCTGGCTGGCTCTGTCAGAAGAACATGTGACTCTTCCACAATCTCGGGGTTGTGGGTTCAAGCCCCGCATGGGGTGTAGAGATTACTTAAATAAATAAAACTTTTTTTAAAAAGGCAGATAATAACTAATGTTAGTGGATACTGCTAGTGAGAATGTAAAACGCCAGAGTTACGTTGGAAAATGGTCTAACAGCTCTTAAAAAGGTTAAACATAAAATTACTACATGACCCAACAATTCTGCTTCTAGGTATACACCCAAGAGAAATAAAAACATATGTCCACACACAAAAAAAGCTGTACAATCGTACACAAATGTTGATAACAGCATCACTCATAACAGCCCAAAAGATGAAACAATCTAAACGTCAATCAACTGATAAATAGGTAAACAAAATGTGATCTAGCCATGCAATGGAATATTACTTAGCAATACGAAGGAATGAAGTAGCATATGGATAAACCAGGAAAACATGATGCTGAGTCAAAGAGGTCAGTTACAGAGGACTGTACTGTAATGTAAGATTCCATGTATATGAAATGTTGAGAATAAGCAAATCCATAGAAACAGGAAGTAGAATGGCTATTGCTTAGAGCTGGGAGGGTTTGAGGGAAAATGAGGGGAGATGGCTAAGGAATGTGGGCATTCTTTTTGGGATAATAATGAAAATGTTCTAAAACTGACTGCAGTGATGGTTGCATATACTATGATTGTACTAAAACCTACTGAATTATACACGTTAAGTAAGTGAATTGTACGGTATATTAATTATATCTCAAAAAACTGGTTTTTAAAAAAATTTATGTGGTATAGTCATACAATGGGACATTATTTGGCAATAAAAAGGAATGAAGTACTAATATACAGTATGGTATAACACAGATAAACCTCAGAAGCATTACACTAAGTGAAAGAAGCCAGCCACAAAGGACCACATATCAGATGATTCCATTTATATGAAATGCCCACAAGAAGCAAAGCCATAGAGACAGAAAGTAGATTAATGGTTGCCCAGGGCTGGGGAGATGGGGGAAATGGGGAGTGACTGCTAATGGCCACACGGTTTCTCTTGGGGATGACAAAAATGCTCTAAAATTATAGTGATGGTTGCATAACTCTGGGAATATGCTAAACACCATTGACTTGCACACTTCAAATAGGTGAACTGTATGATATGTGAATTATATCTCAAAACTGTTAAAAAAAAAAAAAAAAGACTGAGTCAAAAGCACACATGTCCATATCGGCCGCAGGCAAGTGAGGACCCATAGTTCAGAGCCTACAGAGGGGCTGGGTTGACTTTCCTTGGAGTATGGTGGGAGGGGGGGTGACAGAGGGTAGGATGCCTGCACATGCCTCTGCCCTTTTGAGCACTACAGAGTGGAGGCAGCACCATGGTAGTAACATGAGCAGAGGAGAGACTACCCACAGGCCCACAGGCCCACACATAGGACTCAAACACACGGGTTGGCAGTGAGCCATATTAATATGGCTCAGAGGCCTGAACGAGTCCAGCTTGACAGTCTCCCTAAACCAGTGTATCAGCACTGTTCTGGTGGCAGGGATCCACAAAGGACGAGGTCTGGTCTAGAGGCACCCTGCCCAGATGGCACTGCCAGGCTCGCTGGTCCAAGGCATGGAGGGGGACTTAAAATTCGTGAGGAAGGCAATCCAAAGCACAAGGCCCACCGAGGTGGGGACCCTGGACAGCCCTGCTTCTGTCTAAGGGCAGTGCTGCATTAATAAAGCACATGGCTAGGGGTGCCTGGGTGACTCAGTCAGTTAAGCATCCCACTTCAGCTCAGGTCATGGTCTCACAGTTTGTGGGTTCAAGCCCACATCGGACTCTGTGCTGGCAGTTCAGAGCCTGAAGGCTACTTCGGATTCTGTGTGTGTGTGTGTGTATGTGTGTCTCTCTCTGCTCCTCCCCTGCTCCCACTCTGTCTCTCTTTCTCTCTCTCCCTCTCAAAAATGAATAAACATTAAAAAAAAAATTTTTAAACACATGGTTAAAAATAAATAAAAACACATGGCTAATTTTAAATAAATACACCTGGCTAAAATTTTAAAAGCTGACAACCACAAATCCTAGCAAGTGTGTAGAAGAACTGGAAGGCTCATAAATCGCTAGTGCAAGTCTGAAATGTTACAACCACTTTGGCAAATTCTTTGGGAGTTTCTTAGAAGGCTAACTATACACCTACCCTATAGCCAAGCAATTCCACTCCTAAGTATTTATTTAAGAAAAGTAATAACATATGTCCAAAGCACTTTGACAGGAAATGTTCACAGGAGCTTCGACGTGATTAGTCAAAAACTGGAAACAACCCACATTTCCACCAACAAGTGAATGAATAAACAAATTGTCATATATTCACATGGTAGAATACACTTAACAACAAAAAGAAATTATGGGTACAGGCAACAACATGGATGAATCTCAGAAACATCATGTTGGGCAAAAGAAGTTAGACAAGGTACTCCTGGGTGGCTCGGTCAATTAAGCGTCCATCTGACTCTTGGTTTTATCCCAGGTCATGATCTCACAATTTGTGAGTTGGAGCCCTGCATCAGGCTCTGTGCTGACAGTAAAGAGCCTGCTTGAGATTCTTGCTCTGCCTCTCTCTCTCTGCCCCTCCCCTGCTCACTTCTCTCTCTCTCTCTCTCTCAAAGTAAATTAAAAAACTAAAAAATATCTACTAAAAAAGAAGTTAGACAAAAATAACAATTCCATGTACATTAAATTCTAGAACCAGCAAAACTAACCTATGGTGATAAAAATTAGAACAATGGTTCTATTTGGTGGGGTAGGGGAGGCACGTTGGAAATGGGCACACAGGAACTTCCCAGGGTGATGGAAATATTCCATAAATTGATTAGAATAGTGTAATGTGCGTGTAATTGTCAAGATTCATCAAACTATACACTTAATAGCTATGTGTTTTATTGCACATACACTTCAAAATAAATGTCAACTTCTTTAAAACAAACGAGAAAAAAATCAAGCTCTCTTCAGATGTCTCTGCCACACTGCATGTGTTCTCAGAAAATGCTCTCAAAGACAAAGAATACACAATCATTATCATTGGGGCATTAAGTTTTAGGGATCCTACTGCTAACAAATCAATTAAACAGCCAGAAGTGGTTGGATTTAGCTGACATAGGCTAAGATGCTGTGGGACAATCTGATACCTCATAGTGGGAGACAATTTTGGAAGAGGAAAATGGTCCAGAGACCACCACCAGCTGCTGCAGACTTGGGAAGCAGTGATAAGATTGGATAAGGTCTGGCTTTGGAAAGAGAACCGCTAAGCTGGGTAACAGCTTGGGGGGAAGTGGTACAAAGGGCCAAGGGGGATCTGTTTTGGCAGGCAAGATCTTCACCGGGGTGGTCTCAAGAGAGAGCAAGATTCTCAGTTGAGAATCACTTGTGCGTTCAGGCTATATGGACAAAGGCAAGACTGACTGGGCCTTCATAGTTTATGAAGTCATGGCAGTCATAGGCTTAGTGAGGCTCTCCGAGGAGCCCCCGGCCTCTGCAGCCCCCCTCCCACTCCCAGGCCTTCACCTGGCACTAACAGCTCCAACCCAGCACTCTGGCACTGAACTTGACTGACATCACGAAGGCCGGGAGCTGGCCTGAGAACTGAGTCTCTACTTCATTTTTTAATCTCTAATTCTGCCTCCCATCCAAAATTTGCTGCTGAAGCGAAGCTCTTACTTGGACTGTGTCCTGAAAACCAAAATCACAGCTCCAGCCAGTCCTTTCAAGTCCTGGCCCTGAATCAGAGCCAGTAACAGTAGTTGTAGTGACAGTCATGATGTGGAGGTAGTTTGGTTGCTATTACAGGACTAGTAATTAGAGTAGCAGTGGTAGTTAATGCTGTCGTGATTAACATTTAATGATACTTAACCGTATGCCAAGCCCTGTGCTGAATGTTTTTTAAACGCTTTATCTTATTGAATTCTAACAGAGACCCCCATCTTACCAGGGAGGAGATTGAAACTCTTTGTAAAATACTCTGTTGTAACTTTATTTGTTGTTGTTGCATAAGTAAGACCTATTCATTTTAGGAAAAACTTGGAAGATTCAGGTTAGCAAAAATATATATAAAATAAAAGTCACCCATCTGCACATATCTTTTTTTTTTTTAATTTATTTTTGAGACAGAGAGAGACAAAGCATGAGAGGAGGAGGGGCAGAGAGACAGGGAGACAGAATCCGAACAGGCTCCAGGCCCCGAGCTGTCAGCACAGAGCCCAACGCAGGGCTCTAACCCACGAATGTGAGATCGCGACCCGAGCCGAAGTCAGAGGCTTAACTGACTGAGCCACCCAGGTGCCCCATCATCACATATCTTTAAATTAATCACTACTATTCCCTACCAGTATAAATTCCTCAGCACCTTTATAAAAACAATATTACACAGTATGTAGTTTAATCTGATCATTTCACTCAATAATGTACTGAGCCTTTCCCCCATTAATATAATCTTAAAACATCATTTTAATAGCTATTTTATATTCTTTTTTTTTTTTAATTACAGAGAGAGAGTGCACACAAGCAGGGAAGAGGGAGAGAGGGAGAGTGAGAGAGAATCCCAAGCAGGCTCCATGCTCAGTGTGAGCCCAGTGCAGGACTTGACCCCATGACCCTGAGATCATGACCTGAGCCAAAACCAAGAGTTGGACACTCAACCGACTGAGCCACCCAGGGGCCCTGATAGTCTATCGTTTTTAATACAATACACTTGCCCAATCTCTTATTGTTGGACATTTAGATTATGTCCTTTTTTTAATGTTTTGTTGTTATAAAAAATTTTCCACAGAACATCCTTATACCTTTGAAAACACCTTCATTTATTTCCTTAGGATAGATTCCTAGAACGGGGGTTGCTGAGTTAAAGAGTGTGGGCATTTTTAAGTCTTTGAAGTCAGACAGCCCTGACCTTGAATCCTGTTCAGGGCCTGGCCTGTTGCCTGAAGCATAGTGCTTCTGGGTGCTGAGTTTGTGTCCTGTGCTCCTTCTTCTTCTGTTTACCCCTTATCACATTTCACTGTTCCTATTCTTTGTATGTCTTGCACCCTTCCCTGATTGCAAACCCCGAGGCAAGGCCTGTGCAAACCTGTGTGCTCACCAGCACCCAGCCCAGAGCTCACGGCCTAATCAGAGACAATTTGGTGCTGCAGAAAGGTCAGTGGTCTGGAAGGAAGACGCCCAGCTCTCATTTCCAACAGTCCTACTCATAGCTATGGCCCTGGACAAAGCCCTTCATTACCTGGCCCCACTGACCTGTCAGGACTCATCACCTCTCACTCTATACTTTTACGTTAGCAATGCTGAGCCAGTGTTTCACAAAACTAATAGTTCTCAGGACACACCCTGTTCTTCTACATTTCTATGTCTTTGCGCACATCTCAGGACTGGAGGCCCATACTGTGCCTTTGTACAAAATAGAAAAAGGTGCCTCTTCTTCTCAGTGGAGCACAGGCTGGATTTCAGGCCTTACTCCTCCCTTGGCCTGGCACCATATTGCCTTGACCAACCTGGATACCATTGCTGAGGCCTGGAACAAACACAGTTAGGCCCCTAGCAAACCTCCATTCATCCACCAAGTTGCAAACTCAAATGCTACCTCCTTTGTAAAGTCATCTTCCTATAGCAGATGTAATTTTTCTTTTTGGCTAAGCTTCCCCTGATTTTTGAATAGCCTCCATTAAAATAATTTTATTGGATTATGGTCGTTTGCCTATATACCTCTCTATCCCAGTAGATTATCCTCAGTGTTTTTCCTCTTTTACTCCTCATGCAAAGCCCAGTTCCTGACACATAGGAAGTGATTGATAAGCTTGAATGAATGAATAAATGAATGAATGACATTTTATACCTCTGGTCCTCATGTGGCTTGTCTGAGAGTAAAGAGATCAGAATAACATATGCATGAAGTTCCTGCCAACTCTAAAATTCTCTTTTCCATGGTGCCTGGGAGGCTCAGTCGGTTAAGCATTCCCCTCTTGGTTTTAGCTCAGGTCATGATTTCATGGTTTGTGAGTTTAACCCCTGAGTGGGGCTCCACTCTGACAGTGTGGAGCCTGCTTGGGATTCTCTCTCTCCCTTTCTCTCTGCCCCTCCCCTATTCACTCTCTCTCTCTCTCTCTCTCTCTCTCTCTCTCTCTCTCTCTCTCAAATAATTAATTTTTAATGTTTATTTATTTTTGAGAGAGAAAGAGTACGTATGTGTGTAGTAGACGGGCAGAAAGAGAGGGAGATACAGAATCCCAAGCAGGCTCCAGGCTCTGAGCTATCAGCACAGAGCCCAATGCAGAGCTTGAACCCTGAACTGCGAGATCATGACCTGAGCCAAAGTTGGACACTTAACTGACTGAGCCACCCAGGACCCCCTCAAAATAATTAAATAAACACTAGAGGAAAAAAAAAAAAGAATTGTCTTAGGAAACCCTTCCAGAAAGTGGCATGCCTTTCACCTCATTATGTGAATCACCTATTTTTGTTACTTGTCTTTCTCAGACATTTTCACAAAAAGAACATCTATTTCTCAACACAAGGCAGCTCCTTATACATCTTGAAGCTAATGATGTTACTTCTCTTGTGAGAAGAAATTTTACCATGTCCTTTCTCCATCTCCAGATATCTTGTCCTTATGTGGACATTGTTAATCTCCAAAGGACAGCACATAATTTGAGGGCATCAAGCCTCTGAAATACTAACAGAAGCAAAAGTCTAGAGTAGGGGTTTTTCAAACTGTAGGCATTCCTGGATCCCAAAGGTTCACTAACTCCCTGAAATTCTATTCACAATATTGTATGCTTGTGCATTTTCTGAAGGAAGATCCACATCTTTCTTCAGATCCTCAGAGAAGCCCCCTTGACCCCAAAAGAGCTAAGTAAAGAGCCACTGGTCTGCAGTCTCGGCTAAAATAGGCTGGAAAGTACAGGGGCTTTTAAGATCACATAATACTCTGGCACATTCTTAGGAGTTTTATTAAAGACAGAATCCTCAACAACTACAGACTGGAGTCTTTGGGACTAAGTCCCCCCCCCCCCAAATCAGTTGACTTCACTTAGGGGCTTCCCCAAATCCCTAGGTCTCACTGAAACCAAGCCTAAACCACAGACACAGAAAAGCTTTGGGGAGATGTCAGATGACTGACATCTCTGCCCTGTGTTTTAATAGTTAATGGCCTTGGGTCCAGAATATTGGGTTCCTGTGAGGGCACGGGACTCTCCGAAGATCAGAATCACTATTCCACCACAAGGTGGCACCCAAAGCCCAGACAGATGGGGCAAACAATCATCTTACCTCTGCTAAGTAGGACTCAAGGGCAGAGTTCCCCAGGCACTGAGCCAAAGTTTGAGCTCCTGGTTATACCACTGATCCACAAAGCCCTTCTACTCACACCCAGTTTCCCGCAGGGGCCCTTTTTGCTCTTTTTAATGCAAAGTCTATGTGTGGTCCTTGCTGACTTCAGTCCTGTCTCTAGAGGTGACCCTGATGAAGATCCTGGTCCTGGATATGCACGGTGCACACACTTCTGCTCTCCATGCCCTGCCTGGAGTCACTCCTGGGGCTCTGCAGGATCCTAACCCAGTGCCTGGAGCCCTTAGTATGATTTCCAGGTTATGAGCCCAGTCCTGTAGGGTATGCAGATGGGATGTCATTAAAACATCTCTACAGTTGTGACCCACTCAGACAAGAATAAGGAAAGGATCCATATTCACTTAGGCCAAAGGGAAGAATTACCAAGAGTAGCTGCAGCTTGAGTGGGGATCCCAGACTGCCATGTACTCTAGTGAGGGTGCAATTTGGATACAGAAGACAGGAAGCAAATCTAGGCCCATCAGAAGAGTATGAACTTAGACAAAATCAAAAATATTAAATTTGTAAATGGAGTTGAAAATATTTAAGTCAAGAAGACTCACCTAGATCGTTTGCAGGCCCTAGGTCTGGCATCCCAACCTCAGGTCTCTGGCAAATAGACAATTTTAGCCATCTGATATAGTAATCACCGATCGTGGTCATACATCATCCACGTGAGATGGGAAAACTGCTGCTTAAGTAGAGAGATGTCCTTTTAACTCCAAGAAGGTTTGGAATTCACATGGTGGCTTGGTACTATGTCAGCTTAGCTAAGATGAAGCCATATTTTTTGGATGACTCAATGTTAGAGATGGCCACAAGAGAAATGTGCGAGAGGTTGGAAAGGTAGAAAGGCAGAATTGAAGCAGCAGCCATGATGCTGTAAAGTCAGCTTGGGGTGTTAGGACTACTGCAGCTTATACATCTCATTGCTGCTCTTCTGGTTCACTTCTGGGCATGGGTAGCAGCCAGTCCTGGAGCAGGAGGAGTGGGCCTCCAGCTCCTGTCAGATCTCTTCCATCTAACTTCCTTCAGGCTCTAACTCTATGTATGTATCAACAGGTCCCTCTGCAGACAGCCAAGATCACAGGTTGGGGTGGTGAGGGACAGATACAGATGCCACTTAGCCCTTGCTCTCCCCTACTTCACATCCAGTATTTCTTCCCCACTGACCTGTGCTGATTTCAGGCCCACCACAGATGCAGAGGCAACAGACATCCAGAGATCCTTCACCAGCTCCTTATTCCATGTCACTCATAGTGGTTTTTCTTCTCTGGACAAACCTTCACTGATATAAATCAAAAGTGATGCAGCAGGGGCACCTGGGTGGCTCAGTTGGTTGAGTGTCTGACTTCGGCTCAGGTCATGATCTTGTGGTTTGTGGGTTCGAGCCCTGCGTCCGGCTCTCTGCTGGCAGCCCAGAGCCTGGAGCCTGCTTCCGATTCTGTGTGTCCCTCTCCTTCTGCCCCTCCCCTGTTCATGATCTGTCTCTCCCTGTCTCTCAAAAATAAATAAATGTTAAAAAAAAAAAAAGTGATGCAGCAAATCAAACTCATGCTAAGTTTCAGATAAGTCTAAATCACTGGGAAAATCTATGTATATTTGCTATTTAAAGACTG
>CM053571.1:93548423-93769056 GCA_028646485.1 Cryptoprocta ferox | reverse complement strand
AAAACGTGTAATTGATATATGGAATCTAAAAAAAAACAAAACAAACAGAACAAAACAAAACCCAGACTCATTGTTACAAAGAATAGATGGGTGGTGGCCAGGGGGCCAGGGGGAGACGGTGCGGGGGGGGGGGGGGGGGAGGCGGGGGGGTAGGGCTGGAGGGAAGAACAAAATGGGTGAAGGGGATTCAAGAAGTACAAACTTCCCGTTTTAAAATAAGCCATGGGGACGTGATGTACGTAAGAAATATAATCAATAATATTGTACTCATTTTGGATGGCAACAGATGGTAACAAGATTTATTGAAGTGATCATTCCACAGTGTATACAAAGATTGAATCCTATTTTGTACACCTGAAACTAATAATGTTGTATATCATTTATACTTCAATATAAATAAATAAATAGATAAATAGAAAGAATCAAAGGAGAAAATACAATTTTTAAGTGATAACAATAAAAATCTGAAATTTAAAAAATGCATACTGATTTTCAATTAATGATTCTAAGTTGAAGCATGTAAAAGGTGTTGACTGTAAACAGAATTACAATGTTTGAGGGAACTTATGATTCACTATGGCTAAACATTTATTAGATTTACAAAAACTAACTATTTAGGAAGTTTTTCTTGTTACGGTCAATACAATTATCCAGTCATGCATCTACACACTCAAAAGGAAAACCAGATATTTGAGATTTAGATATGTGATTTAAAATATTTAAATGACTCAGTGCGCTATAGTTGTAAGTGGAATTGTTCATGGAATTTAGACTGTTCAGTTTAAGTTAATCAAATGTTAATGTTAAAAAGTGAAGATTATTGGAGGGATTCTGGGAAGATGGTAGAGTAGGAAGCACCAGGAATCTGGCTTCTCTCCTAGACAACATCTGCACTGGCAGAATCTGTCTGATGTAACTGTTTTGGATTCTGTTGAAGGCCTGCAACTTCCAGGGGAAGACTTGGATGGTAAGTTATGGTTAATTTTGGTCCATTTCAGCTACTATCACAGTAGCAACTATCCATTTCCTTTCCCCAGCCACGACAGGCAGCTGTGCACATGTTCCTGGAGCAGGTTGCACATAACTTAGGGGAGCCAAGCCAGGCAAAAAAGACAGCGCCTTCTAAATATCAGCAATCTGTCCTCTGATAGCTGACTGCTACTTCTGATCACAGAGGTGCAGATAAAGAGGCAGGAGGCTGTTGTTTGTGCAACTCCCCCAGTTGTTTCAAGGCCTCCCTCTGTGGATGAAATTATTTCAAGGGGATTAAAGGGCCAGTGCCCTTCCTGTCCTCTTCATTTTTCACTTTTTTCCCCTTTCAGGAGCCAGGCACTAACAACTAGCACATTTAAAAACAAATGCATATTTGGGGAAAACTGGAAAATGACAATGTATGCCCAGGTAAATGCTCAGAAAAGACCTGAGAAGACTTTAAGTTTGTACCTCAGGCTGATACTCAGTGCAGAGAAAGCTGATAACAATCAGAAAAACTAAATAATAACAAACAACAACAACAACAGACCCTGAGGAAGGGAGGGAATCTGATTTCCAGAGTTACCACATTATTAGATTCAAATGTCCAATGTTCAACCAAAATAAATCACAATACATATAAAAATACAGCAAAGTATAGCCCATTCAAAAAAAATAGATCAACAAAAACTATCCCTGAAAAAGACCTAATGGAAGATAAAATGCTCAAAGAATGAAAGGAAGATGTGGAGAAAGTCAAGAAAATATGTTGTTGAATAAAATGAAAATTTCAATAAAGAGATCTAAAACTTGAAACCATGAAGGAATTCTGGAGCTGAAAAGTACAATAACTGAAAAGAAACTTTCACTAGAGAGATTCAAAGACCAATCTGAGTGGGCAGAAAAAAGAGTCAGTGAACTTGAAGATAAAACAATAGAAATTATCAAGTCTGAGGAATAGGAAAAAAAAATGATGTCCTGTAGGACACCATCAAGAGGATCAAAATATGCATCAAAGGAGTTCAGAAGGCCAAGGGGGAGAGAGAAAGGGACAAAAAGAATATTTAAGGAAATAATGGCTGGTAACTTCCCAAATTTGATGAAAGACATACATATCAGCCTCCAAGAAACTCAACGAACTCCAAGAAGATAAACTCAAAGAGACCCATACCAGGACACATATAATCAAACTTTCAAAAGGCAAAAACAAAGAGAATCCTGAAAGCAGCAAGAGAGAAACAAATCATCCCATACAGGGCATGCTCAATGAGATTACCAGCAAATTTCTCATAAGAAACTTTAGAAGCCAGAAGGCAATGGGCCATATATTCAAAGTACTAAACAAAGTATACTATATCCAACAAAACTATCCTTCAAAAGTAAGAGAGAAATTAAGACATTCTTAGGTAAACAAAAGCTGAGTGGGTTCATGACCACTAGACCTGCCCTGAAAAACAGGGAGTCTGGCAGGGTGAAATGAAAGGACACTAGACAGTAACCCAAAGCTGTATAGAGAAATAAAGATCTCAATAAAGGTAAATACATGGGCAATTATAAAATCTAGTATTATCATAAGAGTGGTCTATAGATTCACTTTTTGTTTTAAGAGATTAATACATTTAAAGAAAAAAGCAATTATTAGTGGAAAGGCTAATATTACTTTAACTTATGGTTTGTGACTTTAAATTTTGTTTTCTACATAATATAAGAAATTAATGCAGTTAAAAAAATCATTGGTTTAGGGGCACCTGGGTGGCTCAGTCAGTTAAGCATCTGACTTTGGCTCAGGTCATAATCTCATGGTCATGAGTTAGAGCCCCAAAATAAATAAGTAAACTTAAAATAAAGATCAGCTTATGTTTTGGGGTATACAATGTACAAAATGTAACTCTGTGACAGCAACAACAGAAATGGGATGGAGATGAGCTGTAAAGGAGCAGAGTTTTTATATGTTACTGAAGATGGTATAAGTTCAAACCAAAGTGTTAAAACTTTAGGATGTTAAATATAAGCCTCATTTCACTGCAATATTTCATCATTTCACTAAATATTTCACTGTATAAAAATCAGCTAAGCACAAAAAAGATATATCCAGCAAAAAAAAGGACAAAAAAAGCTATAAGGCATATACAAAGGATATAGCATAATGACAAAAGAAACCCCTCCTTATGAGTAATTACTTTAAAAGTAAATGGATTAAAGTCTCCAATGAAAAGACAGAGATTGGCAGAATGGCTGAAAATACATGATCCAACTCAATGATGTCTATAACAGAATCACTTGAGATCCAAAGACACAAAGAGATTGAAAATGAAAGAATGGAAAAAGATATTTCATGGGAATAAGTAACCAAAAGAGAACAAGAATGGCTATGCTAATATCAGACAAAATAGATGTTAAACCAAAAAAAGGTTACAAAAGACAAAGGATACTATATATTAATAAAAAGTTCAATATTTCAAGAAGATATGACAATCATAAACATTTACACACCTAATGACAGACCATCAAAATATAAGAAGCAAAAACTGACAGAATTAAAAGGAGAAATAGTCCATTCTACAATGATAGCTGGAGTCTTCAATATCCCACTCACAATAATGGGTAGGACGAGACAGACTAGAACAGACATGTATAGAACACTCTACCCAATAACAATAGCATACACATTCTTCTCAAGTGTATATGGAACATTCTCCAGGATAGATCATATGTTAAGCTGCAGATTAAGTCTCAATAGATTTAAAAGGTAGATATCATACAAATTATCTTTTCTGACTACAATGGGATGAAGTTAGAAATTAATAACAAAAGAAAAATTGAAAAGTTCACAAAATTATGGAAATTAAGCAATACACTATTAAACAACCAATAGATCAAAGAAGAAATCACAAGTGCAATTAGAAAATACTTAGAGACAAATATAAATAAAAACACAACAGGGGCAGCTGGGTGGCTCAGTTGGTTAAGTGTCTGACTCTTAGTTTTGGCTCAGGTCATGATCCCATGGTTCATGAGATTGAGCCCTGCATCAGGCTCTGGAGTGCAGAGCCTGCTTGGGATTCTCTCCCTCTCCCTCTCTCTGACCCTCCCCTGCTCATTCTCTCTCTCTCTCTCTCTCTCTCTCTCTCTCTGTAAATAAATAAACTTAAAAAAAAACCCACAACATACCAAAAACTTTGGTTTTTGGTGTGTGTGTCTGTGTTGATTTAAATTTTTCTTTAGGGGAGGGAACATCACACTTCCACTAAATTAAGAAAAACATTTTTAGAGTCTAGAGGTCTTTTTTTTTTTTTTTACACTTATCATGCCATGAATTCATAGGTAATGGGTTCCAGCAGCTAAGGCTCCTTTCTACTGATTCTCACAAAGTGTGTTTCTCTGGGTGGAGCAGGTTGGTGCTTCAGTTGAACCCAAATACCTTTCTTGTTGACTTCCTTCTTTTTCTGATCATTTTCCTTCACATGTTTCAGGAAGCAATCTCACCTCTCAGAGTGCTCAACACACTCATTTAAGCTCAACACATACATTAAAATTCTCATGGCAAGAATCACACCCTTAACATGTTTGTTTACAACAATGCCAACAGCATGCTGGGTAACATTTGTGGGACATTCCTTTTTGAATAGTGCCTATTCCATTGATGTCTACAATATCACCTTTCTTGTCGATTCACAAGTATGTGGCCAAAGGAACAACTCTGTTTTCTAAAAGGCCTAGAGAACATATAGCAGGTGACTCATCTTTCCCTTTGTGTTGGTCATTCTAGCAAATTACCAGAAGATGGTGGTTCTAGCCAAAAGGCCCATATCAAAACTTTGGGGATGCAATGAATGTGGTACTAAGGGGTAAATTTATAGCTGTAAATGCTCACGTTAAAAAGAAAATAAGATAGGGTGCCTGGGTGGCTCAGTCAGTTGAGCATCTGACTTCAGCTCAGGTCATAATCTTGCATTCGTGGGTTTGAGCCCCACATTGGGCTCTGTGCTGACAGCTCAGAGCCTCGAGCCTGCTTCAGATTCTGTGTCTCCCTCTCTCTCTGCTCCTCCCTTGCTCACACTCTGTCTCTCTCTGTCTCTCAGAAAAATAAAACGTTAAGAAAATAAGAAAAATCTGAAACCAACAACCTAACTTTACAACGTAAGTAACTAGAAAAAGAACAGGGGCACCTGGATGGCTCAATTAAGCATGCAAATCTTGATTTCAGCTCAGGTCATGATCTCACAGTTTGTGCTGACAGAATGGAACCTTCTTGAGATTCTCTCTCTGCCCCTCCCCTGTTCTCTCTTTCTCTCTCTCTCTCCCTCTCTCTCTCTCTTTCTCTCTCAAAATAAGTAAATAAACTTAAAAAAAAGAACAAACTAAACCCAAAGCTAGCAGAAGGGAGGAAATAACAAAGATTAGAGCAGAGATAAACTAAATAGAAAATAGAAAAACAGTAGAGAAAATCAATGACACCAAAACTTGGTTTTTCAAAAAGACCAACAAAATTGACAAATAGTTAGATGGACTACGAGAAAAATGACAGAAAACTCAAATTACTAAAATCAGAAATGAAAGTGGAGTGTTACTACCTGACAGGAAAAAAAGGCTTATAAGAGAGTACTATGAACAATTGTACACCAGCAAGTTGGATTACCTAGATGAAAAAATTCTTAGAAACACAATACCTACTCAAGACTAGAATATCTGAATAGTCCTATAACTAGTAAAAAGATTGAATCTGTAGTCAAAAATCTCCCAACAGGACACGAGGCTGGCTCAGTCAGTAGAGCATGCAACTACTGATCTTGGGGTCATGGGTTCAAGCCTTACGCTGGGTGTAGAGATTGCTTGAAAATAAAATAAAATCTTTTTTTAAAAATCTCCCAATAAAGAAAAGCCCTGGACCTAATGACTTCACTGATGAATTTTACCAAACATTTAAAGAAGAATTAGTACCAATCCTTCTCAATTTTTTTTAATTTAAGAGGAGGAAAGATGACTTTTTTTCCCTTAAGATTTTATTTTTAGGTACTCTCTACACCCAACACTGGGCTGGAACTCACAACCCCAAGATCCAGAGTCACATGCTCTACTGACTGAGCCAGCCAGGTGCCCTAAAGAGGAAACACCTCTTAACTCATTCTATGAGGCCGATATTACCAAAGCCAAAGATATTACAAAAAAAAGATAACTACAGACTAATATCTCTTATAAATATTGATGCAAAACAAAATCCTCAACAAAATGTTAGCAAATAAAATTCAGCATATTAAAAGGATTATAAAGGTGCCTGGGTGACTCGGTCAGCGGAGCATCCAACTCTTGATTTAGCCTCAGGTCATGATCTCACAATTCATGAGGTCAAACCTTATGTCAAGCTCTGCACTGACAGCCGAGAGTCTGCTTGGGATTCTCTCTCTCTTCCTCTCTCTGCCTCTCTCTCTCTCTCTCTGTCTCTCTAAAAACAAATAAATGAACTAAAAAAAAAAAGGATTATACACCATGACCAGGTGGGATTTATTCCTGGAATGCAAAGTTGATTCAACATATGAAAATCAATCAATGTAATATGCCACACATCAACAGAATGAAGGGGTGAAAAAGACACGTGATCATCTCAATTGATGCAGAAAAAGCATTTGACAAAAATCAACACACTTTCATGATAAAAACACCCAAAAAACAAGAATAGAAGGGAACTACCTCAACATAATAAAGTCCATATATGAAGAGCTCACATAAATACCATACTCAATGGTAGCTAAAGCTTTTCCTCTAAGATAAGGAATTCTCAAAGAATCCCCACTTTCACCACTTCTATTCCACATAGTATGAGAAGTTTTAGCCAGAGCAATTAGGCAAGAAAAAAAATAAATGGTATCCAAATTGGAAAAAAGAAATGAAATTATCTTTGTTTGCAGATGACATGATCTTATATGATCTTATATATGTCAACTCACATACACGCAAAGTTGCTAAAACTAATGAATTCAGTAAAGTAGCAGGATACAAAGTCAACATGCAAAAATCACTAGCATTTCTATATGCAAATGATGACCAATCTAAAAAACCAAGTTACAAAACCTATTTCATTTACAATAGCTTCAAAAAGAATAAAATACTTAGGAATTAACTTAACCAAGGAGGTAAAAGACTTGTACAATGAGAACTACAAAACATTGCTGAAAAAATTAAAGACATAAATAAATGAAAACACATTCCATGTTTGTGGATTGGATTATTTAATATTGTTAAAATATAAATATTACCCAAGGTGATCTACAGATTCAATGGAATCCCTATCAAAATCCCAATGGTATTTTTTGCAGAAATAGGAAAATCATCACTAAAATATACATGGAATCTCAAGAGACCCAAAGAGCAAAAACAATCTTGAAAAAGAAGAAAATGAAGAATTCACACTTGCTGATTTCAAAACTTACTACAAAGCTAATGTAATCAAAACAATGTGGTATTGGCATAAAGACAAACATATAGACCAATGGAAGAGAATAGACACCCCAGAAATAAACCTTCATACATGTATTTTTTTTCAAATGATTTTGACAAGGGTGCCAAGACCACTCAATAGGGAAACAGTCTTTTGTACAAATGGTGCAGGGAAAACTGGATGTCCACATACAAAAGAATGAAGTTAGACCCTTACCTGTTAAATCAAAATGGATCAAGAACCTAAACATAAGACCTAAAACAATAAAAATCTTAAAACAAAACACAGTAAGAAAGCTTCACAACACTGGTTTGGCAATGATTTCTTAGATATGACATCAAAGGCATAGGTAATAAAAGAAAAAATAAACACACACTGAACATCATATGATCACAAAAAGACAATTACTGTATGATTCTACTTACATGAGGTACTTAGAGTAGACAAAATCATAAAGACAAAAAGTAGAATGGTCATTGCCAGGGGTTGGAAGTAGGGGAGAATGGAGAGCTTTTGTTTAATGGGTATAGAGTTACATATAGTTTTAAAAGATGAAAAGGTTAAAAAGATGGATAATAGATGGTAATAGTTACACAACAATGTAGATGTATTTAATACAACTGAACTGTACACTTAATGGTTAAAATGGTAAATTTTGTTATATGTACTTTATGACAATAAAAACGTGCTCCCCAAAAGTAAAGATCATTGTCTTTGTTTTACTATATTATAAATAATCAAACAAAAGTATAAGATGAAATTAAAGAAAAGCAATAAGTAAGATTTTCAAATTTATTTAGATTCAAAATAGAAAAATAAAAATTGTAATTCAAACTTAAAAATCATAAGAAAAATTAGATTTTGACATTGATTACTTTAATAAACTAATATTTAAAATTCTAGTAACTCTGCATAGCCTTTTTTTCTGTGCCCTCAAATATAAAAACATACAAACTTGCAACATGTTACTTCTTGCAACTGTCCCCAGCCAGCCTGTCCATTTCTATGACATGAAATGTAATGGGGTCTCCTCAGCCCCAGAACCCTCCACATTGCCCATCTTAAAGCTCCCGTTGCTAACTCTGAGCTTTAGTAAAGGAGAAATTTGTCCCATATGCCTTCCTTACACCTCTTCCTGAAGGATTTCTCCACCCTTTCCCTTCCATTATTAGCTCTGTGACACCTCAGGAATCCCAGCTCTCACATTGCCCCAACCCTTGAAGGAAAAGAGGTTGATGATCAACGCTGACTCTCAAAAATATTTACTGACACCTTCTGTGTCAAGCCCTTGGCAGGGTGTGTCCCCATGTTACCACACTTAACCGCTCACATCTACCCTGTGAGGCAAGCATCAGCATCCTCATTTTACAGTGGAAAAAGACTCAGCTTAAGCAACTGGCCCAGCTAGCAAGTGATCGAAAATAGAAATGGTCTTGGACATAGCCTAAGCAACACAGATATACCTTGACTGGTCCTCCACTTATCAAATTTTTACCATCTGGTTGATCCTTATACCCCATCTCCAGATTCCTCTGACCCATCCCCTCCCAGCCTCCAGGACTCTGCCTATGCCTGTCACCCTCAACATTCCTCTATAGACAAGATGCTCACCAAAGGAGGGAAGATTCTGGCCCAATTTGCAGGTGAGAGAGAAGGTTGTCACAGCCCTTGCTCTTCAAGAATAACTTCAGAGTTGCCCTTAAAACCATGAAGGTGAGGAGGGTCAGGAGAAGCAGGTGTAAGAGAAGGGGAAGCCCCGCCACAAACCCACTCTCTTCCTCTCCCAGTCGAGGAAGCCTTCAGAAGCAGAGGGAGTGTGGAAAAGATGAGTCAGATATATTTCCCTTTGCAACACAGAATCAAACTCTCCATCTGTGACTTCAGATAAATCCCAAGTAAGCCCAAGCAATAGCTCGCAGGGTGTGACAGCAACACGCCTACAGCACAAGGTATCCCTTTCCAAATCTGGGGAAAACCACTGCCTCTCTCAAAAGCCAACATGCTGCATGAACAATGAACAATTAGAAAATGAAACTAAGACAATGATTTCATTTACAATAGCACAAAAAAGAATAAAATACTTAGGAATAAACAATGAGAAAAGTGTAAGACTTGTACACTGAAAATTATAAAATGTTGAAAGATAGTAAAAGAGACCTAAATAAAAGGAAAGATATCTTGTGTTCATGGATTGGAAGATTTATTAGTATTAGGATGACAATACTCCCCCAAATTAATGTATGATCTAATCCAATCCCTATAAAAATTCCAACTGCCTTGTTTAGCAGAAATAGACACAAGCTAATCCTAAAATTCATATGGAAATGCAAGAGACACCAAATAGCCAAAATTATCTTCAAAAAGCAGAAGTCAGAGGACACACACTTTCTGATTTCAAAAATTAATACAAAGCTACAATAGTTAAAATAGTGTGGTACTGACATAAAGACAGACATATAGATCAATGGAATCAATTCAACAGTCCAGAAATCAATCCATATATCTATAGTCAATTGATTTTAACAAAAATGCCAAGGGGTGCCTTGGTGACTCAGTTGGTTAAGCATCCAACTTTGGCTCAGGTCATGATCTCATGTTTTGTGAGTTCGAGCCCCGCATTGGGTTCTGTGCTGACAGCTCAAAGCTTGGAGCCTGCTTCCGATTCTGTGTTTCCTTCTCTCTCTGTCCCTCCCCCACTTGTGCTCTGTCTCTATCTGTCTCTCAAAAATAAATAAATGTAAAAAATTTTTTTTAATTTTTTTAATGCCAAGACCATTCAATGTGAAAAGAAATGGCTTTTCAACAAATGGTGCTGGGACAATGTATATCCACAGGCAAAAGAATGAAGTTGGACTCCTACCTCAAACTGTATACAAAAATTAACTCAAAATCAATCCAAAAAAATAAATGTAAGAGCTAAAACCATAAAAATGTTAGAAAGAAACAGATATAAATCTGCTTGACCTTGGATCAGACAACAATTTCATCCAACACCAAAATCAAAAGAAAAAAATGGCCACAAAAGAAATTGGACTTTATCAAAATTAAAAACTTTTATGTATCAAGGATACTATCAGAAAGTGAAAAAACAACCCACAAATGGAGAAAATATTTGCAAATCATATATCTGATAAGGGTCTAGTATCCAGAATATATAAAGAATCTCTTACGACTCAACAAAAAAGACAAATAATCCAATTTAAACATGAACAAAGGAATAGATATTTCTCAAAGAAAATATACAAATGGTCAGTAAGCACATGAAAAAATGCTCAGCACCATTAGTCTTAGGGATACGCATATCAAAACCATAATGAGACACCCCTTCATTCTAACTGGGATAGCTATAATTTTTTAATGGAAATTAACATGTGTTTGTAAGCATGTAGAGAAACAAGAATCTTCATGTACCATCAATGGGAATGCAGAATGGTTCAGTTGCTATGGAAAACAGTTGGTCAGTTCCTCAAGAAGTTAAACATAGAGTTACCACATGACCCAGCAATTCCAATCATAGGTATATACCCAACATATGTTCACACAAAACTTGTACATGAATGTTGATAGCAGTATTATTCATAATAGTCAAAAACCGGAAATAACCCAAATGTCCATCAACTGATAAATGTATAAACAAAATGTGGTATATCCATCAATGGAATATTGTTCAGCCATAAAAAGAAATGAAGTACTGATGATATATGCTACAACATAGATAAACCTTGAAGATATTATGCTAAAGTGAGAGAAGCCACGTACAAATGGCCACATATTTATTATATGATCCAATTTACATGAAATGTTGAGAATAGGCAATTCTATAGGGGAAAAAAACAGCTTAGGGGGGTGGAGGAGGGCAGAGAGCAGAGGGAACAAGTGGGACTAACTGCCAATGAGTATGAATTTTCTTTTAAGAGAGATAGGAATGTTCTCGAATTAGATAGTGGTGCTATTTGCCCAACCTTGTGAAAATGCTAAACACAACTTAAGTGTACATTATTAAATGGTTAAACTTTTCTTTGAGAGAGAGAGAGAGACAGAGAGAGAGAGAGCAGGAGAGGGGCAAAGAGAGAGCAAGAGAGAATCTTAAGCAGGTTTCATGCCCAGCGCAGAGCCTGACACCAGGCTCAACCTCACAACTGTGAGATCATGACCTGAAACAAAAATCAAGAGTTGGACACTTAACCGACTGAGCCACCCAGGTGCACCCATTATAAAATAGTTAAAATGTTTAATTTTATCTCAACTTAAAGAGTCAACATGCACCAAGGAGTCCTTCAGTCTGGGCTCGAGGTGAGTATAGATCTTAGAGAGGCATCTGGTGCTGAAACAGAGGAGCTAAAGGTCAGCTAAGTCCCAACTTCCAGCTCACAAATGAGCTAAGAAAGACCACCTTTGAGCAGGTCTGAAGTGTGCTGAGGCTCGTTAAGGTGGGGGGACAGGAATGACTTCCCCTGCCACAAGGCGGCTTTTCTCAGCCCCTAGGGCAGATGGCGAACATCTGAAGGGATCCACGGGATTGTGCAGGTTGGGTCACAAAGCAGAGGACTTTGTAAAGAGGAGCCGAGAGTGGACTTTAGAACACTGGTGGCGTCACAAGGATACAGACGTCACCAAAGAGGAGATAAAAGCAGCCAATGATGGTGGAAGACATTTGCCCTCACTGGCAATCAAAAGAACATACACGAAAACAACAATGAGATAGCATTTTCCCCCAATTAGATTGTCTGAAATGGTTTGCTAATATGAAATTTGGCAGGTTGTGAGGAAATCTGTGTTCTCATTCCACCGCTGGTGGGTGTGTGAGTTGGTAGAGACACTTTGGAGGGCAACTTGCCAGTATGTATTAAAGTGAAAAATATTCATACCCTATGACTCAGCGATTCTAATGCCCAATATTCTGAAGACACACTCCCACATGCACAGGGAGGTATGAGATGTTTATACGACACCATTTGTTATAATGAAATGTTGCAGGGGGCGGCGGAGTGCTCATGAACAGGAGAATGGCTAAAAAGCCTATATACATCCATTGTCTATTTAACAAAATTAGTATCTTTATAACATAAAATGATCTCCAAGGCATGTTATTGGATTTAAAAAGCAAATTCTAGAATGATGTATATCATTTATGAGAAAACAAAACCAGAAACACAAGTGTGCTGAGGCCCTTGGAGATTTCTGAGGGGAGGCTGAGATGCTAGGTCAAGTAAGAATCCTTTCTTTATCCGGGGCGCCTGGGTGACTCAGTCGGTTAAGCACCCAATTCTTGATTTCAGCTCAGGTCATGATCTCACAGTCATTAGATTGAGCCCCTCATTGGGCTCCGCTGAACGCGTAGCCTGAATAAATAAACATTTAAAAAAAAATCTTTTCTTTACCCGGACAAAGATGAGCTTTAAAAAGCAACACATAAAGAACGTAAAATCACCAAGCTTGGGGCTGTTTCACTTCCAAGAGATAATTTTTTGTTGTTTCATTTTTTGTTTTGGGGGTTTTTTTTAGCTTCTTTTTTTGTTAAGTTTTACGTATTAGATAATCTCCACACCCAGTGTGGGGTCGAACTCACAACCCCGAGATCGAGAGTTGCACCCTCTTCTAACTGAGCCAGCCAAGCATCCCCCAAGAGATACTTTTCTAATAAGTGGAGAAAACCAATGCATGATTTATTCCTCAGGCTTTATATCTTATTCTGTGTTAGGAGAATTACTGCCGGTTTGTGTAATATTTCTTTTAGAGAAAAGAGGTAAACTACCATGCCCCAAATAAGAAAGGAAAAGTTAAAATCAGGCGTCCTCCCTGTCAATTATCTCAGGTATGAAAGAGGGGCGTAAGCCCTTGCCAGGGAGAAGTGGTGACCACCTGGGGCACATGAGGCTTTTCACCCACCTCCTGGGAGACAAGATCTCTTATATTGCTCAATAGTATGGTTTTGTTTGCTTGCTTATATATTTTTTATTGTGCTAAAATTTCATGACATAAAATTTACTATTTTAGCTGGTTTTTAAGCACACAATTCAGTGGCATTAAGTACATTCACCTGGTTGTGTGATAGTGTGTCTTTGAGACTCCTCAGTATTAGTGGGTGTGGCTGCCTGTAGGCCATTTGTTTTCATTTCTCCAAAGTGTTCCACCGGGTGAATATTCCACTGGGTGAACATACCACAATTTATTATCCAATCTACCATTTATGGACCTATGGGTTCTTTTTTTCCATTTCATTTGCTGTTACAAATAGTAGTGCTTGAACATTCTTGAACCTGTCTCCTGGGGCACATGTGCAAGAATTCTTAGTGCATATAACTACTGGGAGAATGGATGGGTTTTACTTATTTAATTTTCTAGAAAGAGACCTATGAATGTATTCCTTGTATAATGAAATTTCAATTTAGAAAAAGGAAAGCAAAGAAAGAAATTGGGATGGTTTCATAAAGCAAAAGAGCAGGGAACAATCTCTGTGAGATAGGAAGCAGAAAGGAACAGGACGAACAACTGAGACGTGTCTGCAGGCTGAGCTCAGAAGGTATCATCAGGCATAAATTCAATCCAACGCATGTACCACACACCAAATATGTGTCTGGCTTTGTAAATGCTAGAGTGAGCAGTGGACTGGAACTCAGAAGACCTAGGCTCTCTCTTAACTTTGCCACAAAGAGCAAGTTATTTCTCTTTGGCCAGTGGTTCTGACATCTGTAAGATGAGAAGATATACCCAGAGGATCAGAAACCTTCCATCCAGCTCTGCTAGCTTGGGATCCTAAGCTGATTGAAGTAGGAAGACAGAGGCTTGCCAGGAGTAGTTCTAATCTAGGGTCCAGAGAGAAAAGAAAAGAACTCTGCCTTTCCAGGATCGAAAAAAAAAAAGGACCAAAGACAATTACTGGGTCCAGCTCTAGTGAGCCAGCAGAAATGATGTGATGATAAATGTTTAACAGCTGACTCTCTGGGACGGGGAGCCCTTGGTTTATAGTGGCATTTACTCATTTATATGGTTGTAAATACTCCCACCAAAGCCAATTTCCAGCTACCAATGTGTCACCAGCTCATAAAATCCTTGACAATTTAACAATCAGGCTTTGGCTCGACAGTACTGTCTCTAGCACACCTCTGGGAAGCAAACTAGCCCTAAAAGGTAGGACTCAGATGACACCCCCATAGGCCAGAAGGAGAAATGCAGACAAACCACTCATAGGACTCACAGTGCTTTAGACTCAGTTAAAGTCTGGGGAGATAGGACTTGCATCCTCTTACTGGGAAGATCACTAGACTGGTTGTGTGTACAGGACCCAGGAGCCCATTGTGAGGGGAAACATCTCCCAGCCCCTTGGAAAGTCACTCTTCCACATTATGAAGAACCTTCTGAGAATGAGTGGAGCAGACACGCTGCACACACACAGCCTGGTCTCTTTAGCAAGTGGTTCTGTCACTTCCATGCTCCTTTGATTCAGTTCCCAGGTTAACTGGCTATTCTTCCAGTCCCCTTTCTTGAGACTTGCAGCCTCAAACACCAAGAAAGGAAGGAAAGGAATAAACATTTTTTGAGTACCCACATGTGGCAAGGCATTCCATTTATGTCATTACACTTAAGTCTCCCAACATGCTGCATAGTACGTGACACTAGTCCCAAGTCTCAATTCAGAGAGATTCCGGGACTCACCCAAGATGATGCACATAAGAGCTGGCAGAGATACTTCTGGACCACTCGTGTGTGTGATTCTGAAAGCCATGCTCTCTCCACCTAACCTGGGATCCTCCATTCTCTGGGTGTGGGGCCCAGGACTCCTCACTGTCTCTTCCCTTGCCCTGGTGTCTTTGAGAATTTCCCGTTACTGGTTTTGCCCTTTGCTGGCTCCATGACTGACAGAAAACCCTAGTCAGCACTCCAATCTTACACATGTCAGTTTACATAATATCTGATTTCAGAAATTAGCTTTTGGGGCACCTGGGTGGCTCAGTCGGTTGAGCATCTGACTTCAGCTCAGGTCATGATCTCACATTTCATGGGTTCGAGCCCCACATCAGGCTCTGTGCTGATCGCTAGCTCAGAGCCTGGAGCCTGCTTCAGATTCTGTGTCTCTTTCTCTCTCTGTCCCTCCCCTGTTCATGCTCTGTCTCTCTCTGTCTCTCAGAAATGAATAAATGTAAAAAAAGAAAGAAAAAAGAAATTAGCTTTACCCTAAACCAAAATTAATTCTTTAAAGCATATATCACAGAAAATCAGGAGAGGTAACAAGCTCTAAAGAAAATAGAGCACTCAGGAAGGGGAGGGCCACCACAGCACCCTATGAAACTGGGGTTTCCAGCTCCTACAACAACAACAAAAAGCCTTGAAATGCTATAGAACATTCTTTTACATGCAGAGTTAAGCTCTCAGCAAATAAAGGAAACTCCCAGGTACTAGAGAAGCAGGCAGAACTGGAAATAACTGGGGTAAGGGCATGAGCCAATGAGGGGCTCTGGTCACCTAAGGACTGAAGTTTCAACGCCCACATGGTTCCAGGAGAGAAGACATTGTGCCCCACCAACACCAGAAATTGGAAAAGACACACTCCCACACAAAGCTAGAAACCTTTAAGGGAAATCTAGAAAACTCCACTCTACAACACAGAGTCTCAACAAGGAAGCTTGCCTGCCTCTGTCTATCTGCCTTCTGGGTGAGCAAAAAATTATCTTGAAAATTTCTAACTACAGGTCTGTGATCACCTAGGTTTAGGGTTCAAATTTATATGACCGTGATTGAGAAACCCCCTCCACCTCTGAGAAAATAACAGATAAATTGGTCTCAGGTCAATACCATTCCCTAGAATGTCTGATAAAATCAACTGCAAAACCACCTTGAAGGGACATACCCTCAACCTGGGCCACCAAGTATCCCAACAGAAAAAGCTTTGTTGAAGATAGACTTGTGATTCAAAATTAGAAAACACACCCAACCGGGGTACATACATGGCTCAGTCAGTTGAGCATCTGACTTCAGCTCAGGTCAGGATCTCATGGTTCATGAGTTCAAGCCCCAAATCAGGCTCTCTGCGGTCAGCACAGAGCCCACTTTGGATCCTCTGTCTCCCTATCTCTCTGCCCCTTCCCCACTCATGCTCTCTCTCTCTCTCTCAAAACTAAATAAACATTAAAAGGAAACACACCCAAACTAGAGCACCTTTTTCATCTAAATCAGTCATTAAAACCAAATATTTGAACTTAGACTCAGATCCACTGGTCACTATATATAAAGTGTTGAAGCAATATTTTATGAAAATAATAAAGCATATTAAATCATATTGCTTTTACTAAATATATTATTACTAATATATTGTTATACTGTATAAAATGTCATTATATATTATTTTAATGAAAGCAAAAGAATCTTTTATGTTGTAAATAAGTAAATGTAATATTATCTTCAATATTGCTATCCCCAACTTTACCTCATCATTTTTGTATTTTTATATGTGACTTATGTTGTCTCATCCTTTTTAATGTCTATATACTTATATAGAATTTGTATTTGAATAATGATCTATGAACATAATTTACTTAAAAACATCGCATATATTTGGGGATATATGCTCAAAGTCATTTGATCGATGAAGTACAAAATCAAAAAAGTTTGGAGACCACTGATTTAGAAATATACATATATTTTCCCTAGTGCTTATGGGACATTTACAGCCACAGTCTAGACCACAGAGTAAATCACAAACCAGAGGATCTATATGTATTAGTTTTCTATGGCTGCTCTAACAAATTACCACAAACTGTTAGCTGAAAAGAATCCAAATTTACTATCAGAGCTCTGTAGGTCAGAAGTTGGAAATTAATCACACTAGGCTAAAATCAAAGCATAAGCAGCCTGCATTGCTCCCCCATTCTCCCTGGAGGCTCCAGAGAGAATCAGTTTCCTTGGTCTTTCTAGTTTCTGGAAGCCTTCCACATCCATGACCCTCTTCTTCCAACTTCAAACTCAGCAATAACAGGCTGACTCCTTCTCCTGCTGCCACCCCTCTGGTCCTCTCCTCTGCCTCTCTCTTTCCCTTATAAGGACCAGTGCTGTTGTATTGGGTCCACCTGAATAGTGCAAGATAATCTCCCCATCATCTCAGGGCCAACTGATCAGTCATCTTGATTCTGTCTGCAACTTTGACTCCCCTTCGCCATGAAACATATTCAGTTCCGGTGATCATCATTGGAGGGCCAATATTCTGCCTACCATATTACACATAGAGCTGACATTCTCTGACCACAATGAAATAAAACCAAAATTGACAAAAAGGAAACATTTTAAACCTCATTGATCTGGAAAAATTTTTTAATTTTTTAATGTTTATTTATTTTTGAGACAGAGAGAGAGAGAGAGCTCACAAGTGAGCAGGGGAGGGGCAGAAAGAGGGAGATAGAGGATCCGAAGCAAGCTCTGAGCTGTGATCAGAGAGCCCAAATCAGGACTCAAACTCATGACCATAAGACCATGCCCTGAGCGGAAATCAAGAGTCATCGGACGCTTACCTGACTGAGCCACCCAGGCGCCCCTGAAAAAATTTTTTTAATTCTATATGTTATGCAATGCTCACCACCATAAGTATAGTTACCACCCATCACCATCCAGTGTTATTGCAATATTATTGACTATACTCCATATGCTGTACTTTTAATCTCTTATAAGTTATAATTTTTAGTTGTACTATAACTGGAAGTTTGTACCTTTTAATCCCCTTTACCTATTTCACTCATCCCTCCACCCTCATCCCCTCTGACAGCAACCAGTTTGTTTTCCATATTTCTAAGTCCATTTCTATTCGCTGTTTGTTTGTTTATTTATTTTTTTTGTTAACATTTATTTATTATTGAGAAACAGAGAGAGACAGAGTATGAGCATGGGAGGGGGGGAGAGAGAGGGAGACACAGTATCTGAAGCAGCCTCCAGGCTCTGAGCTGTCAGCACAGACCCTGATGAGGGGCTCGAACCCACAAGCGGTGAGATCATGACCTGAGTCGAAGTTGGATGCTCAATCGACTGAGCCACCCAGACTCTCCATCGCTGTTTGTTTTTTAGATTCCACATATAAGTAAAATCACATGGTCTTTGTCCTTCTCTGCCTGACTTATTTCATTTAGCATAATACTCTCTGTCTAGGTCTATTCATGTTGCAAATGGCAAGATATCATTCTTTTTATGGATGAGTAATATTCCATTGTATATATATCACATCTTCTTTATTCATTCATCTATCGCTGGACACTTGGGCTGCTTTCATATCTTAGCTATTGTAAATAATGCTGCTATTAAACATAAGAATGCATATATCTTTTCAAATTAATGTTTTCAGTTTCTTTGGGTAAATACCCAAAAGTAGAATTACTGGATCGTATGGTACTTCCATTTTTAATTTTTTGAGGAATCTCCATACTATTTTCCATAATGGTTGCACCAATTTACCCTCCTAAAGGAAGGTAGTACATGAGCATTCTCTTCTCCACATTGTCACCAACACTTGTTATATCTTCTTTTTGATACTAGCCATTTTGACAGGTGAGAGGTGATATCTCATCATGGTTTTGATTTGCATTTCCCTGATGGTTAGTGATATTGAGCATCTTTTCATATGCCTGTTGGCCTTCTTGGAAAACATGTGTAATCGGGTCCTCTTCCCACTTTAAACCAGATTATTTGGATTTTTTGGTGTTGAGTTGTATAAGTTCTTTATATTTTTTTGAAATTAACCCCTAATTGGATAAATCGCTTGCAAATATCTTCTCCCATTCAATAGTTGCTTATTCATTTTGCTGATAGTTTCCTTTGCTGTGCAAAAGTTTATTATTTTGGTGTAGTCCCAGTAGTTTGATTGTTTGTTTGTTTGTTTGTTTGTTTTGAGAGAGAGAGGGTAGGGAAGAGGGGCAAAGAGAGAGAAAGAGAGAATCTTAAGCAGGCTCCACACTCAGCTCGGAGCCCGACACAGGGCTTAATCCCATGACTCCAGGATCATGACCTGAGCCAAAATCGAGAGTCAGACGTTCAACAGACTGAGCCACCCAGGCATCCCTCATTAGCTTATTTTTGCTCTAGTTTCCCCTGCCTAAGGAGACATAGCCATAAATATGTTGCTAAGTTTGATCTCCAAGAGATTATTGCCTAGGTTTTCTTTTAGGAGTTTTATGGTTTCAGGTCTCACATTTAGGTCTTTAATCCATTTCGAGTTTACTTTTGTGTTTGATGTAAGAAGTGATGTAGAAATTTTAACACTTTTTTTTAAGTTTATTTATTTATTTTGAGAGAGAGAATGAGAGAGAAAGAGAGAGAGAGAGCGCGATCAGGGGAGGGGCAGAGAAAGAGAGAGAATCTCAAGAGCCCTCACATGGGGCTCAAATCATAAAACCATGAGAGCATGACCTAAACCAAAATCAAGAGTCAGACATTTAACCAATCAAGCCACCCAGGCACCCCAATGATGTGGAAAATTTTAAATGTACTTATAAACAATATATAGTTCAAAAATAAATAACAATGGGAAAAATAGTAAGTCAACATAATGAAAACACAATATAGCAAACTTATGATTTAATATGTTTTATTATTTTCACAAAATCTTGCTTCAGCATAACCAAAATAGTTCTTGGAGGGAAATTTATAGCCTTAAATGCAAACATTATAAAAGAAAATTTTTAATTAATAAACTGAGTATCCAATTCAAGAAGTTAAAAAAAGAATGGCAGAATAATCCCAAAGAAAGTAAAAGGAAAGAAATAATTTAAAAGTTACACCAGAGGCGCCTAGATGGCTCAGTCAGTTAAGTGTCCAACTCTTGATTTTGGCTCAGGTCATGATCTCATGGTCCATGAGATCGAGCTCCATATCAGGCTCTCTGAAGACAGCATAGAGCCTACTTGGGATTCTCTCTCTCTCTCTTTCTCTCCCTCTCTCTCTCTGCCCCTTCCCCATTTACACCTGTCTTTGCTCTCTCTCTCAAAATAAATAAGCATTTAAAATAAAACTAAACAATTAAACAATTAAAAGAAATAAAAATTACACGAGAGTAAAATATAACAGAAAGCAAAGAAATAATGGAAAAACACAATGAACTCAAAACGAATTGAAGCAATTAATAATTAGATATATTTCTTGCAACTATATCAAGAAAAAATGAGGAAATTATAAGTAAACAATAATAGAAATGAAAAAAAGAAAATAACTATGATCTAGTAGTGATTTTAAACATTTCCACCCATAAATCTAAAAGAGATTAAATAGATAATCTCCCAGAAATATATAAACCACTAAACTGACTTAGAAGAAATTGAAAACCTGAATTAAATCAGCAGTGAAAAACTTACACTCAAAATACACACACGTACACAACACACACACACACACACACACACACACACACACACACACACATTCTTCCAAGACTTCAAGGACCAGATCATCCCTATTTTATATCAGTTGTATATAAGAAAAGCTGTTATGGCTCAAGAAGATAAGTGGCCAAATCAAAAATAGGGTGGTGTCTAGAAACTTAAACCAAAAGAACAAACAGTTCTCAGGAAGGTAGAGAGCTGTCAGACCCACATACTTCCTGGTTAAAGCACTCCTCACCCCTTAAGGGACACGCATCTGTATTGCACCCTATCTCTCCCCTTCATGATGCTGCAGTAATGGCCTTTACTAAAAACTTTACATTTGTCTTTGAGATTATTTGGTCAATTTCTGATTCTGTCACTGGTGTGTCAATTACATGAGGGCAGAAATCACATTTTTTTTTCATCTTTTTGATGCATTATCTGGCATAGAATGGACGTGCAAAAGATTCTTGTTGAGGAGTGGAATTTAGGAGGTCAATGTGCCCTTGGGCTCCCTTAAATTTTAAATTTATAATTGCAGATAGAACTGTCAAGGAATAAGGCTGAGGATAGACCACCTAATACTCAGCAAGTACCTTAAGTGCCAGGAGATGCCAGGAGCTGGAGATGAGAAACTGAAAAGTTGCAGAGGTTAGAAGAAATGCCCACAAACGCTTGGTCCCCTTTGAGACCCAAACCAGACTGAGGAGTCCCAAGAATGCAAATTACAGAACTGGGAAGTGAGTTCACCCCACTGCCCTGCCCACTTGGCTACTTGGTCTCTCAAAGAGTGGCTGGGAAGGAAGACCTAAAGTGGTGGGCAAGGAGGGAGGGAGGGGAAGGGGGGTGTCATCAAAGAAAGGCAGGAATGGAGGACAAAGGAATGGAGTGGGGGACAAAGAAGGCTAGAAAAACTAAGGTCTTTGGCTGATAAGGATCAGGAATAGTGATTTCTGATGCCTATGTAATGTAACAGAACTCCCTTCTAATGAAAGATCTCAGAGAGAGTTTGTTCCACTGAGTACTTTGACTGATCACAGATTTATAAAGGGCCAAGACTGATTTGGAGATTAGGGGCTGAAGACAGATTAGGTATGCTGCCAGACAAAACATTTCTGAAAGGTAGTCTGTGACAGAAAAGGGTGGGGTGGGGGCCATGTCAGCAAATAGCGCCTTAACTGCCTTGTAAGGTAGCAAGATCACTGATTAATCTCTGGGGTGGGAAGGACCAATGAGAATAAGAATATCCAAAATGCAATTTTCGATTGTATCTTTATGATATATAAACCTTCAGGGGCTCCTAGGTGGCTCACTCGGTTGAGTGACCAACTTCGGCTCAGGTCATGATCTCATGGTTCATGAGTTCAAGCCCCCGCATGAGGCTCAGAGCCCCCTTCAGATCCTCTGTCCCCATCTCCCTCTGTCCTTCCCCCATTCGCTCTCTCACGTGTTCTCTCTCTCTCCCTCTCTCAAAAATAAACATTAAAAAAAAAAAAACCTTCAGTAAAAGCTTTGCCACACCTAACAGGCTTCTGTTTATAGTTGGTTTGGAGGAAAATACAAGAAAGCCCTGTGTTCCAAATTTGGAACCTGTGGCAAGGCAGAGGTAAGGGAACAGCCAGGAGCATAGAAGCAGGAACAGGACTTTAGCTGAAAGAGGAGTCAGAATGAGAGGTGACCATAACAGCTGACCTATTGGAATTTATCCAGTACAGTCCTATCTCCTCTCCACTCTGTCCAGGACCTGCCCTGCTTGGAAGGTGAGCAGTGTCTTACCTAGATGTCGAGGGGCAGAGTGGCCCCAGCTGACTTCCAGGCTATGGCCACTGCTCCAGATCGAGGGTGAGTCAGGCCCTCAAAAGTAATGAAAATCAGGGGTGCCTGGCTGCCTCAGTCAGTAGAGCATGCAACTCTTGATCTCAGGGTTATGAGTTCAGGCCCCACATTGGGCATGGAGCCTACTTTAAAAAAAAAAATGTAACAAACATCATCAAAAGAAGTCTTCTGTGAGCCTGTCTCTGTAGATGCAAGAAAAGGAAGATGTTGAGAAGAGAAGATGTATCTCTGTGCCAGCAGGTGTGGAGAGAAGCTGCACCCCTAAAGAGAATGTGGTAGTGGAAGATTCTGAAGGAGAGGTCAGCAGGTTGCACTCACAGGGCCTGGAAACTAGAGGAAGGAACTGTCCAGGGAGCCAGCCCAGGAAAGGCCAAGACTCACCACAAATTGATGCAGACAGCACAGAAGGCAGGAGATGAGGTCATTCCATTTGCCCAGAGGAAAGTGAGGTCCAAAAAGCTGGCTTTCCTCCTTCTGGTCAGGGCACTCCAGGACAGCCAGGCAGAGCCTGCTCCTGCCCTTTCCCCCACACAGGGAGGATGATGGGCCCTAGCTCAGAGCACGGATGCCTCCCTTGCATGACTGAGTAGCTCACGGCTAGTCCTCCCAGGGCCCCCCAATTCCCTTTTGGGTAAGTTCTCCCTAAAGGTCCCAACTCCTCATTTTTCCTGCATGGGGTCATCCATCCCCACAAGCCCCCATCTCCTTATGCCCACCAAGGTTTAAGATTCACAGTGAAGACAGTGACCATAATCTGGGGAGGGGCAGGACTGGTAGCGACAGCACAATCCTCAGATCCCAAGGTTCACACTCTGAGGTGGAATAGGTGGATAGGGAAAAGGATGGCTGTGTATAAGTAATTCCTCACATCACACTCATACATGGCCTCCCACTTGTGAGGACCCTCTTGAAGCGGGGGGCCTGGGGAAGGGCAGGAAGATGGAAAATATGAAGAGAAAGGAAACCAGAGTGAGACAGAGAACAGACCTAACAAGTGAGATCACAGGAGTGTGACATTTTATGAGCAGAGTGGAAAACAACTGCAAAGCCCCTGAATGAAAAGTGGCCTGGAGAAATAAGCCATGTGTTCCCAGGACTCAAAGAGAGAAAAGTCCAGCTAGTTCCAATATCCCCAGAACAGAGAAAGAAGGGAAGTGATGACCCAGAGGAATCTAATCCCAGGACACCAGGGATGGACACAGCTGGAGGTGGGACTGGGAAGGGAGGATAAAGATGGTAGTAAGGTGAGGAGGGAGGGCTGATGGATAGGCATGATACCCATCCCACAGGTTGGCAGGAAGAATAGATATCACATGTGATCTCCTAGCAGAGTCCGGCAGAAAGGACACAGGTTAAATCTCTTGTTTGCAATTCTGAACAATTCTGTGGCAGTCTTTTGGCCATAAAACCAGACCTCGGTTGATGCGAGGGTTAGTTACAGTCCTTTATCATCCCCCACTTAATTTTTTTTTAATTTTTAGAGAGAGAGAGAGTAGGGGAGAGGGACAGAGGAAGAGAGAGAGAAGGAATCTTGGGCAGGCTCCATGCCCAGCGCAGAGCATGACACAGACAGGGTTCGATCCCACAACCGTGAGATCCTGACCCTGGGATCATGACCTGAGCCAAAATCAAGAGTCAGACACTAACCTCTCAACTGAGCCACCCAGGTGCCCCAACCTCACTTAGTTTAAATATTCAATAGATTTGCTGCAGAAATGTTGTGCTTGAGTGTGAGTGCTACCCCGCCCCATGAGGCATCTTGTGATGCTTCTCTCCCAAATCTGAAAAATTTATCTGACTCCAATTGTTTTAGATAAAGGTTCGTGGACCTGTACTCAGTTCAGGCTCCCCTTCCTTCTCTAAACTGTTAATAGCTTTAAGCTGTGAACCGGGGATGATATGGGCATAATGTGTATAAGTGTGAATAGGAGAGGTGGGTGCCCCGTGCATCCAACACTCTGTAAAAGAGGAAGGCATGAATGGGTTAAGTTCTTAGTGAACACAAGAGTGAGCTGGAAACCCTGGAGAGGCCAGTGTGTTGGAGGTGGTGGATGTCTTTGAAGAGCAGCAAGTCTTCTGACAGTGCGTGCCCTTTAATACTCTCCCCGCACCCAGCACCCAGCACCCAGCACCCAGTACATGGAAAAGGGGGAGGGGGTGGAAGTCAATTCTCTGAGAAAAAAAAAAACAGCCACAATAGAGCTTCAGTTGCCATCAAAGGTTGGTTTGTCACCTGAAGCCAGCAACTCAAAGAGGACCTGCAGCTGTGCCCAGAAGGTGGAGAGAGCAGGCGCCAGCACCCAGCTGGGGGTGGCAGCCCCGCAGAGGCCAGCAGTCAGTGGCTGGAGTGCAGAAAGAGCTCCCTGGGCAAGAGCCATGGGCCGGCCACCCCCCTCCTGGCTGTGTATTCTGGGGACTCTGGCAGGGCTCTCGGCCACCCTAGCCCCCAAGTGCTGTCCAGAGAAGCACTACTGGGCCCAGGGAGAACTATGCTGCCAGATGTGTAAGCCAGGTAAGAAAGGAGCCCTCGCCAGGGTGTTGGGGTGAAGGGCGGCGGAGAGTGAGTCTGAGTTCCAGCAAAGAGAGGAATCCAGTAGCACCTTGAAGAGGGCAGAGAAGTGGCCTTCCTTGGGCCTTGACCTGGACCTCTGCTTACAGGGACTTTCCTCGTGAAGGACTGTGACAGACATGGAGAGGCTGCTCAGTGTGATCTGTGCATACCGGGGGCCTCCTTCTCACCAGACCACCACATCCGGCGCCACTGTGAGAGCTGTCGGCATTGTAACTCTGGTGAGATGGGCACACCTCTGGGGGATCAAGGTGGCAGAGCCGGGGGTGGGGAAGCAAAGAGGAGGGAGGTCAGAGCTTGTCACTTCAAGGCTACTGCCAGTGGAGCCAATGCTGGGAAATGGGGTGCCCTGAGCAGGGCACATACTGATGTGGAGAGAACTCTAGTGTTAATGGGGGAAGCAGAATTTGGGGGGCTGCAGAGAATGGATGCACAACTCAGATCATGACAATATAAAGGGGGAAGTGAAAAAAGGGGAGGTGGCCCTAGGGCCCAGATTTCAATGAGCAACCCCCCACTGATGAATTTGCTCTGTCTGAAGTGCACATTCATTTGGAACTTGGAGTACATCCTTCCTTCCTTTATTTCTTCTTCCTTCCTTCCTTCCTTTCTTTTATTTATTTATTTGAGAGAGAGAGAGAGAGAGAGAGAGAGAGAGAGAGAGAGAGAGAGCAGGGGAGAGGCAGAGAGAAGGATAGAGAGAATCTCAAGCAGGCTCCGCACTATCAGCATGGAGCCGGATGCAGGGCTCAAACTCACAAAATGCGAGATCATGACCTGAGTCGAAATCAAGAGTCAAACGCTTAAACAACTGAGACACCCAGGCGCCGCTTTTCTTTTCTTTTTATTTTTAATGTTTATTTTTATTTATTTTTAGAGAGGGGATGCGGCAGAGAGAGAGAGGGAAAGAGAGAATCCCAAGCAAGCTCCAAGCTGTCAGTACAGAGCCCAACTTAGGGCTCAATCACACAAATTGTGAGATCATGATCTGAGCCGAAATCAAGAGTTGAAGGCTCAACTGACTGAGCCACCCAGGTGCCCCTAAGGAAATAACAATACCAGCCAGTGGGTAACACCCTTGTTTTTTTTTTGCACAAAAGCCAATTTAGGAAAATGAGTATGTATGTGGCCCATGTTTATTTTGCAATTTTATCTTTTTTAAATGAAGAAGTGTAACATGTGCAGCTGTTATTAATTCTTTTATTATTTCTGCATCTTAGCTAGAATTTCAGAAACTGTGTGCCAGCCCAGATAGAGTAGCAGACTTTAAAGTGGCCCCTTGGGGCACCTGGGTGGCTCAGTCAGTTAAGCATCCAATTTCAGCTCAGGTCATGATCTCACGGTTCGTGGGTTCTAGTCCCACATCGTGGTCTACACTGACAGCATGGAGCCCTCTTGGGATTCTCTCTCTCCCTCCCTCTCTCTGGTCCTCCCCTATCTTTTTCTCTCTCTCTCAATATAAATAAACATCAGCAAATAAAAAATAAAAACAAAGTAAAAAAGGTTTTGCCATTGCAAATAAGTCAAAAAACAACATCTTGAATATACAAAAAGTATTCCTCAGTCCAGTTAACTTAAAAATATATTAATGGATGCTTTTCTCGTCAGCAACCCCAGCAGGGTTGGAATTATTTTATTTATTTTTAATGTTTATTTATTTTGAGAGAGAGAGGGAAAGGGAGAGAGAGAGGGAAAGGGAGAGAGAGCGGAAGAGAGAGAGAGAACATGAGCAGGGCAGGGGCAGAGAGAGTATGAGAGAGAAAATCCCAACCAAGCTCCACACTCAGCACGGAGCCCTCCTGGGGGCTTGATCTCAGGAACTGTGAGACCATGACCTGAGCCAAAACCAAGAATTGGATGCCCAACCAACCAAACCACTCAGGTACCCCTGTAAGTATTTTAGTTAAAGCCTCCCCACTCACTGTGCAGGCCCCACTAGGAGGTCTCTTCCCAGTACTCAGCCAGCCCGAACTCCCTTTGCTATGTTCCAGACCAGGCAATTCATAAGACTCAGCCCATAGGCCCCAGGCAGCAATCCGCAGTGGAACTCCAGGCGACAGTGGCCAGGGATGAGGTAATCAGGCGGAGGCTGAATGTGTTTGGCCCCTTCTAGACGTCAGTATTCCCATGGGTAAGATGGAGAAGTCAGCCTGGAATTTGGGGCACAGGTGACAATGGTGAAGAGAACTCCCAGGTCTCTGGATACTTATCACTGAAAACAAAGGCACTCCTTCCATTTGTAGCCAAGCCCAGCCCCTCCTTAACCCTTCCCTTACCTTTGGGCAGATACCCTCCTGCCCAACTGCTCCTGGGTCTGAGGTGATCTTCCTCACCTTTGCCTACCTCTTCTCCTCTCCCCTGTCACCGTTCCCCCTCCCCCCCCATCACTGTTCCCTTCTTGCAGATCCTTGTCCAGCCTGGCTCACAATTCCTGGTAAGCCACAGGAAATCAAATTCTAGTAGCAACTACAAGTCAGAATTCAGAAAGAAGTAGCCATAGGGGCATAAGGATGGGAAGAAGGAATTTGTGTCCCTCTCCCTTTCCTGACAAAAGGCATATGCTAAAGGAATGTTAGAGTACTAGTAGTCATGTTCGACCTCTTTCAGCCTTCCTTTCTGCACCCCTCATCTGCCTGTGGGGGCTCTTCTCCCTGGTTCCCCATGAGTGCACTGTCCTAAGGCCCCACCAGGCTCATGCGCAAACCTGGCCCATGTCCGGGTGCCGATGCCTTCCCCAGAATCACTCTCCTCTTCTTAACCCCAACCACCTGTGAGCCTAATCGGGCCCAGAACCCCTCACATCCTCCTCCTCTAGTATAATTAATTGGCAGTCATTCAGCACCCAACCTCTACACTTGAATAAAATTTCTATAGTAGAGGCACCTGGGTGGCTCGGTCGGTTGAGTGTCCAACTTCAGCTCAGGTCATGATCTCACAATTGTGGGTTTGAGCCCTGTGTCCGGCTCTGTGCTGACAGCTCAGAGCCTGGAGACTGCTTCAGATTCTGTGTCTCCCTCTCTCTCTGCCCGTCCTCTGCTTGCACTCTCTCTGTGTCTCTGTCTCTCAAAAATAAACATTTTAAAAATTTAAAAAAAATAATAAAGGCAAAGCATGTTGGTAATCAAGTAACTGTCTAGTAAAGTTAAAAACCTATCAGGGGGCCACCTGGGTGGCTCAGTTGCTTAAGTGTCCAACTTTTGATTTTGGCTCAGGTCATGAGCTCATGGTTTGTGGGTTTGAGTCTGCATCAGGCTCTGCACTGACAGCTCAGAGCCTGCTTGAGATTCTCTCTCTCCCTCTCTGTCTGCCCCTCCCCATCCCAAAAATAAATATTTAAAAACAAGTTAAAAAATATAAACCTATCAGGGACCACAGCAGCACTATTCCTAATTGCTTAAAAACGGGAAATTACCCACTGCCATTAGCAGCAGAATAGATAACTGAATCATGGGATATTCATACGGTGGAACACTATACAGAAGAAGGAGCAGTCTATGGTTACAGTATAGGTAAATTTCACAGAGTTGAGTAAGAATGCCTGACACAAGTGAGTACACACCCATGACTACATATATGTAGTACAAAAAGAAGCAAAATCAACTCGCAGTGTTAGGAAGTCAGGCTAGATAATGGTTATATGTGGGTGGGAGGAGGCAGTGACTAGAAAGGAACACCGCTGCTCGTCTGTGGGTCCAATTTGTAGCAATTCTCAAGCTTTATGCTTCTGATCTGTGTCCCTCTCTGTACGTATATTACGCTTCAAGAAGTTATAAAAGTATCACCAAATAAAAGAGAAAATCATGCAAGCTATTTCTATTTTTTACAGTTTGTATTTCCAAACCATGAATTTTCTAAAAGGTCTTCGTTTTTTCTTTCATGGCAATAGTACTACAGGCAGAGGCACTGGGTGACAGCGAGGGAGGGGCAGGCCTTTGTGTGGATGGGGCAGGCGGAGTTCCTGGAGCCGGGTCCAGGACAGGAGCTCAAGATAGGATTTACCAAGCGCACCTTGCTGGTCTCTGACACCTGAACTTCTCATGTTCCTCCTGCCCTCCTCTGTCCCCAGGTCTCCTCATTCGAAACTGCACCCTCACCGCCAATGCAGAGTGTGCCTGCCCCAAGGGCTGGCAGTGCAGGGACAAGGAGTGTACCGAGTGTGATCCTCCTTCAAACCCCTCACTGACACCTCGTCCATCTCCGGCCTCAGACCCACACCCACAACCCACTCACTTACCTTACGCCGAAAGTAAGTTCCAGGCAACGCTTTGTCCAGTCACAGCGATAAGGGTCACCCCCCAACCAGCACCCTCCCCACATAAGTGGCCTGGCCAGCTGGTCAGCCTTCCCATCTCGCCCAGCGCCTCTTAGGCCTCAGGCCTTCATTCAGCCCACACTTGTGCCCTGGAAGGTTCCCTCCTGCTGCTCACCCTGTGTTTTTTTCCAGAGATGCCAGAGGCCAGGACAGTCCAGCAGGTGCAGACTCTAGCTGATTTCAGGTGGCCACCTGCCCCAGCTCTCTCGACCCATGGGCCACGTGAGTTTTCACCCCATTCTCCACCCCCAGAGAGAATGCATACAGGAGAGGGAAGTCAGCCAGAAAGCTCCTAGGAGTAGGGGTAAGAAGGGGGAGAAGCAGAGTCTGGGGTTTAGGAAAGGACTTAGTCCAATGGTAGCAGTGGTGGGTGGCGGGGTAAGAGAGAGTTGGCAGGATGGGTAACAGGTGGCCTGGGCTGAGGGGAGTCAAGACCTAGGCCCTCCCCAAAAGCCCTTGTGTGGCCCCTGTCTATCACAGCCCAAAGGTCCCTGTGCAGCACAGACTGCATCCGCATCTTTGTGGTCCTCTCTGGAATGTTTCTTGCTTTCACCATGGTCGGAGCCCTGTGCCTCCATCAACAAAGAAAATATGGACTAAGTAAGAGACAAAATGCAGGTCTCCAATCCTGTCCCTGCACCCTACCCTACTACCTCAGCCCTGCCACCCATGCCTGGAACCTCTCAGGTAGCCTCCCCTGCTCCGTCTTTACCAACCCTTGTTCCGGCCTTCTCTTCCTCTCCTCTTAGCCGAAACCCCCCTGACAGCCCTCCCCCAAGCTAACCCTCCTTTGCTCACCTGCACTCTCTTCACCACCCCCCACCTTTACTGCATCAGATTCTCCTCCTGCAGACAAAGAAGAAAGTCCAGTGACGCCTGCAGAGCCCTGTCCTTACAGCTGCCCCAGGGAGGAAGAGGGGGGTGCCATCCCCATTCAGGAAGATTACCGAAAACCAGAGCCTGCTTCCTACCCCTGAGCGAGGGTGCTTGCCTTGGGGGGTGGGGAAGTCATCACTACAATAAAATCCCAGCCTCCATCCCACCCCGTTGCCCTCCAGGGGGGGAATGAGACCTGGCGCTCCCAGTTTCAGTACTATCCTTTCATCAGGACCCTTTCCTGTGTGCAGACTTGAGAAAGTGCCTTTTGGAGACTGACAGTGACAAGGACACGAGGGGATGAGGTAGAGGGTGGGTGGGTCACAGGAGCCCGGGTGTGCCCTGGCTCAGTCAGCTTCACCCCTGCGCTGCACTGGAGGGCTGCGGCCCTAGCTGGAAAACACACTTCTGTCTACAAACCCCACGTGCTGTATCACTGATGCAGAAATTTGGCAAAATAAAGTGACGGCCAGCCACACACGGAAGCTCTCCTCGCGCGCTCTCTCTTAAATTCCAATCTCAGGGCGCCAGGCACTCTCAGCTTCTTGTCCCAGATCAGAGATCTGAAGGAGGAGCTCTCTCCAGGGCAGACTGGTGTTAGGGCCTGCCCCAGTCTCAGAAAGGGGACCGCCAGTGGGTGTGGCACCAACCGAAAATGAAGAAAGGTCCCCAGACTCCCGGGGATCCTGCTTCTGGCTTCAGTCTCTCTCTTCCCCCTCCCCCGTTCCCCTTACTTCGGCTCCGGCTCCGCTCTCTTTGGTGGGGGAGTCAAGGGCTGCATGCCATGAAGTCAGGTCTTGAAATAACGAGATGATTTGCGGGAGGCGGGGGAAGAAAGGAGAACCGCGAACACGACGCTGGCACGAGCACCTAGTTAGTGGTCTCACTCACAGGCCAAGGCAGTCGCGTTGACACTCGAAGTGAAAGCGAAAGAGAAGTAGGCCAAGGACTGAAGAGAAAGCAACAGGCAGAAAGGGTGGTTCGGAGAGCCCCCTCTTCTCCAGCCGGGACGAGCCAGCCGGCGCTGTGAAGAGTGGCGCGGCGGGAGGGGCTGGAGCGCAGCCCCCATGGGCGCGGGGGAGGGGTGGGGCCTGCTGCTCTGCCTGGCCTTGACCCTGTCCCGAGCTGCGGCAGACCCAGGTGAGCGGGGTCCGCGGGGCCAGAGTGTGGGGAGGAGTGTTGGGCCCAGGGCGCACCAGGGAGCCACCCACCCGGAGATTCCCGAAGGGGAACGAGGTGGGGGGAAGGCCCGGCTTCCAGCAGCCTCCTAAGCACAAAAGGAGAAAGGCTGGCAAAGTAAGGAACCAATGGTGTTGAGAGGGGGCTGAAGCCTGCGGGAAATGTCAAAGGAAGAGAGGCCTCCTCGGTGGATGCGGTGGGAGGCCTACTGGAGAGGGCACTGCCTGAGAGCAGACACCTTCCCAAGCGGAAAGCTAGGAAATTCCCGGTGAGGTGAGCCCTGGAGGTGGAGGAGGGGAAGGCCACCTGTAACGGCTGAAAGTAGAGCAGACCCACTGGCTGGAAATTGGGAAGATGGCTGCCAACTCTCCTCGCCACACAGGCGGCCTGTCTCTTCTTCCAGTGGCAATTTTGCTCCTTTATCTGCTTTTGCTGAGAAGTCTTTTGACTGAAGAAAGAGTTTTTCAGCTGGCAGTTGTAATAAGAATAAAAACCTAAACTCCCCTGGGCAATGCAAATCCAGGATTTTAAATAATTCATACCTGGTATGTGCCTGAACTAGCAGGTGCTTCCCAGAAAGCTGGTTTGGAGGTGACAAGAGAGGGACACAGAGAGAGCTAGGACCCTGGAAGACAATTTCTACCCCTTCCTTGATGACTCCACAGTTGGGGTGCAAGGCTAGTACAGAAGCAAGTCTCTGGGCAAGAGGGTGCTCACCCCAGTCTTTAACCTGCAGCAGAAAGGCAGTGGCGGGCAGTGGATGTGGTCCTAGACTGCTTCCTGGTGGAGGAAAGTAGGCACCTTGGAAGTCTTGCTAGCAGCAGGACCATGGTGGACGCCTTGCTCGTGCTGAGGCAGGTACCAGTGCTGGATGATGGCTCCCTGGAAGCTTTCACCGATTTCCAAGGGGACACACTGGCCAAAGACAACCCACCTGTTACCTTCGAGGCCTCAGGTAAGAACCCTCCACCCTATGTCTCAATCTTTCTGGGCTCCCTCCGCTGGGACAGTCCAGCTCCCGAGTATACCCACCGCACCTGCTTCCCATGGACCCAGGTGTTCTCAATCCAACTAGACCTCTGTGCTGCCCTTCTCCCCCAGTGAACTTGGTACAGATTCCCCAGGCCCAGGCCTTGCTCCATGCTGACTGCAGCGGGAAGGAGGTGAACTGTGAGATCTCCCACTATTTTCTCCAGGCCACTGAGAAGAAAGTTTCATTCATCACCAACGTGCAGGTACCCGGAGGGGGACCTAGTGTCTCCATGGTGATGAAGGTTCTCAGGGATGCTGAGAATGGGGCTGTCTTGCACCCCACACTGAAGCTGCCCCTGAGCCCCCAGGGGATGGTGCAGACTGCAGGTGAGAAAATTAATAGTAGTGGAAATAAAGTTGTGGGTTTTTTCAAACGGGCAGTTTATGGGGGACTAGAAGGAGAAGGAAGGGAGGAAGCCCACCTCCATCCACATCAGTCATCTCAGGGTGTCCCCTAGCCTCAGTCCTTTCCCCTAAAGACCCAAAGAATTGTATTGGGATCATTTTCACCTCCCTTGTGTGAGGAAATGACATGTGAGGCTCTACTCACGTATGCTGTCCATAGCAGACTTATTAAGCCAAGTACCAGCTGTATCCCAGGGAAAGTTAACATGTTCTGGTGCTTCAGGATGATCAGGGCGAAGCACATGCATTAACTCTTATTAGCAAAAACCTGGTCCTTCCCCTTTCCCACCTGGCACATTCCACAGGGCACAGGAAATTGAGAACATGACGATAGGCTTCTCTGGAGTTTCTCAAATCCAGTATTTTGCCTCCAAAAAGAAGACAACCAAGTCCAGAGATTAGGGGGCTAGCCTCTTATCCATAGAAAGCCCTAGAACACTCAACCTAAGTTTATCCTGCCACAGCAGAAAAGAAGGGTTCTCATGTCTGCCCAGTGTCAGCCATAGTCCCGGCATGGCTAGGTATTCCCCCTTTCCATATTTCTACCTTTTGTAGGCGTATTTCAAACCTACAAAAAAAGGTGAAAGAATAATGTAACGAGCACCTGTATACCATTCACCTAGATCAACCCAATTATTTTTTTAATGTTCATTTATTTTTGAAGGAAAGACAGATAGAGTGTGAACAGGGGAGGGGCAGAGAGAAGGGGAGACACAGAATCTGAAGCAGGCTTCAGGCTCTGAGCTGTCAGCACAGAACCCGACGCGGGGCTCAAACTCATGAGCCGTGAGATCATGACCTGAGCCGAAGTCACGTGCCTAACCTACTGAGCCACCCAGGTGCCCTTATATCAACCAATTATTAATGTCTTGCCACATTCTCTCTCATGATAGATGGAAGGATAGATATCCCCCCCATGAACTAACTGAAAGTAAGTTGCAGATACTCCAACTCTTCACCCCAAAGTTTCCATGTATAGCATGTATTGGTTTATAACACCAAGTTTATAACCAAAAACAAGGATATTCTCCTTCATAATCACAAAACCATCACCTTGGCAGCAAACCAAGCTGGGGAGCAGTCTAGGGTGGTGCCGGCAAGAAGGGGGTACAGTGTGTAAAGACTTTAAGAACATATTCTCACCATTACACCACCACCATATTGGCAATTCTGAACACCATCAGTAATAAAACACTCCTCCCTGCCAGGGCAGTCTGTCCCCACCATTGCTTGCATTGCTGAGCATCAGACTCAATAAATGTTTTTTAATGTTAATTTATTTAGTCTGAGAGAGAGGGAGAGGGAGACTGTGTGTATGCATGCACGCACAAGTGGGAGGGGGCAGAGAGAGAATCTCCAGCAGGCTCCACACCATCTGCACAGAGTTGGACATGGGGGGCTTGAACTCACAAACTGCGAAATCATGACCTGAGCTGAAGTCAAGAGAGGCTCAACGTCTGAGATACCCGGGTGCCCCCAGACTGAAGAAATTTTAAAATTGATGCAGTAGTACTGTCAACATAGAGTCCAAATTCAAGTTTCTTCAGAGGCCCCGATAATGTTCTTTATAGCTTTCTGGTTTATTTTTGGTTTAAGTCCAGGATTCAAACAAGGGTCATGCATTCAGTTGTCCTGGGCCTTTAGCCTTCTTTACTCCAGCACAGTCTTTTCCTAGCACCGACATTTTGAAGAGTCCAGGCCTGCTGTCTGGTAGAGTATCCCACCATTTGGATGTGTCTGATTGTTTTCCTCATTAGATTCAGGTTCAGCATGTTTGGCACAAATACTAACACTGTGTGCTTTTTAAAACTCTTATTCCTATTTAGTCTTCACAGCAGTCTTGCCTTAAGCAGATGCCCTTGGCAACCCTTACTGCCTTGCCCAAGGCCACAGAGCTAGGAAATGGAAGAAGCAGGGTTCCAAAGCTTTTGCTGCTATTCCAGTGGTCTCACCTGAGGGTCAACAGTAACCCATAATTTTGCATGTGTAATTTTCTGGTGAGAAGTCCATAGCTTTCGTCAGATTATCCAGGGGTAGGTGACTCCAAAATAGGATCACCATGTGTGCCATGCTGCCTTTCCAGAGCACCATTTCTTTGTGGTTCCATCTTTTTTATTATTTATTTATTTATTTATTTATTTAGAGAGAGAGAGAGACAGACAGAGAGAGAGAGAACAAGAGCACAAGCAGGGGAGGGGCAGAGAGAAGGAGAGACAGAATCCCAAGCAGGCTCCACACCATCAGTGCAGAACCCAATGTGGGGCTCGAACTCACGAACTGTGAGATCATGACCTGAGCGAGATCAAGGGTCAGATGCCCAACTGACTGAGCCAGCCAGGCGCCCCACTTTGTGGTTCTACCTGATGGGAAATGAGCTCAGCTGGCCTCACTATCCAGGAGGGGAGGCAGGGGCAGACATATGCCCACAACATGCCCACAGCTCAGATATCAGGTGGACTCAAGGAGGAAGTAGCCCCCAATTACCCTTCTTTTTCTCACTACAGTGGAGCTCCAAGTGACAACACAGACCCCATCGCTGAATTTCCTGCTGGGGTCCTCAGCCTCCCTGCACTGTGGCTTCTCCATGGCCCCGGGCTTAGACCTAAATGGCGTTGAGTGGCGGCTGCAACATAAGGGCCATGGCCAGCTGGTGTACAGGTGGACCACGGGGCAGCGGCAGGCCAAGCGGGAGGGTGCCACCCTGGAGTCGGAGCAGCTACTCCTGGCTGGGGATGCCTCCCTCACCCTGCCCAGCCTCACTGTGAAGGACGAGGGGACCTACATTTGCCAGATCACCACCTCTCTGTACCAAGCCCAACAAATCATCCAGTTACACGTCCAAGGTAAGGTCATACTCAGTGCTCCAAGGAGAGGGGAAGGGATATGCCTATGGAGGTGTTTGCCAGGGCAGAATCCAACACAAGGGCAATTTCCTGAGAAATTGCAGACTGAATGGCCGCAACCTAACTGCCATCTCCACCCTAGATGTGCAGACTGTTCTCTGTCAAACTCCACGATAATTCCATCAAGCAATTTCCCAGCCCAGGATCCTGCTGCCCTGCCCTGGTTGGCTGTCTCCAAGTACCCCTGTCCTCTTGACCACATCCTAAGGAGCAGCAGCAAACCAAGGAGGGGGCCATCTGACTGGCAGGAGTATTTCATCACTGACGTCCTTTAAAATCGTCAGCTTACAGTGATGATAAGAAGCGAAACTTTAGTTGGTTTCACTGTTGCTTTTCAATTACCTGTGGAAGATACACCCCCTCCTGGCCTGCCTGTGGCCAGCGGCCTTGGCACTGCACTGAGCTTCCACAACCCGCTCTCACTCCCAGCAGGAAGAGAAGGCTTTGGGCAACTCTGCTGTCGGGCTGGATCCCTCTGGAATCTGATTCCTCGTTCTTTCTTCCAGCTTCCCCCAAAGTACGACTGAGCTTGGCAAACAAAGCTCTGCCACCCACCCTCATCTGCAATATCGCTGGCTATTATCCTCTGGATGTGACTGTGACATGGACCCGAGAGGAGCCAGGTGGAGCCCCAGTCCCAGTCTCTGGGGCCTCCTTCTCCAGCCTCCGGCAAAGCCCAGTGGACACCTACAGCGTCTCCTCCTTCCTGAAGGCAGAACCTGGCCCTGAAGGCACCACTTACACCTGCCAGGTCACCCACATCTCCCTGGAGGAGCCCCTTAGGGCCAGCACCTGGGTTGCCCCACCAGGTACTAGGAGTGCCCTCTTTTCCCCACCTCTGTACTCGTACTTGGGCTCATGGCTCGCCTGCCCCCTGCTCGTCTTTGGCCTTGTTCTGCCTCCTGCAGCACTTTGTTCAGCCTCGGCTTGTTTCCCAAGGTGGCAACCTCCACAGCTGCCACCGCGTCCCAAGATGTCATTACACAGGCTCCAGGGTACCAGGCAAAGTATGGAGAGCTGGAGATCAAGGGTGAATTGTTCCTGCTCTCAAGGTGCTTAGTCAGGTTGGAGGGACAGAGTAGGCATTCAGGGAGGATGGCCTGGAGGAGACATTCACACCAAGCTAGCAGCTAGCTCAGCAAGAAGGGAACACCCAAGACGGAAAGAAGGGCACATGTGACAGCCAAATTATAAGTCTAAGGAGAATGTGGGGAATTGCATAGCTAGAGCCAAGGGTGTGTGGGGAAAGAGAGAAGTGGCTCTGAAGCTTGAAAGTAATTACATTTATTGAGCATTTACATGAAATCAAGCACTGTACTAAGTACTTAGCTGTATGATCACATGTATTATCACGACACCCATTTTATTGATGAGCAAACTGGCACTTACAGATGTTAGGAAATTTGCCCAAGATCACCTACCTAGTAAATGGTAGAAAAGAAAATATGAAAAATGGGCTCCCCTACAGCCTTCAACCCTCTCTGGCTATTAGTGGGCAGATCACAATGTGCCTTCGAGCTGGAAATTTCATCCTGAAGTCACAGAATCTCATTGAAAGGTTTTAAACAAGAGATGCAAACATCCAGGAACACTGGGTATCATTTGGTGGCTCGCCAGACTGCCAAGTTTCCCAAAAAGTGGGGTTCTGTCTCAGCTTACATCAGTCCCCAGCTAGTCACAAAATTCCAGTTTACCTGTCAACAATTAATCTAACCTAAATCACTCTTGCAAAGCAATTAAAAATGTCCCAGGGTGGGAAGAGGTAGGAAACCTCGTGTGGAGGAACACATGGATGGACATCCGACAACCTTCACAAGTATGAATATTACAGTGCGCCCAGTTCCTGGGCGAAAGCAGGACACTTGCTAAGAGCTCCTTCACCGGGGATTGGGTGTCTGTCTCTGTCTCTCCCTCCCTCTCTCTCCTTCCTTCCCTCCCTCTTTTGTCAGGTGTGGGATCTGGCTTGGGCTCAGAAAGGATTCCTATCTACTAATTCCTGCCCATGCTGCTTTCAACCTACAGAGCAGAAAATGGCCTTTGGAGTCCTCTTTGCCAGCAGCCTCTTCCTTCTTGCGCTGTTGTTCCTGGGGCTTCAGGTAAGCTCCTGCTGGTCCTCAGCCCTGCCCCAGTCCCTCTTCACCTGAAGATTAGCCAGCTGTAGCCACCTCCCCACCCAGATCAGGGATGAAACCCAAGTGTCCCGAATCCCAGCCCACCCCCGCACCACTTTTGGGGTTACGCCAACTGAAACCAACCTCCTTCCCCCTTGTTTTCTCCTAGCTCCCTCACCGAGGTCTGCTGAGACGCTGAGGCCCTCTGGGTAACCACTCTCCTGCCTCAGTAAGAAAGAGTAGCCACGTTCTCCCAGAAGGACCCTAGCTAAGTGTCAGAAGTCAAAAAGGCCTGAAGAAAGGCATGAGGAAGGCACAGGTCACAGGAGCTCTGGCTCTGTGAGAGTCTCTGCCTTCTTTCGTTGTGTCGTTGGGCTGAACACCAAGGGAGAAAATGTGAAGAGGTTGGGAGGGTGGTAGGAAGGCAGAATGTCTGGGTGGAGGTTAAAAATAAGCCTGTGGTAGGAGCAGCAAATGGGAAGATGTTAAGAAAGGAGCAAGTGAGGGGCAGTGGGGCAGAAGGATGGGGGTTGGGCCATCCCACACAAACACCTGAACTCTGTCTAAATAAAAGCCCCTTGTGTCCTCAGAAACAAAGCTTTTCCACTCTCCTGTCTTTCCCCACACTGGACCCAACTGAGCCCTGTCTCCAAGCCCAGCCACTCCAACTTGCAAAGTGTTCAAGGTGACACACGAAGGCCCTCAGCGGCAGCCCTGGGGCTCCACGCCAGTTGCTCTGTGTACCCTTGAGCTGCAACTAAGGTTGTGCCCCTTTAGATAGCTACTAGGCATTTCAGGATACCTACAAACTCCTCAGTCCCTCAACTGCAGGGGGGAGATGTCTCTTTTCATCCATTTCTAAATTGTGTCGGTACAGTGGAACTCGGCCTAAGGAAACCGTATGTGAGGCTGCTGGGGAACAGGAATGTTTGCTGAGGCCTCATCTGGGCCCCCCCACCCCCGGGACAGGCCGGGCAGCCTGAGAACCTAGGAAGGAGGTGGACAGGAGGTGTCTGAGAAAACCCGCAGTTGTTTGTGTAGTGATGTTTGAGATGCCCACTCAGCTTCCTGCCATCACTTCCTCTCGCTAGTACCTGGAAGAGCTGGGCTGCTCCAGGTATGAACACAGAGCAGAGACCACTTCCTCTGCCAACACACAGATCTTTCATCTCGAGAAGACCACACGGCACACATAAGCCAGCCTTCCGGCCTCACGCAACATCAGGCTATAGAAGGAAAACAACCCCCCCACCCCTGGCCCCTCCTCGGTGACTCCAACCCAAATAACAACCAAGTCAGTTTAGTGGTAGGAATTTATATTTTTTTGCCTTTGTTCAGAATACATGAAATTGGTAAATATGCCACATGCCTTTGGTGGAAGTACAACTGTCATTATTCTATACAAGTATGGGGTTGGGGGTAGGAAAAAAGAGGTGATGACAGACACACAGTGGAAACCCCACATCGCCTCATGGCAAACCAAAGAAGAAGGGGATGTGGGAAGCTCGGCTTCATTTGCCGGCAAAGTCCCGGGGTTTGGTTGCATATTTGCTCATGCACATGGGTGGTGGGGGAGGAGGGGGACAGCAAAGACACAGAAGAGGGTTCAGGGTGGGGTGAGAAAGAAAGTAGGAGGGCAAACATCCCCAAAAGAACAAAGCCAACTACATCTGGTGAGCCTCAGAGGGACAGAAACCCAGGAAAGAATTCCTGTGACAGGGCTAGGTGGGCCAAGAGGGCGAATTTGCTCCAGGCTCAGGACACATCGAGGACACTGGTGGTTCTTCTCCAGCGGTGACCCCCTGCATTAGGCAAGGAGGAGCCCAGAGGGGAGTGGAGACTTCGAGGGGGGCCGTTGGGAGGGTACACTGACTGCTTTCTTCCAGCTCTTCAGTCCTGCCCTGGGGCAGGACGAAGGGAACATGGGAAAAAGGGTTGAAGGGAGAGGAAGGATGGTTTTGCACCATGAAATGCTGCTGCATGGAAAGCGAGCATCCAGACCCAGCCCAGCCTGCCCTCAGCCTCTTCCTGCTCGTGGGCCTGACGACGGGAAGAATCAAGGGTCATGGGTGCTTCCCCTCCTGTTCCCAGCCTGCCCTCCTCCCCTCACACCTGGGTCTGTTCCACTCAACAACCTATCCTGAAGGCCAGCAGTGGCCTCCTGAGCTTCTGCTGTCTGCCCCCACAAACCATGCAGAGAGGAAAGGAAAGGAGGCAAAACACAGTGCAGGAAGAACAGACAGGTAGCTCTTGATGAGAGGGCTCCATGACAGCACAGCAGTCCACAAGCACACTTGTCTACGGACTGTCCCGCCTCCCACCCAAGTCTGGGCTGCCAGGTATACTAGACTTCTCTGAACACTCAGAACCGACTACCCTCAGGAAGGACCTCCTGCCTCATCCTTGCCTTTGGCAAGTAGCTGGGAACAGTGTAGAGGAAAGGAGTCCCTGAGAGTCCCAGGATCCTCATTCCTACACACTTTATCAACAGGAAGGGAGGAACAGAACCCCACTCAATAAGCAGGCAAAAAGTAGCTTCTTCCGAGCTTGTTATTTTCAAATTAGGCCCTTGACTCATTGTCTTTCTAGAATTAACATGCACTTTCTCTTTGTCTATGCCAACAATTAAAATTGAGAGTCCCAAGCTTTGGCTCTATGGAATTATTTGGTACTCTCATGAACAACACAGAATGCTGCAGAAAATGTGGACGAGAGACAGCCCCTCATAGTCGTGAGCTTATGGGGCTGCTTCTAGGATAGGAATGAAACCGGTACTTTTGCAATTAATGTGTGTGCTCTAGGTCTCCAGAAAACAAAGCAAAAGGTTATAATATCCCTGACAACATAGAAAATCTTGGACTAACAGATTAAACCAAGTTGGCCTCTGGGCCCACCCCAGGATCCTCTGCAGGCCTGGCCTAGGAGAAGAGCCCCACATGACCAGGGCAGTCTTGAGAGAGCTGTCATTCTTCTAGCTGTTCACAGCCTCCTCCTGCCAGTGGCCTGACCTTTCCTGGTGACACCACGGGCACCAGATACCCTTCTTCTCCCCTGGTCTTGGCACCTTCTTGGGCATATCACCCTAGCTTATACCCCTTCCTCTTCTCTTGGCCTCCCATCCTTTTGGCTTTGGGGGAACTTGAGAGAGTACATAAGAAAGGGGTAGGGAGGAGGTGCCAGCTGTTGCTCTTCAGGTAGTTACTTTAGGACTGTGCCACGAGCAGCATTTCCAGTGTTGAGGGACACAGTGCAAATGAAAGCAACAGAAAAGGAGGAGTGGGCAACGGAGATGCCTGGACGGGGTGGAGGAAGGTAGATGGGGACGTTTGTTGAGAGAGCAAACAGAGGGAAAGGAACATGAGTTTGGATGGCAATGGAGAACAGGGAAGGGGTGGCACATTCTCAAGTAAAAAAGTAGACTGGACACAGGAATCAGGAAGTCCCAGATGGAAAAGAGAAAGAGACAGGAGAAAACAAGAGGGCAAATTACATCAAGTTACGAGACAGTCAGGTCTTTCAGTTGCAGGTGTCCTATCCCCATGGTCTCCCTCTGACCCCAGCCAGTGACAAACAGCATAGCCCCACTTCCTTATAACAGGAGAGACCATCTTCCCACAATATCTTGCAGAGGGAAGGCTTGTCCACCAAGGAAGTCCCTTGCCCTTGCCCTTCCTCCCTCTCAAACCAAGTGATGACCCCACAGCAGCGATCTCCATACCTCAGTCAGAGCAGCCCCACTCCCCAGGCAGGCAGGCAGGCAGGCAGGGCTGGGAGAAGACTCCAGGACCTTCCCACCTCTTCACCCCACCAGCAACCTCAGCGATACTTACTTACAATAACTACCACGATGATGGCACAGATAGCTCCCAGCATGATCATCATCTGAGGAAACATTGACCAAAAATGGGCCCTTGGATTCGGGGAAGGAGGAAAGACATGTTCCCACTAGAGATGTGGGAACAGAACTAACTCCGTCCTTGGGACAGTGGAAGAAACCACACAACACCCAGGAGATCTGCAGGCAGGACTCTCCGGGAGGGTCCACCCCTCCTGGTCCCCATTAGACAACCACCCCTGCCCCACACCTGAAGCTTCCCAGAAACATCATAGCATCTGCAGCCTGCTCCGTTTTGTTTAGCTTCTGCTGCCCGAAGGCCTTGAAAAGTACTCAAGTGGAGGTGTAGACGGACTTGGGATCTTTAGCCAGCTGGTTCATTTTTCATCATGAAGTGTTCAGCTCATTCCTAAAATCTGGTGGATATTTAAATATATATCTAGCCTAGCTACCGTGTTGATGTTAGCTGTGTGTAGGGAATGGCCAGGGGAGATTTTTCCAGGGGTCTTTTGGGGGAAAGCAGCTTGACTGACCTTTTCCAAACTCCCCGGGTGTCACTATCCCCCAGTTAGTGGTTCTGAATACTCTAGCCTACCCTGGTGGCCAGCTCAGGGTAATGCATCTTAAGGAGGCTTTCAGATTCCCCCGCCCCAGGAGTTCTACAGGGCAGAGATCCTGTGCCACCAGAGTTAAGGAATGTAGCACCTGAAGGTTCTCTTGCCTTCTAGGAGTTGAGGCCCAGGAAGTAAAGGCAGAGAGAACAAGAAAACTCACCTTGCAGTTTTTCCACCAATACTTCCTCTTTAGCTTGGCAGCGCTGCTCTCAAATTGTGATGCTCCCACCTGTAAGGCGTCAGCTCGGTCATCCAGCTGTGACAGTATCTCATCCCTCTTCAGGACCTTGTCCACATTCACACGCATGATGTCCACCACCTGAGGAGGGTTGCAGAAACAAGGCCAGTAAGCTTCCCTGCTAAGCTTACAAGGGTAAAGAACAGTAAGGGAATCACAGGTCTGGCCCCGTGTAACTCAAGAATGCCTTGCCTTTCTAGTTGAAAAGAAAAAAAGAAAGAAAGAAAGAAAGAAAAGAAGTTTCTAAACTTCTATCAGCTGGAAACTCTCAGAGACAAAGCTCTCCACTTACTTCCTCCACTTGTGCCTGGGTTTGCTGTAGTCGTCTGTTACTGGTCGTATTAGGAGGAGGGCCAGGGGGGCCTCCAGGGGGGCCCCCACCGGGGGCAGCCCCTTCTGCCCCTTCAGCGAGTGGCTGAGCTGGAGCAGACCTGTGGAGATAAGTGGGCAAAGCACACAAGGTAACCGAGACAGAAAGGAATCACATGCATTCTCACCCCCATCACCAACGCAATGGTGATTAGATTATGTGCAACTACAAGGGATTCTAACTTCTTGACAATACCAAGAAGATGCAGCATGGAGGAAGAAGCAAAAGGCGAAAGATCCGGTAACAACACTTCAATGGGTCTCAGGGACATCCAGGATGGCATCAAGAGATCCTGCTTGGGGCTATCCTTTGATCCAAATTCAAATATCCTCTGGCACAATGGCTACAGGGACAAATGTGCCAGCCCTGGACTAGATGGCACTTTCCTGTCAGAAACCTTTCACATGAAGTCAAACTGGAAAATTCCTATCCAGGTTAGGAGAAATTCACACAAAAGACTAAGCCCTCAGGACAAGCCTGTGAACTGAGCAGCTCTTTTACACAAAGCCTGAAGTAAAGGGCAAGCCGACAGACCCCACTTAAAGGGCTTAAGGGGATCTAGTTAACAGTTGTTTCACACAATGACTTCCTTAAGGACGACTTGGGAGAATCACCAAAGGCAAGGCTTCTGTAGGTGGAGTTGAGTACGGACTGTTCACTTGCTTTGTTTGGGGCAGAGAAGATGGGGGTTTTGCTTCAGTAGAACCGGGGGCCCAAAGCAATTGTGTTAGTTATGAAACTGTTCCAAGAACATAGACAGGAAGCAAAAATATGGGTAATGGTCCCCAATGTACACGCATCACAAACATCACATCCCTTCCTTTTCTAGATTTGGCAATCAAGTCTCACGAGGCTCCCCTAGTTCTTTATGTCCCAAAGAGAAGTCTTGGCTTACACTACTATATGCAGAGATTGTTCTTACTTTCCCTTACCCTTAGAAAGGATGAATCTAGTGTGGGGTCTTCAAGATAAACTCCTTTCCATGTCCCAACAATGGAGGCTAAATTCATCTCCTAAAGAATTTCTAGAAGTCTAACCTAGGGCATGAGATTTTCTCTCCCAAGGAGGAATCCACTGGCAGAGGGACATTCTCAAACTTGATGGAGAGTAGAAGTTATAATAAGAACTCAAACAGAAGCAGAATCTCACAAGACATACCTCAGGCCCAGTCCAAGAGCAAAAGCATTAGGAATTAAACCATCACAAGTCACCAAAAAGGAAATGCCCTGACTACTCACAATAAAACACCCAGAAGTTCTTCCTCCCTAAGTGAATTTCTTTCGGTCTAAAAAAACAGAGAATAACTCTTCAGAAAGGCTTTACCAGCTGATTATACCCAACTCATCCCCATTCAAGAAATGGCTTTCTCATTTCCCTCTGAAGCACAAAGGAAGCAAAGAAAAGAAATACACAAAGCCATGGGGGCCACAAGACTCTTGTGTTACTACTGACCTAAGCAATCTAGTTCTCTGAAGGTGGAAAATTGACTGAGTATGTAGCAGCCAGTATTTGGTCTTGGAAGCAGTCCAGGATGGTGGCACCAATGACAAGATTAAGGTCAGAGATCTCGTGATGCCCGGCTAGTCCCCATGCTCTCTCCATCTCCTTCAGTTCATCCCACATACCTGCTATTGGGAACCAGTCCACTGAGAAGGATCCCCCTTCACCCCAAAGTGGGAGAAAAAAATGGAATCTTAGGGCTTGGTCAAAATGCATAGAATATCACATACGGTTAAAACTGTAGAAATCAAATAAAGAAAAAATGAAATGGTTATAAAGCATCTGAAGGGGCCATTTCACTTACTATCTGTTGGGAGTTGGTAACACTCAGCAATAAAATATCCAGGGGTAGTCATAACCCATATGTAACATTAAGTAAATCTTCTCCCTTTTTTGTCACTAGGAGAAGCAACACATATATGTCTAGGACCAAGCCCGGACTCCAGACAGTAATAGGAATGAAAAATCTTGTTTTAATTCATTGCAGTCCTGACAGGGAAATACTTGATTCATCTAGCCACAGTTCTTCCTCAGGATCTTGGGAATGGGGCTGATATTGAAGATGGTCAGAGACTAAACTGAATTGTTGGGATCCTCGGTTCTATATCTCTTCCAAATACTTGGCTAAGACTCAACGGCAGGAAAACACCTCCCATACAGGTGGCCTTGAGATGAATGGCTGCTTGGAATCACATGCAACTTCCCCTTGGGTCTTTCTGAGCTGCTCGCCTGGCGCCAAAGAACTGTCAGGTAAGTTTCGGGACCTTTGCTCACTGCCAAGAGGGGCGTGGAGGAGGTGGGTAACGCGTCACAGTTGGGGTGAGGAGCCATACATAATCCAAAGATTGCAGGGCAACCCAAGTTACTAACTGGCAGGTGCACTACTCATTACTGTTTCCAGAGGCCGCAAGTACAGATTCAATCAGACAACAAGAAAGGGTCTCGAACCCCCTCCCCAGTGTCTCCATGCCCCACCTTCGCCAGGTCCCGGGCTTCACTATACGGAGACCTGAATGAGGCGCCCCGCAGGCGATAGAAGACAGTGCAGTGAAGGTGGGACCCCGCGCCCCGACCCCGCCCGTGGGGTGCTGGCTGTGGCTGCTGCAGGAATGGGGGTACTGCCCTCCCTCCCAGGTGGCCAGGTCTGGGGGCGGCGCGCGGCGGTGCTTCCCCGCGTCGCCGCAGCTGCTGCAATGCGCCATTTTCCGTCCCGCAGAGTCTGGCGCTGACGGTGGGGGTCGGCAAAGAGGTGTCGAGCCCCCCACACCAGAGTCAACTCACATTTCTGTGGCGGCGGAGGGCTCCGTCTTTTCTCCCGTGGCTGCGACGAGACACCAAACGGGGGAACCGCTGCGGGTGAAGTCGACGGAACTGCCGCGCTCCGCCTACAGCTGACCACCCGGGACTCTAGCTGCGGTGGAACTTACCGCAGCTGCCGAGCGGGTCCCACACTTTATTAGTGTCGGCCACGCCTCCCAGTAACGTTGACGGTACCGCAGCCCAATCCGAGCCGCGGACAGGCGTCAGTCTAGAAGTCCGAATAAAGCCAAGCCCGCCCCGTCCCTGCAAATTGGCCAATCCCAGCTCTCCACTCTCATTCCCAACTCCGGAAAGGAGCTGAGGGGCTTGGTTCTCTGACCACTTCAACTATAGTTTGCTTACCAGGTCTAACTAAGCGACAGGGCTGGGTGGAAACACGCGCCAGCTCTCTGGAAAGGAGGCCCCAACAGTTTGATTTAGGCCTTTTAGGTACCTACCAGCCAATCGCTGAGCAGTTCCTGCAGTCCGGGCCCGCCCCCGGCCCCCGGCGCTCTCAGCTCCAGCCAATCACAACCGCGGGCGGGCCCCGGCTAGCAATAGCCGGGACTCCCCGAGTGCTGGCTGTAGAGGCAGTGCGGCGGTCAGCTCACAGCCTGTGCGCAGACCTGGCCGGCGCCCCGCCTTACCTACCCACCTCTCAAGAACTCTGAAGTGCAGAATCCATCAAGGCTAAGCCACAGGTCCTCGCGATCCACTACCAGGAGCGGGGTTCGGTCCCTCCAGAGCAAATACGAAGGCTTTATTCATCCTTTTCCTTCAGCATAGCCAGCAAGCTCCTCATGCAATGAATTATCCTAAATCGAACTCCCCCTGCAATCCCACCAGGGTAGGTTACCACTCGGACTCAGTTGCCCAAACCAGAAACCACCCCACATTTGCTTCTTCGTTCATCTGTACCTCTCCTCTGATAATTCACCAAGTTGAGTGGATCTTTCCTTCTTATTTTTTCAAGGATACGTTTCCCTCTTAGAATTGTCCTACTCTCACTTTAGACTATTATTCCTTGCCTGGATGCCATCTGTTGTAAAACTTAACGTTATTCTACCTCCCGCTAAGAAAAAAAGATAATAAACTGACGCAATGTTTTCATATAACTTAGAATTTTTATTTTGTATTTATTTAAAGTGTAGATTTATAGATAACAGACTTTTATAATAGTTCACTCTTGTGCATACATGAAAAGGAAATTTAAAAAGAGCAACACGGTAACAGTATTCCCAAAACTTAACTTCAGAGCCTGACTACTATGATTCTTTTTTGTTTGTTTGTTTTGTCTTAGATGTCCACGATTTTTCACACAACGTAGTCCTCTGTGCATGCCATCAAGGGCTTTGGTGAAGCAGCGTTTCTTAAAGGAGTGTTCCTCTTCTGTCTCCAGAATTTTCTTCCGAGCTTCAGACACACATTTGGCAAGTTTTGACTCTTCTGGGTAGGTATGGCAAATACAGTATAACTACCATCTGGCTAATAGTTACAGTGAAACATTGTAATTTAGATTTTTTGTTACCATCTTTTTTAAGTTTATTTATTTTTGAGAGGGAGGGAGAGAGACAGACAGAGTGTGAGTGGGGGAGGGGCAGAGAGAGGGAGACAGAATCTGAAGCAGGCTCCAGGCTCCAAGCTGTCAGAACAAAGCCTGACACCGGGCTCCAACTCATGAGCCGTGAATCATGACCTGAGCCGAAGTCAGACGCTCATCCCGCACCTCCGCCATGTAGATATTAAAATGAAAAACAAATGCCTCCTAGAATCAGTGAAATATATCTTTCTGCTTCTAGTCTTGCCCTCCCTCATATCCATCCTCTAAGAAACTACCAGCATGATCTATCCAAATGTCACAACCCTGCTTAAACTCTCAAAACCCCACCAAACCTCCCCTGGGGGGAAAAAAAAAACACCTTAAAATCACTGAGTTTTTAAAAAATTAAGATCACTGGAAAGAACTTAAAATCACTGAATTTTTTAAAAAATTACTATGTTTTGGGGTGCCTGGGTGGCTCAGTTGGTTCAGTGTCCAACTTCGTCTCAGGACATGATTCACGGCTCATGAGTTGGAGCCCCGCATCCGGCTCTGTGCTGACAGCTCAGAGCCTAGACCCTGCTTGGGATTCTGTGTCTCCCTCTCTCTCTGCTCCTCCCCACTCATGCTCTGCCTCTCTCTCTCTCTCAAAAATAAACATTAAAAAATAAATAAAAATAAAAATTAATATGTTTTTAAACTTGTTGAAAATATAATTATAGATTCATATGAGGTGGCCCTCAAAGAAGTACAGGTAGGTTCCCCTATCTCCCTTCACCTAGCTCCCCCAATGATAGCAGTACAGTATTAAAACTAGGAAATTGACATTGGTGCAATCCACAGAGTTTATTCAGATTTTCACCAGTTTTACATGCATTCATGTGTGTGTGTAGTTTTAAATATAGATTCCTATAACCACCACCACAATCACGATACAGAACTGTTGCATTACTACAAGACTCCCCTGGGCTGTCCTTTTATAGCCACACCTACCCCCATTCCTAATCCTTTTTTCCCGTTTTTGCCTATGGATGTCCCATTGCTCCAGGACCATTTAGTGAAAAAGCAGCCCTTCCTCCATGATACTCTTGAGATCCATCCAATTTGTGTGTACCAATAGTTTTCATTGCTGAGTAGTATTCTGTGGAATGGATATGCCGTAATTTATTTAACCATCCACCTGATAAAAGGACACTTGGGCTGATTTCAGTTTGAGGCTATTACAAATAAGGCTGTTATGAACAGTCATGTACATGTAGGTTTGCATGAACATGAATTTTCTCTGGGACAAGAGCACAATTACTGAGTAGGAAAATAATTACATGTTTAGTTTTATAAGAAACTTCCAAACTGCTTTCCAGAGTTGCTTTACCATTTAAATTCCCACCAGTAGTGTAAGTGGGATACAGTTTCTCCACCTCTTTGGTGTTGTCACTATTTCTTTTTTATTGTAGCCATTCCAATAGGTATGTAGTGATATATCACTGTAATTTCTTTCTTTCTTTTTTTTTTTTTTAAGTAGGCCCTATGCCTAGTGTGGAGCCCAATGCAGGGCTTGAACTCACAACCCTGAGATCAAGACCTGAGCTGAGATCAGGAGTCAGACACCCAACCCACTGAGCCACCCAGGCACCTGGTATCATTGTAATTTTAATTCTCATTTCTGTGATGGCTGATTATGTTGAACATGTTTTAATGTAGTTTTTGCCATCTATATATCCTCTTTGATGAAGGATCAGCTCATATCTTTTGCCCATTTTCTTTTTTTCTTAATTTTTAAAAAATGTTTATTTATTTTGAGAGAGAGAGAGAGAGTGCACATGAGCAAAGGAGGGGCATAGAGAGGGGGAGAGATAGAATCCCAAGCAGGCTCGTGCTGTCAGCTCAGAACCTGACATGGGGCTAGATCTCACAAATCGTGAGATCATGACCTGAGCTGAGATCAAGAGTCGAATGGCTAACCTGCTGAGCCACCCAGGCTCCCTGCCCATTTTCTAATTGGGTTGTTCATTTTTTTACTATTGAGTTTTGTGAATTCTTTAAATATTCCAGATAAAGTACTTTGTCTGCTAAGTGTTTTCTCCTTGGTCTGTTATTTGCCTTTTCATCCTCTCAAAGGAATCTTACATAGAGTGAAGGTTTTCAATTCTGTTTAGATCCAATTTATCAACTTGTCCTCCTATGGATTATACTTTTGGTGCGAAGTCTAAGAACCTTTGCCTAGCCGTACATCCTGATGATTATTTCTTATTTTATTTTCTAAAAGTTGTATATTTTTATATTTCACATAATTGTTGTATAAGGTATAAAGTTTAGGTCAGAGTTCATTTTATTGCCTATGGATGTCCATTGCTCCAGAACCATTTGTTGAAAAAGCAAACCTTCCTCAGTTGAATTGCTTTGGCACCTTTGTCAAAAATCAGTTTGACATATTTGGGCAGATCTATTTCTGGGTTCTCTTCAGTTCCACCGATCTATGTGTCTTTCCTTCTGCCACTAATACACTGTCTTAATTACTGCAGCTATAAATAGTAAGACAAGAATTATTTCTCCCACTTTATTTTTTTCAAAATTATTTTAGCTATTCTAGATTCTTTGCCTCAAAAGTTATCTTTGAAATGGATTTATGAGCTGACAAGAAAATAAAGACTGTGTAGACCAAAAACTAAGTTAAAGCTGCTACCCAGAGAGGTAAGCTGTGCACTGAAGCCTGTTTTGCCTTGAGGGAATTTGCTAAAAAGTTGAATTTAGGCATGATGATGGCCTCACCAGGTGCCAGGTGCCACAATGGCATAGGAGACAGAGCTCAGGGCTTTTCTAGGATTGGAAATCTAACAGAAGATCCCCACCATTAAGTCAGAACCCCTATGTCCTTGTTTAAGAGTGGATTTAAAATATTCTAACACCCACGCTGCCCCTAAGGGACTTCATAGAAAATTGCTTGCCTAGGCTGTCTGGGTGGCTCAGTTGGGTGAGTGCCGACTTCGCCTCAGGTCATGATCTTGCGGTCCTTGGGTTCAAGCCCCGCATTGGGCTCTGTGCTGACAGCTCGGAGCCTGGAGCCTGCTTCAGATACTGTGTCTCCCTGCTCCTCCCCCACTCGTGCTGTGCCTCTCTCTCTCTCTCAAAAATAAATAAACATTAAAAATTTTTTAAAAAATTGCTTGTCTGGAACCCACGTACCTAGGGGAGATCTTTTTTATTTTATTTTTTCTTGTAAACACTAGTAAAGAATTTATAACCATAAGCTGTGACTTTACTGAGTTTTTTGTTGATCCTAAGAACAAAATGGCAAGAATTTAAAGTGGTTCTAGGTTGACAGTTCCACCAAGCACCTGGCAAAAGCAATGCAATTCTATCTGGATGAACTCATCTTCAATATAGGCTCTGGGGAATTTCCACAGATACAGTTCCAAAAAATATAAACTGTGGTCAAAAATTGCAAACAAATAAGGAACAAAGTTCCAAGAGCAAGAGCCAACAGAGATAGGGATAGGAAATAAGAAAGTTAGAAAATCAAGCCAAATAGTCCAACTATAGAACTGACTAATAAGAGTTCTAAAAAGAGAAAACAGGATATGAGACAGAGAGACATTATAAAAGAAATACAGGTGTGCCTGGATGGCTCAGTTGGTTAAGCGGCCAACTTTGGCTCAGGTCATGATCTCATGGCTCATGAGCTCGAGCCCCGCGTCAGGCTCTGTGCTGACAGCTCAGAGCCTGGAGCCTTCTTCAGATTCTGTGTCTCCTCCTCTCTCTGCCCCTCCCCTGCTCGCACTCTGTGTCTCTCTCTCTCTGTCCAAAATAAATAAACATTTAAAAATTTTAAAAATAAAATAAATACAAGAAAAAATTCCCGAATTGAACAAGTCTTTCTGGATTAAACAGTGTGCTATGTGCCCAACACAATGAAAGAAAAAGGTAGAACATCAAGACACATTTTTATGAAATCCGAATATTACACAATAAGAGAAGAAGCTAAAAGAATTGAAAAAGCAACAGGGGTGGGGGGAGCAAGGGAGAAGAAACAGGAATCAGAATAGCATCTCAATACAGCATTAGAAGACGACAATGTGGCAGTGCCTTTAAAATTCTGAAGAAATATGATCATTAACCTAGAATTCTGTATCAACCTAACTTATCAATATAAGATCAATATTTTTTAAAAAGATCAATGTATATTAAAAAAAGAATATAGACTTCTTTAAGCATCAAAATTCTTTCCTCTCTGTTTAAGTAGGCTACTACAAGATGCACTCTGGCAAACAGGAAAGAGAAAGGCAATCGATAAAGGGAATGGAATGCTGGATCCACACACAAAACTGGTGAAAGAAAATCCTTGGTATGAAAGCTGTGCCACAGACCCAGAAACAACATGTCCTGACTGAAGCAAAAGGATGGGAAAAAACTACAGGAAAGTCTCCGTAGAAAAAAACTGATAAAATATCTGCTATGTTTAAATATTTGAAAAATAAGGGGTGCCTGGGTGGCTCAGCCAGTTAAGAATCTGACTGCAGCTCAGATCATGATCTCAAGCCCCATGTTGGGCTCTGTGCTGGCAGCTCAGAACTCGGAGCCTGCTTCAGATTCTGTGTCTCCCTCTCTCTCTGCCCCTCTCGTGCTTGTGCTCTGTGTCTCTCTATCAAAAATAAATAAACATTAAAATAAATTTTTAAAAAAGGAGTCTGACTCTTGGTTTCGGCTCAGGTCATGATCTCACAGTTCATGAGTTCGAGCCCCACATGGGGCTCCGAGCTGACAGTGTGGAACCTGCTTGGAATTCTCTCTCCCTCTCTCTCTCTACCCCTCCCCAACTCACACACTCTGTCTCTTGAAAAATAAGGGGTGCCTGGGTGGCTCAGCCGGTTAAGAATCTGACTCTTGATCTCAGCTTATGTTATGATCTCATCGTTCATAGGATCCAGCCCTGGTCAAGCTCTCTGCTTACAGCATGGAGCTTTTTTGGGATTCTCTCTCTCCCTCTCTCTCTGCCCCTCCACAACTCATGCACACGTGCACACACACTCTCTCTCTCTCTCAAAATAAATAAATAAAAACTTTAAAAATAAATAAATAAGGGGCACCTGGGTGGCTCAGTCAGTTAAGCATTGGACTCTTGATTTCAGTCCAGGTCATGGTGTCACGGTTTGTGGGTTCCAGCGCTGAGTTGGGCTCTGCACTGGCAGTGTGGAGCCTGCCTGGGATTCCCTCTCTGTCTCTCTGCTCCTCCCCACTCAAGCTGTCTCTGTCTCTCTCAAAATAAATAAATAAATAATAAAACATTTTTAGAAAATTTATATATAAATAAATAAATATTTGAAAAATAATATGAACAAGTATTTAACAGGTCCAATGGGGCATATGGAAAAAAATTAGAGCTAGATACATAGAAAATTATACAAAAGAAAAAGAGGCAATTATTAACTTAAGAAAAAACAAAAAGTTAAATAACAAAATAGAAGTTACTTACATTTATGTCAATTCATTTTTGACAGGGTGCAAAGACCATTTAATAGGGGAAAGAATAGTCTTTTCAACAAATGCTTCTGGACAACTGGATGTCAACATGCAAAAGAATGAATTTGGATGGATGGCTACCTCCCACCATACACAAACATTAACTCAAAATGTGTCAAAAAATTAAATGTAAGAGCTGAGAATATAAAAGTCTTAAAAGAAAACATAGCTCTATGTCTTCATGACCTTGGATTAGGCAATGATTTCTTACATACGATAACAAAAGCACAAAAAACAAAAGAAAAAATAAACAGGGCATCAGCAAATTATGAAACTTTTGTGCTTCAAAGAACATGATCAAGAAAGTGAAAAGAATTCACAGAATCAAAGAAAAAGTTTGCAAATCATATATCTGATATGGTAATTGTATCTAGAAGATATAAAGGACTCTTCCAACTCAATTATAATTTTAAAAATTTGAAAATGGACAAAGGATCTAAATAAACATTTCTCAAAAGAAGATATGCAAATGGCCAATAAAGCACAAGGAAAGATGGTCTATATCATTAGCCATCAGGGAAATACAAATCAAAGCCACAGTGAGACACTACTTTATGTCTACTAGGATGGCTATAATGATAAAAAAAACAGATAATACCAAATGTTGACAAGCATGTAGAGAAATTAAACCCTTATACACTGCAGGTAGAGATACAAAATAATGCAGCCAATTTGAAAAAAAGTTGGCAGTTCCTCAAATAGTTAAACATAGAGTTACCATGTGACCCAGCAATTCTACTCCTTGGTATATACCCAAGAGAAATGAAAATGTCTACACAAAACCTTATTACACAAATATCCATGACAGCATTCATTCAGAATAACCACGGGGCACCTGGGTGGCTCAGTCAGTTAAGCGTCTGGCTCTTCACTTCGGCTCAGGTCATGATCTCATGGTTCATGAGTTCAAGCCCCACATCAGGATCCACACTGACAGTGTGGAGCCTGCTTGGGATTCTCTCTCTCCCTCTCTCTCTTCCCCTCCCTACTTGTACTCTCTTTCTCTATCAAAATAACTAAATAAACTTAAAAAAATTAAAAGAATAACCAGAAAGTAAAAACAACCTAGATGTCCACCAACTGATAAATGGATAAATATGATGTGGTATATTCATACAATGGAATATTATTCAGCAATAAAAAGGAATGAAGTACTAACATATGTTACAACATGGATGAACCTTGAAAGCACTATGCTAAACTTAAAATGCCAGTCACAAAGGATTAAATATGGTATGATGATGAAACATCCAGAATAAGCAAGAATCTATAGGGGCAGAAAGTGAGTTTGTGGTTGTCTAGAACTGAGAGGGAGGAGGAATTGAGGGTGGCAGTTAAGGGGCATAGGATTTCATTTTGAAGTAGTGATGAAAATGTTCCAAAATTGAGGAGGATGATGATGGATGTACACCTCTGTGAATATACTAAAATCCATTGGATTGGTTGAATTGTATCTCAGTAAAGATGTAGAGGTTTTTTGCTTAAGTTTTTTTCTTTTTCTTTTTAAATGTTTATTTATGTTTGAGAGAGAGAGAGTGGGGGAGGGGCAGAGAGCAAGAGAGAGAGACGGAAGATCTGAAGTGGGCTCTGAAGTGCTCACAGCAGAGAGCCCCATGTGGGGCTCAAACTCACGAACCATGAGATCATGACCTGTGCCAAAGTCAGACACCCAACCGACTGAGCCACCCAAGCACCCCAAGATATAGAGTTTTAAAATAGGAAACACTAGTTATCCCACAGTACATTAAGTAGTAAACAATATTTACATAGTCCTAATAATCCAAATACTGTCTACTAGTTTAAGCCAAAATGCTGATATAACTATGATGAAGAGGAATGAGGGAGAGGGCTACAAGAAAGGAGAGAATTACAGAGTGTAAATCCAGTTTTCTGACAAGATAACTAAAAAGAAAGGCCACTGGCTTTCTTTTCCAAAATCAAACTTGGAGAATCTATAGAAGCTATAAAGAAGCCTGAATTTCAAGAACTAACAACAAAAGAACAGGAATGTCTTGGGGACAACGAAGACTATTGTTACGGGTTGAATTGTGTACTTCAAAAATGTTTATATTGAAGTCCCAAGGCACCTGGCTGGCTTGGTTTGTGGAGCATGTGAATCTTGATCTCAGGGTTATGAGTTCGAGCCTCACACTGGGTGTAGAGATTATTTAAAAATAAAATGTTTAGGGAAGCCTGGGTGGCTCAGTCAGTTAAGCATCCGACTTCAATTCAGGTCATGATCTCACGTTCCCTGAGTTCCAGCCCTACGACAGGCTCTGTGCTGACAGCTCAGAGCTTAGAGCCTGCTTCAGATTCTGTCTCCCTCTCTCTTTGCCCCTCCCCTACTCGCACTCTGTCTCTCTTAGAAATAAATAAACATTAAAAAAAATCAAAAGAAAGAAAGTGTTACAGAAAAAATTTTATGTTGAAGTCTTAACTCTCAGTACCTCAAAATGTGACCTGATGTGGAAATAGGATTGTTGCAAATATAATTAGTTAAGATGAGGTCATATTGGAGTAGAGTGGGCCCCCACTCTGGTGTGACTAGTTATCTTTATAGAATGGGGAAATTTGGAGAGACCCACACAGGGAGAATGCCATGTTGACATGAAAACAGAGAGTAGGCTGATATGTCTATACGATAAGGCACACCATAGGGTGCCTGGGTGGCTCAGTCGGTTGAGCCTCCCTCTTTGGCTCAGGTCCTGATCTCATGGTTCCTGAGTTTGAGCCCCACATCGGGCTTGCTGCTATCAGTGGGCAAAGCCCCCCTCATATCCTCTGTCCCTCTCTCTCTCTCTCTCTCTGCCCCTCTCCCACCCGTGCTCTTTCTCTCTCTGAAAGTAAATAAACATTAAAAAAAGAAAAAGACAAGGAACACCAAAGATGGCCAGCAAAGCACGAGAAACTAGGAGACAGGTATGAAACAGATTCTCCCACACAGCCCTCAGAAGAAACAACCCTGCTGACACATTGATCTCAGACTTCTAAGCCTCTGGAAATGTGAAACAATACATTTCTATTGCTTAAATATTTCGTCATGGAAGCCCCAGAAAATGAGTATGTACAGCTATCTCGAACGACTTTATGTTATGTACTCCAAACCAGCAACAAACATTATACATATACTATATATACTCATTACACATGAATATGTAATAGGTGTGAGACTACTAGAAGGTAATTGAGGGTGCATAAAATTTGATTTGTTATAATAAACACTGATAAGTGTAAGAAGCCAACAGGAGTAAATAAATGTGAATGTTTCTTAGAATCACCCTAGGGGCACCCGGGTGGCTCAGTGGGTTAAGTGGCTGACTTTGGCTCAGGTCATGATCTCCCAGTTCATGGGTTTGAGGCCCACACTGGGCTCTGTGCTAACAGCTCAGAGCCTGGAGCCTGTTTCAGATTCTGTGTCTCCCTCTCTCTCTGCTCCTCCCCCACTCGTACTCTGTCTCTCTCTCTCAAAAAATAAATAAACATTAAAAAAAAAGAATATGAATCACCCTAAAGACAAAAATATTGTTTTTCTGGGAGACCACATGATCTTTATCCATTAAAAGATATTTTGTTTCATTTTTTTTTCCTTTTTCTCCTATTCCTCTCCTGGGCCATAAACGTAAATTGTTTGATATTCATTATTCTGTTTCTGCAAAATGTATGTTATTTTCCATACATGTTCTTTTAATTTACATACGTGTTTTTAAATCTCATTCTATTTCTTTGTCCCACTCAGATCTAAGTTTGTTTTTGGTTTTTTTAATGTTATTTATTTATTTTGGTGCATGCAGGCAGGGGAGGGGCAGAGAGAGAGGGAGACAGAGAATCCCAAACAGGCTCTGTGCTAGCAGAGTTACCCAGAACTAAGTTTTAAAGATTCCAGTTTTAGGGCCACATGGATGGCTCAGCCTGTTAAGCATCCAACTCTTGACCTTGTCTCAGGTCATGATCTCACGGTTCATGAGATCATGCCCTTGAGTAGGGCTCCACACTGAACATTTGGGATTCCCTCTCTCACTCTCTCTGCCCCTTTCCTGCCTGCGTGCATGTATGCACGTGTGCTCTCGCGCGCTCTCTCTCTCTCTCTCTCTCTCTCTCTCAAAATAAATAAACAAATTTTAAAGATTCCTGTTTTAGGAGCACCTGAGTGGCTCGGTTGGTTGAGTATCTGACTCTTGATTTCAGTTCAGGTCATGATCTCACACTTTGTGAGTTTGAGCCCCACGTTGGGCTCTGCTCTGCGCTGACAGTGTGGAGCCTACTTAGGATTCACTCTCTCTTCCTCTCTCTCTCTCTCTGCCCCTCCCCTGCTCACACTCTCTCTCCCTCAAAATAAATAAACATTAAATCTTTTTAAAGATTCTTGTTTTAGACAATGAAAATCATGTAATCTGTAAATCATTACAATTTGATAAACATTTAAAAATGATCACAATTTTATCTTTCTCTTGATCCTCATATCCACTCTTTGTTTTCTTTCTTTCTTTCTTGACATTAACTAGGACCTTCAATACTAAGTTAAAGTGCAGCAATAATACTAGGCATCCTTGTCTTGTTACTGATCTTTTTTTTTCCATTTTAAAAAATTTATTTATTTAAATTCAACTTTGTTAACATACAGTATAGTATTGGTTTCAGGAGTAGAACCCAGTAATTCATCACTTACATATAACACCCAGTGCTCATCCCAACAAGTGCCCTCCTTAATACCCATCGCACATTTAGTTCATCCTCCCACCCACCTCCCCTCCAGCAACCCTCAGTTTGTTCTCTGTATTTAAGAGTCTCCTATGGTTTGCCTCCCTCTCTGTTTTTATCTTTTTTTCTTCCCTGCTCTATGTTCATCTGTTTTATTTCTTAAATTCCACGCATGAATGAAATCATATATTTGTCTTTCTCTGACTTATTTAAGTTAGCATAATATGTCTTATTATGAATCTTAAAGAGAATGCATGTCTATTAAATATTTGTTGTTGATCTCTAGTATATAATCTTTACCAAGTTAAGGAAATTTCCTTCTGTTCCCAGTTTAACAGGTTTTCTTTTTTTTAAATCATTGAGCTAAGGGGCACCTGGGTGGCTCAGTCAATTGAGCGTCCGGCTTCGGCTCAGGGCATGATCTCGCGATTCGTGGGTTCGAGCCCCGCATCAGGCTCTGTGCTGACAGCTAGCTCAGAGCCTGGAGACTGTCCTCAGATTCTGTGTCTCCCTCTCTCTCTCTGACCCTCCCCTGCTCACACTGTCTCTCTCTCACACACAAATAAATAAAAAAAACATCAAAAAATATTTTTAAAAAATAAAATCATTGAGCTAAATCTTCACCTTTCATAACAGGAAGTTAATAAAGTCTAAAGCTGATAAATCATAAAGAGGAGCAGGGCATATTATTTCAAATTGTGATAATAAATACAGAATAGTTTGAAGAAGTGAAAGCCTTTCATTCTGGGAAGCTAGTTTGGAGGGTGGACAGGTAAAGCAGGGGACTGTTTTTTCACACAGCTTTCCCTTCTTTTTGATTAACTATAGGTATGTATTACTTTGATTTTTTAAAAAAATAAAGCTTAATTTAGAAATATATCAAGTCTCCTGCACCATTTTTAAAATTGAGATATAATTCATGTATCATACAATTCACTTATTGTACAGTTTTTTTAGTGTATTCACAAGGTCGTGCAACCATCACCGCTAATTCCAGAATATTTTTATCATCCCTAAAAGAGACTTGCATCTGTTACCAGTCATCTCTCTTTCCTCATCCCTTATCCCATCCCCTGGCAACAACTAATCTACTTTCTGTTGTAGCAGGATTCTCGCACAGAGAGTCCTGACACCGAGGTTTTTATTTCCAGGAAGCAACTTTATTCCTGCTGGCACCATTCAGTTGGGTTCGTACCAAAAGAACAGAGTCCTGAACACCATTTGGCATAGTTTTTTATATATGTTCTACTTTTTTGTCTCCCATATAAGGTAATACACACAAACATGCAGTCTGATTAAGTGGTCTCATGTTACAAGGTCATGAGGGATATTGTCACATATGTGCATAGCCAGGTTATCTTGAGGATTTTTTTTTTTTTTTGGTTTTTTCTTTTATTAGGGAGGGGACCCTACCACACTGTCTCTGTAGATTTGCCTATTCTGAACATTTCATATAAATACAATGCAAGCCTTTCATGACTGCCTTCTTTGATTTATTATAGTGTTTTCAAGATTTATCCATGTTGTTAGATGTATCAGTACCTCATTCTTTTTATGGCTGAATAACATTCCATTGCACGAATATACATTTTATCAGTTGCTAGATATTTGGGTTGTTTCTTCTTTTTGACTATTATGAATAACAATGCTATGAACATTTATGTACCACTTTTTGTATGGACATGTTTTCATCTCAGGTGGGTATATACTTAAGAGTGGAATTGCCGGGTCATATGCACCACTGATCACTCCTCTTCCCCACTTGAAATGTTCTACCACTTCTCTCCTTGCTGAAATCCAACCTCCTCTAGAACCTCTCCCGATTAGGCCAAATACAATCTCTTATCTAGATCATTTCTCTCTATACCAGTGGTTTCTAAACATGGCTAATTAAAATTACGTGAGGGATTTTCCAATTAGAATGGTCTAAAATTACGAGTCATACTTTGAAAAAGTAAAAAGCTGAAAACAATCTAAATGTTAAAATGGAACTAGTTAAATCATGGTATAGAATGTGAGGATATAAAACAATCCAAGTTGTATTAAGTGAATAAGCAAGATACAGAATGGTGTGTATAGAATCCTCTTTTTAAAAGGAGATATATAGTTAATACATGATTATACATGTACAGTTTATATCCAAAGGACTAAAAAAAAAAATAGTGGTCACCTCTGCGAAGCACAGAGTAACAGGCCGTAAGAGAAGCTTTTCACCTGATTACCCTTTAGTAATTTAAAATTTTTCCATTGTATGTATGGATACATTTTTTAAAATGTATTTTTTAAAAAAGTAAATGTGCAAGACTCATCTCAGCTCTACAGATCACAAATCTTTGGGGGCAGGGACTAAGCTTTTGAAATTGTGAAACTATCAAAGTGATTCTGATGATCAGTCAGGCTTAGGATGCAAACCATTCATATGGTACTTAATGCCTCATATTAAAGTGTACATGTGAGAATATATCTTTATCCCCTAACTAGAAAAGCATGTTATCTATTACATTTTTTCCTGCATTTCTCAGCTTAGAAAAGGTACCCAATATTTTTGATGAAAATAATGAACAAGCATAATTCCATTTATCTGTTACATTTCATTCCAGTGTGAAAATGTTTTCAAAATACATTTAACATAACAGCATTATGAAGCAATTAAAAATTACCACTTTCAACACATGAAAAGCCAAAAACTGCCAAAAAAATTTTTTTAAGATTATTTATTTATTTTGAGCATAGGGGAGGGGCCAAGAGAATCTCTAGCAGGTTCCACACTGTCAACACAGAGCCTGATTAGGGGCTCTATCTCATGAACTGTGAGATCAGGACCTGAGCAGAAATCAAGAGTCCTACACTCAACCAATTGAGCCACCCAGGCGCCTCTTTTCTTTTTTAAAGGCTTTAAGTATGGCTAGTCTGCAATGGGCAAGTGGTTAAGTCCAAACCTAAGACTATAAGACTTAGGGATGAGCCAGAGTTCAGTCTACCTGAATGAATAAAAGTAACACCTAGAGTAAAATAAAGTGTGTGGATAACAGATTCCAAAGAGGCCCCATTTTATTACAGAGAGTATACAAATCCTTGTCCTTAGAAGGAAAAATACTGTTCCCCTTCCCCCTCAGTGACAGATGTGACTCTTCCACAGTTCCCAGCTTTTCTTCTACCGGTACTTTCCATGTCGGTTAAAGTGTTTATAGAGGTAGCTGATGCGTTTGTTAAGGTTGTGCAGGTCATCAAGGAACATTCGATTTCCAACCATTTTCTTCTTTCGGATACAACGTTGCAATTCATTCCCCTTCCAGCCTCGAAGCCATCTGGGGCCCCTAATCAGTTCTTTGGGGTGCATTTCAAAGTCTCCTGTGTAATGTGAGAGAACATGTTAGTTCCAAGACAAGAGGGAACCCAGCCTCCACCAGCTAAGCCTTTAGCATGTAGTTGCATTTTCCTGAGCTGCACCTATAGACAAGTTGCACCTACATGATCAAGATCAATACTGACTCTGGAGCCAGACTGCTTATGGTTCAAATTCTGGCACTGCCACTTATTAGCATAGGAAAAATCACTTAACTCCTCTGTGCCTCAGTTTCCTTACTTATTGTAAGAATTAAATTAATACACGTTGGGCACTCAGAACAGCGCCAAATACAACCAAAATACACATGTTAAGTGTCTGCTCTTACTACTGAGCATAGTACCATTCCTACACTGGTGAAAAAAAGATAGTCATTACGAAAGAACTGCCATTCTGAAATTCTGTACAATGGAATCGAATCTTACCCAAGATCCCAATGTTGTCATACACCCCGAACATGGCCCTCTTCTCGTTCCAACGATCAACCACTTTGGGAGGCGGGAGGGTGAGCCTTACGTGGAACATTCCAGGAATACCTAGGGATAGGGAAGAAAGGGAATGAGTCTGAACCGCTTATTGACAAGCAGTTCTCGGGGCGATTTCTACATCAGCCACTTACCCAGAGAGAAGCTTCGGCAGGATAGAGGCATCCGGCCCCATAGAACCCTGCCTGCCCCCAAAGAGAGGCTCCCTGCCATTGCTCTCGTCTCTCTCCTACAACAGCACACCGCACAAGCATAACAGTAGGGCCACACGTGGCCCTCGAGTAGCTGACAAGGACGTTCCGCATTAGTGTCACAGGACACTACACGGAAGCAGCCATCTTGGACCTCACGGAAGTAGCTCCCGGCGCCAGGCCCGACTTGGCCCCTCCTTCCCCAACCACAAGCCCCGCCCTCCGGGTTCCGGCGTACAGAGGCCTTGACACCCTCCCTCCCTTCCCGCCCCGCCCCGGCGCTTCCGGTTCGCCGGCGGAAATCTTGAAGAGTCCGCAGAGCCTAGGGATTCATTTTGTCGTAGTCCAGGACGCCCCAAAACTGAATTTCAAGAAAATCCACCCTCTTCTGGGGCGTCCCTCAACTGAGGGAGATGAAGGTGGAGACCCTGGAACTCAAAGGCTCCTTTTTCTGTGCCTCACAGCTGTATTGTGCTGTAGCTGTTTTTATTACCCCTTTTCTACTGGGGAGGAAATCTTGAGGCTCAGAGAGTGAAGTAACCTGCTGGACGTCACATAGCAGAGGAGATGGCGGAACGTGGATTAGAGCCTCAGCCTTCTAACTCCCGGCTTGGGCTTGCCTCCTGCCCTAGGGGAGTGACTAAATGGGTCACTAGCACAGGGGCACTATCATCGCCTAGCTAGAAAGGGCGGCAGAAGCAGGCAGCCGCAAGACGAACGGGGGCGGGTAGAGGATCTAGGCCCCGCCCCGCCGCCGGCGGCGCTGCCGACTTCCTGGCTCCTGAGATGTAATTGGCCGTCACTCTGCAGAGAGTGACCCGATTGGCCTCCCAGCGGCCGTTGAGATTTGAACTCCACGTTTCTGGCTTTGCCCGCGCGGCGCCTAGCCCAGAGGCGGGTTTTTACCTCCGCCTGCCGGGCATTGGCCGGTTTCTCTGCCCCACTTGAGTGCTGCGGTGCAGATTGGTGCGTATTGTGCAGTCCGTGTTTTTTACTTCATTTCGGCCCCGAGTCGGAGGAGCTGCGGGTCAAGTTCTTTTCCGAGGTGTGGTGTTAATGGGCAGCGGGGAATGAAAGGCTGGGAAGATTGGGGACGGGGCAGTCTGACGCGGTATTAGGCTACGGTACGAGAGGCAGGGAGTTTCAGTGCGTATGTTCCGGCGGTAACATGTAGTAGAAACAGTAAGTTTTACAGATCCGTGCGGCATATGGGCAAATCGCTTAACCTTTTTTTAGCTTCAATTTCCTCATCTCTAAGTTGGGTTATATTATTACGCATTCTATGAGATTGACCTTTGGAGAACTAGATCAGATATGATATATTCAATAAGAACGTGACACAGAGTAAATAGATGTTAAATGTTCATACTCTCCCTTTGTGGAGCTAGCCACTAGCCCACGCTGGCCCACTGCTCCAGCCTTGAGTGAGACATTCTCTCCGTGCATAAGCTTGTCCATAAAAATGGAAATGCTAACTTGATGCATTGATATGCCACTTGCATTTCTTTAAACATTTTCATATCCTTTGACTCATTTGATCCTCAGAGCAACTTTGTAAACTAATCAAAGATTAATACCTCTGTTGTGCAGATGAGGTTCAGGGGGTTTTGTGACATGACCAAATAGAGTCACAACTAGAATTAATTAGATTCTAGTTCAGGGTTGCCTCACATCCTCTTAAGGTAACGTTACCCGAGTGGTATAAGTTTGATATAAGCGGCATATACTGGAGGGCGGAGGAATAATAGAGCCAGATAAAAAGACAGGCCTTGGATGTAGACCTTGACCTATTTGCTGTTTTGTTTCCAGCCCTGTGAGCCAGTGGGAGAAAGATGGCACCCCAACTGTATGAGTTCCATCTGCCTTTAGCCCCAGAGGAGTTGTTGAAAAGTGGAGGGGTGAATCAATATGTTGTGCAAGAGGTACTGTCCATCCGACATCTTCCATCACAGCTTAGAGGTAAGAGTCCATAGCTGCTACTGTCCCTGGCGCTTCAAAACACCTCCCTCCCCCATGTAATTATATTATTGGCCTTTTGCACCCCACCACTAAGCTCCGTGAGGGCAATGAACCTGTTTTTCCTATTCATTGTTTTCCTCCTGGCATTGGTTGGGATGCATTACATGGGGAGTATACACATTGACCTCCTTTTCTCAGTCATTCAAAAAACAGTCTTGGTGTACGCAGCTGCTCTTTGGAGAAAAACTTATTTTAGATCTTTACCTCTTACCATGTGCCAAAATTAAGTTCTGATGGATTTTAAAGTTATAGGAGAAGGTAGCTTTCTCAGAATGTGTGGGACTTGACCTGACCTGTTTTCAGATAATACTTTTTTAGAGTCTAGATCTCGTTTCAAGGGTGTGCATTAATAAGAAGGAAAAAAAAAAAACACGTACAGCCACAACACTGAACACTATATGTTACAGTGCAGTTACCCATGAAACCTGCAGATGAACAAGACAATTTATACATTATCAGCAAGACCTTGTAATGTCACTATACTTACTGGAAGCGGTCTTGTACCAGGTTGTTTTGGAGAGGTGGAGGTACATAGAGTAGAGATTAAGATTCTGGAGCCAAGCTCTGGGAATTAGAATCCTGGCCCCACCACTCTCACCTTGGGCAAGTTACTTACTGTCTGTGCCTGTTTCCTCATCTGTTAAGATAGGGATACAAGCGTACTTCATTTGTTATCTCCTACAACAAGAAGGGTTGGTTAATGCAGCAGCTTGCTATTTTTTTTTTAATATTTATTCATTTTTGAGAGAGAGAGAGACAGAGTATGAGCATGGGAGGGGGAGAAAGAGAGGGAGACACAGAATCCAAAGCAGGCTCCAGGCTCTGAGCTGTCAGCACAGAGCCTGATGCAGAGCCCGAACTCACGAACCACAAGATCATGACCTGAGCCTAAGTCGGCCGTTCAACTGACTGAGCCACCCAGGCGCCCCACAGCTTGCTAATTTAATTTAACTCCAGGTTGTCTCCTTTTGACCATCATGGTTGCTAGATGCCAGCTCTTTGCTCTGATGTCCAGAGGTAGTAAAGGTGATTTTTTTTATCTAATGCCTTTTCTTTTCTTCTTTCTTTTCTTAAAACTTTACTAGAGGCCTCCCAACAGACTTAGCTAGAATTGGATTTTGCCTATTTCCTTAACTGATTACTTTGGTAGGGATACGGATTTACCCAGATTGTCTAAATTGATAAAGATTATTATCTCAGAGCCTCCCTAAACCTAGATATATCACCATTTGGTAAGCAAAGAAAGCAGAATGTGGAGGTCAACTGGTACCTGGCAAGTCAACAGAATCCACTATGGTCGAGATATATTCTCTCCATATTGTGTTGATATACGCATCACCAGTTGTACAGGTTGCACAATGTGGTAAATTGTTCTTCAGTTATTATAATGCATCTTTTTTTAATTAATAATTATTCACTAGAAGAGTTCTTTTTATAATAATTGCATTGCTTTTGGTGTTTAGAACCCTAACTATAAGTTCTACAAGATTAGATCATTTAATTTGTTCAAGTATTTACTGACAATACACCGTGTGCCAGGCACTGTTCTGGGTACTGGGGATACAACAGTAAACATAACAGACAAGTTGACAAAGTTCTTTCTCTCAAGGTTCTCAACAAGGAATAAATAAATAAGGACGATGTCAGATGGCTATAAGTGCCAGGGAGAAAAGTAAGCAAGATAAATAAGATACGGTGTGGCAGGGTAGGAACTGCATTTCATGTTGGATGATCAGAGAAGGCTTGCTGATCAGTGACATTTGAGCAGAGACCTTAAAAGTGGAAGAAGTGAACTATGCAGATTCTCATAGAAAAGCGAGTGCCAAGGCTCTGAGGTGGGAAAATGCCAATACGGCTGGAGTTGGGTAAGCTAGGGAAAAAGAAGTCAGATGAGAAGTGGTGCAGATTATTCTAGAGCCTTGCTCCTCACAGTGTGGCCTTCAGACCAGCAATTAGAATCATGATTTAGGAATTTGTCAGAAATTAAAAAAAAAAAAAAATCCAAGATAAAGACCCATCCCAGAACTACTGAATCAGAAAATCTGTTTTTTAAGAGCATCCCGAGATGCACATTTAAGTTGGAGAAGCATGAATCTGGGGTCTTGTAGGCCATGGTAAAGATTTCGCTTCAGTGTGAGCACAGGAATGATACGGTCTGACATTTTAAAAGTATTACTATTGTGAAGGGACACATGCACCCCAATGTTTATAGCAGCACTATCAACAATAGCCAAAGTATGGAAAGAGCCCAAATGTCCATTGATGGATGAATGGATAAAGAAGATGTGGTATGGGGCCCCTGGGCAGCTCAGTCAGTTAAATGTGTGACTTTGGCTCAGGTCATGATCTCACAGTTCATGAGTTCGGGCCCCACATCGGGCTCTGCTGACAGTTCAGAGCCTGGAGCCTGCTTCGGATTCTGTGTCTCCCTCTCTCTCTGCCCCTCCCCAGCGCTCGCTCACTCTCTCGCTCTCTCTGTCAAAAATAAATAAACTTAAAAAATTTAAAAGCACATTAAAAAAAAGAAGATGTGATATATATATACAATGGAGCATTACTCAGCAATCAAAAAGAATGAAATCTTGCCATTTGCAACTACATGGATGGAACTAGAGGGTATTATGCTAAGCAAAATTAGAGAAAGACAAATATCATGACTTCACTTATATGAGGACTTTAAAATACAAAAGAGATAGACATAAGGGAAGGGAAGCAAAAATAATATAAAAACAGGGAGGGGAACAAAAACATGAAACTCTTAAATATTAAGAACAAACAGAGGGTTGCTGGAGGGGATGTGGGGGGGATGGGCTAAATGGGTAAGGGCCATTAAGGAATCTACTCCTGAAATCATTGTTGCACTATATGCTAACTTGGATGTAAATTTTAAAAATGAAATAAAAATTTTTTAAAAACTCACTATTGTGTTGAACAGAAGACTGTGAGGGACAAGGGAAGAAGTAGGGAGACTAACTGAGACTGTAATACAGTAGTACCAGCTAGCTTACCTTGCCTGGGGTGATAACAGTAGAGGTATTCATTAAAAGTTAGGTTCTGAATAGATTTTTTTTGTTTTTTAATATTTTTTATTTATTTTTGAAAGAGAGTGCAAAGGGTCAGAGAGAGGGGAGGACAGAGGATCTGAAGCAGGCTCCATGATAACAGCAGTGAGCCCCATGTAGGGCTCAAATTCAAGGGCTATGAGATCATGACTTGAGCCGAAGTCAGACGCTCAACAACTGAGCCACCTAGGCACCCCAGGTTCTAAATAGATGTTAAAAGTAGGGCCAACAGGATTGTTGATGGATTGGCTTGGATTTACAGGGTGAGAGAAAGAAGAATCTAGGATGATTACAAGGTTTTTGGATCTGAGCAACTAGAAGAAGGGAGCTACCATTTACTGAGATGGGGTAGCATATGAGAGGGGCAGCTTTGTCTGTTGGTCGTAGAACTGTGGTGTTTCAGGGAGAGGTGCCCGCTACAGCTCTATGTTTGGGGTTTAATATTCAGCATGTAGAAGGCATTTAAAGCCATGAAATTTGAGTGTAGATGGAGATGAGAAGCAATTTGAAGATATAAGATCTGAGACAGCCCAATATTTAGAAGCTGGAAAGAAGAAAAAACCAGTAGGAGAAACTGAGGACCAGTCATTGAGGCAGAAAGTGAACAAAGGCACTAAATGGCGGCTAAATTAAGAGAACGTTTCAAAAAGAAGTGGAGAGCTCAACGGCAGATGAATTACTGGACTTCGCGATGTGGTGATTGCAAACTTGGGGAAAGCAGTTTCAGAGGAGTGGTGGGGGCAAAAGCCTAATTGGAATAGGTGGGTTTATGAGAAAATGGGAGGACAGAGTTTAGATAACTCTTTCTGATTGTTCTGTTTTCATGAGTAACAGAGAAATGAGGTGGTGGTGGAGAAGGAGGTAGAGTTGAGGGAGGATTTTTTTTTTTTTTTAAGTTTTTAATTTATTTTGAGAGAGAGATCAAGAGCAGGGAAGGGGCAGAGACAGAGAATCCCAAGCAGGCTCCTGCTGTCAGCACAGAGTCCAACACGGGGCTCGATTCCACACACTGAGATCATGACCTGAGCTGAAATCAAGAGTCAGACACTTAACCAACTGAGCCACCCCAGCGCCCTGGGAGGATATTTTGTAAGATGGGTGGCATTGTACGTGTTTGTCCTGAATGGAAGCCATCAGAAGGAAAAGTTGATGATGCAGGAGGGAGAGGGGACAGAGTGCTGGAGCAGTATCTTCAGTAGGTAAGAGAGTGTGTAATCTGGTGCACAGAGGGAGGAGATGGCTTTACTAGAGGCTGGGACAGTTTATCCACAGTAGCAGCAGAGAAGGCAGAGTACCTGGACACAGATGCAGATAGTGAGGGGCAATATAGATCTTGGGGCAGCTGGAAGTTCCCTTCTGTGTGATTCTTAATGTTTATTTCTTTTTGAGAGAGACACGGAGTGCGATTGGGGGAGGGTCAGAGAGAGGGGGAGACCCAGAATCGGAAGCAGGCTCCAGGCTCCGAGTTGTCCACACAGAGTCCAACATGGGGCTTGAACCCACGAACCGTGTGATCATGACCTGAGCCGGCCGCTTAACCAACTTGAACCATCCACGTGCCCCCTCTCATGTGTGATTCTATTTTCTCAGTGAGATAGGAAGTGGAGCCTTTAACTGAGAGGAAGTTGGGGAAGAAGGCCTTGATCCTATGAGCGGAGGAAGGGTGTGAAATAATTGCCTAGAAGAAGGTGAGTAGGCCTAGGAATTGTTAACAGGCTTTCCAAGAAATACTAAGGGCTCACTTGAGATTAATGGTCATAAGTTTAAGGTGAGAATAGTTAGCATGATTGTATATTTTTGTCAAGCAATTTTTATTTGTGTGATTACATGAATGGAGTAAGCAGTCAGTTGGATTTAATCCAGATTTGCCAAGGGACTAAATTTGAATTTTAGTGGAAAAAATTAGAAATACTATATTGTCTAACAATAGGGGCACCTGGGCTGACTCAGTCAATAGAGAATGCAACTCTTGATCTCAGGGTCCTGAGTTCAAGCCCCATGTTGGGCATGAAACCTACTATAAAAAGAAAAGAAGGGCATCTGGGTGGCTCAGTCATTTAAGCCTCCAACTTCAGCTCAGATCATGATCTCAACATTCATGATTTCCAAGCTCCCCTCGGACTCTGTGATAACAGTCAGCTCAGAGCCTGGAAACTGCTTCAGATTCTGTGTCTCCCTTTCTCTCTGACCCTCCCCCGCTCTCACTCTGTCTCTCTCTGTCTCAAAAAATAAACATTAGAAAAGGAAATTAAAAGATATACCATAATGTCTAACAATAGAGGAATAGTAAGTTAAGATATATGTATTTGATGGAATATTGTGTGACCATTAAAATTATTTACAAAGGTTTCATAATATGCTTATTGTAAAATTGTTTATTTATTTGTTTATTTGAGAGAGAGTGAGTGAGGGACAAGCAGAGGGAGAGAGAGAGAAGGAGAATCCCAAGCAGGCTCCATGCTCAGCACAGAGCCCAACGCAGGGCTCAATCCCACAACCCTGGGATCATGACCTGAACCAAAATCAAGAGTCAGATGCTCGGAGTGCCTGGGTGGCTCAGACCGGCTCAGGTCACGATCTTATGGTTTGTGAGCCCCACGTTGGGCTCTGCTGACAGCTCAGAGCCTGGAGCCTGCTTCAGATTCTGTGTCTCCTGCCTCCCCCACTTGTGCTCGTGCTCGCTCTCGCTCTCTCTCTCAAGTAAATAAATAAATATTTTTTTAAAAATGTTTAATAAATAAATATATAAAGAAGGGAGGCCTGAGCATGTTGGCAGGGTAAGAGCAGTTCTTGGACGGTATAAAACCAATGATGGGAAAGGAGGAGATACATCTTTGGGGCAGTGGGACAGGTTAGCTTTTTGCTTGAGACTCCAGCAAAGAATGGGAAGATGGCAGAGAAGTTTGTTGATAAGGAGGCAGGATCACGAAAGAGCTTGAGCTTTGTTTCTTATTCTTTTTTTTTAAATTGTACTTTAAATGTTTAGTTTTTAATCTTAAGAATCTTAAGGTTCTCTCTCTCCTTCTGCCCCTCTCCCCCACTCGGTCACTTTCTCTTTCACAAATTAACAAAACAAAAAAGAATTGTCTGTATACTCTGGAAAAAAGAACTTTACACAATTATTGTAAGCTAAGTTACTAAAATATTTTTTTAACTGGAATGCAGGTTGGAATTCTGAACCTGCTTTTTGTTTATACTAGGATTAAGTAAATATGAAAATGAACTCTCATTTTTAATATATAAACAGATCAAAATAGACATGGGGGATATGTACGTACACATACATGTCCTGCTATTCTCTACTGAGAGATACAATGATTCAATACAATAGCAGTAAGCCTAATTAGTGCCTAGAACTTGATTCCTACATGCCATACTTCCACAAAAGAAATGAGGACTCTGTTGAGAATGGTTGATTGCAGGACTGGGCCAGGGAAAGTACAAGATGAGCCTGGAACATCTTGTACTAGAAATAGAAAGTAAGAGAGCAAAAGTGAAGGGAGCATGTTGAAAGGACCGCAGGCAGGCCAAGTTGAAGGAGCTTCCAGTGGTCAAGTATGTGATCATTTAAGCAATAAAATAAATAGTAGTAGGAATGGATTAAAACAGAATAAAGGAAATATCCATGAGTCTGTTCCAATTTGAATAACTGGGGGGAAAGGGACAGCTCATCCTTAGAGTGGCATTCCCATTAGTAAGTGTAGAAAGAATGATGGAGATAGAAAAATCACTGTGGAGGGGCACCTGGCTGGCTCAGTCTGAAGGGCATACAACTCTTGATCTCAGAGTTGTAAATTTGAGCCCCATGTTGGGTATAGAGATTACTTTAAAATTTTTTTAAAAAGAAAGAAAAAAGAAAAATCATACAGTGTTTACTAACACCGCAGTAATAACTGTGGCAGGCAAGAATCATGGACAGATTTGTGGGCAAAATGTGAGGAGAAATGGGATAGTTGTACAGTCTCTTTTTTATATATATGTGTGTGTATATATATATATATATATATATATATATTTTTTTTTTTTTTTTATTGAGACAGAAACAGCATGAGTGGGGAAGGGGCAGAGAGAGGGAGACACAGAATCCGAAGCAGGCTCCAGGCTCTGAGCTGTCAGCACAGAGCCCGATGCGGGACTCGAACTCACAAACCATGAGATCATGACCTGAGCCAAAGTAGGCCAGTTAACCGATTGAGCCACCCAGGCGCGCCAGTTGTACAGTTTCAAAGTATCTCCCTACAAGATATTTACTTGCTGCAAAGGGGGAAATAGTAACTTTACAGAGGAGTTAGCTGGCAAACACTAGCAGGTAAGCAAGGTTAACATAGTAATAAGGCATGGATATCACATACTTCTTGGTATGACGCTTTGAAAGGAGGCTCCCTTCTGTGGTCATTCTGCCGAAAATACATAACCTCAATCTAATCACAAGAAAATAGCAAACAAACCAAGATTGAAGGACTTCAAAGGTGTCAAGATTGTGAAGGACAAAGATGGGAGGAGACTAAGGAGACATGACAGCTGAATGCATTGTGGGATCCTGGATTGGATCCTGGACCAGAAAAAAGATATAAACAGTGCAACTAACAGAATTCAAATAAGGTCTGTAGATTCATGAATAGCATTGAGTTCATGTTAATTTCTTATAGATTCTTGTGCCGCGGTTAAAGGAGATGTTAACATTATCAGAGTGAAAAGTACGAGAAACTCTGTATTGTTTTTGCTGCTTTTGTCATTTCACAATTAAAAAAAATAGATCCTGAGTTTGTGTTTGCTGTTAGCCACACTGGACAAGTCACACAACTACTCTTGAGACTTAATTCCTTTTCCCTTAAAAGAGAATTCGGATGTGGTGAAACTCAAGGCTTTCATTATAAAATAGGACAAGTGTAACATTCTAATAGGTTACATTGAAATGAACTGTCTCTTTTTTGTATTCAGACAATAAAAGTGATTAACTCGATTTTCTGCCATGAATAGAATTTACCAAAAAGGCCTCTCTCCTATGTGTTGATTCCTTTCTTTCATCTTTGTAGCCTTTCAGGCTGCCTTCCGAGCTCAGGGGCCCCTGGCGATGCTAGAGCACTTTGATACTGTCTACAGCATTCTACAGTAAGTAGAAAGCACCTGGCTGGTGCTTTAAGAACTGGTGGCTGTTTACCTTAACGTTGCATGTTAGTCCTGAAATTCCAAATTACAGGTTCACTGATAAAGGTTCTGGGGTGCTGATTTCTCTACTAATGAGCATTGACCCCGACTTCACACCACATTTATTCAGTTGAGCAATTTCACACATGTGTTTAAGTCTTAGATTCTTCAGGTTTGATCTAATCTAGAATGGGCTCTGTAGTTTCCTGTCTCACCCCCCACACTTTCTTTCCCTCATAGTCACTTTCGAAGTATAGATCCTGGCCTCAAGGAAGATACTCTGGAATTCCTGATGAAAGGTGTTTATGGGTCAGGGGGTAGGGGATGGAAGGTGTTGGTTGTTGTTCGCTTGTTTACTGTTTCCTACAATTTATCAGCCACATGATGATATCAAGGCTGTGGTGATTCAGTTGGTTTGGCTAAGCCTGGGGACCTTTGACCTATTAAGGTCTGTAATCTTGGTGGGCAATACAGAGTCGTGTGTGTTCGCTGTAAAGGCAGACCAACAAGAAGTATGTCCCACTTTTGAACTGCCTCTCTTTAATAGAGGTGGTTCTTCAGTTGCCAGGGAGAAACTGGGATAGCTGACCTGAGAGAGTGGGGACAGGGTGTGTTCAGTGTTTCAGGGTCAGGGGTCCCGAAGGACTTGGCTTGTGTTGTGGCCACTGAGAGATGAAACACAGATCTTTGGTAATCTGATGGCTGCCGGTGCTGGGTGTTTGGAAATCGGGGTAGATGAGGAAGGTGAACAAAGCCAACTCCGGACTCTGCCCCTCGCAGTGGTATCCCGTCATTCCCAGGAACTTCCCACTGTCCTGGACGATGCAGCCCTGAGTGTGTCCGACAGGAGCGCCCACCTAAACGCTCTCAAAATGAGCTGCTATGCTCTGATACGCCTCGTGGAATCCTTTGAGACCATGAGCAGCCAGACAAGCCTCATGGACCTGGACCTTGGGAAGGTAATTTGGAGTGCCTGGCTCACTCAACATGGAGCCTGGAGAGATCAGGGGATCGATGGGAAAGAAGGGAGTCCAACAATTCTGGGAATCCTGTCTGTCCTACCTTAGGGTTTATGAGGAAGTACTCAATAATGTCACAGCATATCCTTCCCTGACAAGCAGCTCTTTTATATTTTGTAACTTGTCATAACGTCTGCTGCGTTAACTTCTACCTTGTCTCAATACTGGATAGTTTGGGCACTCAGACTAGCAGATCTTGACCCGCTCTGCTTCCTTATTTTTCCCTAAATGTATGCATGATTCTTTTTTAGGGGAAGAAAGCCCGGGCCAAGGCCGCCCATGGCTTTGACTGGGAAGAAGAGAGGCAACCAGTTCTTCAGCTTCTAACGCAGCTGCTCCAGCTGGACATTCGTCACCTGTGGAACCACTCAATAATTGAAGAGGAGTTTGTCAGGTGGGTGGTTAAGATGGTCATAGTGAGCTGTGAGGAATGAGGGCTCTGTTGCTAGGTAAGTCTTCTTTCTGAATACTTTATTTCATGCCTCAGTTCTGTATGTAAGACACAGAAGTATACTCATAGAATTGTTAGTAAGTAGATAACAAATGTTAGAAACTGCTGTGAGTTTCTTATCTTTAATGCCCATTTGCTCATTCATGACACAGTATTTACTGAGAATCTCCTGTCTGCGTGGCTGGCTGGTATTATTCCAGGCACTGGAAACAAAAGTTTCTTCCCTCTTAGAGTTTATATTATAGAGCAAAAGATGATTTTTAAAATAAGTAAAAATACATGGTGTGTTTTATAGTTTATTATTATGGAGAACAATAGGGAGGGGATGGGGAGTTTGATGGAAGAGAGTTGTGATCTTAAATCAGACGTTCTAGCAAGACCTCTTTGAGGTGGCGACATTTGAGCAAGAACCCAGAGGAGGCCGTATGAGCCACGAGAATATCTGGAGGAATAGCAGGGGCAAGGAACAGAACAGCAGGTACAAAGAGCCTGAGGAGACATGTGTCTGGCATGTGCAGGTGGTAGCAGTGAGGCCAGAGACACAAGGCAGCTGAGCAGGTGGGATAGGCTGTGCAATCCCAGAAGCAGTGGGGAGCCATCTGTGGTGATCTTTGGCCATCATGGTGACTTTGGCATTTTCTCAGTGTGATATGGGGCCACTCTGGGGTTCTGAGCAGGGCAGTGAGGTGGTCTGACTAGGACTTTAACAGGATCATCCTGGCTGCTGTATTGAAACAGACTATGAAGGGAAAGGAAAGCAGGAGACCAGTTAGGAGGCTGTTGCAATAAAGTGGGCAAGAGATAATGGTAGCTTAGACCCAAGAGTGGCAGTGGATATGGGGAGAAGCGGATGGATTCTGTACTTTTTTCCCTAAGGTAGAGCTTACAGGATAAGCTGACAGGTGTGTGAGATTTGAGGGAGGGTGCAGTCAAGGATGACTCACCCAGGGTTTTGGCCTGAGCTTTCAGAATAAACCTTAAAAAAAAAAAAGAGAGAGAGAGATGGGGGTGGATGGTTGGTTGGCTCAGTGGGCTGAGCAACCAACTCTTGATTTTGGCTCAGGTCTTGATCTCACGTTTCGTTGAGTTCAAGCTCCACATCAGGCCCTGCACTGGCAGGATGGAGCTTGGCTTGGGATTCTCGCTCTCTCTGTCTCTATCTGCCCTTCCCCTGCTCTTTTTTCTCTCTGCCCTTCCCTTGTCCCTTTCTCTCTCTCTCTCTCTCTCTCTGTCTCTCTGTCTCCTCTCAAAATAAATACACATTTTTAAAAATGCTTTAAAAAAGAGAGAGAGTTCAAAGTTTGAATGCAAAGAGGATACAAAGATTGAGGTGCTCATCAGACATCAAGCAGTGTTGGCTAGTTCCAATGTTGAACGTACAAATCTGGAGCACGAGAGAGGGGTCTGAGATAGGGCACCCGTTTGGGAGTGTATTTATATAAATGGTATTTATGCCCCAAGTCTGAATGAGATTACTAAATCAGTAAGCATAGCTAGAGGAGAGTAGAAATCCTCACTATACTCCGGGGAAGGCGGCCTGGGAAGCCACATGAAGTGTGTTTCCAGGAGAAAGATGTGATCGGCTGCGTCCACTGCAGCTAGAAGGTTGACCAAGATGAGGACTGAATTAACCATGATATTTAACCATGAGAAGTCATTGGTCACTTTCTCCTACCCTTTATCATCTGTTTGGGTTCCATATAAGTATCATAACTGGCTGAAAGTTTGTAATCTTGAAGGACACAGTACCTGTCTAGGGTCAGCAAAGCACAGCACCTTGATGTAGAAGGTGATCGATAGAATGAAGAAAAGCTAGAAGACCCTGACTCTGGGGGCAGGAGAGGGAGCATGAATGCAGCAGGACCCCGTATAGTTGAATCCGCACACCTGACTTCATCGTCCCCCTCCCTCTCTTTCTCAGTTTGGTTACTGGCTGCTGCTACCGCCTCCTGGAGAACCCCACCATTAGTCACCAGAAGAACCGCGCCACCCGGGAAGCCATAACGTGCCTGCTTGGTGTTGCATTGACACGTTATAACCATATGCTCAGTAAGTTAGCCCTCTGCTTTGCCCTGCATTTTCCATTTTGCCCATCATTTCTCACGTTTAGTATTCCACAGGTGCCACTGTGAAGATCATCCAGATGCTGCAGCACTTTGAACACCTGGCACCGGTACTGGTGGCGGCTGTGAGTCTGTGGGCAACTGAATATGGAATGAAGAGCATTGTGGGAGAGATTGTAAGGTGACTCTTGCCTAAGTTTCTGATTCTCCTCTCCCTCAGGGGGGAGATAAAAGAAAGATTAGAAATACATTCTCTGTACGCACTGTTTCTTTGGATTTTAGATACCACACTTCCCTTCCCTTACTGCGAACTGAATTATCTTGCTGTGGCTGTGCTTTCTTCCCTGCACAGAGAGATTGGACAGAAGTGTCCCCAGGAGCTGAGTCGGGACCCCTCAGGGGCAAAGGGCTTTGCAGCCTTCCTGACAGAACTAGCAGAGCGCATTCCGTCCATCCTGATGTCCAGCATGTGCATTTTGCTGGATCATCTGGATGGAGAGGTAGGTGGTACCCTGGGAATGAGGTTCTTCTGGGAATTTTAAGGCTGTTTCTTACAAGAAGATGGCTTTCCCGTGAAGTCAAGGTGTCTCAGCATAACTCGGTGGCAGTTTCTTCCTATAGAGAAACAGATAGTTTATTGACTAAAGAGCCATTTTTTGTCTCCTTTTCAATATCAATTGGTTTTGCCCGTGTCTGGTAGGGGGATGGCAATTCCACGCCTTAGGCCTAGTGAGAGTCACTCAACTGTGGTTCTGCGTCCCTTCCATTCATCAGGAGAAGCTCCTTCCCTTCTTCCTACCATTGAGCTTGTCTATGCTCTCTAAACAATGCCAGCTCTCAATTCTTTCTGCATGGCTGCCTCCCACACTGATGCAGGGCACTCCTGGGTGAATGTCAAGGACAAAGACAGTCTCCTGAGGCCTCTGGTGTACTATAACTTCTTGTGCAAGACTCCATTCTCTCGCCCTTGGCCTGGCAGAAACCCCAACCCCTCTTCCCACATTCTGCAGTGGACTTACTTGGCACCCGAGGGCTGACTTGTGCTTCTCCATGTTTCATTCTTTGTCAATAAAATGTGAGAAGGAGTGGGAGGGAAGGGGGTGTTTTATTAGTATGGATCAAAGACTTTGAGGCTTCAGGTGAAAGGAAGAAATTAATGCTTTTCAAACGTGTACAGATGTGATGAGCCTTATGGGGAAAAATTTGGGCTCTTGTTTATTTTGTCCCTATATTCTCAAGCAGACAAGGCCCCTTCCAGTGACCTCAGGGGTGCATACCTAGGCAAATGACCAGAAAAAGTCAGAGCGAAGCAAGCTTACCCTTACCTTAAGGCCTCGCCCCTTCTTTGTGCCTGGACAGGCCCAAGAGTTTGGGGAAAGGAGAGTTAGCTTTGGAGTGAGGAGCCTCAGACCAGCCCAATTCTCCCGTAGAGTTACCTGATGCGCAATGCTGTGCTGGCAGCTATGGCAGAGATGGTCCTGCAGGTTCTCAATGGTGATCAACTGGAGGAAGCAGCCCGAGACACCAGAGACCAGTTCTTGGACACCTTGCAAGCCCATGGCCACGACGTCAGCTCCTTTGTGCGGAGCCGTGTTTTGCAGCTCTTTACCCGAATCGTCCAGCAGAAGGTGAATAAACTTCTGCATGATAAAGGCATACAGTATTCTGTAGACAGGCTGAAGAAAGGAGGAATCCAGTGTCCCACAGAAGAATCTAGAATTCACATTCTTACTACCAGTAATAAAGGTCTTCCTCTACCAAGGACAAGGATGCTTGCTTCCATTTAAGAACTATACTATGTCTTAACCACAACAAAGAGTAACTGTTTTATATCTCATAAAAAAGTTTCTTTAGAATGAGTACTCTCATTCTCATGTAGAGTGTACTTCAAAATCATCTTGAATATGATGAACAGAATGGACACTGTGGTATGTGAGCTCATTCTTCTCTTCTTACCACACATAGGCTCTCCCTTTGACACGTTTCCAAGCAGTGGTGGCCCTAGCAGTGGGACGTCTGGCAGACAAGTCAGTGCTAGTATGTAAAAATGCCATTCAGCTGCTGGCCAGTTTTCTTGCCAATAATCCCTTTTCCTGCAAGGTAAGTAGGCTTGATCTACCCAAAAAAGAAGGAATAAATGGTAACAGGAATGAAATTATGTGACTTAATGACCCCGATACTCATTTTACCTTGGTAGCTTAGTGACAGTGACCTTGCTGGACCACTACAGAAAGAAACCCAGAAATTACAAGAGATGAGGGCCCAGAGGCGAACTGCAGCTGCTTGTAAGTAGTTGCCGCCTAGGAATCCTCACCCTAGACATCCTGCTCTGGGCCATCAGAAACTCCAAGAAAGGGTCTAAGAGAGACTTTCTCATTCAGCTGCAGTGCTGGACCCCGAGGAGGAGTGGGAAGCCATGCTGCCAGAGTTGGGGTCTACTCTGCGGCAGCTGCTAAAGCTTCCCCGGGAAGAAGAGGAGATTCCTGTGGTGATTGCTAGTACAGAGAGCGCTGAAGACGTGAAGGGACGCATCCGTCAGTTGCTTGCCAAGGCTAGTTACAAGTATGTGAAAGTGAGATTTTCTCTAATGACCTTTTTAGGTTTAGAGCTAACTTATTTGTTTATGTTTGTGTTTATGTATTTATTTTTATTAAGTTTATTTTGAGAGCATGAGCCAGGGAGGGGTAGAGAATAAGGGAGGTAGGGAAAGAGAATCCCAAGTAGGCTCCGCACTGTCATTGCAGAGCCTGACACGGGGCTCCAATTCACGAACCATGAGATCATGACCTGAGCCAAAACTGAGTTGGACGTCTAACCGACTGAGCTGCCCAGGCGCCCCCAACTTTTTTTTTTAACGTTTATCTATTTTTGAGAGAGGGAGACACAGAACCTGAAGCAGGCTCCAGGCTTTGAGCCATCAGCACGGAGCCCAAACTCAAAAACTATAAGATAATGACCTGAGCCGAAATCGAAAGCCCAACTGACTGAGCCACCCAGGGCCCCTAGAATTATCTTTCTCTTTTTTAATGTTTATTTATTCATTTTGAGACAGACAGAGAGAGAGAGACTGCAGGGAAGAGCAGAGAGAGAATCCCAACCAAGCTCCTCAACTTTTTTTTTTTTAATGTTTTATTTATTTTTGAGAGAGAAAGAGAGTTCTAGCAGGGGAGAGGCAGAGAGAGAGGGAGACACAGAATCCAAAGCAAACTCCAGGCTCTGAGCTGTCAACACAGAGCTCGACAAGGGGCTCGAACCCACAAACCATGAGATCATGACCTGAGCTGAAGTTGGATGCTTAACCGACTGAGCCACCCAGGCGCCCCACTTCTCAACTTCTTAAGCATGAGAAGCGTTACTTTTCTTTGGAGCAGGAAGTCTAGATTCTCGATGTAACCTGAGGTAGGCTCCATTACAGAAGGCTGCAGGGACACTCCATGGGTGCCGAGTTGGTGACGGGTGGATGTTCTTTCAGACAGGCCATCGTTCTCACTCGAGAAGCCATAGGCCATTTCCAGGAGTCTGAGCCTTTCAGTCATATGGACCCAGAGGAGTCAGAGGAGACCAGGTTCCTGAATCTCTTGGAGACTGTCTTCAAAGGTAATTCTTTTCCTTCTTCAGGTAGCAAACAAAACATTTCAACTAGTATCTATAGGCTATTTACATTTATGCCAGGTGCTGGCCTGGCAGTGCTCTGGACTGGAGACAGCCCATGGGCCTAAGATTGATAGTCATATGGCGTAAAAGGGTATTTCCAAACCATAGAGGATGTTAGGAATTTTTTTGAGAAATGAACCAAGACATTTTAGAGTAGATTCTAAGAGTATACCCTCCCATTGTGGAAAGAAATATCCAAGGATGTTGTAGCCGATGGATTTGCCCATAGCCCTCGAGCAATAGCCATCCTGTAATTCTCTAACTCCTAGGCCCAGCAGCTTCCACACAGGAGAATGCCCAGGGGTCTGCAGGGAACATGGGCCCAGGACAGACAGATGGTAAAGACAAGCTCAGTGTGTCAGAGCCTGTGAAACCCAGGGAGAACGATGAGCTGGTGAAGCAGGAGATGCTGGTGCAGTATCTGCAGGATGCCTACAGCTTCTCTCTGAAGATTACAGAGGCCATTAGCATCATCAGCAAGATGATGTATGAAAATACAACTACAGGTATGCCAGCGTCCCTCTCTGTAAGGACTGGGTCTTGGGGTTGGAAAAACCAGTCTTGTCCGTATTTTGATAACTATCTGCTCCTTGAAAAGGCACGGATTCTATATTTCCTTTTGTATAGCTTCGTGGAGCAGACATGTTATGCATCCAGTATTTCACGATAGGTCCATCTAGGAGTTGATATTCTCAGGGAAAATGGAAAAAGCTTCCATTTGCATGTTGCTACGCTAAGAAGGGTCCTATCTTTAAGTATTGAGGGAATTTTGCCAAGCAGATGAGTGACATTCCTGTCTCTCCTCTCAGTGGTGCAGGAGGTGATTGAATTCTTTGTGATGGTGTTCCAATTTGGGGTACCTCAGGCCCTGTTCGGGGTGCGCCGCATGCTACCTCTCATCTGGTCTAAGGAGCCTGGTGTCCGGGAAGCTGTGCTTAATGCCTACCGCCAACTTTACCTCAACCCCAAAGGGGACTCTGCCAGGTATATGTGGTGCCTTTGCCTTTGCCAGCTGTAAAGGGGTCAGCGTCTCATAGGGTGTTTGCAGTCTCCTAAAGGAATGGCGGGGGGCAGGGCATCCCTCTGGAGGAGTCCTGAATCTGTAATGGGGCTCAGGGCAGGGCTGGACTTACAGTAAGTTCTCTGACACTGTGGTGGGATAGCCATAATGACCTGTTTGCCAGGTTTAACTTAGCAGTTTTTAGTGATCTCTGCTCTCTGCTATTCCTACAGAGCCAAGGCCCAGACTTTGATTCACAATCTCTCTTTGCTACTAGTGGATGCCTCAGTTGGGACCATCCAGTGTCTTGAAGAAATTGTAAGTCTCTTTCTTTCCTTTCCTTCCTTCCTTTCTTTTTCTTTCTTTCCTTTCTTTCTTGTTTGTTTATGTAATCTCTGCAGCCAACATGGGGCTCAAACTCATGATCCTGAGATCAAGAATCACATACTCTTCTGACTAAGCCAGCCAGGCGCCCCCTTACTTCTACTTTCTTTATTCATTCAACAAGCATTAGTGACCACTGTGTGTTCAGCAATTTGTTTACTCAGCGCCACAAAGTATAAGATTGTTTTCAAGTTCCCAACTTGAAAGGAACAACAGTATAGCGGGGTAGCCAAAAAACATAAAACAGTTATAGGACAATGTAACACATAGATAATTCAGTACCAGAAAAATGGGGCACAGGTAATGGTTGTAGCAGCAGTGGTAATATGATTGATAACACTGCTGACATGTCAGGCATCGCTCTTAGCAGTTTGCTCCTGTGAACGTGGGTGGTTCTCACAACAACCCTGTGAGGTACTACTGTGAGTATACATTTTACAGGGAGAAGTTTAAGGCACTGAGAGGTTAAGGAACTTGGCTAATCATGGCTGGTTAGCAGCAGAAACTCAGGTAATAAGAGCTCCAGAAAACATACTCATTGCTTCTACGTCACCCTGAAGAGTCCTGAGTGGACAAGAGAGCAGGGTGAGGTAGAATGTTGAGGAAAACGTCCTGGAGGTGGTAGGACTTAAGCAGGGTCTTGGTGAGTAGCATGTAGAGAATTGGGAGAGGAAATTGTTATCTGCAAAAGATAATAAAGTGGGAGTGTAGGTTGGAACTGAATTGTAAACGTCCCTGAATGCCTTTCACAAGTCTGGGACTTTTCACCTTGTTGGTCAACATTTTAGTGAGATTGTTGGTCAACATTTTAGTGAGGCGGATCTGCTTTTGAAGTACAAGTATTTGGATTGTGGAGACAGAGGTGGAGGTGGTGCTGACTAGCAGCTTCCACTAGGTGGAGCACTACCACCAGCCACATTTTTCTCCTGGGGAGAAGAGGAGCCCGTTGGCAGCCACTGGGCTGAAATGTCAGGCTAGCTCCTGGTCCAGAGCCCCTGCTATAGGCAAAGGAGAGCTGAAGTTGGACGCTTAACCAACTGAGCCATTCAAGTGCTCCAAAGGAGAGCTCTTTCTAAATGATGAGCAGAGGTGTAGTGTGATGAAGTAGATGTTTGGGAGACTGATCCAACAGGAACATATGGGTTGCTTGGAGAGGAGGCTAGGGACGAGAAGGTCTCTGGACCTTCTGTAAGTGTGCAGCATCAAGGGGCTAGACTCGGGCTGGGAGGAAAAGCTATGGAATTGCACTTAATGGAAGATAGATTTTAAAGGAAAAATCGATAGGATTAAGTGGAGAAAAAAATGAGCTGACTGTGAAGTTTTAAGCATATGTGACTGAGAGTGTTGGTACCCTGGGCAAAATGAAAAGGCAAGGGAAGATGAGCCTTCCATTTTAGACATGTTGAGTTGTGGTCATAGCAACAACAGCTACTAGAAATCTCCGGAACGTAGTCAGAACCATGGACTCACACAGACTTGAGTACATCGTCTTAACAAACGCAGTTTTGAAGGCATGAGGGTAGAAAAGCGACGGAGTTGCGTGCAGGTACCTCCCTAAACCCAGATGTTACATTCCGAGCCTCCCTCTTCCTTTTCCATCCCTAAGTATTGCTTTTACCTACTTGGGGCTCTCAACATTCTCTTCAGGGAAGTGGACCAGAGATTGAGGGGAATTGTTAGTTTTTGGCCTGAGCCCTTCCTCTTCTCTCTTCAGCTCTCTGAGTTTGTGCAGAAGGATGAATTGAAGCCGGCAGTGACCCAACTGCTGTGGGAGCGGGCGACCGAGAAGGTCCCCTGCTCTCCTCTGGAGCGCTGTTCCTCTGTCATGCTTCTCGGGATGATGGCACGGTGAGGCCCAGATCCGTACAGGCAGTAGGAATAAGCGGGGAAGGGACGGTTCTGAGAAGGCTCCCTTTCCCTCAGTAACAGCAGTCAGGCCCAGCCGAGTTGTGCGCGTGGGTCAGCTACCGAAACGAAAAGTGAAATAGAGTACCAGCGCCGCCCCCCCCCCCTGCGCACCCCACACAGCAGAAGTCACAGGATTCGGTACCGCAGGAGGGAATCTGAGCGGCCAGCCCTGTGTCAGAGCCTCTGCTGTCTGCTCCAAGGCTCTTACCTTGCACTGAGGGCTGTTACCTACCCCACTTTGCATTCTCCCCTAAAGAGTCCTGTCCCTGACTAGCTTTGATTCTGTGGCTTCCTTCCCCTAGAGGAAAACCAGAAATCGTGGGAAGCAACTTAGACACACTGGTGAGCATAGGGCTGGATGAGAAGTTTCCACAGGACTACAGGCTGGCCCAGCAGGTGTGCCATGCTATTGCCAACATCTCTGACAGGAGAAAGGTATGTGGGGTCTTCAGACCAAGGAGAGTGGCGGTCCTCTTACCCACTCTCAACACATACCCACATTTTGTCTTTCCTGTTCTCGACAGCCTTCTCTGAGCAAACGTCACTCTCCCTTCCGGCTGCCTCAGCAACATAGGTTGTTTGAGCGACTGCGGGAGCTGGTCACAAAAGGTGAGCTATCGTGAAGACCTTGGATAGAATTGAGTCCTTTGTCTGCAGTGGGTGACTTTTCCCTTCTCCTCTGCAGGCTTTATCCACCCAGACCCACTGTGGATCCCATTCAAAGAGGTAGCAGTGACCCTCATTTACCAGCTGGCAGAGGGCCCCGAGGTGATCTGTGCCCAGATATTGCAGGGCTGTGCAAAGCAGGCCCTGGAGAAGCTGGGGGAGAAGAGCGCCACCCAGGAGGGCTCAAGTAAGTAGGCAAGAGGCTCCCCAGTGGGGAGCAGCCCCTGACCCTTGGCATACCACACTGTCTCACTTCTGTCACTCAGACGGGGGCCAGTTACCGCCACCGTCCCCCCGTCTCCGTCTCTCTGTTCTTCACCAGCTTATGTTTAGCACAATAGCAAGAGGCAGAGACCTCAAAACACCAGAACAGGATGCAGGGTCCTGGGAGACTTGATTTTGCCTTTTCCTCCCTGTTTTCCTCTCCCCTCCTCCAGAGGACGCCCCCATGCTCCCCACTTCCCTGTTGATGAACCTGCTGTCCCTGGCTGGAGATGTGGCTCTCCAGCAGCTGGTACACCTGGAACAGGCAGTGAGCGGAGAGCTCTGTCGGCGCCGGGTTCTTCGGGAAGAACAGGAGCAGAAGACTAAGGATCCAAAGGAGAAGGTGAATGAAGTGGCTGTGCATCTGCGTCGCAAGCATTTCCTGGACTTATTTCGTGACCATGGGTCACTCACATTTCCTTCTGGGAATCCCTGCTTTTCTACTGTTAAATGAGGAAGACACGCTGCCTCCTTGCTGCTGTTACTCTGGAAAAGCTCAGTGAGAACAAAGATGGAGCAGTCTGTTGGTGGTCACCCAGGAAGGAAAGTTGTAGGGAGACACAGAGCGCTGAGTCAGGGACCTCAGCATGGAGCTCGGCTCCACCCGAAGCATTGCTTGTTGGAATAAGGACATATGCACCCCCTTTCCCATTAGCCTTGGTTACAGGGCCTGCCGCCTAATGGGGACCTTGTATTCTCTCCACTAGAGGCAGTGATGTCTTGCAAACAAATAAGACACAGAGTATCTTGCAGCAGTGGAATTCGGTCTGACCTCTCCGACCTTGAACCATTGTCCACGTGATCCGTTTATTGACTATACACAGGAAATGACGTGCTTCTGTGAGGATGAGTTCAGAGATGCAGGAATATGCTTTAGCAACTTGAAAATAATGTCATTTGTTCCACTTTAAATTTGCCAATTCACATTTTGCAACTTAAAAGCAAAACTACAAAGACAGAGTTCTTTTCCTGTTTAGTTCAGGTGTCCTTCCTTTTTATAGACATATTTGAACGTTGTAGGAATAGTTTTACAGAACTTGCCTTTCCCCAGATGCATTCCTGCAAAATGAAACACAGGCTGGAGTTAAAAACACTGTCTTGGGGCCGCCTGGGTGACTCAGTGGGTTAAGCAACCTCAGCTCAGGTCATGATCTCATGGTTCATGGGTTCGAGCCCCACATCGGGCTCTGTGCTGACAGCTCAGAGCCTAGAGTCTGCTTCAGATTCTGTGTCTCTCTCTGCCCCTCCCCTGCTCATGCTGTCTCCCTTAAAAATAAACATTAAAAAAATTTTTTTAAAGCGCTGTCTTGGATAAGCCATGATCCCAGTTTCTTCCCCATTAGAATGTAAGCTCTGACACCACCATGGAGGAGGAGATGGGGCTGGCGGGCGCTGCCGCTGATGATCCAGAGGCAGAACTCATCCGCAGCATCTGTGAGAAGGAGCTGTTAGATGGTAAGAATTGCTGAGGGACCTGCTTCCCAGCCAAGATAACTTGTCCCAGACCTAGAGCTGTTGTTCCGACAGGCAAGCAGATCCTGGCTGCCTTTGTTCCGCTTCTGCTTAAAGTCTGCAACAACCCAGGCCTCTACGGCAACCCAGAGCTCTCTGCAGCAGCGTCACTTGCCCTTGGCAAGTTCTGCATGATCAGGTAGGCCCTGGGGGCAGTACCACCCTCTCAGAGAGGATGGGATGGTACCTCTCCCTGATGACCCTCTCCTGGCCCCTAGTGCCACTTTCTGTGACTCCCAGCTTCGTCTGCTGTTCACCATGCTGGAAAAGTCCTCGCTCCCTGTTGTCCGGTCTAACCTCATGGTTGTTACTGGGGATCTGGCCATCCGCTTCCCCAACCTGGTGGACCCCTGGACACCTCATCTGTATGCTCGGTGAGAGATCCTTCACGACACTCTAGCAGGCCTCACCAGCTCCGGGAGGCTGTAGTTCAGTCAGGATGAGAATCCCTAAAACTATTTCTCTGGTCTTTAGCATTACCTTGACATCTGCTTGATATTTGACCTGTACGGGCCCTCGCTAAGTATGGCCCCAAAGGGATTGGCACCTCTGTCCAAAGCCTTGGCTCTGAACAAAGATGTTCTGCAATCTGCAAGTAACAAAGATTGTTACTGCAATCCCAGCTTTCTAACTCTTCTAGAATGTCACATAAAAAGGGGGTGATAGAGGAGCACCTGGGTGGCTCAGTCAGTAGAGCATGATCTTGGGTTCATTAGTTCAGGCCCCATGCTGCGGGTAGTTTACTTTAAAAAAAGTGAGGGGGGGGGCAACATTCCTGCTGAGGGCCTTTCCCACCAGTGTCCAGATGTAACCCACCGTTGGTGCCAGTGACTTAAGATTTCACTCCTAGGCTCCGGGACCCAGCTCAGCAGGTGCGGAGAACAGCGGGGCTGGTGATGACCCACCTGATTCTAAAGGACATGGTGAAGGTGAAGGGGCAGGTGAGCGAGATGGCTGTGCTCCTCATCGACCCCGCGCCTCAGATCGCTGCCCTGGCCAAGAACTTCTTCAATGAGCTTTCCCACAAGGTGAGAGGCAGAGGGGCGGCCAAAGGCTTACTGCTGAGGGAACAGGCACACCCCCGTGTCGATAACATGACTCTCTCTCTCACAGGGCAATGCCATCTATAATCTCCTTCCAGATATCATCAGCCGCCTGTCAGACCCCGAGGGAGGGGTGGAGGAAGAGGCTTTCCACACCATCATGAAGTATGGTTCCCTGAGCCTTGGGGCACATTTTTCATGCAACACATGCTTAGGAATCAGACAGACCTGTATTTGAACTCTAGCTCTGCTACTTTATAGCTGTATGACCTTCAGCAATAACTTAACCTCTTTGCCCGCTGTTCTCTGTACAGTGAGGCCTCTGACACTTGCCCCTTAGTTCTTGAGAGGATTCGGTACCATAACGTTTCCAGCATGGTGGTAGGCACATAGGAGTCCTCACTATATGGCAGCTGCTTTTGTTACAGACTCCCATTCTGGGTATGAACTTCGCAGCGGGGTGGGCTGGCTTTTTTCTGAGGGTCTAGGAAGAGGGCAGGAGGATGACAGGCAGAAGGCGGGTGCTAAGGGAGGGGAGGACAGGACTGTCAATGACAGGGACGGAGCTGCCCCTGGGAGGCCACACATCCACGTGTCCCCTTCCTCAGGCAGCTCCTTTCTTACATCACCAAGGACAAGCAGATGGAGAGCCTGGTAGAGAAGCTGTGTCAGCGCTTCCGCACGGCCCGGTACACCAGTTTCCCCAGGGGCGGCCCTGAGGCTGGGGGGCACCGCCCCTCCATCTCATGGCTCCTCACGACGCCTTTGCCATCCACAGGACCGAGCGGCAGTACCGGGACCTGGCCTACTGTGTGGCACAGCTGCCCCTCACAGAGCGAGGCCTCCGCAGGATGCTGGACAATTTTGACTGCTTTGGGGACAAACTGTCGGACGAGACCATCTTTAGTGCTTTTCTGTCGGTTGTGGGCAAGCTGCGACGCGGAGCCAAGCCCGAGGGCAAGGTGAGTGCAGCTGCACTGCCCGGACCTGCCTCGCCTCCCCCACCCCTCGGCTCGACTGCAACCAAGTAACCAGCGCAACCTGAGACCAGATCTTTCTGTCTCCAGTTCCTGTTTCTTTGTTTTTCTCTTTTTTGAAAACAGACTTTATTTTTTAGAGCGGTTTTAGGTTCACAAGCAAACATTGAATGTAAGGTGGAGTTCCTCCATATGTGCCCTGCCTCCACACATTCACAGTCTCCCCCATCAGAGTGGCATGTTCGTTACAATCGATGATCCTGTGTTGACACATCATTATCACCCAAAGTCCATAGTTTACCTTAGGGGTCACTCACTTGTTCTGTGGGTTTGGACAAAGTGTGTAAAGGCCTGTGTCCATCACTATAGTATCATACAGTGTAGTCCCACTGACCAAGTCCTCCGTGCTCCCCCATCACCCTCTTTCCCCCGACCCCTGGCAACCACTGATCTTTTTACTGTTGCCAGTTTTGCCTTTTCCAGAATGTCATATACTTGCAATCATGCAGTATGTACCCTCCCTGGGTTGGGTTCTCTCAGTGATATACATATATGTTTTCACCGTGTCTTTCTTTCCAGGGACTTGTTTCTTTTTCAACATAGAAATAACTGTTTCCAGGTCTGCTCTCTTTTTTTTTTTTTTTTTAATGCTTATTTTTGAGAGAGAGAGAGAGAGGCCTGCTCTTAATCTCTTCCCCCCACTCCAGGCTGTAATAGATGAATTTGAGCAGAAGCTTCGGGTCTGCCACACCAGAGGGCTAGATGCAGTAGAAGACCTTGAGGTTGGCCAGGGGGCTAGCCAGAGAGCCCCATCAGCCAAGAAACCATCCACTGGTACGTGAGGCAGCCCCACGAGTGGAGAGACCAGGCCCTTGTCCCAGAGACTTGATTTTGGGGGACTCATGTGTCTGCCTTTTCCAGTCTCCAAGCGGCACCAGCATCAGCCTTCTGCAGCCTCATCAGACAGTGACTTTGTCACCCCCAAGCCCCACCGCACTGCCCATCGGCATCCAAGCGCCCAACAGCGAGTTTCAAAAAAGAAACCCAGAATTGTCTTCTCGAGTGACGAGTCCAGCGAGGAAGGTAGGAAGCTCCCTCCCGGATGTGGCGCACAGGGAGCATAGCTTGGAGGGAAGGCCAGTTTTGATGGGGATCCTGCCAGTGTGGATCCTCTCCACCCCCTCCCCCAGGGTGTCCGGGCACAGTTTGGGTTTTGTTTCTGCAGCCTAGTCTGGGGCTGTCCCACTTGTTCTCGGAGATTTACTTTTCACCATCTTTGTGACTCAGCTTTTTCTTCCTCCGATCCTCTGAATAGAGCTTTTAGCACAGATGACCGAAGATGAGACACCCAAGAAAACAACTCCCATCCGCCGAGCACCTCCTCGAAGGCACAGGCCCTAGGAGGTCGTCTTGCCTGTTCCTTTCCCTGCTGTGCAGGGTGCCTTGTGAGGTGACCTTGAACTCCGTTCCCTTGTAAAATACTGTTCCCTTGTAAAATACCGTGGTTTTTTTTTGCCTGTTCTCTGGCCTTTTTAATGTAGAATGGTCTTTATGATGTAAAGCGTTTCTTTTAAACAGGCCTTACTGAACTGAATTGAGCTGCTTTCACTGGAATATAGGTCTGCCAGTCTCCTTGTTTTCTAATGAATAAATATTTTTTACATACTTTTAGACATTTTTCCTAAGTTTGCCTGTTTCATCTTACATGAGACCGGATGCAGGCAGCAGGGAGAGGAGCTCAGAAGTCCTGGGGCCTGTCTGAAGATCGGATTAGCTCCATGCTCCCCCAGTGCCTCATCTTCCCCTTCTCTGCCACCCGAGGGACAGGATTGCTCCACGATGGAGAAGCCTGCAGCGGCCAGTCTCCAGACCAGTGCGGCTCCACTCAGGGGACTTCTGGCAATGCCTAGACATTTTTTGTTGTCACAACCTAGGTGGGAGGGACGCTACCAGCATCTAGTGGGTAGAAGCCAGGGATTGTTGCTAAATATCCTACAACACAGAAAACAGACCCCCAAAACAGAACTATTCGGCCCAAAATCCCAGTCAGCTGAGGTGGAGAAAACCTTCTCTAGACCAAGGGCCGATCTGTGTCCTCCCCTCCCCCGTGTGTGCTCCCTAAGCCCATCTCTGAGGCAGGTGACTGACCTAGCCGGCCAAGCAGATGGAAGGTCCTGATCCCCTCCAGCTCTAGATAATATCTGTGGAGACGGTCTGTCTACCAGGAGATTCCTTAACTGTTACAGCGTCAGTGGCAAGTTGGTCCTGCGTGCTGGCACTGCTTTAGCCTGCCCACCCCTCAGCTCCCCGTCTCCTCTGCTGAGTCACCTGGACCAGGAGGCAGTGAGCGTGCTCTCATGACAACACTGGTGTCTTTGCTGTCATGACAACGGCAGGCTGCATCAGTAATGCTCTCGTGGGCACTGAGCTGCCTCCTTTTGGCAGAAGACACTAATGAAAAATGACATGTGTGAAGCAAAGAGAAGACGGTACCTCACACACGCACTTTGGGTAGTGGAGGGGCTCCTAGGGCCCTTTCCAGGGAAAGGGTTAATCGTCCTGGTTGAGCATGAGCAGGAATGGAACAGGGACTGCTGAGTCCCCATGCCAGACCCCAGGAGACCGCCAGTGGCACTTCCCACCTTCTGTCACCATTAGGTGCCCTCTGGCCCTGCTCTTGGGGTTCGTGAAAAGCCTGGGAACCAACGATGCACAAGGCTGCCAGACTTGGATCTGGGGCCCCAAGGAGGGAGGGCAGTCCCAGAAAGGGCAGGGGCCAGGGATGGAGTTCGGGCTCCGGAGAGCGTGCTCTCTGCCTTTTAAGCAAAGGTTATCACCAGGCGGGCTAAACTTAGCCACAGGCTCTTCAGCTAGAAAAGGGGGCTGGTCTCAGGTTACGCTGGGCCAGCAAAGAGGCCCCTGGATCCCGGGCCCCCAGCACCTGCTGATGGGCCATGTCCATTGCACCCCACCCCCTTCCAAACCCTCGATCCTCTCAAGCCCTCTCAAGCGTTCAAACGTAGCTCCCAAAACTGGGAGCAGCCTGGGCTCCGTACTCTTGGGAGTGGAAGGGCTCCCTTGGTCTGCCTCGTGTGGGACTGGGGGCCTGTTCCCACCACGTGCCCAAGACCTCCCAATTTTTTCTCTCTTCTGTACTCCTCACCCTGCCCCCAACATCCCCTGGGCGCAGGCTGGGAAGGGGAGTCCCTGGCTCTGGGGCCGGCCGGCACGTCCCAGGAGGGGGAGGGACTTCCGCCCTCACGTCCCGCTCTCTGCTCAGGGCTGGAGGCGATGAAGGGGGCACTGTCTCCCAGCCTGGGCGGCACAGCACTACGGTCTCCCGGGAGCGACTTTGTGGGAGGCCTAGCCCGGCCTGGGGGAGAGCAGCTGGTGCACACAGGGCCTGGTTTGTCCGCTCCAATTATCAGCTCCCTGGGCTGCCGAGCTGCAGGACAGCTTGACCTTCAGTGCAGAAACCTCCCCCTCAAGCCGCCTCCCGAGCCTCCTTCCTCTCCAGGCCCCCACTGCCCAGTGCCAGCCCAGGCCCCCCGGCCCAGAGAGGCCCAGAGCCAGGGCCTGGGGAGGGGGAAATGGAGGCTGGGCAGGGCCCAGCCGGCCGGAGGCTGCCCGACCCCTCCCGGGCCTTTTCCTCTGCGGTTCCCCAGCTACTACCGAAGAGCCTGGAGAAGAAGTTCCCTAGCCTTCCCGCCTCTCAGTCTCTGAAAGAAAGGGGACGGGGGGTGGCAGCGTGCAGCCGCAAGCAACCCGGCTCTGGCTCCCATTCCCCATCCCACCAGCTCCCAAAGTCCTCCCGTTTCATCTGTGCAGCGGCCCTGGCTCCCGGAGGTCTTCCTTTGTCACCGGGAGCCCGGCCCCGGAGTCCACAGCCTCCTGCGTGCCCACAGGGCCGTCCTAGGTGCCATCAGCGGTCCCCTACTCCACTGGGCCCGTCCCAGTCCCCTCCCCCCACTCTGTCCCTAGCCCACATGCTAGGTGCGTGCACACTTGAAGAACGGGGGTGGGGAGGGAGGGCGAGGGTTCAAAAAAAAGCGGGCCCTGCTACTCGCGGCTTTACGGGTGCACGTAGCTCAGGCCTCCGCGCCCTTGGGCCGTGACTGGGCGAGCCGGCGGGAGGCGGAGCCCGCACCCCCTCTTTTCCCCGCCACGCCCCGCCGCTATAAATTGGGACTGCAGCCTTCGCGGGCGCTCTCTGCTCCTACCCGTTCGACAGACAGCCGCATCTTCTGGTGCAGTGCCAGGTAGAGCCCGGCAAAGCTTGTCAGAGGGGAACCACGGGAGGCTCGTGCACGGCTCGGAAGGGAGTCGGGAGGGCCCCCGGGCCAGGGGCGGGCTGCGCGGCCGCGGGGTTGGGCGTGTAGCTGAGACCCCGCATTGCAGGGGCGGGAGGACGGACGTGCCGGAGCGCGGGGTGGGAATGGAGGCCTGGGGGAGGGGAGGGCAGCGGCCGGACTGCAGCAGCCGCCCGCCCCCGCGCTCTAATCCTTGCCTTTCTCTCCCCGCAGCTGCGTCCCCGAGACACGATGGTGAAGGTCGGAGTCAACGGGTGAGTTAGGGGGTGGGGTGGGGTGGGGCATCGAGTCCCGCGACCCCGGGCGAACCCCGTTTGTGGGCATTGCCTTGCCCAGGTCTTCGCAAGCGCGTGGGAGACGTGGGTGCGGTGGTCCTACCCCCCCCCCCACCCGCAAGGAGAACTCAAGGTCGGCGCTCTGACCTGGCAGAGACTCCTGCGTTAAAGAGCCTCGTGGGCCACCCTCCCCCAAGCTGTGGCGCCTCCTGCAATGCCGCGCGCAGCCCTCCACCCCACCTGCCCCCGTTGACAAGAACGCTTCTCTCCCGGCCTAGGACCCATCCCCTTAATCCCCTAGCTGGGGCTTCTTTCTTTGCTTTCGCGCCCTGTGGGGTCACGTGCCGGGAAGGAGCCCCTCCCCCACCGGCCAGCCGCCTCCCCACCTACCAGGATGCCCGGGGCTCAGCTGAGTGCAGAGCCCTCTAGAATGGCTCGTTTGCGGCAACCCGGCCGCCATGTTGCAACAGGGAAGGAAGTGAATGAACCACCGTTAGGCAACCTTCCTTAGCTTTCTCACTGTTCCTCCTTCCTCGCCTATGACTAACTTCTCCTGATCCTGCCTGGGTGGGGTGGAGTCGCCTTTATCCTGTAAGCCAGGTGAGGCAAAGCTTCCCCCAGTCTTGCTCTTAAAAGAGCTGGACTTCAGAACTCTGAGCGTTGACCATCCCTTAAGCTGCCAATCACATTTTCTCTCAGGGATGCTTTTCCCAGACGAGTCTCTGATGAATCAGAAACGTGGGTTTAGGGGAGCCCTTGTATCCTTTTCTTCCCCCCCCCTATTTCCGGAGATGTGTGGTAGCTGCAGCTTAGTGCCATGTTAGGGGAGCTGAGTCATGGGTAGAAATTTTCCACCACAAAATGGCTTCTGTGGCAGCAGCCCTTTCATCACACTGGCTCTCCTGGAAGCTCCTCTCTTCCATCCATACCTAGAGCTGACCCAACCCTAAAGGCCAGGCTGTAAAGGTCACTGGGAGGATTAAGTGTCCGTGAGCCTTGGGAATCCTGCCCTGCTCTCCGTTCCATCTTCCAGAAATCAGATCCCCTCTTCTCGCTAATCTAGGGTTAAATATAGCTGCCTGACCTTTCTGCAGCTAGGGGCCTGGGCTACTACTTTTTACCCCCACCCACCCCACGCACATCTGTCACTCCCACTCCTGAGTTTTGGAAGAGGGCTTGCAGGCACAAGTAGCTTAGCACACTGGAGCCCTGAGATTAGGGGGTTGAGAAGCACTCCTTTCTCCCCTTCTCTTTCTGTTTTGGAGGAAGAGATGGGCTTTCCCCATCCAGTTAACTCCTGACCTTTACTCTTGCCCTTTGAGCTTGGTGATGCTAAGTGTGCAAGTCTTTGCTTCCCGGAGAGTGTATCCTGACGCTGGGCCAGACAGGGAACAAGCATTCCCAGGGAGGGCACAGATAGTGGGGTAGATAAATGCCATGTGCCAGGCATGTGTCCAGACTGCGGGGGTGGCCAGAGCAGAGCCCTGCACGCCATTGCTCCTTTGCAGGACTTGTGGTGGCTAGGGAGCTGGGCCAGCCTCTGAACCTAATCATCTCTTGGGCAGCGTCACCTGGCCATGATGTACAGCAAGGCTGTCCTGGCAGGGTTCCTCAAGAAAGATAAAATTAGACCTCTTGGGACTTTACTAAAGGCAGGGAAAGTGCCATCTTCTAACCTATGGAAGAGGATGAATTTGCCTACGGCTGTTTCCATGCCTGGGAGAATTCTCTGGATTCTCTTTTCATTTCTTCTCACCTCTTGTCTTTATCAGATTTGGCCGTATCGGGCGCCTGGTCACCAGGGCTGCTTTTAACTCTGGCAAAGTGGACATTGTTGCCATCAATGACCCCTTCATTGACCTCAACTACATGGTGAGTGCTGCCCCCACAGCTGGCATAGAGAGCAGAACCTGGCTGAAGCGCAGTCCCTTGATGGCTTCACTTGTCCCTCTAGGTCTACATGTTCCAGTATGATTCCACCCATGGCAAATTCCACGGCACAGTCAAGGCTGAGAACGGGAAACTTGTCATCAATGGAAAGCCCATCACCATCTTCCAGGAGTAAGTGCAGAAGACTGAACAGGGTGAAATTTGCTAGGATGGGGTGACCACCTTGGGTGGGTACATGGTACCCCGCATCCCTGAGCTTTCCACTTGTCTTCCCTTATAGGCGAGATCCCGCCAACATCAAATGGGGTGATGCTGGTGCTGAGTATGTTGTGGAGTCCACTGGGGTCTTCACCACCATGGAGAAGGCTGGGGTGAGTGGCAGGGAGAATAAAGATGGGGGTTGGGGGGTTGACGCCAGGGTTTGGTATAGCGGGAAGAATGGGGAATCATGGAGGAAAGGCAGAGCATGGATTATAATGACTCCTCTACCACAGGCTCACTTGAAGGGTGGGGCCAAGAGGGTCATCATCTCTGCCCCTTCTGCTGATGCCCCCATGTTTGTAATGGGCGTGAACCATGAGAAGTATGACAACTCCCTCAAGATTGTCAGGTGAGCACAGCAGAGGAATGGGGAGGTGGCCAGATAGCACTGTGTGTTACCGTGTTACCAGGCGGACATGTTCTTGACTTGCCTTCCTCTTTTCAGCAATGCCTCCTGCACCACCAACTGCCTGGCTCCTCTGGCCAAGGTCATCCATGACCACTTTGGCATCGTGGAGGGACTCATGGTATGGATGATGGGGAACCTGCCTGGCGTTATTTCTCACGCAGGACCAGACCCTTCTCCCTTAGAACGTGGTCCGGGGCTATTGGGGCCAAGGGATTGGCTCAGGTCACTCCCTTTCCCTTAATTCTCCCCGGGGCAGGGGGTCGAGAGGTAGGTGATGTGAGAAGTGCTATGCAGGGCCTTCACTCCCTCCTCCACGTTCCCAGACCACAGTCCATGCCATCACCGCCACCCAGAAGACCGTGGACGGCCCCTCTGGGAAGCTGTGGCGTGATGGCCGAGGGGCCGCCCAGAACATCATCCCTGCTTCTACTGGCGCTGCCAAGGCTGTGGGCAAGGTCATCCCTGAGCTGAACGGGTGAGATTCCTTGCTGTTGTCTGTCTGGGGCGGGGGGGGGGGGGGGCTGTGGAACCGGGAGGAGCAGTACTGACCCTGCTTTCCCATCTGTAGGAAGCTCACTGGCATGGCTTTCCGTGTCCCCACCCCCAATGTGTCAGTTGTGGATCTGACCTGCCGCCTGGAGAAAGCTGTAAGTAGGAGTTGGGAAAGGTTTCATGAGCCTGGGGTTTGTCTTGGGTAAAACAAGCAAGATTGGAACTTGAATAACCGTCTCATTTTTTTACCTTTTTAGGCCAAATACGATGACATCAAGAAGGTGGTGAAGCAGGCATCAGAGGGCCCCCTCAAGGGCATCCTGGGCTACACTGAGGACCAGGTGGTCTCCTGCGACTTTAACAGTGACACCCACTCTTCTACCTTCGATGCTGGGGCTGGCATTGCTCTCAATGACCACTTTGTCAAGCTCATTTCCTGGTATGTGGAGCAACACCTTTAATTAAGAGCGAGGCTGGGAGTGTGGCACCCTCTGGTGGCAGGTTCACCAAGAGAGCCCTTCACTCTTGATCTTCTTCCAGGTATGACAACGAATTTGGCTACAGCAACCGGGTGGTGGACCTTATGGTCCACATGGCCTCCAAGGAGTAAGAGCCCCCTGGACCACCAGCCCCAGCAGGAAGACAAAGAGAGAGGCCCTCAGCTGCTGGGGAGTCCTTGCCCCAATTCATCCCCCAACACACTTGAGAATCTCCTGACCTCCAGTTTCCATCCCAGACCCCCTGAAAAAGGGGAGGGGCTTGGGGAGCCCTACCTTGTCATGTACCATCAATAAAGTATACTGTATCCAGTCAACTCCTGTGGGGTTTTGGGGTTGTTGTTGTTTTAACTTTTTCCAGGGTCTGGGATAAAGGGGAGGGGAGCTAGGCTAGTGCCAAAGAGAAACAGATCTTGCTGTGAGTACCCAGGAAAGGCCCAGCTTGCCCAACCAGACCCAAACTCCACCGGAGGTCCTAGGCCCGACTGAAAGCACACCTTACAAAAGCTTGTGTGCACGGGCACTCACTGATGGGAAGGGTCAGGTCATCTGACTTCACTTGGGCTCAGTTTCCCTCCAAGGCTTCTGGGTGCTATATGACAGGGCATGTCCTCAGAAGACAAGGCTGTTTTGTCACCAGGTCACCTGGCTGCCTCTATCTGAAAGCTCTTCTGTCTGCTGCCCCCTGGAGGGGAAACACTGGCCCAGGAGGTCGGGGCTTGGGGCTTAGGACTTGGGCTACCAGGTCCTTGTGGCCCTGACTGGTTACCTGGTCACTCAGAAGCAGAGCCCTGACAACATGGAGCACAGCCGAACCGCCAGGGTGCAAATTCCACCCTGCCTCACAGCTGTGAGGTCTTGAGTAAGGTATTTACTTTCGTGTGCCCTACTCCTCTGCAAAGTGATATGCTACACCCAGCCCCTAAAGGTTTTCCAGAAGGATTACGGTGGGTGGGCTGTATAAGCACACAGCACTGTGTAGTGAACGATCAGGAAGAAGGGTAATGCCCACCGCCAGTGTTCTGAGGCAAGTGTTAGGATTACTGCTGTCGTCTGGGTGAGGGCTCCGTGGGCAGCAGCACAGGCTGGCATGAGCCACGGGGGCAGAGGCCCTGGTTCCTCCTGTCGTCTGGGTGAGGGCTCCGTGGGCAGCAGCACAGGCTGGCATGAGCCACGGGGGCAGAGGCCCTGGTTCCGCCACCTGAGGTTCTACTTGGGCCAGTTACCTACAACCTCCGGGGCCTTACTTGGCACCTGCCCGCACGTCAAGTGAGGAAAACCGGTGTGTGCCTCACAGAGGGGCTGGCGTAGCCGCTACCAGAAAGTGCTTGAATCAGCGACACAGAAGTGTTCAATAAATACTTGCCAGTTTCATTATTATTAAAGACTCCATTCAAATGTCCGCTCAGCACAGCTCCCCGCAGGCGGGCCTGCTGAGGTGCCCGCATTCACGTCTCCCCAGTTTCTCCCAAGCTTTTCCAAGTCCGGGACATCTGCTCAGCCTGCTGCTCTCAGTGTATATCAGACACAGAGGAGGCACATCTTCAGCTGATGCTTGAAGATGCTTGAAGAAACTGAGACCCTGAGCGCGCGCGCACACACACACACACACACACACGCACGCACACAGGCAGCTTCACCTTTTTCTCTGCCACACTCAGCGTTGGGAAACAAGAGCTTCTGTCTCCCTCCCGGTATGGCACCCAGGCAGATCCAGGAGCCACCAAGACCGGAGGCACTAAGGCCCCTTCAATGCATGGTACTTCCACAAGGGAAGGGTCACAGCCCCATCACTGCCATCCAGGGGTGGATGACAACGGAGGGGAACAGAGCACCCTGCCCAGTCCTGCCTCCCTGCAGCTGCCCCTCGGAGGGAAGCCTCCCCCACCACCCCCACTGCACCTGTGGCACAAGCCCTGGCCCGACCAGCCTAATCCACTTCATACTAGTGCCTGGGCCAGTTAGCACCAGTACAGAATCAAAGACAGTAAGCTGGCTCGAGGCCACAGAGATGGAAGGAAGATCTGACAATCACATTCCTTACTCAATGGAGAAAGTAAGGGGCCACCACTACTCTGGCAGCATTTTGACGAGGAGAAAGTAGCAGATGCCCACGCGTGAAGGCAGGAGAGCCCCAGCTGTGGTGGCAGCCGCCTGGGGAGGGCAGGCTGAGCCTCGCTCCAGACACCTTAGAACCCTGGAGTCCAAGGACTAAGGCAGGAAGCCCGAGGGAGGAGCACCCCAGCCCCCAGGGGCGAGGCTTGGTGTGGTGGGACGGATGACGTTCCCCTTCTGTGAACCCCTCACCCCTCTGCCTCTTTGAGTTCCCAGCAGGCTGGGTGGGGCCCCAGGGCGCCGGGCTGGAGGTAGGTCCCTATCTCATGGAGCTATCAGATGAGACATCGCGATCGGAGTCCTCAGTCTCGCTTGGCGGCGGAGGCGGCGGGTCGCTAAGCGGGATCGCAGTGAAAGCAGGAGACTTTCTAGAAAAAAACACCAGTTGTCACCTTGGGGCAGGCAGGACTCCTGATGAGGCTGGCACTCCCCTCCCATGGCCTTATTCTCTGGCAGGCCAGTGAATACTAATACCACCTCAGGCAAGGACAGGAAGGCCACAGGGGTGAGGGCGGGTGCAGGGCGAGGGAAGCAGGGAAGGGAGAGAGGAATCCCTCCCGCCCCACCCTGATGGGGGTATGGTCCCTGTCTTTATCTTGGAGACTCTGGGAGGCTCAGAGTTCAGAAATACCTCACATCACAGCATGAGAGGTGTTGCCTGAGCCCGAGTGCAGACTTGGTGGCCCCAGCTTTGTGTCTTTCTGTAGTATTTTTGTGACTTCTTAAAACTTACTTTTTTGTTGATGTATAACTTACAGAGGGTCAAATGCACAAACTGCGGTCCTGACTTTAAATAAAAATTTGCCCCCACACTCCTGCAGGGTCTTCTGGGCTTGCCCCCCAAGTGCCTCTGATGCCCCACCCCTCACGTGCACCCTTGGAGGAGGCCAGAAGAGGGCGGGCCACACCCCACACTCCAGCGAGGGGTCCTCACCGGTCCCCAGACTGGGTGATGAGCCGGCGGCAGGTCTCCATCTGCACGTCCAGGCCCCGCTTCATGCTGCACATCTCCATGTACTCGTGCAAGTGCCGGTTCATGTCGTTCTTGGCCGTGGCCAGCTCCAACTGTGGCAGGCGCAGGACAAAACCCTCCAGGTCAGCAGCACCCCTGCCCGTAGCCCCCCTGAGGGTAACACGCCAAGAGCGCACCGCCAGGCAAGGGGCCACGGTGGCCATGGGTGAGAGCTCCGATTTAAAGCCAAGCCAGATGGCGACGCCTGGGTGGCTCAGTCGGTTAAGCGGTCGACCCTTGACTTTGGTTCAGGTCTGTGAGTTCAAGCCTGGCATTGGGCTCTGTGCTCACAGCAAGGAGCCTGGTTCATATCCTCTGTCTTCCTGCCCTTCCCCTGCTCACGCTCTCTCTCTCTCAAAAATAAGCGTTTTTTAAAAATAATAAAATAAAAAAATAAATGAGTCAGATCAAGCCAGAAGGCACTGATACACTATCATTCCTTTTAGTTTTCCTGGGGATCTTTGCCTACAGAGGAAAGCCAAGGTCTCTGCTACAGGCCTGCATTCTTGCAACAGACCCTCATTGACCAGAGGAATGTAAGTGTGGGCGGGACAGACAGGCCAGGGGGGCTATCTGTGCACGCCCTTGTTCCCTCCCTGGGCTTCCTGCATGGCTGTATACAATGTTGCACCCAGTCTGTCTCCCTCACTAATTTGGGCACTCCTGGAAGGCAGCCACGGGCCTCTTTTTTTTTTAATGTTTATTTTTGAGAGAGAGAGAGTGAGCGAGCCGGGTAGGGGCACAGAGAGAAAGGGGAGACAGAAGATCTGAAGGGGGTTCCTTGCTGACAGCAGTGAACCCCATGAGGGGCTTGAACACATGAACCTCGAGATCTCGGCCTGAGCCGAAGTCAGAAGCTCAACAAACTGAGCCACCCAGGTGCCCCCGCTCCCGGCCCCAGGTCTTATTCATCTCTGCAAGTGCCCAGCCCCGAGATGGGAAATTACTTAGTGAACCTTTCTGAAGTAGCGACAGTCTCATGGCACAGAGGAGGGGACCTGCCCTGCACTGTTGAAAGAGGCTCAATCCTGCCCTTTTCACTCTCCTGTGTGAGCCGTTCTCAGAGTCTAACAGAGAGACTTCTGCCACACCCAATGTGCTACTGCTTATCAGATGTATCCCACTTATCAGATGTATCCCGACTCAAGAAATGTTATATGTGGGAAAAGGTGGGCTCAGAATCAAGGAAATACGGCCTCCTTCTGAGCCAGATTCTGCCACAGGCTTTGAGGTAGAGCTGGGAGGCGGGCCGATGTGGGAGAGATCTGGGCCAGAGACAATCTGCTGCCTCTCTTTGTCTGGGGTACAAAGGACAGGGGCCAAACGAAGAGGCAGAATAAAACTGCTTGGAGGTGATCTGCTTGACTGCCTGAGAGCAAAGGGAAAGGGTAGGAAACTACCCGTGAATAATCTGAATTGGATGGAGGAAACCATCCAGAACTAATCCAAACTGGACTGGGAAAGGATGGGAACTGGGAGGAAGAAGAAAATGGGTCACAGGGCCAGACAGAAGGGATGGTGGCCTGGGTGGGTCAGAAGCCCTACTGAGTACAGCTCCGATAGGAGCCCTGATTCCAGAGTGGCAGGATGTGCTCGGTCCAGGAAGACAACATGATGTCACCAGCTCTTGCTCAGATTGGCTGCCACCTACACCCCAGTTTCTCCACCTAAGGAGAGCAGCAGGGGAAGGGGCTAGCTTCCGGAGCCCATCACTCACTAGGGTAGGAAAGAAGCAAATAAAGCAATAATATTCTATCCAGTGACAAGGCTAGGAGGGCCACCAGCTGTCTGTACATATCTGTACCTGTCCCCTTACTTCACACATTTAAAGCAGGGGTGAGGAGGGGCGCCTGGGTGGCTCAGTCAGTTAGGCATCCCACTTTGGCTCAGGTCATGATCTCCTGAGTTCAACCCCCGCGTTGGGCTCTGCGCTGACAGCTCAGAGCCTGGAGCCTGCTTTGGATCCTGTGTCTCCCTCTCTGCCCTTCCCCTGCTCTCACTCTCTCTCAAAAATGAATAAACGTTAAAAAAATTTTTTTTTTTTTTTTTATTTTAAAGCATGGGTAAGGAGAGGCAGCCACCACTGTTGGGAGGTCCAATGGCCTCCACTGAAAACTGCAGACTCACTGTGTGGCTGGAGGGTAGGCTGGGACTAGCCAGAGAAGGATGAACTCCCTCCCACCCTCCACCTGGGCCTTGGCTTTACCACCAAAAATGAGAAATGATCCTTGCATCTATCCCAGTGACCCCAGGATAGGTCACCATGGCCAGCACTGCACCCAAAGCTCCTCCCTCCCCGCCCCCCGCCCCAGCTCTCCCGACACCTCTTCTAACGCCAATCTGCTGCGAGAGAAGAAGAAGAATGTGACATGGGTGTCAAGGAGCGAGTGGAAAGCGACTCTCTCTTCCCCTCTACTCAGCAGAGACCAGAAACCTAGCTGTGCCTTTAGAACTTTGCATCTGTCGGCCTGGGCAAGAAACAAAAACAGGTTTGGCTTAAAGGAGCAGGACCACTTGATGTGTGTTGGGAGGATGAGCATGGAGGAAAATCATCTGTCAACTTCCATCTCAAAACGCGGACAGCGTGAGTGAGACAAGCCAGGGTATAAATGTGCTTATGTGGGCTTGAAGAGAGGCCGAGAGTTACGGAGGCCCACTTGCGTCTTCCCCAAGCCGGAGCGCTCGGCTCAGGGAAGGGCGCTCTCCACCAGCAGGAGGGCACCCAGGAACTGCAGCCCCTCTACCCAGGGTGCCACAAACGCAGCCCGGCGTCTAAGAGCACCAGCTTTCCTTGCCATCTCCAGAAGGGTCTGCCGGGCTAGCGATAATGACTAGGGAATGACAACGGAGCTTCCTCCATCAGCTGAAAGGCTGAACTAAAGAAACAGCAAAGTTCAAGTCCACTTCTTAGTGGACCCTACCATCATACTGCCAGTAGTGACAATGCTAATAAAACCGCCATGCGGTATGCTTACTAAGAGACAGACACTGCCCTCAACACCACGTGTACGTCATTTCATTAGCTCTTCAAACAGCCCTGCGAGGGATGTATGGTTAAGATCCTGCTTGCGGGGCGCCTGGGTGGCTCAGTCAGTTAAGCATCTGACTCTTGATTTTGGTTTGGGTCATGATCTCACCATTCATGAGTTCAAGCCCCGAATCGGGCTCTGCGCCAACAGTGTGGAGCCTGCTTGGGATTCTGTCTCTCCCTCTCTCTCTGTCTCTCTCTCTCAAAATAAACTTAAAAAAAAAAAAAAAAAAAAAAAGAAGAAAAGGTCCCGCTTGACAAATAAACAGACTGAGAGAGCCTAAGCAGCCTGTTAGAAGTTGGAGCGGTAGAAGGTAGGTGACAGGGCTGAGACTGGAACCCATGTCTGTCCTCTTCCCTCAAGACCCTGAGGTCTTAAGGTTCCACTCCCACAAAAGAAAGGGGGAAGGCCTAGTGTCTGGGGTCCTGTAGCCCCGCTCACGACCCATGGACACCCGTGTGCCTCGGCTTCAACTGCAGCCTTACCTCTATTTGGTCAATGGTTTCCTGATATTCTTTCTCCCGGGTTTTGAACAGGGACTCGGTATCTTTAATCACCTTCTCCAAGCTGTCTTCCTGCTGCTGGAGCGGAAAGGGAAGCAAGGGAGAGGCCAATAGGGAAGGTGGGATGGGGGCATTCCAGAGGGCCAAGGCAGGGGAGAGAGAGCGAGAGTCCGGTTAAAGGAAGCTGCTGAAAGCTGAGAGAAGGATGACAGAAGAGGGGAGAAGCAGGTGAGGATGAGGCCACAGAGGGAAAGCAGCAAGGAGTGCGGGGAGGGGAGGGAGGGGATGGGTCTCCCAGCTGAGGGGCGGGACTGGCGGGGCCCTGAGGCCGGGAGGGGCCATTACCTCTCCCTGCGCCTCTGCGGCTGCCATGGCATAGCCTGAGAAATCCTCCCAAAGCAGCAGGGTCTCCTCAGTCTCCTCCCAAGTCAGGCTGTCACAGTCGTCCTCAAAATCATACTCCCTCCTAGAGACAGGGAACCTGCCATCAAGGGGGGCGGGGGCCTTCCTGCCGGCCGAGGGCCACTGTTGGGGAGCTCCGGCCTCTGGGGGGCTGCTGAGGGTGGGCCTGGGGGGCTCGGGACTCACAGCTGGTTGAGCATGCGCTGCATCTCCTCGTTGATGCTGAGGGCTGTGCTCTCCTCCTCATCCCCATCGGGCTGGCGGGGCCCGTCACTCTCCGACAGGGAGGTGTCCTCCTCGATGGCAGCCTTGCGCTCCCGCTTCCGCCCCCCCATGGATGGGACCTTAATGGGAGACAAGTGCAGAGACTACAGAGACGAGGCCGGGTGCATGAGGAGAAGGGCGGGTGGGCGCCGGCAGGGGTGGGGCGGGCGGGAGGGGAGGAGAAGCGTGAACCAGCGGGAGGGCAGGGTGGACAGAGAGAGAAGACACAGTTACAACGACAGGAACAGACACCAGAGTTACCAAGAGACAGGCAGGCAGACAGATGGGGACAGGGCCGCAGACTGAGAAGGAAGAGAAAGAAAAAAACAGAAAATAGGGTGGTAAGACCAGGGGAGAAATGGCCTGTTGTGACCACACTAAGATGTGCATAATGGCTACAGAGGATTGGTTTTCTAAAAAAAAAAAAAAAAAAAAAAAAAAGTCTTTCTAATGAAATGACCAAACTAAAAGGAAAGAGTTTGGCTGCACAGAAGAGGAGGTCGCGGTGTTTACAAAGGAGAACCTGAATCATATATCCAGATCTGGAAAGCCGCAGAAGGGACAGAAATGAAGCAAAGAGGGCAGGAGATAGAGAACAGGGGGGAAGAGCGAGGAAAACAGAGACCGGAAAAGAAATCTGTGCCGAAAAGCCCAGCGGGTCAAAACTGATGGCCAAGGCCTGGGTGGTTTAGAAACTGGGACTGGGACATTAAAAAGCTTGCATGAGAGCAAAACTAACCAGCTTCTTCTGTGGAGAAAGCAAGAAAAGATGAAAGAAAGAGAGGAGAGGAGGTGGACACAGGAGAGAGAGAGGGAGGGGAGAGACGGCGTTAGAGACGCTTCCAAACCTTCTCTTTCAGAGGCTGTTCCTTGCCCCCCCAGCCTCGTCCCACCGAGGGCCCTAGGCGCCAAGGTAAGGTCCTCCCAGAAGGAGGGCAGGGCCCGGCTCCCAGCCAGCAATGACGCAAGGTTCGTGGCCTGTCGCCACCCTCCCCTGAGGGCCTCAGGCGCTGGGGAGGTGTGGGCGGGGCCTGGGGCCTGGGGCAGCCGGGTGCCCTCACCTGGAACATCTTGATCATGTCCTCACAGTTGCGCTGCTGAGCCACGTCACATAGTTTGGCGGTGATGTCAATGCGGCGACAGATGTCCATATCTACCTTCATGGCCTTCTCCTGGATCTTTGTGTCCAGCTCAGACAGGTTCTGTCCGGGGAACGCAGGGAGCGGTGAGGAGGCAGCCCGCACCCCGGACAAGGACTCATAAGGCCCTGGCAAGACACTCGTCCTTCCAGTCACATATCACCGCTGTCCCCTCCTCCTGGACACCCTCCCCACGGCACTCACGGGCTGCTCGTGCAACGGGCTCCCTGGTCACACGGGGAGCCCTGGAGGCCGTGGCCCAGGACATGCAGGGGCCGCCTCCCAGAACTTATGCTGCCAGAGAGAGGCCACTGGGAGTTACAAGCGTGGAGAAACTACTGCGAGAACAAGAACGGCTAGCACATATTCAGCACGAAGTCTGCGCCCACGCGGTGCTAAGCAGAGAATATCTTCGTGAGCACTCTGCAGGGTACGTGCCTCTACTGTCCCATTCCACGGAGGGGCACACAGGCAGAGCGGCCAGGGGATTCGCCAGGGCCACACTGCGAGCAGGTAGCAGAGCAGGGATCCGGCTGCTTCTCTAACTGCTTAACAACCGCTCGTAATGAGGGAGGCCACACTGCCTCTCAGACACGACTCTGAGACTTCTGTCCCTTCTTTTCCTCTTGAACGAGGGTGGGGTGGGGGGGGGCAGACAGAGGGAGAAGCACAGCAAACTGGGGGGCGGTGGACAGGAAATCGACGGGCCCAAACTAGAAGGGCCCACTCTGCCAGCTTTGGGGCGTGAGGCGGCTGCACTCACATTGCTCATGAGCCCCTTGAAGACCACCAGCTCAGCTTTCAACTGCTCCACCTTCATGGCCAGCTCCTCCTGGCAGGCGTCAGCCTCCTGGGCTTCCTGAAGTCAGGGAGAAAGTCCCGCCGTTAGCCAAGGTGGGGACCAGATGAAGACAAGGCAGGGCCTCGGGCCAGTGGGGGGACCGAGGGAGCAGGGCGGTGGGCGGCCCTCACCTCCTGCAGCTCGTTCACTCGCTCCTGCAGCTGTATCCGCACAGTGTACTCCTCTTCCCACCTGGCAGGCATGGGGGAGGCAGGGAGGAAACATGGGTACAGGGTCACCCCCCCCTGCCCCTGCAGCTCCCTACTTCCCACCCCTCTGGCTCAGGCCTCACCCTCACTCTAGGTCTGGTGCCCTAGGGGCACCGGGGCTGTGGGCAGCCCTGTCTGGCCGGCCAGTGGGCGGCCAGCTGCAGCTGTCGGGTGGCTCCACACTTCCTGGCAAGTGGGAGCCCGCCAGCTGCCTTCCCGGAACCTCCGGGCTGCGCCCCAGAACTGCCTTTAAGAGTAACTGCTGCCACTCCGCTCCCTCATGGTGCCCGTCCCCTCAGGCCCGGGCTCCACCAGCTGCCCAGCTGGCCTCCTCCCCTGTCTTGCCCGCGCTAGACCACCAGGCCCCGTCAGCCCAGTCCCCCACCTTCAGTGGCACAGATCCGGTCTCCCGCCTCCTGCCCGCACCAGACCAGGGCTCCTCTAGCTCACTGCCCTGCCTCTTGTGGTGCCATTTAACCCTGGAGAAGTTGCTGCAGGACACACACCACATCAACAGAGTTGGTAAAGAGCCTGGTGGGAGACGCTCACAGTCCGTCCCCCACAAGCTCCAGAAACCGCCCCCCCAGAACCTGTGGAGGTGAGCCCTAGAGAGCAGGCGGGCCTGGCCCTGAGGCAAGAAAGCTGTAGGAAGCAGGAGCCTGGGGCTCCCAGGCTCCGAAACCTGGAGGGAAAGGGAGATCAGAGAACGAAAAAGGGCCTCGCTCTACAGCGGGTGGACACCAGAAGCAGCATCACCTAGGCTCCGGAATTCCAAGACTAGAACCACAAGCAGCTAACAGACACTCTTGGCCACGGGCAGGGTGTGCTGCCCGGGGCTAGGTTTTTCACTACACATGAGTCCATGGTGAGCCAGCGCACGGGCCACGGTGTCGCCGAGGCAGAAGGGCAGTGGTGGCGGCCGCAGCCCTTCTTAGGGTTTCAGAACCCTGTGAGGGTAGCCGGGATGGCGGAACTTCTCAGACCCCATTCACAGGGCCCCCACTGATACAGACTTTCACTGGCGGCCACTTCTCACACTACACCATGAGAGAAACTGCAGTATCAGAAACATGGCTAAAGGTTGCAAAGAGGACAGCAAGGAAAATGAAAGCCCGAGCGCGCAGATTCTGCAGACGGGGGACTCAATCCTCCCTTCCCCACCTCCATCCTCCACCCCCCCTTCCCTCCTCTCTTCCCTGGGTTCTGCCTGCAGCTTCTTCCCCGTTCCTCACCAGCATCTGCACTGCAGTGTTCCTAATAATAACTCCTGTACATCACCCGCTGCCCCTCCCGCATGGGCAGGGAAGAGGCAGCCAGCCTGGCCACCACCCTGCTGGCCCGGCACGCAGCCCAGCTCCCGTCCTGTTGGCTCTCTGTCCACCCTTCCCTGCTGCCTCCGTGTCCTTCCCTCTTTTGCTCTGGAATTCTCAGACAGTCAGGGCCAGTGAGGGGCTCTAGCAGCATCAAGTTGTATCGTTTTATAGATAAGACTTCCTCTTCTTTGGGCCTGTGGTTTCTTCATCTACAACCTGAAGGCATGGAATGCAGTACCCTCATACTCCTGAGCCCATGAGTCCCTGCAGAAAGAAAACAAGACTCACAAGGGGACGATGGCCCTGGGCAAGAGACATCAGGAAGGGTAGCAAACAACAGATTCGGGTAGAAATTTATGTAAGGAAGTTAGGGGAAGGATTGAGATAAACAAAACCAAAAAAAAAAAAATCTGAAAATCATCTGGAAGTTACTAGAATTCTTTAAAGTTTATTTAATTTTTTTAGTGATCTCTACGCCCAACAGGGGGCTCAGACTCAGGACCCCGAGATCAAGAGTCACATGGTCCTCCAACTGAGCCAGCCAGGTGCCCTCAAAGCTTACTGGAATTCTATTTGCTCTCCATTCAGACTTTCCACAAATAGCTTCCTTCTGACCTCTATTCAAATCTCATCCCACTTACAAGGCCCCCTTGACATGAGTAGAATTTGAGCATTCTATGGTTACTAAAGACCTCTCTCCCAAATAAATTACATCCTTGAGCAAAGTGAGGAAGCCGGGGCCATTCCTACACTGGAAAAAGTGAGGCCAGGAGAAAGAGATCCATCCAAGGCTGTACACAGCAGAGGCGCTGAAAATAGAACCCAAGCAACCTCAGCTCCTTCCCAGTGTAGTGCTCAAGCTATACCCATGCCCTCCGGGCTACAGACAGGAGCTAGGGTGTTGCTTTAAAGAGAACAGAACGAGGGCGCAGGATCTGGGGTGGAAGAATGAGGAACTGCCAGTGTCCCGTACCACACACCGATAGCGGCAGGGCCCTCTGCAGAGCATGCTGTGCAGAGCAATGAGCTCATTGATCCCCAAGGAATAACTCTCTGCTGCCCTGGACAGCTGGACCAAGGACAAACACTCTTTCAGTAAAGAAAAAAAAAAAAAATACAATACCGGAGAACAGCAGTTGTTTCTGTGGTTATGGATGCATTCCAGAACTGCTCCGTTCTGCTGCTGACAGTGTTAATTAACTCGTGCAGGGGCAGGGGCTGGGGCAGGGGCAGGCTGGGTTTGGCTGGCATCTGAATGATGGCTTTAGGAGGACTGAGAGTCCCAAAGGCACTTATAACCTGGACTACAACGAAGGAAGCCAGCATGAGGAAAGGCCTCAACCTCAGAAAGCCTGCTGATCCGCAATCTGCTAGCCTCTAGCTGGTTACGACCCCTAAAGGTTGCCCCCAGACTCAGGAGTAATTTCCCAGAACATTCAGCCAGGCCCCAGCCCACACCAAGCTTCAACACAGGGCTGCAAGGGTAGTTCCCAGGCCTGCCCACAAGGGGTCAGAGTAGCTGATTAAGAGGTTAAACCCAATGGCTCCCAAACTAAAGCCTCCTTCTGACCCGTCATCTTCCTCCTCAACCACGGCATCTCTCAGACTCTACAAAGAGCTGGCTGTGCTCGTGCTCCTTCCTAATGGCCTGGTTTTCCACCCTCTAAGGGATCCACCTGGTGTACAGCCAGTGCTAGCATCACATCCCTTCTCCTGGCCCCTTGTGCTACCCTGCCAGTCCCCTGCAGAAAGCCAAATCCTCATCCTCCGGGAGAACTGGGCCTGCCCCCCAGCTGCCTTATACTCACAGGGTGTGTCCATATTCTCAACTTTTCCCCACTCACTTCCTCTGCTGGCTCTACTCACATTTCGTCATCCTTTGGCTCTTTGCGCTTTTACAGATTCCCCCAGCCTCCACAGCCCTGTGACAACTACCAGTCCCTTCCCCTTTCCCTAGGGAACTCCTTACTCCACACAATGTTCTGAGGTCCCAGAGCCTTTTCATATGGAACTGACGAGGTTGGTACCCTGTTTCCATTGACACTGCTTTGGGAAACCCAGAGCACCGGCAGGATGGCCCACTGTGAGATGCAACGCCTCCCAGATCATCAGCTTCTAATCTCAGTAGACTCCCAAATGAGAGTGATTGGCCCTGTCTCTTACTTTTGATCAGTATGCAGAGCGTCTATCACAAAAGTGCCCTGGGGGCTAAGACTGGTATTACCCGGGATGTGACCTCTCGAACCCAAGACCCTTTCACACCTCACACAACCCCACAGTGAACACAGGCATCCAAACACTACGGCCTAGATGAGACAGAAAGAAAAGGCACAAGAAAAATATGTATTCCCCACAGCACTCTGCTCTGAGTCTCCTTCCTCCTGTCACGAGGGCGACTTCTGCATTCCCTGTGGATCCCCGTCTTCCTGTGTCCAATGCCGCATATCTGCTTCCAAGCTCCTCCTTCCACAGCTGGAACTTTACTCTCATTTTATTCCTCCCTGGTTCTTGGGCCGCACCGCTCACCTCTCCTGGACCCACACCTAGTCCGGGCCCCATGTGTGGCATGACACTGAGCCCGGTCCCCACCTTCCCGGTCCCCTACCTCCGCTTGTACTCGTCCCGCTCGCGCTTCACTTTAGCCAGGACGTTGTAGAGCGCACGGATCTCGGGGGTGATGGTGTCGATCTGGACGCCCACCCCGTCGGGGTGCACCCACGACAGGCCAGGCCCTTGCACCAGAGTGGGCTCCAGTCCCGGCCCGAGCCGGCGGGCGTGAGAGAAGGACCAGATGGTGCCGGGCATGAAGCGGGCTGACGAGGAGTAGGAGGTGGAGGTGGAGGTGGAGGGCGACGAGTGGCAAGCCGCGGAGGGCGCGAGGGGCCCGGCTGGCGAGCGCGCGGGCGAGCCCAGCACCCGCGCCGACGGGGTGCAGACGGCGGCCGGGCGGGCGCCGAGGGGCAGCCCCAGGGGCCGGATGGGGCTGACGAAGCCGGTCTGTACGGCCTGGTCGCGGCGGGCCAGGCCCCGCCGGCCCTGCTTACCCTCCTCCAGGGCCTGCTGCAGCTGCTTCTCCAGCAGCCGGTTGCGGCGCTCCAGCTCGTGCACCTTGGCCAGAAAGCAGCGGAACCGGAGGTTCAGGGTCTTGAGCACGTTGATGTTGGAGCCCAGGTCGTTGCGGAGTGCCATGGCGGCGGGGGGCGCCGGGCCCGGCCCGGGCGGCGAGTAGGCAGCCGGGCCGGCCGAGGCGAGCGGCGCCGGGGACACGTCCCCTCCCCCGGCGAAGTGGTCGCCTCCCAGGGGTTCCCCCAGCGGCCCGGCCAGGCCCTGCTGCTCCTGCTGTAGGAGGAAGAGGTTGGGGCCGAATAACGGATTCATGGCTGCGTCTTCTGCTGGGAGACAGAGACCGCTACAGGAGCAGGGATGGAGGGCAAGGGAGAAGAGCCAATGAGGCGCCAGGCGGACGCGGGACAACCAATCAGACGGCCCGACGGAAGGGGCAGAGGTCAGGGGGGCGGGGGAGGGCAGAGAAGAAGCCAATGAAAGGTTCAGTTGGAGGCTGGCACCTGGACCTTTCCGGGTCTGAGCCTGGGCAGACCCCAGTCCATGCCTGCAATCCAGCCCGGGTGGCAGAGAGGCGTAACATCCAGGTCCTTCAGTACTCCCTGGGTTTTGGTGGCGAGATGCCCATCCTCCCTACACCCCTATTGCTCTCCTCTTCCCGGAGCCCAAACACCCTAAGCTCTGACTCCATGACTCTCGTTACCTGGGACCTGAGGAGACCAAGGAAACCCAGGAGCCTGAAACTGATTTCTGAGCTTTACCAGTTTCCTCTCTTCAGAGGGTCCCTGTCCCATTTTCCCACTTCTACCCTTAAGCAGCAAAGCCAAGGACCCAGTCCCTTCAAAAAACACACGGTGGCCGAGATTATAAAACGTGTATTAGATTTCATATGCACAGTGGGGACACCAACCTCACAGAGGTAAGAGTTCCAACCCAGTGATAACAACAATGAGCCACCCCAGTCTACTTTGAACCGTTAGTCTAAGACAACAGATGGCTGCTGCCTCTGGGCTGAGATTTTCTCCTCTTTGCTGGAGGGGGCCGGCTGGAACCAACAGGGGCCACAGTGGAAGTCTCAGGCCCCTTGGGGATGCCATTCTGCTTCTGGAAGGCAGCTTTCTTAAAAGGCTGTGCTGGCAACTTCTGCTTTACCTTCTCAGCCCTTTGGCTGTTTCCAAGAGGCTGATCACAGTCCTCGAGCTTGAGACTGGCCTGGGTCTTAGAGAGGGATAGCACAGGCACTTCTGTGTTCGTGCCCTTAGAAGCATTCTGCTTCCGGAAGGCACCTTTCTTGGAGGCCGGCGGCGTAGCTAACTGTTGCTTTAGTTTCCTAGGCACCTTTGGTCCCCTGATCACTTCAGCTTCTTGAGCTGGCTGACTGCTATCCTGGAGCTTAGGAGCAGCTTGGGACTTTGTGTCACAAGATACAGTGGGCAAACTTGAGTCTGTCCCTTTGGAGATGCCATTCCGCTTCTGGAAGGAGGCCTTCTTGGGATGTTGCCGTTTCTGCAACTGCTGCTTTGCTTTCACAGCCACTCTGGCCTTCTTGGCAGGCTGGCTGCTACCCTCAGGCTTGGTGGTCACCTGACCTTTCACTTCAGGCAAGTCTAAGTTTGTAGGGGTGGAAGCCGCAGAATTTCCTGGTTTAAAATTAAGCATATGGTTTAAGAAAATGGGCCATGTCACTGGATCCTGATCATTAGTGGAGCAGGTAAGTAGCCGTACTAAGATAAGGAAACTGCCTAGGTACTGTTGGCCAAGCGTTCCACACAGTTGGGATAGCGCCTAAGAGCAGACTACCTACATTCAGATTACTTAGTATCACCTGGCTTTTACTCAAGTCACAGTTGAACCTCGCATTAAGGAGAAAGGGATCAAAAAATAAATTATGAGGAAGGGATCATTCCCCATCCTTAGGCAAAAAGGGTTTCAGACGAAGCTGTGCCCCCTTGAGGACAGGAGGTAACAAGACACTCTGACGAGGAGGTGAATCCTGAATACACCTGAAGGAAGCACTGGGCTTTTTAAAATCAAAGACCATTTTTTTTCAAGTGGATTTTGATGAGATGCAAGAAAATAAGTCACACATAGCAACCAGGAACAAGCTAGTAAGACATAAGTGAGAAATGACATTAAATAGGTACTTTTTTAAAGTTACAGGGAAAAAAAAAGTTACAGCAAATGTTTCTAGTTCTTAAGGTTTCTGTTAACATTCAGATGTGATTTTTGTGGGGCACATTATTTATAAAGAAAAAAAAATTGGGGCACCTGGCTGGTTCAGCCAGTAGAGCATGTGACTCCTGATCTCAGGGTAATGAGTTCAAGCCCCATGCTGGATGTAGAGGTCACTTTAATAAATAAGTAAACAAACAAACAAAAAATCAACTCAGCAAGTCACAGTTTGTATTCCAAGAAACCTGCCTCTCCCTCTTCTAACTAAACCCAGCATATCCCAGCATGCAGTTATATCCCAGCATGCAGAACCATCAAGCTTTTTCCAGAAAACCCCACCCTTCTCTCTTGAGATCAGAGAGGCCAGACTCAAGATGACTGAGAAAAAGATCTGCAATTAATGTGATGGGCTCAGAGAACTGCTGATAATTCCGAGCAGTCTTGTGCCAACCCAGTGCTGACAGTGCTGGACCAGCAGAGGTCTATTACCAGGAAGGCAACCCTCGGCCAAGAAGAAAAAGAAACCACAACTGCACTGGGAGTGCATTTAGTGCCGAAAGACTGCAGCCACTCGGCAGAGTCAAGGAAAAAGTCCCCGTCTGTACGCATGCTTTAACATATACTCAAATGGGGTCCAGGCTCAGGAACAATTCTAACTGAAATGGAAAAGGCTTCTCATCCAAGCACGCAAAGGCTGGGATAAGGGAGGCAGAAGTCCTTCCCTTCCCAGCCATCACACACCTCTCTAAAGGTAGAGAGAGCAAAGGTGGTGATGGAAGGGCAGAAGGGGCAGATTGCTTACCTGTTTGGGATTGGGGGATAGAATTAGAGAATTTCTTGAACTTGGCAATAAAGAAGCCATCCATATTGTGGGTGTGAGGATAGAAGCGGCGGGTAGAACGCAGAGTGGGGTGGAAGCGCCTTTCTCGAAAGCGAGTAAAACCTTCCTGGCCAAAGTCTAGACCGGTGGGCACCAACCGCACATTCCTTTTCTTCAGGGCATAGTCTACCACCCACTCGTTCTCTTCCACCTGGGTATGTGGGGGAGACAAAAGTGGACGGAAAAGCAGAGCTGGAGCTGAAGGGAGCTCTAAGGGGCAAAGAGCCCCCGACCCTTGGCCCCTCTTGCTCTGCCTCAACAATGGCCTCACCATGATGGAACAGGTACAGTAGACAAGGTAGCCGCCTGTCTTGGAGGTGGCATTGACAGAGTCAATAGCACTCAGGAGCAACTCCTTCTGAAGATGGGCACAGCGCAGGATGTCCTTCTCATCCTGTCCCAAAGAGAGACCGATGCAAGGGTGTCAGAATTTCAAAAGGCAGCCTTGGGAGAAGAGGCGACCTATTCACTGCTCATGGCGCTCCCCCACCTCCCATTCCAGCTCTGAAAGGCCCGGCCATGACCTCTCAGCCGGCCCCTACTCCCACCCTTACCCCACCCCCCAACTCCTCACCTTGTTAGTCTTCACAGCTGGGTCTTTGGAGATGACCCCAGTGCCACTGCAGGGTGCATCCAAAAGTACTCGGTCAAAGCCCCCCACCACCTGGGGAGAAGGGGCAGGTGAATCCGATGTCTTTGGCAGCCTATACTGCACCACCATTATTTCCCAGGGGGAAGTCTAAATGCTGTGAGGTCAGGAAGGGGGCAGGTGAACTGGAAGACCTCGAGAGACACACACAGGGGAACCCCACCTTGGGGAACTGGCGCCCATCGTAGTGGCTGATAATGGTGTTGGTGACTCCCAACCGGTGCAGATTACCCACGACACTCTTGAGCCGCTCAGCATTGGCATCGTTGGCAAGAATCACACCTGTGTTCTTCATCAGCTGGGCTGAGAGGAGGGAGGGCACAGTGCTCACCGGCCCGCTCCTCTGCCTCCACACCCGCCGGCCGCCCTCTTGCCCAAGGACCCGTAAGTGAAGTCGCACCACTTCAAGGCAACTTCGCTCCCAATAAGCCTCCTCCCCACAGTCTACTGTACAGGTCTCCCCAGTCTGCACCCTGAGATCAACGAGACTGCCAGTGTGGTGCTTTTCATCGTTAGCGAACATCTTTTTGGAGCTAACAGCTAAATAAAATGGTTATGACTAGTTACGTACTGAACACGTGACCAAGGGCTTCTAACAGTATATCTCAGTCCTAACAACCCAAGTATGATATAACCACCAAGCCGAGGACAGTTACTACCCCATTATACAGATAACAAAAGAAGACCAGGGGCTTGCCCGAGGTCACAGGGGTCGTTAGTGGCACACATGGGGCTGGACCAGTCCGACTCCAGAGCCTATACTCCTCCCCACTCTGCTAGTTGCTTGTGTACATTTTTTTTTTTTTTTTGCCCACTGGCAAGTCAGCAACCCCATCTACTTCCAAAAGCAGAGAGCTGGATGGCTCCTCCCCCCGCCTCCCCTCTCATACCGATGTAGCTAGTCTTTCCTCCAGGGGCACAACACATGTCCAGGATCCGCTCGTGTTCCTGGGGCGCCAAGGCCATGACTGGCAACATACTCGAGGCTCCCTGAAGCATATAGTGCCCAGCCAGGTACTCTGGGGTAGCACCTGTGGAGGGGCACCCATCTGTCACATGCTGGGACGAGGGCAGGGGCAGAAGGGCTGCTGGGCAGGGAACACTTACCAATGGGCACCGAAGAATCATATACCACCAGTCCAGTCTTTGACCACTTGCCCAGGGGATCCAGGTTAACGCCACGGTTAATTAGCGCCTGCAGATACAATGAAGATTTTAAAACTTTGTACGTCCCTACACGCTGAAAACAGGTGGAAATACGAAAACGTTCTACTGAGGCCTGTGGCCCTACAACTTCCAGAGCTTGTAGTCACAACATAATCATCACACACTCATTGACCGCAGCCTCTCCCATACCATCCTACGATGTCCTTTCTCTGAGCCTGAGGCTCCAACTCAAGGTCTGAATTCCAGCCCAATGGAGCAGACTGCCAGCTCCTATCCTTTTGTTTCCTGTAACTGAACTCTGATTTTCTAAAAGCCTCAGCCCCCGCTGCCATCCTAAAATGTAACCTCACAGCACATTAAAGATAATGATGGGGGGGAGGGTTATCTTCGCACCAGGAGGAAGACTACGCACAGGGCCACACCACTGACTGTAGAACAGCGGTCATTACCATGGGGTCCCTGATCCCTTGGAAGCGAGGAGTTTAAAATATACTGTTTGTTCATGTGTGTCATTTCTTTCTTTGGGGGCAGGAAGCACAGTTTTACCAACTGTTCAATGATCTAAAAGGCAGACAACTCCCATTTTGTTCTGAGGCAGCACTTTTTTTCCTGATGCAGGTGTCTCAACCCTGTCACAGGGAGCAGAGGCTGAAGGGATGAGTCTCCCCCTCCACAGAAGTCCTGGGCCCAAAGCGAGTCAGATAAATCCAACATGACACTAGGCCTTCCTGGGTTTGCCTCCTGGGATCATGTCTGTACCAAGAAATGCTTAGGTACTAAGACCCCCCAGCCCCCCAACTCCCTTCAGAATGAGACAGAGGAGTCTCTGGGGTTAGAAGTCAACACCTCCCTGGGGTGCCTGGGTGGCTCAGTCAGTTGAGCGTCCGACTTCAGCTCAGGTTATGATCTCATGGTTCGTGGGTTTGAGCCCCGCTTCGGGCTCTGTGCTGACAGCTCAGAACCTGGAGCCTGCTTCCAATTCTGTGTCTCCCGCTCTCTCTGCCCCTCACTCACTCACACGCTGTCTCTCTCTCAAAAATAAACATTAAAAAAAATTGAAAAAAAAAAAAAAAAAAAAAGAAGTCAACACCTTCCTGAGAGAAATCTCAAAATCCATCCCTCACCTGAGCAAGGTCTCGGCGCCGGGTTTTCAAGGTATTGGTCCTGAGTGTGATGGGCCGAGGTACCTCATTAGCTTCTAAGAACTCCACCAGCTGAGAAAGCAAAGTGGCAGGGAGCAAGTCAGGCTGGCCAAGGAGCTCAGCCAGAAGAGGAAAGAGCACGGAGGCTGACCACCTTCCTCATGTAGGGTGAGGCAGAGAAGATAAGAAAGGAAAAGGAGAAGGGGCATTAGATTAGCAATTCAGTACCTCAGACAAAGGGAAGAGGTCCATGAGCTTGCCAAGTAGGAAGTCTCCATAGGAGTAATAAGTGGCCAGGTCCTTCTGAAGCCGGTGCAGATATTCAGCACGAGACCGACCTTCCTCCCGCTGAGTCCCAAAATCACGCAGCACTCCCACTATATCTTGGATGCGCTTGTGAATTCGCTGCAAGTCTGGAGCCTGGGCATGTGGACATGTTAAGGAACTGTCGTGATGTCCCAGGGCCTGGAAATCCCGTCTCTCAAGCACCTTCTCCCTACCCCTCACCCTGCACTGGAAGGATATCCTGCTCCAGCTCCCCAGCAGGGGGCAGCACAAAGGGCTCTTCCTCATCCACATTGATCTGCAGGCCCCCATCTGTCTCATCATTCTTTTGGGGCCCTGACTCAGGAGACCCTTCCTCTGCTTCCTTCTCCTCCTCAGTCTCCTCCTCACTCCACTGGCCCCTACAAACAGGTCCAGAAACAGTGATTCACAGATGAAAACAGACACTTCCTCCTTCCTCGGTTCCTTCATCCCAGCTGCTGCCTGGGCTCCATCCTAAGAGTTTCCAAAACTCACCCAGCAACAGCTTCCTGGGCCTTTTGCTTCAGAGCAGCCCTCTCAATGGGCAGCAGCTGAAAAGAGAGACAAGGGGCTAGTAATGCAAAGCCTGCCCTCTCACCCTCGCAAGTAGTATCCCATCTCTGTACTTTGTTTCCTAAATGCAAATGTAACACTCGAAGAAAGGAGGGAAGCTAAAGAAGCAAATGTAAGATTGGCACAATATCAACCACTGTTGAAACTAAGTAACAGACTACAGGGTTTCATCACACTGTTCTACTTTGGCGTGTCATTCCCTTCCCCTTGAAAGTTCTAAATGTTAATACACCCCCATATGTATACAAAAGAGACAAAAATTGTCCTTGGGCATCCATTTTGCCACACTTCTTCCAGACATACTATTTTTCACATAGTTGAAATCGCGATGCATTTTCACGTGTCTCCTGCCTTTTCTCATTCGTTCACAGATCACCAGCATTTTCATACACATAATGGCCAAATGTTAATTTAGCATCTAAATGAACCATAATTTACTGAAGCATATTGGTTATTTTGGCAGTTTCCAGAGTTTTGGGCATTATGGTCCACAAGGTGTCTGCAAATCGCAAAACAGTAACTCTTGTAGAGAAAAAGCAGACTATGAGAAAGGATGTGAATGGGAACTTTCTTTTTATCCTATACAACCCCGTATCACCGGAGTTTTCCTAACATATACTAATTGTGTAATACATACATAACTTTTTTTTTTAGATTTTTTTTTAAAGTAATCTCTACACCCAAGGTGGGGCTCGAACTTACAGCCCTGAAATCAAGAGTTGCATGTTCTACCAACTAAGCCAGCCAGGCACCCCTACATAAATAACTTCTTAAACCTCAGTGAATAAAAAGGAAGAAAATACCTAAGGTTCTCAGATACCAAATGCTTTATAAAAAATGTTTATGCATTTCTATTCCCCTCACCTCGGGCATTCAAGGATCCCCCTGACCATGTCCTCACCACCACTGAGCAGTCTCATATTTCAAAATGCTCTATCCTACAGCTTTTCTATACTTGTATGTGCACTGAGCAAAAACACGGGTGACCGGAAGACCGTGACGGAACACTAAAACCCTTTTCTCTACTCCGCTTATCCTCGCCACTGAGGGATGTTCTCGAGGATCTGGGAAGACTAAAGGCAAGGATCCCTTCCTGAACACCCACAGGGATAAACCTCACCTCTTCACCTTCATCATCGTTCTCTGAGTCAGAGTCTGCGCCATAGTCATCTATCATATCAGCGTCACTGTCCTCAGAGTCCCAGAGGGCCCCCTGGTTCACCACATCATCTTCTTCGGAGTCTTCTTCCTCCTCGTCCTCCTCACTGCTATGGGTTGGTGCCGGACGCTTCTTGCCTTGAGAAGCATGAAGTAAGGACTGGGCTCCCTTCTTACCCGGTGTCTGGACAGCTCCTCCAGAGGTACCTAAGGGTTTGAACAATCCTCGACTCATGGCAGGCACACACTGATGAAGCCTGTAGTTTCTGCCCCTAAAAATGTCCTCTGGCTGCTCCTTTCACTCCAGAAATGTTCAACAAGTCCTTCCCTACCCAGGACCCAGAGGACTTCTCATGCAGCACACAGCTCCTATGTCCACTGACCTTTGGGTAACTTTCCAGGCAATGGTTTGGCCCCAGGAAACTTATGCATCTCAAGGGCTTCAGCAGAGCCCAACCTTCTCTTCGCTGCCCTGAAACGATATAAGGAGTGAGGAAACAGAACACACCTCTAGGCTCCACCATAGAAATGGGACAGTCCCCAAACAACCCTTTCCATCAGTATGATCACATGTGATCATGTGACTAAAGATGAACAGTACCAATTTAGTCTGTGTAAGTCCGGACATCCACACTCACCTTTTTCGAGCACGACTAGACAGCCTCTTAGAATTTTCATCCCCCGCTGTATTTAAAAAAGAGAGAAAGGCAGAACAGTAGGTCACATGGGAAATGAAAAAAGAACATTAGAAGAGAAAATAAAAGTGAGAAAAGAATTAATATACTAATTAAAGGGAGTAGGTTGTAACTTGCTCCACAGCCCTTTAGGAAGAGCTGGATAAGAGATGTAAAGATGATCTCCATCTGGTTGTGCATCAACCAAATCCAAACTGGGCCTTCCTCCAGATTTCTGATTCCCATCAATAGTATTACCACAACAAAAGATTCAAAATTTATGTTTTCTCACTGGCCCTCGACCTAGTGTGCGGCGACATGCTAAAGGCACCAAAGAAGGTCTAAGTCAGTAATGGGTTGGTAAATAGGGGACTCGTTACGATTCCTCCTTCAGGAAAATAGTGAAAACAAACAAATAAGCCAGCATGCCACATACACATGCTCCTTCTGTGGCAGAACCAAGATGCAAAGACTAAGCTGTGGGGATCTGGGACTGTGATTCCTACACCACCACTTTTTCCGCCGCCATAAAGTCTGCCAACAGAAGACCGAAGGAGCTGAAAGACCAGTAGAAGCTCCACCATTTGAAACACTGCTAGTCTGTAAGAAATGGACAAAATTATGTAACAAACAAAACTGTCTTTTCTTTTCCTTTACTCCCAATTTACTCAGTAACCAACCAGAGATTTTACCTTTGTAGGTAATTTTTTCCTACGTTCTCCAAGAAATAGAAGGTTTAAATCTCTGCCCTGTCATTTACATGACCAAGTTACTTAACTTCTCAGCATTCATTTCCTTAACAATGCCTCTCTCATAGGGCGCTGAAAGAATGAGGTGAGATAATGTATCCAAAGGTTCAGCATAGTGCCTAGCACTTTCTAATACCTCTGCATTTCCCCCCCAAATCCCCAACACGTGCAATTATCTGCATTTTTCCCCCTGAATGTCCAACACAAACTACCTGTCCATTCTTCTCTCCCACCCGAGCCTTCCATGCAGCCGACTATTCACTATGTGGGAACCAGATCTGTGCCTTGCCATAGCCATCTCCTCCACAATGCAACTAGTTGAGGGTGACTAGTTTGCTTCCTTCCCAACTTCCACCTTTGGAATGCCAACCATTTTCCCAAACCCAGCTTAAAATCTTTTCATTTTTTAAAAGATGTTTATTTATTTATCTTGAGTACGCACGAGCAGGGGAGGGGCAGACAGAGGGAGAAAGACATAGAGAAGGGAGAGAAGAGAATCCCAAGCAGCCTCTGCGCTGTCACTGCAGAGCCCTACGAGGGGCTCAATCCCTCAAACTTTGAGAACATGACCTGAGATCAAGACTTGAGCTGAGATCAAGAGTCGAACTCTTAACCGACTGAGCCACCCAGGTATCCCCCAGCTTAAAATCTTTTTAAACTCTGTGTAGGTCCTCTAAACTCCCTCAGTGTTAAACTGTACCTCCCCTTGTATGGGTGCTTCAGTCCCTGCTGCGTCTTCTCTAAGTGCTGAGGATAGTGATTCATACTAATAACTCATACAATATACTCTGGTTTCTCTTCAAATTGTCTAAATCTAATAACTTGGCTCAAAGAAAATTCCACTTGAACAGCGAATACAGAGACTAAAAACGGAGAGAGATGTGATACAGATGAAAAAATGGTGCAAAACCTAAAGAGACGGAGAGGGGAGTAGGTGGGAGGCGGGGTTGGAGGCCAGGCCTAACCCTTACCTGCAGGCAAGAATCTGGCGAGTTCGGTCTCAGCACCCTTCTGTTTCCGGGCCTTACGGCCTGGCCCGCGCTTCTCCTTCTTCGTAGGGTCCAACTTGCGCCCCATAGTACTGGGGAAAAGAAAAATGGGAGAAGATAGAGTCGCGCGTGTAGGAAAGGGAAACGGAGACCGCAGACTTAGCGTATGAGATGGGGAAAGGGCATCGCCTCGAATCTCGACTTGGCACCCTCAACAGCCCCTAATGGCAAGACAAAACCTTCATCGCATGCTGGACCCGGCGCTTGGGTCCCAAACCATTTGTACTGCGTTTCCCTCCTGGTGCCCCAGGCTGGGTCAGTGCGGTCACCCTTCCCCGACTTCCTCCACACCCATCCGAAGCCTCGGCTCACTTGAAATAGGGTCCAGGCCCGAGTGACCCCCTGGATAAGCGGCTCGGCACTCCACGTGCACTCCCAGCCTAGGTTCCAACACCACACTCTAAGGCAATGATTCACGCAGGCGCACAGAGCGCGCCCGCCTCGAGGCCCCGCCTCTTCCGGTCGCTTCTAGTCGGTCGCAGAATCCGGAACGTACGCTCGCCCTGGGAACGCGCGCGGGCCTGGCTGCAGCACCGCCGGAGGAAATTCGGTGAAGGACCGCCTCACTCACTCCGCGAGAGCGGAGAAAGCAATGCGGACGGAACCCTTTTCAACCCCACCCCCGTCCGCAAAGGGTTGGCCTCTTGCCTCATTGCAGGTATCAGTGGGAAGAACTGGTACCTCCGGGCCGCCCCTTCTCCAACCGGGGCGTGAGACTTTGGCCCTCCTGGCATTCTCCGCCCTACACCGTCTCAAAACCAAGGAATCCCATGCTTCTCCCATCCCAGCCCTTTGATGAGGAAACCCACTTCTTCGACCCCCCAATCCCCCGTTCGGCAGGTTAAGTAAGCTTTCCCTCTGCCTGGGTTCACATCTCTAGAGGCTAGAGGAAGACGTCTTGTGTCCTAATTTCACAGAAGTTATCAAGAAAAAAATTTCAGCCTTCCTTCAAAGAAACACTAAGGCGGTATTTAGCAGCTGTTAAAAATATTTCCAAGTACTTTACTATTTTTATCGTCACAACTCTATGAGGAAGATACCTTTATTTTATACAAGAAATCTACAGCCCAGATAAGTGAACTCCCTCAGGTCACAAAGCCATGAACCAGTAGTACAGGGTATGAACCCAGGTATATGGTGTCGGAGGCTTGCATTTTCCAGGTAGCAGTCATCCTTGGTCCTCACCACATAAGGCACATGCACACAAACAGAACATGGCTCTTCTATAGAATCCCAGAACACAAGGTGACTCCCTTAGGTTTCAAATACACATTTCCCAGAGCTGTCATACACACTCATACACTCGCACCTACACCCACACTGAACCAAAGCACTAAAATACAAGGAAACTTTTATTTTCAATTTTCATCAAGAAATTTGCTGTGGTTTTTTATGCTTTTGGTTCCTCTTTTTTTTTTTTTTTTTTTCCACTTTATTTCATTCTAGCTGCTCAGTGGCTGGAGCCGCTGGGTTCCTGGTATTAAAAAGATGCCAACAGAGGTAGCTGTGTCTCGCCCAGGGGCCCGGCCCACTCTGAATACCCCCAAAAAAGGAGAAAAGAAAACACAAAATAAACCAACAAAATAAAACCAAAAGGAGGAAGAAATTCAGATCATTTTCTTCAAGCCTGGCGGGAACCCACAAGAGTTTGTGTGTAACAGGCGTTACGGTGGGGAGAAGCCAGGGCCCAGAAGGCCAGCCCGCCAGCTCCCTGCAGATGGCGCCGGCGCTACTGCTGCATGTCTCTCCAGCAGGAAGGGCACCACCGCCCCTCACTCCCTCCCCTTCCCCAGTGCACTGGGGGCTGTTCCTTTACAACGTGGAAGATGGGACAGAAGGAAGGAGAGGGTCTCTCAGGCCCCAGGGGAGAAGCTGGGCAAGGGAAAGTGAGGAAGGTCACTGCTCAGCGGTGGAGGTGGTATCATCAATCCGGATCTTCACTGCTGCTGCGCTACCTACAGGAAAGAGAGCCAAGGGAGTCAGAATTCCAAACCATAGGAATCTACCCTATCCCAAGAGAACTCACTGGTAAGCACCCTCCCCACCCCACCCCACCGCGCCCAGGAGAGCGAAGTTACAAGTTCCAGATTGGCTCTGCTGGAACAGCTGGCCGGAAGAAAACACTCTACCTGCTGCGGAGTAGGCTCGGGTGCTCGGTTTGCCAGGCGGCTGAGAATGTTACGCTCTGACATCTGTAGCCTCACAGCAACTGGGGGAATTCGGGCGATAGTAGCTGGGAGTCGAGTCACATCGGCTTTCATGTCACTCAGCAGTTCTTCTAGCTGTTTCAGAACTGCACAGGGGGAAAAAACAGGCGGTGAGCTGTGGTAGTCAAGACTGAGAACCTTCTTAGCATGATGAACCAGGCCCCTCTGTTACTTCTCAGTGATCCAAGTGTCGGATGTGGAGTATGGTCATTAGTCACTGAGTCACCTGACCGGCCTCCACCATACCCAAATTATTACTTACAATATTCCACTTCCAACTGTCCGTGACGCTATGCTTTTTTACCCCACTTAGCCCTCAATGCACATTGTTCCGTACTGTCTCTTATCCTTATTCTCCCTCCATGAGAGCTTATTCCTGTTGTTTCCTTTTTTCATCACCTTCCCTCTCCATCTTCTGAATCTGTCTCCTCCTTCCTTTGTAACAGCCTTCTTTTCCTCATTTCACCCTCCACCCTGCCCCCCATGTTTGAACTTTAGAAATGAAATGTTGAAAGGGATCTAGAATCTAACTGGATCTTAAATCACCTGAAGTCACCTCTACAGTATCTCAGACGACACTATATTATTCTGCTTTGCTTTCCTCCTCCAAGAACTTGAATATACTGAGTTAAAAGAGGCAAAGAACTACTGTCCTTGATTGCCTCTAAGGTATTAGCTTTTCAAGGAAGGCGGCAAAGATCCCAGAGGGACTCTAAAACAAAGTCTTGGAAACAAGGAGTAAATATGTGCTGGAGGCTGAGCCAGCAGGAGGCAGGGGAGCCACTGGCTACCTTTGTGCAGGACCGCATTGGCTGGCTTGTTTCCTGCCATCGACTCCTTGGACAGGTGCTGATGACTCTCCGCCAAACACTCCACCTCAGCAAAGCGGGTGTTGAGAGCCATGGAAGGGTGAGAAGGGTCCTCTGACATGTTCAGGTAAGCTGCCCGGCGCAGCTGTTCCTCAATCACCAGTGCCTGTTCTAAGAGCTGGAGGAGAATAAAGAAGAGATGGGAGTTGGACTGATACTCGCTTTGCTGATTTCTGACAGGCTTCTCAGAACCTATGAAGAACCTTACAGATGGCTCCCCCACACCAGCAGTTCAACATCACATTGCTTTTGCTTTATTTATCCCCATTTGGAAGTCCATGTTTTTAAAACTCTTTGCCCTTTATTGATTTGCTTATACAAAAATTGTACGAGATCACTCTCTCTCTATAGACCTACGTTGTGCCTTCACTCAATAAAAACCTTTATTATTAACTGCTCTTGACAAAAGATGCTTTTCAGTGGTTGCATGATAGTCCCTCCTATGGATATACCTACTACATCCTATCATTTAAGTTGTTTTACTTTTTAAAATTGTTTTCTTTTCTTTTGTCTCCATTATCTCACTCCCATTCCCTTTCCTTCCCCAATATTTACTGAGTGGCTTTTTGTCGGTTTCTTGAAGACTGAATATCATTTCATGTGCATATTTCTAATTTAACAAAATGTTCTGTACACATAAAAAGTTTTCCTTTCCCCACTTCAGATCTTTTTAAAATGTTCAATTTATGTTGTTCTAACACATATATTTTGTTCCTTCTATTGCTTAAAACGCTTCATGATGTGAACCCCATTTTACCTATGCACACTCCCAGTCAGTGTCCCAGTCAAACATCTAGGTTGCCTCCAGGCCCCACCACCAAAAATTATACTGCAATGAACACTTACACGTCACCTGACGGAGCTACGTAAAAGGTTCTTTGCAATATATTCCAAGGGACAGAATGCGGTTTCAGAAGTTTTAAGACTTAATTTGCTCAAGTATCCATCCACTGGTTCTTAAAAACAATAAAGCCATTAGGGGTCAGGAAGTAGGACAGAATGAGAATAATGGGCTGTTGTTTCTTCCACAAGACATGCTCCATCAAGCAGAATAATCTATCCCCAGACAGACCAAGCATGTACTTTCGATCTACATACCCTGTCTCCTTCACCAACTGCCTCTTACTGTCCCAAAAGATGAGCTTTCTCCAGGGCCAGCCCTCGGCTTATTGCTATTCTTTTAAGGCACTCCCCTAAGTGATTTCTCCTTTCCCAGTTCAGCCAGCACCTCTGTGCAAATGATCTGATGCTTTTCGAACCTGAGTTTCAAGCACTGAGCAGAGTTCTGATCCCACTCATGTGTGGTTGATCACTCTGTGACCCAACTTGTTTATGGTGATGGGGGTGGCAGGAGGACACTAGGACTTTCCTAAAATTGAACTTAATGTTTTCTATAAACTGCTCCCTCTTCTCACTTCCCTGATCTGCCAATGATCATTTTTCTTGGTGACTCAGGCTCAAAACTTTAGTTTGTATCTCAAATCCAATAAGTCAGGAGTCAGAAAACTATGGCCTATGGCCAAAATCTGGTCCATTGGCTGTTTTTGTATAGCCCAAGAAGCTAAGAATCGTTTTTTACATTCTTAAAAAGATATTTTGTTTTTCTAAGTAATCTCCACACCCATTGTAGGGCTTGAACTTAGAACCTCAAGGTCAAGAGTTGCATGCTCTACCGACTGAGCCAGCCAGTGCCCCGGATTTTTACATTTTTAAATGGCTAGAAAAAAATCAACAGTTTGTGACACTTTAAATGAATCAGTAAATCCTATCAATTATTTGGTATTTTGTTTCCTTTATCTTATCCTTTTCATTTTCTACAACCAGCACCACAGCCCAGCCTTTACTACCTCATGACTATGGCAGCTCTATAATCTCATGAATGTTGTTTCCATTTCTCTTGGTTGTATCAAAACTTTTCGTAAACCTTCAATGGCTGTCCATTAACTATGCGGTGAAGTCCAAACTCTCTCATCTGGTACCAAAAAACCCACCTACTGACCTCTAGCCCTTACCTCTCTCTTCAACCTACCTCCCAACATCACCCAAGCAAGTAAGTGTTCTCTACAGCCCGACTGGCCTACTTGCTGTTTCCAAACACCATAAGCTCTGCTGCCTCTAGGTCTTTGTCCTACCTAATCCCGTTGGTTCAAACAGCCTTCTGTTTCTATCCAGTCATCTCTATTACATTAATCAAAACTTAATTCCAATACCATCTTCTCCACAAAGCCATTTGGGAGCTCTCTTCTGGCTCCCCAATTCCCCCTGGAAAATTCCATATGGATCCCTCCCAATACACAGAGTGGCATTTATTTTATCACACATTTGCCTCCAAACCAAAAGTTGGCTTGAGAACAGGTGCCATGCCTTGTCTGTCTTTGTATCCCTGTGCCACTCACTGCTTGGAACATAATGTTTGAATATTCATTAGTGTACATTTCTTACCCCCCAAGTTATACTCAGCTTAAAATCCACATATCTTGTCTTCATGGTATCCCATTTTGATGGTCTGTACAAAGATGCCCTCAATGCTAATCCAGACTGAGACTCTCTCGAGCCCTGGGCTTACTATCCCTAGTGATTCTGCGAATGAAGCTCTACCTTTACATCTCCTCTTTGCATCCACCCCACCCCTTATTCACATAGGTGCTCTCAGACCCAGAAAAAAGTTACCACTAGCCCACTGACAGCCCTCCCTCTTCAGAGATCCAATTCAGTACCACCTCTGTAACTTTCCTCAACACTCCAACCTATAGTGGTCCCCCAACACATCCACTGCAGGTCTGTGTCATTTATTAGTATGTATTTATTTTTAAGTAGTCTCCATGCCCAACATGGGGCTTGAACTCACGACCCTGAGATCAAGAGTTGCATGCTCTGAGTTAGCCAAGTGCCCTTTTGTCTGTGTCATTTACCAGGCACAGTCATCTTTAGCCCTTGAAGAGGTGGTTAACTTTCAAGTGTCTAGGTCTTGATTTCTTTTTGTTTTTCTTTTTTTAACTATTTACGTAAGTTTGTGGGGCTTGAACTCACAACCCCAAAATCAAGAGTTGCATGCTTTTCTGACTGAGCCACCGAGACGCCCCTATATATCTTGATTTCTAATACTGAAGATACTTGAGAGCAAAGCCTTCCATAGAATATAAAAAGTTATGTAATGTACATAGGAAAACACGATAAACAGCATGGCTACGTGAACAGACTCCCTCCTTTGTAGTCCCTTCTGCACTTTAAAGGCTGTCACTTCGGGGTGCCTGGGTGGTTCAGTTGGTTAAGCATTCGACTCTGATTTCAGCTCAGGTCATGATCTGTTTGTGAGACTGAACCCCACGTTGGTCTCTGCACTGACCAGGGCCTATTTGGGATTCTCTCTCTCCCTCTCCCTCTTTGCCCCTCCCCCTCCCCCCAAAATGAATAAATAATAAAATAAAATAAAATAAAATAAAATAAAGGCTGTCACTTCAACACTATATTCCTCCCCATCCTGCTCACCTTGAACCTTCGGGCTAGAAACTTATTCTTGATCTCTAAGAAATTGCCACGATTCATTTCACCCTTGAAAGGTTCATTGAGGATGGCATAGCGTGGGTCATTCTGGATGTCCTGCCACCGGGCATAGCCATGGCTATTGGAAAATTGCTCAGGAAAATCAAAACAAGGAAAGTAAGAACCTCAAACATAGGACCTTCAGAAACCTTCACCAAGAACCTCAGCCCAGACTCAGGCAAAGGATACTTTATGATGCCAGCCAGCAGCCAGTAGTCGTGCCGCCGATGCCAGATCTCATAAGTCTTCTTGGTGACTGTGGCTGCCCGCTCCTCATTCTGCCACAGGGAGTGCAACTCTGAAGAGAATTTGGGGAAGGTTGGGGAAAAAAAGAGGTAAATGTCTTTAAGAATTCAAAAAGCTCTTTATCTCTGCCCCTACAGATGCCACCTTAGTAGTATGCCTATGGCTTTCTAACACAGAACCAGAGGAATATCAATCAATATTTGACACTCCCTCATCTAGTAAAGTCTTTGCACCCTGGCTTCTAACAAGAACCCTGATTTCCCTTCAGATACTTCTAGCCCCAGATGGTCCCTCATTGTCCTACCAGTAAAACCACCATCCGCGATGTTGAACATGAATCGCTGTTTAATATTTTTTTTCTGCTTCTCATCATTCAGGTCCTTGGGGGTCTCTCCATTCTGAAGCATCACCTCTTTTTTCTCTTCTTCTTCTTTCTTCTCTTCTACAAAATATGCGGAAGAAAAATGTCAGCTCCACACAGCAGCACAGCACCTTGGCCTTTACCCACGGCATTATCCAGCCACTTCCACCCTTTCTCCACACAAGTATTTCTCAAAATCAGAAAAAGGTGCCACTGGCCCATGACAATTTTATGTAGGGACAGAAGGAGTCTTTTAGGTTGGGATAAAATAGCTATACGGGTGTGGATGGGAAGAGGCCAGGAGGTATCCCAGAGATAAAATCCTTGTATCTAGTTTTAGAGTCCTTTTTAATCACAATCTGCTTCTCCAAACACCCACCTTTGTCCTCTACCACAATGGGGGTCAGATCTACTGCTGACTTCTCCTCTACCTTCTCCACGTCAGCAACACCTGGGGAGAACAGATGGCATTCAGAGTGTATAAAGAAGAATGTTCTGGGGCACTTGGCTGGCTCAGTCATAGATATGCAGCTCCGGATCTTGAGCTTGTGAATTCGAGCCCCATGTTGGATGTATAAATTACTTAAAAATAAAATATTTTGTGGCACCTGGGTGGCCCAGTCGGTAAAGCATCAAACTCTGGCTTTTGGCTCAGATCATGATCTCACAATTTGTGGAATCAAGCCCAGCGCATAGCCTGTTTGGGATTCTCTCTCTTCCTCTCTCTCTCTGCCCTTCTCCCATTTGCGCGCACATAGTCTCTCAAAATAAATAAATAAACGTTAAAAAAAATGAAAATAAAGGAGTGCCTGGGTGGCTCAGTTGGCTGAACGTCCAACTTCCGTTCAGGTCATGATCCAGTGGCTCATGGGATTGAGCCCCTCATCAGGCTCTATGCTGAGAGCTCAGAGCCTGGAGCCTGCTTCAGATTCTATGTCTCCCTCTCTCTCTCTGCCCCTTCCCCACTCACACTATGTTTCTCTCTCTCTCTCAAAAATAAACACTAAAAAAAAAACTGGGGGTGCCTGGGTGGCTCAGTCAGTTGAGCATCCGACTTCACCTCAAGTCATGATCTCACTTTGTTGAGTTCAAGCTCTGCGTCAGGCTTTGTGCTGACAGCTCGGAGCCTGGAGCCTGCTTCGGATTCTTTGTCTCCCCATCTCTCTGCCCTTCCCATGCTCATGCTCTGTCTCTCAATAATAAACGTTAAAAATTTTTTAATTTAATTTAAATAAGTTTTTTTAAATAAAAAATATAAATAAATAATTTTTAAAAAGAAAGGGTTTCCTGGGTGGCTCAGTCAGTTGAGCATCTGACTCTTGGTTTCAGCTCAGGTCATGATCTCAGCAGGATCTAGCCCCAAGTGGGGCTCTGCGCTGACAGCACAGAGCCTGCTTCGGATTCTCTCTGCCCCTCCTCCACTGACGCTCGCTTACAGGTGCCTTCTCTATCCCTCTCAAAATAAACTTAAAAAAATAAGAGTAATAAAAAAAAGAGTATTCTGTGTTCCTCACCAAAGCCAAATGGAACAGTCTTTTTCTTTAAAGTTTATTTATTTATATTGAGAAAGACAGAGTGAGAGCACATGCAACTGGGGGAGGGGCAGAGAGAGACAATCCCAAGCAGCCTCTGCACAGTTAGCAAGGAGCCTGACTTGGGGCTTGAACTCACAAACCCTGAGATCAAGACCTGAGCTGAAGTCAGACACTTAACTGATTGAGCCACCCACCTGGCCTTTTTTTTTTTTTTTTCACATGTATTTATTATTGAGAGACAGCGACAGTGCACAAACGGGGTAGGGGCAGAGAGGAGGAGACACAGGATCCAAAGCAAACTCCAGGCTCTGAGCCAGCTGTCAGCACAGAGCCCAATGCAGGGCCCGAATCTGCGAACCTCAAGATCATGACCTGAGCTGAAGTTGGGTCACTCAACCAACTGAGCTCAACCACTGTGCCCCAGAAGAGTCTTAATCCTAAATCTCAATGATTAACATCATAAAAGACATCTTAAGGAGGAAAAACCCTTCAACTTAAAATCAAGGGTGCAGGGACTCTTCAGTGTGTCACTTCTTCCTGACATCTCCACAGCCCAGCTCAAAGTCCAAAACCTTCACAAGGATCTGTATGTAGTACTTGAAAATGTGGATACCTTTGGGCTCTGTCTCCATCGGTTCCTCTGTTCTCTCCTTCACCTCTGCCTTTTCCACTTTCTCCTCTCCCTCAGGAGGTTCAACAAGGACTTTTTCATCCTCTGAGGCAGGGGCAGGGGGTTGTGTACACTTCAAAGGAAAAAAGACGTAAGTTGAAGCAGACAAGCCAACAACTGAAAAGGATGAGTGGGCTTATCCATTTATCTGTGTTATGGCATCCAGTCACCCCCGCACCCATCTCTTACCTCGACAGTGGCCTCTGGGGCTGCAGATTTAACCTCCTTTTCTCCTTCTGCACTCTCTTCTTCTTTGAGGCTATTCTCCTCTATTTTTATCCCATCCTCTGCAGACCAATAGAAGACAATTAGGAGGAAGGTCCTAGATCAGCAAGAAGGTCACACCTGCTCAGTTTGTCTCATCTTAAATTGTCCTCTCGTGCCTTTAAGAGCCAGCCCTATTCTTAGGACGGCTCTCCTAAACTGAGAGGGAGGTTTGCTCTGTGTCCTGCCAGACTCCCCTGTTAGAGCTGAGCACAAGGGAGCAGAAAAAGCACAGGCAAGGACAAAAGACAGAAAAAAAAAAAAAAGAGTACAGGCACACTTACCGGCAGGTGGGGCAGGTGCAGGGGTATTGGGTTGTGTGTCCCCTGGAGTGGAGGGTGTAGGAGTCTTTGGGGAAGGTGACCCTGGCTGCGACATTTTCTTGTTCTCCTCTACTTCAGCAAGTTCAGGCATGCTCCATCGCCCATTGACATGTTCAAACTCCTGAACCTGGAGCAACAAGACAAAATGGTGAAGAATTAATTCCAGCTCTAGGCTCCTTTCCTGTTGGCCCTAAAGTTTCCCCAGAAACTCTGAATAATGTAAAGAGGCTCAGGGTTCACCTTCTTTCGAATCAAAGACATGACACCAATCCTAGTAAGGACATGCTGGCGAGACAGGCCTTCTCGGGGGACACCATCAGCAAAGGTCTCAGCCCCATCTGCTCCCGGCTCACATAAATGTCGCATAAAAAGAGACACATAAGCCCTGTAGTAAAGAAGTAAAGGATGAGTTAAACAGCAATCAGACCAACTCCTAGAGGAGATCTTTCCTACCACTCAGGCATTAACTTAGACCACAACTCTGGCTCCATCTTGAGATAAAGCCCACCCCTGCACTGAAGGCTGGTTCTCCAGACCCCACACCATGCCCCAGGTTCTCTTCCAGGGCAGGTAGGAAACACAAAGAGCCCTATTACTAACAGCTTCACCCGTCAACTTCAACAAGAGGACACAGACAATTTCCCTGCACAGCCTGGACTGGTAGTGTGGAATGACCAGAGATTAAAACCTCTTGCTCTATTATCAGTCACTCCAACTCTCAACTTACTTGAACTCTTTCTCTGATTTGCCTCGCAGATCTCTCACAAGCCACTGGGTAGTAAAAGCATCCTGAGGTGGCATCCCGTATCGCATAATTGCATTAAGAAAGGCTTTTCGCTGACGAGCATTAAAGCCAAGTACCTAGAGTAAGAAGGAACCTACGTGAGAAGGAGCAGGTCTTACTCCATCAAAGACCAAATATCAAGCACTCACCCGCCACCCCTCCTTAGAATCAAACAGCACTTACTTCAATATTCCCACCAACACGGGCCAACAGAGGAGGCAATGGCTTATCTTTATCATTCCGCAGGCCCTTACGACTGGGCCTGCGGGGAGCTGCAAGAAGAAAAGGATGCATGAGTGACACTGATAGAGGTATTAAACAAAGTAATATTTAAAAGTCAGCAGAAAGGCATAGCCCTCACCTTCTGAACGTTCATCAAAGTCTTCATCACCTTCCTCTGAGGCCACTGAATAATCGGACTGGTTGTCGGACTGGTCGTCCTGCCAATCTGGAGGGAGAGAGGGCAGATGAGCGGGGCCCACTGCTCTAGTGGAACGGCCCATGGGTGGGGGGCGGGGCCGGCCACACACACCTCGGTCCTCCTGGGAGCCATCATTGTAGTTGACCTGTTTACGGATTCTTTTTCCTTTGCCCAGATTTCGGGCTAGATCTTCTTGCTGCTGCTCATAATGGTGCCGCAGCAATTTCTCCCAGTAGTCAGGATCCACACTTTCTTCCTGTTTTATGATTTCTCGTTCTACCTCCTCTTCCTCCTGGGACAGAGGGAGGGCCAGGACTCAGGGGTGCTGAAGTCAGCACCACCAGCTACCCCTGGTCCTCACAGTTCCCATTCTGCTAGCTCCTTTTCAGGACTGGACTCTGAAATACTTAAGTGTGCCTGGTTGGACCTAAGAACTTAAGAGAAATTTGACAGAACATGGCTCCTCACAATTACATAGAGATTAGTAGTCACTGTAACTAAAGAAAAATGTGGGATGACGTTATCACAAGAGAAGGATGAAGAGACAGTAGGCTTTCTTTTAACCCTTTTTACTGACACCTATACAGTTGGGAGACAGCAAAATATAGAAAAGAAAGATTAGATAGCAAAGCAGAATAGAAAGGCTTCTGAAAAACTGCAAAAAAATTTCATGAGATAAAGTAGAAGGACTATAAGCGCTTCTGTTCTTCATAATTTCACAGAACTTTGCCAACTGTGTGCAAAAAAACAAAAACATATTATACATATATATTCTCTTATGTTCCAGTAATGTTTTGTTCCTCTGAAAATCTGTTTTTTCAGACACTTCAGGACCAGTAACTGATTCCAAATCCCTTACAACTAAACCACTACTAACAGCATAATATTAGAAGCACCCTAAATGTCCATCATTATGGAACTAACTGAATCAATTCCTGGGAGTGGGGAGTGGGCAAAATGGATGAAGAGGGTCAAAAGGTACGAACCTCCAATTATAAAATAAACAAGTCCTGGGGATATAATGCACAGCATGTTGACTACAGTTAATAACACTTGTATTGCATATTTGAAAGTTGCTGAGAATAAATCTTAAAAAGTTCTCATCACAAGAAAAAAAAATGCACAACTATCCATGGTAACAGATGTTAACTAGACATATCATGGTGATTTCACAAAATATGTAAATACTGAATCAATTTGTTGTACACCTAAAACTAAACATTAATGTTATCTGTCAATTATACCTCAATCTTAAAAAATAAATTATGGGGGCACCTGGGTAGCTCAGTGGATTAAGTGCCCAATTCCCAATTTCGGCTCTGCTCATTATCTTACAGATCATGGGACCCAGCCCCATGTCAGGCTCTGACTCTGAGAGCACAGAGCCTTCTTGGGATTCTCTCTCTCCCTCTCTCTTTGCCCCTCCTCCGCTTGCTTGCTCACACTCTCTCAAAATAAACAAACATTTAAATAAAGAAAAAAAAAACTATGGTACTTCCAAACAAGGATATATTATGCAGCAAAAAAAAAGGGGGAGGGGAGGCCTGGTTGACTCAATTGGTACAGCACACGACTCTTGAATTCAGGGTTGTAAGTTTGAGACCCACATTAGGTGTAGAGATTACTTAAAAAAATAATAATCTTAGGAGGAGGAGCTCTTTACGTATTGATTTGGACTAAATCTCTAAGATTAAGTGGACAAAAAGCAAGGTACAGAACATCACGTATGACAAACTACTTTTGTGTTGAAAACGCAAAGTGAAAAAAATGTGTTTTTATGTGCGCGTGTATATATACACACATACAGGCACATGCACGTATATATACGTATGAATAGATACATATGTAATTTGTATGCTAATAAAATACCTTTAAAAAAATACGTAAGAAACTGAAAACTTCAGTTATCCCCAGGGAGGGAACTAGACGGGAGACACCTTGGTATCTTTTGAATTTTGAATGTGAATTACTATTTATTCAAAAAATACAATTTTAAAATCTTATAAGGTAGACAGCAGCTACAGCCACTAATAAGCGGGCCATCTGTATACCTGAGTAGTCAACAGCAGAGGTTATCAATGGGAGGACCACCCTCCCTTCCCAACCACTCAGCATGTGCTGCCCCAGCCAGTCACCCCTCCATGCGGTCACTGCCCTAACAGAATCACGAAGCACCTTACAGGAGAGCAGTTTTGATTGAATACTACGGCCCATACACCTATGTCAGACTTCTCAGCCACAGTTACAATGGAGTCTAGTAGCATCATCTCCAGAAGAAAACAAAGACAACAGGTATATATCAGAAAAACACAGCAACAAAGGGGATGGTTCTGAGCTGGAAGGCTGGAAAAGATGGCAAAGACTGCCAGAAAGCTATGCCAATTCAAATAACTCTGATCTGAGTTGAATGCCCTAAAGAGAACCAGAAGAGAAAGCGAATTTTTTTTTCATTTTATACTCTACTTTTGGGGGGAAAATTATTAAAGAAGCCACACATTTATCAGTTTTCAGGGTTTTTTTGTTTTGTTTTTAGTAAAAAAGAAAAAGAAATGGAAGAGAAGAGAATAAAAAGGGAAACCAATTCTAATGCTGTAAAAAGTACCGGGAAATAGGGGCACCTGGGTGGCTCAAGTCGGTTAAGCACCTGACTTCAGCTCAGGTCATGATCTCACAGTTCCTGAGTTCGAGCCCGGCATCACAATATCTGCTGTCAGCACAGAGCCTGCTTTAGATCCTTTGTCCCCTTCTCTTTCTTTGCCCCTCCTCCACTCACACATGCATGCATAAGCAAGCGCTTGCTCTTAAAAATAAAAATATTAAAAAAAAAAAAAGAAAAAGAAAAAGTACAGGGAAATAGGCTGCCCAGATATGTATCTCATCTCCTGCCTTTTCTCCAAAGAGATTTGAGACAGCAATCAAAAGTTGATTTGGAGGATTAATTAAATACATAAAATAAAATGAGATTCTGATATGGAAAAGCTAATATATATAAATGATTTGAGTGTGAAATTTAGCTACGAGTTTCCTGACAACCAGGGCAAAAATGTGAATGTGACTGCCCATATGTGATAGTATTTACTGTCAAAGAAGTGTATCAATTCATCAGTGTACTGATTTACCTATAGATGTTTTCCTCTTGTCTCAAATACCATCCTGGTCTCAATAACAAATTCTGGACCAGTCACCAAGCACAGCATTGCCTTGGACTCATACTCACCCCCATCTCTTCTTCCCGCACCACGTACTGGGCCACTTTGAATGAGCTCAAATATTCATTCATGCCTTGCAATTCTGTGTCTTCTGTCTCATCCTGGTTACGATCCAGAAGTCGCTCAATGGCCTTGTCATCATAGTGGATAACACTGCTATCTTCTCCCTCTTTGTTGTCTCCTCCTATAAAGAATCAGGGGTCCATACCCTCAAAGTCAGATTCAGCAGCTGCAGTGGAAAAAGCAAGTCCCACAGGACCCTAGGTCCAAGTCTCAGGATCCTAAGTATCAAATATACCCTTTAGAGAGGCCAAGCCCCACACCAAAACAAGATCCTGACTAGCTCACCTCCATCTGTGGCTTCATCCTTAAATAGTTCCTCAGTGCCAAACTTGAGGATGTCATCAAGCTCCTGTTTGGACATGGATCCAGTCTTGGAGCCCAGCCCAGGCCGAACCACTAGATGCGTCAGCATCATCTTCTTCTTTGCCACCTGTGTGATGCGTTCCTCCACTGACGCACGGGTCACAAACCGATATATCATCACCTTTTTATTTTGTCCAATACGGTGAGCTCTACTAAAAGCCTGGAAGTTGGGCATGAAGCAAAGTCAGAAACTGAAGTAATTGTATTTTCTTCCTTCTGTGCTTGCCTTCACACAAACTTCCCCCAGACCCCACCTTCTCTCATGTTACCCCAAATAAGACCCTGGCTAACCCAAACTCTCTGGCTCATAATAAAGTAAAAGACACAAAAAGAATCTATTGTTTTCCCCCGAAACAACTAAATCCAGATGGTGGAGCCCTCACAGAGAATACTGCATTACCAGTAAGTTACTGTATACAAAGGTCGCTACCTCTGCTCACCTGGATGTCATTATGGGGGTTCCAGTCAGAGTCATAGATAATAACTGTGTCAGCAGTGGCCAGATTGATTCCAAGGCCCCCAGCTCGAGTAGAAAGCAAGAAGCAGAACTGTTGAGCACCCGGTGCTAAGGAAGGAACCAAAACAATCATAAGTGTCTCCTGAGGGGCATCTGGCTTGCTTAGTCAGTAGAGCATGTGACTCTTGATCTCAGGATTGGGAGTTCGAGCCCCAAGTTGGGTGTGGAGATTACTTAAAAATAATAAAAAACCTTGAAAACAAAAAAAAGTGTCTCCTGAATCACTATTAATAAATGTAGAAAGAATATCAGAAATACAAAGCATCATCAGGCGAACACCACAGCAGTAATCATATAAAGTCCACTGATGAATACTGAAATTGATGTAAAAGTTTAAGGAGAAACAGTGCATGACCACAGTCTCAAATACCTCCCTCATCCAGTTATGTAATAGATAAATCATGGGGGTGAAAGGCAGAGCATAAGGAATATGGCCAGTGATACTGTAATAGAGTTGTATGATGACAGACAGTAGCTACACTTGTGGTGAGCAAAGTGTAACTTTTAGAGCTATCCAATCGCTACCTAGCACACCTGGTGCTAATGTAACACTGTGTCAAATATACTTCAATTTAAAAAAAAAGATATTTATCAATTACAATGTGAAAAAGAGTAACTACAGAGGAAAAACTAAGAAGGTATCACCTGAACTGAAGGATCAAGGTTAACATTACCAGTAAGGAGACATCATCAACATCATGTCCTCCCCCTGACATGATACACAGAAAAGAACACAAAATTATGGGGCACCTGGGTGGCTCCATCAGTTAAGCATCCAACACTTGGTTTCAGCTCAGGTCATGATCTCATGGCTCATTAGTTCAAGCCCCACATCCAACTCTGAACTGATGGTGCAGAGCCTGCTTGGGATCCTGTCTCTCCCTCACCCTCTGCCCTTCCCCCACTCATGTTCTATCCCTCTCTCTCTCTCTCTCAAAATAAATACATGTTAAAAACACGGAGGAACACCTGAGTGGCTCAGTCAGTTAAGCGTCCAACTCTCGATTTCAGCTCAGGTCATGATCTCATAGTCCGTGAGATCAAGCCCTGCATCAGGCTCTGCACTGGCAGCACGGAGCCTGCTTGGGATTCTCTCTCCTCTCTCTCTGCACCTCCCCTCCATGCACGTGAATGGCGCACGCTCGCGTTCTCTCTCTCAAAATAAATGAACATTTAAAAAAATTCTTTTAAAAAAAAAAAAGGAGAAAAAAAAAGAACACGGCATTGCTTCTATTCTTGTCCAGAAAGTCTAAAAACCTCAATCTACCCATGAGAAAACATCAGACAAACCCAAACTCATAGACACTCTACAAAATAAAAAACCAGTGAACATTGAAAGTATCAACAGCAGGGGCATGTGGGTGGCTCAGTCGGTTAAGCGTTCGACTTTGACTCAGGTCATGATCTCATGGTTTGTGAGTTTGAACCCCATGTCAGGCCTTGTGCTGACAGCTCAGAGCCTGGAGCCTGCTTCGGATTTTGTCTCTCTCTCTCTCTCTCTCTCTCTCTCTGCCTCTCCCCCACTCACGCTGTGTCTCTCAAAAATGAATAAACGTTTAAAAAAATTTTTTTAAGAAGTTATCAATGGCGTGACAACAAAGGAAAGAATGAAGAACTATCTCAGACAGGAAAAGACACAACAACCAAATGCAATGGGAGATCTAGTATTGGATCCTGAAACAGGAAAAGGACATTAGGAGGAAAACTGGTGACACTGAATAAGGTCTACAGCATAGTTAGTAGTATGACATCACTCATAATTTCCTGCTTTTGACAGCTGTACTGTGGTTATATAAGTTGTTATCATTAAGAGAAGTTGAGTGAAAGATACATATGAACTCTGTATTATTTTTTTTCAACTTTTAAGTCTAAAATTATTTTAAAATAAAAAATGAGGGGGTGCCTGGCTGGCTCAGTCAGAAAGAACGTGCAACTCTTGATCTCGGGGTCGTGAGTTCAACCCCCATGGTGGGTGTAGAAATTACTAAAATAAACAAAAAAAAAAAAAAAATGGGGGGAGGTGGCTACGGAGTCAAGACTGCCACAAAATCGGTACCTGAGCTTGGGTTAAGTCCTGCTCCCTCTGTGGGCCTCCAGATACAATGAAGAGGGTTAAATAAAATGCTCTTCTTCCGGCAGAAAAAACGAAGACTCAAACGAAAAAAAATCTGCTAGGAATAGTTCAATACATTCTTCCAATCATGGCATTCAAAAGCTTTATCTTCCATATCAATTGACAAAAACTCAAAAGAACCACACAGAAAAGCAGATACACGAGAACAAGGGATCCATCCAAAGACATGCGTCAATGAGAATTCCTGGATTGAAGGCACTCTTTCCCTCTTACCATTGAAGCGGTCGATGGCCTCTTGCCGCATGTTCCCAGTTATCCCACCATCAATACGTTCATACTTATAACCTTCATGTTCCAAGAAATCCTCCAACAGGTCCAGCATCTTGGTCATCTGGAAAAGCACAGTTTAATTAAAGGGGAGTCAGATGGTAATTGCTTTCCTCATGTCGCTGAGGGTTGTCTACTGCTTCCTCCCAAACCTCCCAGCTCAGCCCGCACAATACCTGAGAGAAGATGAGTACACGGTGCCCACCCTCCTTAAGGTTCTTAAGCATCTTCTGTAGCAGCAGTAATTTTCCAGATGCTCGGATTAGGGCACTGCCATCATACATGCCATTAGGCATTTTAGGGGCTTCCTGAGAAAAGAAGCAAGAAAGAAAAGAACGTTGAACAAAATGGAGCCAAGTGCAACCCAGTGAAGAAGGAAAGGAGGCACAACGTACCATCGCAGCCACAGGGAAAAGATACGGGTGGTTGCAGCACTTCTTAAGATCCATCACCACATTCAACAGAGAGACCTGGTTGCCACCCCCTCGAGCATTGAGTGCTTCAAAATTTCGAGTGAGGATGTACTTGTAGTATTTCCTACACGGGCAACACAGAAAGGTAAGTCCGATTCAAGAGGCTTCATAGGACTCATAACCTTTACACGACTCCTAAGACAGTCCCAAGGTCTGAGATCTTCCTTCCAACACATCTCGCTTCAGGACTAAGCAAACCGAACAAGCACCACGAACACCAACAGCACAAACAGCATCACGTTAAATAAGGTATTTAACGAAGTAAGACCTATGCCTAGAAACTATCAGGTTTCTGTAATAACTTTGCCTGCTCCTGTCACCAGGTGCCTTGAGGCAGAATCACTCTGCAGTCTAGTAGATGTCTAACTACGAAACGGAGTCAGTGCTTCTGTCCCTTCTGACTCACTTCTGCATAGGGCTCAGTTCCACACGCACAATCAGTTCTGTCTTGGATGGCATATTTTTGAACACATCAGCTTTGAGCCGCCGCAACATGTGAGGGCCCAGCATATCGTGCAGTTTTTTAATTTGGTCCTCCTTGGCAATGTCTGCAAACTCTTCCAAGAAGCCTTCCAAATTGCTTTAGAAAAAGAAAAGAAAGTCATACAGGAAATGGACAACAGAAGAATTAGAAGCAGAATTATTAGCTGATTACAGATAAACACACACTTACTGGAACCTCTCTGGGGTGAGAAAGTTGAGCAGATGAAACAACTCTTCTAGATTGTTTTGTAAGGGAGTCCCGGTCAGCAACAGCTTGTGTTGGAGTGAGTAACCATTTAAGACCCGGAAGAACTGGAAAAGCAGATGAAGAAGATAAAATTCAACGAAAAGAGGGCTCCAGTATACCTCTGCAAAACTGAGCTATTTTGCTGCCCAATGGTTAAGGGGCCACCTCCCCTCCATTTCCATCTTCCTTTTAAGGTCTGGCCACCAGGGAGTACCAGTGAGGAAGGAATGCAGAAACCATTTGACCCGTTCCTCTCCTCCTAAGTCTCCCCTTAATGAGTAGGTGGCACTAAAAAACTAAAACTGGAGGCCATGACCTCCCTCCCTTCCCTCTCTCACCTTTGACTGATTGTTCTTGAGCCGATGCGCTTCATCCACAATGAGGCACGCCCAATCAATGGAACCCAAGATGGCCATGTCAATGGTGATCAACTCATAAGACGTCAGCAACACATGGAATTTCACAGATGCTTCTTTCTGCACAAGGAGGCGACTCGGTCACTAGTGTTCAACTCCTCCAATGCAGGCAAATCCAAGAGGCTTTCCCTCCTCCCAACTGGTATCCTTCTGCCTCACCCCACTCTAAGCAGACCAAGCCCACAGCAACAACTCTCTAGGGTGGTCTCCCTCCCCGTGAGATACCTTCATGCGAGAGGCTTTCTTGCCACCACGAATGGCATTGTCTTCAAAGGAGAACTCATTCTCTCGGATGATGGCACGGCTGTCTTTGTCACCCACATACGTCACCACATACATATCTGGAGCCCACATTTCAAACTCCCGCTCCCAGTTGATGATGGTAGAAAGAGGGGCACTCACTAGGAAGGGGCCTTTGGAATGACCCTTGGAGAAAGAAGAGAAGTGGCAGAATAAGGATGGAGGGCCCCAACACAATGCTGGCCCAGCACCCACCTCTTCCCTAGGACCAGCTGAGGGTTGATGCGTGCGCTGCTGCTCCTACCCTCACCTCTCTCTACATATGGAAACGCCCTGATTGCTCCTTCCCGCAAAGTCACACCCACCTTTACAGAGAGTTTAAAACCCAGACTCCTTCCTGGAAGTCTTTCCATGCTAATTCCACCCACCACTCTGCTTATCTCAACAGGTGTTTTTCCCCCCAGGACTGAGGCTCTATGCATCTACCACTGATTCTACCCAAGGTTCCATCCACTCAATCTGTCTTGGAGTACATGTGTCTATCTTAGAGGCACCTGGGTGGCTCAGTTGGTTAAGTATCTGACTCTTGGTTTCAGCTCAGGTCACAGTCTCAATTTCGTAAGTTCAAGCCTGACATTGGGCTCTGAGCTGGTAGCATGGAGCCTACTTGAGATTCTCTCTCTCTTCCTTTCTGTCCCTCCCCAACTTATACCGTCTCTCTCAAAGAAACAAACTTTAAAAAATTAAAATAAAAAAGACGTGTCTTAGTGTCATTCCACAATGTTCTTCAGGGTCTGTGACCAATTTTTTTCTTCCTTTTTTTCTCTCCCCTCAGAGTGTGAAAAGACCAGGAACACAAAATACCCACATAAAAAACCTCACAGCCCCAACTTTCCTACCTCCTTGTATAGAGAATAGAGGAAGACTGCTGTTTGGACAGTCTTCCCAAGGCCCATCTCATCAGCCAAGATGGTGTCGGTGCCCTGAGCCCAGGAGAAGCGCAACCAGTTCAGGCCTTCCATCTGATAGGGGTGCAGAGTTCCACCTGTAGCATCCAGGTACTCTGGCTGTCGCTCATATTTCACCGTTGGCTGAAGGATAAATGAAGAAGTAAAGAGCCGGCCAGGAACCCCCTCCCTTCCATAAGATAGCAGCTGCTTCCTCTCTTCACACATCCTCACTAGATCTTCAAGTGCCACAGACAATTGTAGGGAGGGGCACCTGGGTGGCTCAGTGAGTTGAGCATCCAACTTCGTCTTGGGTCATGTTCTCAGTTTGTGAGTTCGAATCCCATATATCAGGCTTTCTGCTATAAGTGCAGAGCCCGCTTTGGATCCTCTGTCTCCCCCTCTCCTCCCTCCCCCCTTCTATCAAAAATAAACAAAACAAAACTAAGAATTGTAGGAGAAAAAGATTCTTAATGGCTATTGTAATTCTGTGATTTAGGATCCTCCAGGAAGCAAGGCAACTAACCTATCAGGCAGTCAGAGGTCTTGGTCTTATAATCTCACGAAAGAAACATCATAGCCTCCCTAGCAATACAGTAATTCTGCTTTACAAGATCCACCAGGCAAATAATCATATGTTCCCCCTAGACTCATCTTTTTTTACCTTAACGGTCCTCACATTATATTACACAAATAAAACCCAAAGGAACAGAGCCCTGAATTAAGGGTCAGAAGATCCAGGTTCCAACACAAGTTTCTTAACACTTTCTCAATCGTAGAAAACACACATCCTATATTTTTATTTTTCTGGTGATGCAAAGAGAAAATGATCCTAGTATTTCCCTGGTTCACAGAGATGTGGAGAAGTGGGGAAGCATTCGAGCTCTGAAGTTCCTACCAGCAGAGCATTACTAAGAGTGCCATCAATAGACTGGAGCACGCAAGATACGTCGTCCAACCCACCAAATTGTGCCCTCCCTCTTCTGCCCCAACTCACATCAACTGTTGGAGTTTCAGGAGGCCTCTCCAACTTCCTCAGCTTCACCTTCTTGAGCTTTTTGCCTGGCCGTCCTTCCTCACCCCTCATTAACTCCCTAAAGAAGACAGACAACACAAAGCTGCCTAAGGTCCATCTCAGTAAGAACCAACTCCACACCTCACCAAAGTCACCCACCTGTGGTTCCAATAGCTCTGCTTGAACAGGTCGTAGTCCTGTATCTCCACATCCTCACTCTCCCAGGATGCCTGATCATAGGGCAAGTCCCGCCACTTGATCAAGTAGTGGACATGGCCCTTCTTATCCACACTGCAAGGTCAAAGAGAAAAAAATCCTCAGAGCCAGAAGGCCACGCTCCTCTACTCCTCAGTAAGCCTCAGTTTCAAGTACTGCCAGTAATGTATGTTCCAAACAGACTTATAGAAAGGTCAGATGCCACGTATATGGAGTCTCTACCGTACCAGTCTCTGGACCTAAAATAACATCTAATCTATAGTCTTCTCCTATGGTTCAAATACCAGGATTCAGCCAGTTAATAATAATTTTTGAAGCACACATCTCTTCCAAGTTTAAGTTACTGGTAACACCCGTCTTCTCAATCCCTTTGGCAGCAGTCTCCCAGTGGATATGCCGCCTACCTCCAGCACACCCAAGACCACCACCAGTCCGGCCCGGCTCCACTGGTACCTGTGGTTGAGAATTCGGTGGATCATCATCCACTCGGGTTTTATCCCATAGCGATAGAAGCGCTCCTCCATCTCTGCAAATTTAGGGTCTTTGTTCTTGCGCTTTCGGCTCTTCTCCTCATCACCACCAAAGTCCCCAGATGGTGGTTCATCCATATCGTTCTTCCGCTGGTAGTTTCGGAACATCACTTGACAGTGCAGCTCCAACTGTAAACAGAAAGAGGTTATCAGTCACTGAAGAGTGGCATTCACTCCTTCCATCCACAAGGCTGTTTTTTTGTGACCCGTTCTCCACTGTGGCCCCCAGATCTCTAGCCTATCCCAGGTTTACCTGCAGTTCAGACACCCAGGAGCAGTGCCAGTAAGACATGCCTTGCCATTTCACAAAGAACTGCCGCTCTGGCCGCCCCTCCAGGGGCTTAGGGGAGGGAGTGTTGGGATCAGCATCTGGAGGCCGAGGCACTGGTGTGGGAGATGGTGGCTGACCCCACTTCCAGATCAGAATCTTCTGAACTTTGCCCTTAAGAGCCGGACACTGAGAGAAAAAGATGATTCCATTCTAGTGATGAATAAGAGAACTCCCTCTCTCTACTTCTGGACTTCATCCAGGATTTGGGTGATACTATCACTCCTATATGTTTAGCAAGGCCGGTAATCAGACTTTAACAGTAACTCAGAACAAAGAAAGCATAGAAAACTCACAGACCCAGAGCCTAGAACTCCTCCAAGAAACAACTGAAAAGCAATTAAGTGACCCTATTAAACCATTCTAAACTACCAAGACCTAATGGATGCTCTAGGCCGGAAGAGCACTGCTCTACCCCCTTAAGAGAGCTGGCAAAGGATCAGCTTCTCTGTTCAAAGTCAGTCCTACATTTTCCCAGACAAAAGTATCCCCAGACTGCGTGAGAAAGGAAAATACCCATCTCAGGGCTAAAAGATATAGTTCTCCAATGACCTCTCCTGCACCTCAACCTCCTAATGCCTACACATAGAAGAGGTAAACCCTTCTGCTAGACTACACTACCCATACCTCCCACCCTGGCTGGGGTAACTCACCGTACAACGGGGACAGAGCCATTCGCCGTTAGGGATCTCTGGAAGTGGGGGGTTCAGGCAGTGGATGTGGTAGGATGAAGGACAAGTGTCACAGCAAAGCAGCTCCCCGCCATCTTTACAGACACGACAGAATTCCATATGGTGGTCATCCTCCTCTTCAGGGTCTCCTCCAACCTCTTCCAGGATCTCCTCACCCTCCGAATTGTCCTCTTTAGCCTCCCACTGGATGCCTTCCTTCTCCTGCAGTAAAAGTCCAGAGTCAGATTATTACCACCCCCACCCACCCACCCAAGACTGAACCACACTCATCATTTTCTTTTTAATGTTTCCCAAAGTCCACACCACCAACACCACCCAAGCCCAAAAGACCTTTATCACCCCACCCTTCCTCTTGAGGGTTCCAAAAAGCCACAATGGCCAGGTACTCACACAGTGTGGGCAGCTCCACTTGCCCTCGGGAGCCTTCTCCATATCCGGATCCAGGCAGACCATGTGGTAAGCTCGGGGACAGGTATCACACAGGATGATCTCACCGCCTTGCTGGCACACCTCGCAATAGTCCTGGTGGTCTGTCTCATAACCATCCACAGCAGTCACCTCCTCCTCGCCTGGGCAAGGAAGAGGGAAAGCCCAGTTATTAGAAAAAAACTACCTCCCCCCACCCCCTCTAAAATAAACCAACTCCCATCTCCTTACGGAGATTCTTCCCCAGTCATCCCCACCCCATCCCATCACACAAAGATACAAAAAAGAAACACACCTTTCTTCTTCTTTTTAGTGGTTCGGAGTTTCTTGCGGCTGCGGCTACTGCGGCTGGTAGAACCATCGGAAACAGAATAGCTATTGATACTGGCATCATCGAAGTCAGATTCCACATCTAAGTCATCATCCTCGCTCTGTCAGAATAAAAAAGGAGAAGGTTAGAGATTGAAGCCAAGGGGAAGGAGAGTGCTAGAGAAGGGATTACTCTTTTACTAGGTGTGCTAGAATCCTGGCAAGGACTCTCCTATAAGGAACCTAGTCCCCTTGTTCTGGGGCCAACTCTCCCCATTCTTACATGCCTACAGTGAAGGCTAGACTCCCAACATAGGTAACATCCTATTAGATATGGCACCCTCCCCAACGGGATGGCCTGGGCTCTCACCGAGGATCTCTTACGCTTAGAACCAAAACCTCCCAGCTTGATTTTCAGGGGAGCTACTTTCTTGGGTTTAGGCTTCTTGGCATCAGGTACACGAGGGCTGCCCTTGGGCTTCCTCCGAGCATTGGGACCTAAAACCAGAAGGGCACAAGTAAGATCGTACAATCCAAATGAACAACAAAGGGCAGAAAGTGGGAAAGATAGTAAAGCGTTCTCCACCTAAGCTGGTTTCCCTGTGTCCAGCTTCCCAAATTTCCCTCCTAAATCCAAGATTCATTTCTCCCACTTTTATCTTTAGGCTGGCAAAACAGCACCTCCATGCTTTCTCGGTCTTCAATATCCCAAGCCCACATCAGTCAAATTGGGTCCCATTTCACCTTTGCCCTCCTTGGTCTTGGCCTTGCGGATAGGCACCTCCACAGGGGGAGGAGGTGGTGCAACTTCAGTGGCCGTCACCATGCTCTCCACCACAGCCACCGCCGCTGCTGCCGCCGCTGCCACTGATGCCCCAGAACTGCCTTTGAAGGGGTTGTTGGTGCTGAACTCACGCCACTTTGCACCCAAAACCATCATCATCTTGGAGACCGCAATCTTGGGGTTTTTGGCAGCAATGAGGGGTCTGGTGGAGAGATGCACAAGAACAGCAAAGAGGGGAAAGTTTAAGAATAAAAAGGAGAGAAAGAGAAGTGAGAAGAGGTACTACAAAAGCACTCTCCTCCCCCAACCCCCAGGCCCTCTTGTTTACCGGACAAACTGGCTGAAGGCCTTGTAGTTGGTGAGGGTGCGATAATCCTCCTCTGAGAACACATGGTCAATGTCTTCCATGCCCCAGTCTTCCAGGAGCTGAGCAGATGACTTAGGCTCCTACAGAAAGAGCAAGGTCAAAGACCTGACATCTAGTGCCCACACTTGCTCAAGGAATCAGGAGTTGAAACAAAAGACTGCAAGACCAGGGGAGAAGAGCTGAGAGAAATCATCATAAACAGGGAGAGAAAACATTCTAAGGGGCAGTGCAGTATCTGGGAGACAAAAGATAGAAGTTGACAGCAAGCACAGGGGAAGAGGACAGATTCAGGTACCTTTGAATCATCATCATCGTCATCCTCCTCCTCCTCTTCCTTCCGCTTGGATTTGCTCTTCTTTTCTTTCTTAGGTCCAAGCTTCTTCTTCTTCTTCTTGCCAGGGGTATAGTCGCTGCCCTCACTGTCTGAGCGCAGAGCCACCTCTTCCTCCTCCTCCACAAACTCCGGCCCCTCCCCAGAGCTGTCCCCCAGCTGCCGGCACAAGAGCATACGCTGGAGCAGGGAAGGGGGAGAGGGAGACAGACACACACATGCTACACACATGCTGACCTCAGGACAGCCCTGAGGCTCATCCCCAGGACCCGGCCCACCACTCCAGAAGAAGAAACAAATGCCACCACCACCCCCCCGCCCCTCAACCTTTCACAGAGCTCCTCCCTTCTTCCTCCTATTCCCCAAAACATCCAGTCACCCACTCACCTCCTTTTTTTGGCGCTTGCTCTTAGGGATTTTAGGGTCCCGAGGTTTCTTAGGCTTTTTCTTCTTTTTGAGCTTTGGAGTCTCTGCTTCTGACAAATCCTCTTCTGGGTCCTCTTCGTTTTCTAGAAAACATAGTTGGCAGAGAAACGTAGGTAGAGAAAAGATCAATAACAAAAGGTTAGAGCCTAATCCAGAAGCTTTAGACTTTATTCCCCCACCTCTTGTCCCAGATTCCACTGAAGAGAACTGCTATACTCTCCACAGAAGGAAGCTGATACTCAGGACAAAAACAGACAAAGAGAGAGCTGTATATACCCGAAATAGGCCTGCCAGGCCAGAGCAGGCCCACCTCGGGCAGCTGTCCAGACCCCTGCCTCCTTTCTCTCATCCCTAACAGGAGTCCTCTATATGTTCACCAGTGCAGCTGAATCAAGCTGCTGAGAATTAACCAAATAAGAGAAGTAGGTCTAGCTCTCCTATAACTGGCTACCAAGTATTCTATAAACCAAGGAGTGAGAATGAAAGGTCCTACCCGGAAGGCCAAAAACGAAAGAATACACTTTCACCACATTCCCAAAACGGTATCAGTTCAAGGGTCCCATAAACCACACCCTTCACTACCCACTTTGGGTCATCACTACTCAAAACCACCAGAACCCCCCCAAGCCCCAGGCTCAGTTGCCAGCCCAGTATCACACCCACTCTCACACATAATTTCCTTTCCCCATCTCCAGCTCCACTGTTCCTCCCAGCTTCTCCTGGGTCAGTAGCCTCTTCTCCCCAGGGGCCCAAATCAGCCCAGCTGTCACCATCTCCTCCACACACACACCCCCCCATCCTCCTCCCATCTGGCTCCACCTCCTCCCCTGGCTGGGAGCACACACAAAGCCTGGGGTAATACTGAGAGCTCCTGGGCAGGGATAGGTGGGAAGGGGCACAGAGGGGGAGGAGAAGGCCAGGAAGCAGCTTCCTTTGTAACTAACACACATTCACGCCAGCTCCCTCCTCCCTCCTCTCTCTCCTTCTTCCTAAGCCACCCCCGCCCAGGGAGGGGGGGAGTGGAGAAGGGAGTGGAGAGAAGGAGGGAGTGCCTCACCCACTAAGGAGAGGGAAAATGGCTCCTGACCGCAGAAGCCAGCCCAGGGCACCCAGCTGCCAACATAGGACAGACAGGAAGTAGCAAGGGAGGGGGGTGGGGTTGAAAGAGGTAGCCGGAGAGAGACTACCCTCACAAAGACTTCCCAAATTACCACCTGGCCCCAGGTCCACATGCCACTTCTCCTAACACCTATTCTGGGATGACATAGTTCTCAAGAGGCCACTCTAATGTCCTAGACAAGGAAACCCAAGACAGGCATGAAGGTAATACTACAAGAGGAACGAGATTACTCCCTCAATCATAATAATTTTTTTCAATCATCAGAGCTCAGAATTAACAAAGGCTCAGTGGAGCTGTGGTCAGAACATGAAACCTCAAATTTTTGGTATCCAAAAGATTTACATTAAGGAATGGGAACCCACCAGAAGTCTCTGAAACTCAGTTTCCTCCTTACCACCTACCTTCCCCAAGAATCCAAGCAAAGGATCCTAAACCACCTCTCACAGATTAGAAGTAGCCACCTATCCAACATATGGGAGTGATGTCTACACCGAGAAAAAAGGAGCAGCACCTGGACAGTGCTGGACAACAATATGCTTCCTTCAACCCTACACATGCTCTTCGCTTCTGACCCCCAGAACTAGCCCTAATATGCTTCTGGCTCCGCCCTTCTTGAGCAAGGCTGATACTAGGGAACATGAGACATTAAGCTTGACAAAGCACCATCAGCCTCCCCCCACTCAGCCCAGGATCAGGCCAGGCACAAGAAAGCCCCTCCCATTCCCTTGGGAATGGAACACCAGCCTGGATCTCACCAGAAAGAACCATTTTCTTAAGGCTTCTCCCCAGCAATCTCCATGTAGCCCCCCCTCACTCATCAGTTACATCTCTCAGTTCCTCGTCTTCCTCACCTCCATAAAAGCTGGAACAGGGAACAAGGGCAAACCCATGCAAGTGAAGGGGACACCCATCCACATAAGACCCCCAAACTTCTCAGGCAGATAATGTGCTGACATGACAAGCGGCAAAGTAGCTGAGACATAAAAGAAGATTTGGGAAAGGGGCAGGAATGGGGTGTGGCAAGTGGAAAAACTGGGTCATGCTACAGCTTGGGGCAGAGTTCACCCTGGAAGCCTGCACAGCTCCCAATCAACATGGGGGGGTAGCCCCAGACCAAGGGCCCAATGGGAAACCAAGATGTGGAACCTATATTGGCCAGATAGCACTAGTCTACTCCTCTCACCCCTCACAGAAAGGATTAGATCAGGTTACCAATATCACCACCCCACCCCCACCTTGGGCAACAGCACAAATTTGCCACCTTGCCCTACACTGTGATAGACTCAAGCCTAAGTTTCTCATCCCAATACCTGAAAACTCAGTAACACGACTGCCCCTCTCCAAAGAGACCTCGGTTTCAAATGAAGACTTTCCACTTAGAAAATGCTAAATGCAGAAACCTCTTTCCCAGACCACCTCAACTTGCTGCTGGAGCCACGAAGAAAAAAGGCAGAAGTGAAAAATGTTTGATGGTAAACAAAAACAGGACCAGCAGGCTCCAGAATTAAAAGAAAAATAAATATAAGCAGAGAGAATAAAGAAACAGCATGTTAAAAAAAAAAAAAAAAGCTGGGGAAAAAAAAGTCAAGGAAACAAATAGGTGACTTAGCTAAAGGCTCTGAAAGGAAAGACAAGCGTGAGGGGGCGGAGAGGGGGGGGAGAGAGAGAGAGAGAGAGGCAGGCATCCACTTAGATATATGACATCAATCACCATTTGAGAACAGACAAGAGCTACTCCAATCGGGCAGGACGGTTATAACCATACGAGTTTGGCCAGTCCAAGGAGCCACCCCCAAACACAGACAGAACAACCCCAACACACCCACACAAACACTTTAGGCCACCAGCCCAAACCCCAAGCTACTTGCACAGAGGCAGAAGCCTCTAGAAAAAAGCCCTGGATTATTTCCACTTGCCAGAGGAAGGGGGTGCTCCCTAATATAACCTTCAGGCTGTGACACCCTACCCCTAGCCCCCATCATTTCCCCACTCGAAACATTCCAGCAATCTGCGGGCTAAAAGCGCTCTACATCCCAGCTGAGGAGCGCAATTCAAACTTCACGCAGTTGAGACAACACAGAAAACCGGTAACTGATCAGAAGCTAAAAATAATCAGATAGAGCGTAACCAGCACTCCCCTCTCTCCTTTCCACAGCAGCAACCACAAGATCCTGCTAACACAGATGCCCGGCTGGTCTCCAACAAGCAGTCCTCACCACCCACCCCCACAACCACCCCGCCTCCCGCGGTCGCAGCCACCTGCATTTCTCCAAGGACCCACACCAGGTAAGGTCTGCCAGCCCAGAGAGCTCCCTCAATGGGGACCTGCATAGCATTCCTGAAGACAGTGCAGCAAGCTTGCATCTCGGTCCCAGAGCCCAGGAGGCACATGGCTTCCACCCCCTCCCACAAGAGCTCCGCAGAAAGGAACCACTCCCTTCGGATGCCCTCCACCTCACACTCTGCACAGAGAGAGAGAGACACAGACAGAGAGAGAGACAAACAGAGAGAGAGAGAAACTCAACCCTGCCTCACCAGAGTCGCTAGGGAGGGCCCAAATGCCTCCTTCCTGCCCTGGGCCCTTGGGGAAGATGTTACCTGGGTGGGGTGGGGGCAGGCTGTTGTTCAAAAGTGCATCCATATCCTCCTCCTCGCTGCCCGCCGAGCAGGGGGACGGGGAGCCCAGGCCCGACGCCATCCCCTTCCGCTCCCGGCCAGGGAATTGGCCCAGCTGCTCCTGCCTGCGGCCTGGGGCCCTCTACACTGGCCCGAGTCACTGTGCGGGGGAGGGGGGAAGAAAGAACAGTCAGTGACGCGCACTGTCCCCCTCCCCCACACCCACCCGCTCTTTCCGCCCACCACCACCAGCGGCCCCCCCACCCCAGCCACCCTAGCAGGGCACCCGAACCACTCAGGCTGAACTTAGTTCCACACTCCTCGAGGGCAGCCCGGAAGCCGGCTCCCCAACTGGAGCCCCCCAGATGAGCGGGAGCGACGCCCCCGAGGGCAGGCTGGTGCAGGCGTGGGGAGGGGAGAAACCGGGCTGGACGGAGCAGGGTGTGACGGGGGGAGGGGGTGTCCGAGTGGCCGCGGCGCGGGGGGGCCGGGGGAGGCGGCAGGCAGCGAGGCGCTCGGGGACACAAGGTCACTTGGGGGTGGGGGGGCGCCTCCCAGCGCCTGGGGAGGGGCCAGTCCCCAGACAGGGCAGCTTTCCAAAGGCTGTCCTCTGGGACAACTCAGGTTCTTCGGAGGAGCCGCGGGGCCGAGGGGGCGTGGAGGCTCAGGGCTCCAGGGGGCTGGAGGCAGGGACGTGGGTGCCGAGGGAGCGCCCACCGGGCAGGGGGCCGGGCCACGTGTCCCGGGGGGCAAGTGAGCAAAGGGCGAGGGGGCGGGCGCCGGGCATTGTGGGAGACTAAGCCCGATGTGGGAGTCGTGGGGAGCAAGACTCCGGCCGGCTTAGGGCGGGGGAGGGGGGGCAGGGCGCCCTGCAGGCAAGGGAAAGGAAGGGTCGGCTCCTCCGAGCAGGGGGCGGTCCGCGAGTCCAGGACGTCTGAGGAAGGGGTGGGTGGAGGGATGAGCCTGGGGGCTGGTCGGGCTGAGAGGGGCGTCTCTTTGGGAACCCCGCGCTCTCCTCACCCCGGAGCCGCCGCAGGTCGCGCTGGGTCCGGCTCGGTGTCACTCCCGCTTCGGCTCCTCCTCGCCGCGGCCGAAGGGGGGAAAATGGCTCCGGCTCCGGCGTCGCCTCTTAAAGGGCCCGAAACACCGGCCGGGAAATCCCACCGCACAGGCCCCGCCCCCCCACGGACAGCCCATAATAACCTCAACCAACTCTAACCCCCCCTCCACTACCGCCACCCTCCTCCTTAGGTCTCCCGGGCAACCCCCGCCCCCTCGTCGCTCAGGCAACCATTGGCCACGCCCCCTTCGAGCGCGCGCGCGCGTGTCACCCGGGCAACCACCCACCTCCTGGCCATCCCATAATACACACGGACACCCCCCCCCCCCACACACACACACACCACCACCCCACACACACGCAGGCCATACACCTATATGCCAAGGCTGTTGACATCTCATAATATTGCAGACCTTTTGCAACTAACCCTTTCCCCACCTCAGACATCCCATAATAGCCATCCTTTGCCAACTTCTTCACTCTTGGCCCTAATGCTGACATCCCATAATTCGTCACCTCTCCCTCTCATGGCCATCCCATAATAAGCACCCCTCCCAGCACTTCAGCCTCACATCCCATAATACTCATCCCCATCCCCCACAGACATCCCATAATAACCACTCTTCATCCACCCCCAGTTTGATATCCCATAATAGTCAGAAACTCACCCCCCCACTACATTACAACAACGGACACTTCGGCCTCCTCCCACACACATCCCGTAATAATCAGTTTCCTACTTTCTATACTGGCATCCCATAATAACCAACCCCCTAGCCTGCAGGGGCTGAGGGCAGCTCAGGCTAGGGTCTAGATCCTCACACCAGCACCGTCAGCCTTCACACATTGATTCTAACTCCACAGCTCATGATAACCACTTCGCCCCTGTCAAAGAGATATTCCATAATGATCAGCACCCTACAGAGATGGTCATCTTATCTCCTTTCCTCTAACACTGGAAAGATATCCCATAATTGTACTCCCCCACCCACACCCTGATATCCCATAATAATGACAAGAAGCCTGTGGTCCACCAGACATACTATAACACTCCCAGCACAACCCAGCTTCACATTCCATAATGTTTCATCTCCAGCCACCACCCCTATACCTTTCCAGCCAGGCATCCCATAATATTCATATTCATACCTCCCCCACCTCCACTGGCTGTCAGTCTGTTCTAACACCCAGAGCCACAAGGGTGAAGCAGGCTACCCACACTGCCCTGTGCCCGCCCCAACTTGTACACACCTTCATCCCTTTCTGGGCCAAAGCAGTATCCTGGCATAAAGCCTCTTGCTGTCTAGGACAAACTCTACTTTCCTCATCCCACCATTTCCAGACACTCAGGAACTGAGAGTCAACCTAGGGTCCCACCCAATCCCACCAAAATCCAGTTATTCTCCAGATACTTGCCTCCAGCTCTTGAGTAAAACCAATCAAATACCATGCTGGCCAGACGAGCCATTTACATAAAGTTTAATTCACCCCACAGCATCCCATAATAATTATAAACTCCTATCTTTGGAAAGGAGTCTTTAGACTATTTCTCAACATTCCAGCAGTCCTCCTCCCACCTCACCCTGCCTCCCCCAGGTCAGGTGGTCCATTCATCAACACACGTGGGTCACTCCTATGGATGGACATTCCACCATGATGTGTGAAATGAGGATCCTGCTATATAGATACCAAGAGCCAAGACCTGCTTTGCCTCTACTCACTCACTGCTACTCATGTTCATCCAACAGACGTTGACACAGTACCTAGTAAGGTGCCCAGGTGGGCACCATGGCGAATGCAAGGACCCCAGATGCCTCCCTTCAGGAAGCATAAACAATCCATCAATCTATGAGACAAGATAGAATGTCCGGTGTCCAGGGAGAACTACCGAGTGCTATTTCCCAATTTCCTGTTACAGAGAATAAAACAAATCGCAACTGATCTCAGGAGAGATCAGATCCCAGGGCACCTAGGTGGCTCAGTTGGTTAAGCATCCGATTCTTCATTTCAGCTCAGGTAATGATTTCGTGGTTCATGAGTTCAAGCCCCGAGTCAGGCTCTGCACGTGCAGAGCCTGCTTGGGATTCTCTCTGTGCCTCTCTCCTGCTCGCATGCTCTCTCTCTCTCAAAATAAAGAAATAAACTTAAAAAGAGAGAGAGAAGACATCATATCCCAGTAGAGGTTCTTGATAGTCCTTCTAGAGGGTGGAAGGTATTCCAAAAGGATTTATAATAGACAGGTAGTCAAGATATCTCCTATCTGTTCCCAGATAGGAGAACTATCTAAGGGATTTTGATTGGAAAGCAATGTTCATCTATCCAGTGTTTCTAATACTGAAATCCTATAATATCATGTGCCTCCTTTTTTTAAAAAAAGTTTATTTTTATTTATTTTGAGAAAGATAGAGCAAGCAGGGGAAGGGCAGAGAGAGAGGTAAAGAGAAAGAATCCCAAGCAGGCTCCATACTCAGCACAGAGCTGGATGCAAGGCTCGAACTCATGAACCATGAGATTATGACCTGAGCCGAAATCAAGAGTGGGACGGTTAACCGACTGAGTCACCCAGGTGCCACAAGTGCCTCCTTCTTGAGATACTCTTCAACATGCCAGAATCGTTATCTTCATTCTTGAATACCAAATTCTGCTTACCCTCCATGTTCTGTATTTTTTGGGCCACTTTCTTGTTTATATCCTGAAGTCTCACACTTCCAACTGCCCCCATCCTCATCTTGTTGCCGCCCCATTCTCCATCCAAAAACAAAAAACAAAAAACAAAAAAAAAACAAACCTTTGATGTATAATATTCACCATCTCCCCTCCTCCCGGTACAAGTCAACATTCCAGAATGCCTTCTTCATTCAATTATGCCAGAAGGTAGCCTTCCAACGTATACCTTCCCCTTCCCTAACTGGGCCTATCCTGCCGGTACCTTGGGGACCCAGTCCTAGAAAGTCCAAGAGCCCAGTCTTAAAACCCTTTAGCTCTCAGAGAACCTGAACCCATAAACCTGTCATTTTGCCCTCTTTCTGATCCCCAGGGAACCAGGATCCAAGTGAAAACGAGTGTCCCATCACCACTGCCTGGCTGCCCCAAACCCCAAAGCCATAGTACATGTCTGTCTTTGCTCTCATGTGCCCTTTTCACATCCTTGCATTCCCCATGGTGCCCAGCTGGGTGCCTTACTAGGTACCGTGTCAACCAATCCAAGACCTATGGCAGTGGGTCAGGTTGAAGAGAAACTTGAACTTCCTCCTGGGAGGGGCCTTCCTGATCAAAAGTGAGTAGGATCAACCTCACACCACCCCTGTGTTGCCCTTCTAATCTCAACTTTCCTAGAGAAAGGGCCTAGCCAGAGGACTCTGCCCTCCCCTGGAACCCAGGGCTGGAGATCTGGCAAGGAGAAATAAGTTCAGGAGAGGCAAGAGCTTGCTTTAGGACCTCACCATCCCTTTGCTTCCAAGCAGAGCACAAGTGATCCTGATACATCTTTCCACCAACTCCTGCCTGACTTAACTCCCTGGACAATCCTTTTGCCACATCCATGTGGTGTGCAGACCCTTTCCCCCATTCTGCAAGGCTGCCACAGTCTTCCTCATTCAATTCTCATGACACAAAGATTGGGCCCCATTCATTTGTGCAAATCCTCCCCCATGATTGTTCTGAGTACTAAAGATGAACCTTGTACTCCTCACTTAGGGGAGAAGAGGCAGCTCTTTTAAGATACCATGATGTGGGTATACCTTCTTTTAACTCCTTTGTATACAGAGCTGCCAGATACCTACTGTGCCCTCCTCTCTCCCCTTTTCTCTAGGGTATCCAGCTTGCCTCTTGGCCTCAAATTCCCTTCTGTAATATCTCCATCTGCCCCACAGCCTTTTCATTTCATATATATACCACATTACTACAGTGATTCGTAATATAAACCAGGAAGACAATTTTATAACTGGGTAGTCACAGCTTTGTGCCTGATATAAATACTGATAGTTTTTGCCCCCCACAGCCGTCTCTGCCCCTATCCCTGCAAGTTCTATCCACTTATCCCCTTGTCATCTTATTCCCCACCTCTCCCTGCCACTACCACAAGGAGAATGTTAGAATCCCCTTCTCTCTTCTTGAATTCCAGAGAGGGCTAGGATGTGTGTGTTTATGTATTGCTTTTGTGGCCTCTATGCTTCTGTGCTCCCCCACTCCCTACCCTGGCCCCATGCTACCCTTCCAGATAAATTATAAATAAACCACTAGCATGATTGGCCCACAGAGACTAAGGGTGGGATAATCTCCTGATTAATGCACCCAGGGGGACAGCCTCTCTAGCCGGTTACCTTAGAGTTCTGTTTCCATCCCATGGTACAGGAGAACCCAGAATAACACTCAGAGTGGGTTGTTCATGGAGTTTTCAGCACATGCTCTCTCTACATCTCTGTACTCTGCACAGAAGAGGTCTAAGGGACCAGTGTTCTCCTGCTTTATCAGAAAAGGAGTTTGGAAAGACAACATAGGGAAGAAAAGCCACAGTGACAGTGCATTCTGATGGCTAGACAGGATGCAGGTCGCGCAGGGCTTGGGGGTGGTGGGGGAGGGAGGAGCAGTAGTGACAGGCTAAGCATTTGTCCCTCAGGAGCCAACAGAGCCTCTGTTTCCTGGTTATGACTGCAAGGTTGCAAAGCCCCCCTGACCCAACCCCCTTACCTGAGCTAAGGCTCAAATCCAGGAAGGCAAAGGGGCGGGAGAGTACTTGGGTACTGTATTCACCCAGGAGCACCACTCCCTCTGATGTGCCACACAGCCAGAACCCCAGAACGCTGGCATTCTCACTGCCAGCCCAGTTCTGCTGGCCCTGGACTCAGCGACCGTGCAGCTCACAAGCTGCAAAAGGACCCAGGTGTCCAGGGTTCAAATTTGACCAGCTCTAGCCTGCCCCAGGGGCCCTTCCAAACATCTGTCACAGAAGAACCTCTCCAGCCAGATACTCTTGCCAGGCCTCAGGTCTGGCTCCAGGGCTCACCCCACCCTCCACAGCTCCTTTCCCTCCCTCTTCCTTCCTTTCCTTCCCCACCCCCCCTCCACCTCCCCAGAGCTTCACCTACCCAGGACAGCCCCACCCAACTGTGCAGGGCACATCCCATAATAATCCTTCTCCTTGCTAGCCCCCACCCCCCCAAAAGAGAGGCGGCCATCCCATAATAGCCACCCACAAGAGACATTCCGCGGTGACCGCCCCCTCCCTGCAGAGCTGCCGGGAGCAGCCATCCCATAATAGCTGGCCGCCTGTTTTACTGGTTACGGCTGTGGAGGGAGCTGGAGAGGAAATGGAGGGGAGGGGGGAGGGGAAGAGGATCAAGGGCCCCCACTTTGTGGACGAAGAAGAGGGAGGAGAGTGGGCCAAGGGGATAGGGAGCCAAGGGGACACCGTGCAGGTGGGAGGTGTGGTCCACTGGTCACGACAGCCCTGCTTTGGGGCCTTCTTCCCATTCCCCAGGGGCTGCCTTTCCCGCTGGGCACCCTGGAGGTGTCTGCTAGTCAGGGGAGATGCCTAGGATGGGTTGAGGTGCTCAAAGTGCGTGCGTGGGGGGGTGGGGATGGACTTCAGGTGTTCCCCTTGGGCCGTTTGAGAGAGAAGGCAGACCTTAGAGAGGATGGAAAGAGAGTAAGGGGTGGGGGGGCTGGAGAAGAGCTCCTCAGGCCCTCCCCATTCTGCACCACCATCCCATAATAATCCCCCCAGCCCCACTCCCCCTCCCACACACGACATCCCATAATATCTTCTGGAGAAGCAGTCCCCGCAGTAGGTACAAAGAGCTATCCCATAATATGCTCCCCCACCCCCACTCGCCACCCCCCCAACTTGGCCCCCCCCTCAGTCACATGCAGCCGGTGCCATCCCCCGCTGCTCCCCCCTCTGGCCACCGAAGGCCTTGCCAGCCCATAATACTCTTGCCTCTGGTCGCAGGAGGCCTCCAGCCCATAATATTCCCTTCCACCACCACCCCCCCTTCCCGCCCCGCACCCCTTCCTCCCGCCTCCAGTTGGATCCGGGCCTCACCAGCCCATAATATTCCCCAGTCTCCTAAGGCTGTTCCAGCCCATAATACTCTCCCTGTCTCCTAAGGCCTCTCCATCCCATAATACTGCCAGACGCCTGACCTGTGGGCCAAACCCCAGCCCGTTCCACACATCGAGGCTGTGTCAGCGCCGCTGGTCTCCCTCCCTGTCCCTCCCTCCTCCCTCCTCGGCGCTTTCCCTCCCAGGCTCTCTCCCGCCCTCCTGCCCTAGGCCCCTCTCCGGGCCCCACCCAGTGCCTGCCTGGGCCCTTACTTCCCCTCCAGCCTTCTCTCTTGCCCTTTCTCCTTTGCGTGGTTCTTCATCCCATGCCCCCTCTCCTCTCCCTTTCAGGCACTTTTCTACTCACTTCTCTGTCTGTGGAATAGACATTAGGCCTCGGGGGGAGAGAGTGCCCCCAGAGGGCAACAGGCCAGTCACTGCCCCTGAAAACTCTACTTGACCTAGCACCATGGAAATGCTAGTGCTGACCTAGCACTTGCCCAGCCTGCCTTGCCCACGCAACCCCTGGCCCTAGTTCTGATTGCTGGCAGAGCTCTGTCTTGGTGAGGATTCACCTTGGAGCCCTTGCTGTCTTCCAGAAACACTCCCCCTGGGCATCACAAACAGCCTTCATCAATAGCATCTCCTCCCCACACGCCTGTTAAAGAGAGAGCTCCCCCTTATGGGATTTCTCTCAGGTGCCTTTCAAAGGTGATCTCAGTGATCTCACAACAACCCAACAAGTAGATACTATGATCCCCATTTCACAGAGGAGAAAACAGAGGTTCAGAGAGTTGAAGTGTCTTGCTAAAGTCACATTGCCAAGAAGTGACAGAGCCAAAATTCGTACCTGCCCAGGTTGGTTCGATTCTGAAGCTCTGAGAGCCTTTGTGTTCCCCAAGGCTTGTGTGAGAAACTATACTTTTCAGTGCTATCTCCTCTGGAAAGGATATGGCATGCTGAGAGCTACCTAGACTCCCTCTGTCTCAGGGTCTCCTAAAAGAATGAAGAAGGAAGGCCCTGTTGTGAGATTAACCTCCCCCTCCCCATTTCCTCCATGGGACCCCTGGTGGCAACCCAGTAGGGATTTTCCTCAAGATGGTTCAGGGCTAAGAGAGAAGTATCTTTGCCCCTTTGGAACCCCTTACCTTGGCTGTGATTCTCCTGAATTTGTTTTATTTCAAGACCAATGATTGTGTGTCTACTCCCAGCTATTCTCATCATGTGGAGGGACCATCCAACAGAGGAGGCAGACTTTGAGGAGAACTGGGGGGGGGGGTGTCCCCCCAGCTTAGTTGGCCGGCAGACAAAAGTGCTGCCTTGTACATGTTGGGTACCTCCTGGCTGGGGGAGGGGAATCACGGCTAACTACACAAAGGCTGAGCCATCCTGCCTGGGTGTTCCACCAACCTGCTACTCCCTTCTGAAGCCTCGATGGGCTGTATCTCAGGGCTCAACACAACTGGAACCTTGAACAAGTCAAGTTCTCTGCACTGACACAGCCGCATTGTGTTCTGCACAGGAATCTGAGGCAAGTGGGGGGGGAAGGGGAAGGTGTGCTGGAGGGTGAGTGGGTTAGGAGCATGAAGGAAGTGGTGGCAAGAGGGAACAGAGATGGCACAGCAGATTCAGGGTGAGAGAATCATCAAGAGCGGTGGCCTGCATGAGGAGGGAAGGAGGAGTAAGGAACCCAGGGAGGGTGGATGTGACAGAGCCATGAGAAGGTGGGAAGCCCGAGGAAGGGGAGATACAATAGAATGTAGGAGTTTGGGAGCCAAATGGATACTGTGCCTCTTCCTGGTTGTGTGACCTTCAGACCGAAGCTTCTTTAGGGTGTTTTATTTGTAAAATGGGGATAATAATTGTCCCTAACTCAGAAGGTTATTATAATTCTCAGTCACCAAATAATGTAATAATAAGCACTACATTGAGATCCTGGCAAGTATTTTTTTTTCTTTTGGCAAGTATTTTTAAAACTTGTTAATGCTCTTCTCTCCCTCCACCTAGGATGTTCTCATTTTCCTCAATTGGATTTTCCTAAACCTCAAATAGGGTGACTCCAGGATGTGGGGCGAGGGCTCTGGATTTCCCCACATCTCACCTCCATCCTACTGTGCCCTCGGTAATTGGAGAATTATGTGAAAATGGCAGCGGCTACAGGTGTTCTTAAACTTCCCGAGCCTGTTACTTGTCAGGTTTTTTCTGTTCATTCCTCCTCTGCTTGTCACATCTCCTTAATCTAGTCTTGCCTCTCCATACTCATGATAGAAACTCTTTGGGTGTGCTGAATGTGGGGAAACAGTCCACCAGAACTTAGACTCCAGAGATTTCACACTGGAGAGGACCCATTTCTATCCACCTCCACAGGCTATGGTCACACTTCTCCTTGACAATTTTAACAGCAGTCTGACCAGTCTTCCTTTCCCTTTAGATTCCCCTCCTCACTTCCCTACAATGTATCCCACACTGTTTGCCAGAGTGAGCAAAACCTCCCTCAAGAACCTTTACGGACTTCCCACTGCCCGCTAAATTAACACCTTACTCCGAATTCTTGATCTTGCATCTTGAATGGTAGTTGTTGACTTGTTATTAGATAGTAAACTACTCCACACCAAAATTAACTGTTTATCATTCAACAAATATTTATTGAGCACTTCTTTTGTGCCAGCAGCTGTTCTAGATGCTGCAGATACATCAAAGAACCAAACAAACAAAAATCCCTGCCTCCAGGGACCTTACATCATATCTGGGGGGAAGGGTGGAGAAACAGACAAGAAACTATAAAAATTATAAAAATAAATAAGTAAATTATATAGTATGTTAGAAGATGCTTGCTGGGTGAGTTTTTGTTACTTTGGAATCCATTCACATATCGGAATATAAAAATACTCAAGTAATTTTTAAAAACTGTGTTCAGTTTGGTTGGATAGGGCAAAGTTCTGAGACTTTGGACTATGATCACGTTTGATGCTCCCAGGCTGGACCCAGGGTTCAAGGCATGGGTCTTGAACCCTAAGGATGAAGCAAGATGGAGCAGGTGCTAACCATCAGGCCTCTTCTAGAGCAACCAGAGGGCCTGGCCCAGGGCTCTATCCTCCCACCTGATGGTGGAAGGCTCTACTTGAAAGCTATCATTGAGGAATCTGGGTCACTTCTCTGCTTTGGCCACCAGGGGTCATTTTACCCCTGTAAATCACCATCTGAAGCTATCGCTTAAAGACACACAAAAGGGTTACTCCAAACTAAAACACACAGAGACACACACAGGAAAAATCTGACACTGTCTGTCTCAGTCTTGTTCAATCTCTCTCTCTCTCTCTCTCTCTCTCTCTCTCTCTCTCTCTCAAACACACACACACACACACAGCATCATTGAGAGACATAGACAAAAATGCACACAGGACACACGCATGGCAGCAACTTCCTCAGTTCCACAGAGTCTCAAGATGCCAACTCTACAGCCCCTCCCAGCCCAAGTCCTGTAAAGAAGGAAGGAAACAAGGTGGCACATTAACCAGTCTTCCACTTACCTTGCCTCCAGCTTGCGAAGAACAGCCAGCCTATTCCTGTCCTCCCATTGCACTCTTATTTCCCTGGAAATTTCTTTCCTGGCTGTGGCAATAGTCCCCTTTTCCCTTCCCAGGGAGAGAGAAGCCCCATCCCTCCTCCGAGTGTTTGTGTGACTAGTTCACTCCCAGAAAGCCGAAGGTGGTGTTGCACCAGGTGTGCAACTCCTACCTACCCCCTGCAAACCCTCAAGCCCTCAGGACTACAATTAGCAATTGATTTGCGAGTATTACCCTGTCCCTGGCAGTAATAAGAAACCATGTATATATATGCCCTGGGAAGAAGTTACACATGAACTCTAATAGTGGCTCTTTAAGGATGTCCGCAAGGTCAAAGTTATTTTTGGAATACTGCTTCTCCCACCATGTCATTTGTCCTTTGCATTATCATCTCTCACAGGTATACAGTGGAGTTTCCCAGAGGTTTCATGAAATGTGATGACATTATTGTTCTCGCAGCTAATGGAATGTGTGCTTGTGTGTTTCTGTTAAAACCTGTGAGTTTTAATTTCGATATGGTTACGTATCAAAAGAATAAAGTGTAAGCAAACGCTCTTTGGAATCCTCGATTTTTAAGAGTTGTTAAAGGGTCTGAGAACAAAGTTTAAGAACTGCTACTTTAGTGCAAAGAATTTTCTCCTTAATTCTAGATGAAGCACCAGAGGCAGAGAGAATTTAGGACCTAGAATGGAGGAGGTCTCAAAAGCAAGGCAGGGTGGACGGAGAAAGGTGGAAAGGGCTACAGGGACTGGATCTGGGGGGGAAATGCCCTCCAACACTCAGTTTTGTCCTGTCCCCAACCACCCCATGCTGGGTGTCAGGTCCAAATTGTTACAAGTCACTAACCAAGAAGGAAACCAATTCTGTCTGTATCCAGTAAACTCATAACCTGCCTCAGGGCTGGGCAAGGGAAGCCCAGGTGGAAAGGAGGATGGGTAGCATCCGTTGTCCTAAGACTACTGCGGTCGGTATAAATCCAGGACATCCATTTTCTGCTCCATCTCCCAGCTCTCAGGGTCTTCCATGCCCTGAGGGCATGTCATCCAGTCATCCACCTTTGCATTGGGAAGGCTGACAGCATCACTTCCTAGGGACTGGGGAAGGGGTCAGCCTCATGCTCACCATCACCACCAAATTAAAGAAGGCAATTAACACCGGCGTTCCTCCTTCCTGTGTCCGTGGCTCCCCACACGCTGTTCTCTTCTGCATTTATGGGCAGGAGTTGCCACCCAGAAGTCCCAAATGCCCAACCCATTTCCCTCATGTACACACCCTGCGAGTGTGCGCGCGTGAGCGGCGCTAGAGGGTGGGAGGTGGCGGTGGCCGCGCGATGACAAGATGTGCCTTCAGAGGGCCGAGTCCTCGGGGCACTGGGTCAAAGGCGTCCCGACGGTGGGGGGCCTGAGCAGCCCCTCTTCGGCGGTAGCCGGCCTGGTGATGCAGCTGGTCTCAGTGGGCAGTTCGGCGAGCGCCCCCTGAGCCCCGTTGGTGGCCAAGGTCCTGGCGCGGTTCGGAGTGCCCAGGCCTCGCAGCGTGTTGCGGAAACCCTCGGCGCTGAAGTAATACACCAGCGGGTCCAGCACGCAGTTAGCGCCGGCCAACAGCACCATCACCATCAGCACCCGGCGCACCCGATCGCAGGCGTCGCTGCTCGCCGCCACCAGGTTGCCCCGCAGCAGCCCGTACACGGCCAGCGTGGCGTTGTAGGGCACGAAGCACAGCAGGAAGATGACGAGGTTGGCCAGCAGGAGGTGCACGGTCTTCCGCCGCCGCTGGCTCCGCGTGGCGTCGGGCCGCGCCAGGGTCCAGAAGACGCGGCCGGACGAGTAGAGCACGGCCACCAGGGGCAGCAGGAAGCCCAGCGCCTCGGCCAGGAGTACGAGCGGCAGCAGCCCGCCCTTCCACAGCCTGTCGCCGAAGCTCTCGAAGCACAGGCGCACCTGGCCGCCGCCGTAGCTGCAGGACGAGGGCCTGTGCACCAGGACGGTGGGCACGGCGAACATGAGGATGAGCGCCCACACGCCCAGGCAGAGTAGCCGCGCCACGCGGGGCCGCCGCAGGTGGCGCAGCCGCAGCGGGTGCACGATGGCCGCGTAGCGGTCCACGTTGATGAGCGTCAGGAAGATGCAGCTGCCGTACATGTTCGTCTGGAAGACGGCGCCTGCCGTCTGGCACAGGAGGTCGGAGAAGGGCCAGTAGTGCAGGGCGTAGTAGGAGACGCGCACGGGCAGCGAGAGGGTGAAGAGCAGGTCGCTGGCCGCCAGGTTGCACATGTACACGCTCACCACGGAGTGCACGCGCAGCGCGCGCAGGAAGACCCAGAGGGCCAGCGCGTTGAGGGGGAGCCCTGCGGCCAGCACCAGGCTGTAGGCCACCATGTGCAGGCGGTGGGTGGACCGGTAGTCCGGGCACGGGGGAACAGAGCTATTGGCAGAGTTGGGCAGCATCGTACGGAAGTGTGAGGAGGAGCTAGGCCGGGGGCATCGTGAGGCACACTAGGGCCCTGGCATCGTGTTCATCTCCAGGGTGGGGTCTGGAGGCCGCACAGAGAGAGCCCCAAGGCAAGCAGGGCATGGGAATGTGGGCTATGGCTGCGGGAAACAGGTGGCTGCCAGGGGTTGGATGCTTTGGGTCATAGCTTCATCAGCAGTGGAGACCTGGAATAGCAAGGCAAGCCAAAGTCAAGATTATGCAAAGACAGTGTAGAAGCCACACATGTTTATCTGGCTAATCTGGCTGGCCTCTTGAGTCTCAGATCTTTCCCCCACCTTCCATCCAGCCAGAATAGCTTTCTGCAGGAAGGCTGTATAGCATAGTGTTAAATGCCCAGGCTCTGGAATCAGACTGCCAGGGTTTAAATTCTCGTTTTGCCAACTTGCCTAGCTTTGTCCTCAGAAAAGTGACTTAATCTCCCTGAACCTCATTTTCCTTACCTGGAGGAAAAAAGGGGGTCCCTTCCTTCATGAGGTTGTTAGATTAAATGAGATGTGTGTAAAGTGCACAGGTTGCTGTTAGTATCAAATAACATCTCTCCCTTTCTTCCTTTTTGTCTTCTACAGATGTTTACTGAGGCTTTAGAAGGTTCCAGACATGTTCACAGCACTGAACAAAACAAAGGCCTTGCTTGCCCCCATCTACTTTCCATTCCATTGAAGGGAGACAGATAATAAAGTGCAAGTACATAGGTATTATGTCAGATGGTGATGAATATGATGGATGGAGCACCTCTCCTGGAACTCCCCATCTCTGCTGGCTTCCGGTTATCTAAAGAATAAAGTTCAGACTCCCCAGTGCAGTACAAAATCCGAGCCTCACTCATTACATCACTGTTGCTCCTGTGTGGGCTGGGTTTGTGGTCAGAGTAACCCGGGTTCAGCTTGGGTGAGCTCTCTCAGTTTTTTCATCTGTAAACTGGAGATTATAACCCAAAGGGCTCTCATAGGCTGATTGCACATCCTCAAGGTCCTGCCAGCCCAGGGAAGGTTGTACTTTTCTAGGTGCTCCCCTGGCGGATCTGACTAGGGAGCTTCCTAGATAGGGCTCTGTGATGGAGGGAGAAGGTGGTTTTTGGGGGGTTTTTTAGTTTATTTTATTTTTGAGAGAGAGCAAGTGGGGGGAGGGGCAGAGAGCGAGCTCGAACTCATGGACTGCAAGATCATGACCTGAGCTGAAGTCAGACACTTAACCAACTGAGCCACACAAGTGTTTTTTTAATGAGAGTTCAGAGGGGACCCCAAGTCCAGAGAGTGTGGCAGTGAGGCGAGGAGGTACCGAGGGCATTGCCAAGGCTGCTGGAGAGAGCAGACCACGGCAGCCACAGTGCTCAGCCAAAAGCTGGTGGACACAGGACATAGCCAGGAGGTAGAGGAGCCAGAGGGACAGGACATGGTCACAGGATCCCACCCTCCTTAATGTCCTAATGCCACGGAAGCTACTCCTCCCTCTTTAACCCCCAAGTGTCGTCTTTTGTGTGTGTGGGGGGGAGGGGGGGCTGAAATATACAGAACTTCAAATTTACCATTTTAACTGTCTTTAAGTATACAATTCAGTCACATTAAGTATGCTCACAATGATGCGTGAGCATCGCTACTATTGCCAGAACTTTTTCGTCATCCCAAACAACTCTATACCTGTTAAATAATAACTGCCCATTCTCTCCCCACACTCTCTCCAGCCCCTGGTAACCTCTATTCTACTTTCTGTCTCCAGGAATTTGTCTATTCTATTTGAATTAGTGTTTTCATTTTCTTTGGGTAAATACCCAGCAGTGGGATTACTGGATTATATTGTAAATTATTTTTAACTACTTGAAGAACCTCCATATTGTTTTCCACAGTGGCTGGGCCAGTTTACATTCCCACTAACGGTGCAAAATGGTTCCTTTTTTCTCCGCATTCTTGCCAGTACTTGTTATTTCTTGTTTTTTTGATACTAGCCATTCTGACAAGTGTAAGCTGATATCTCATTGTTTTGAGATTGACTTGCATTTCCCTGATGAAGAGTGAGGTCGAGCATCTTTTCACGTGTCTGTTGGCCATCTGTATGTCTCCTTTGGGAAAATGTCTATTCGGGTCCTCTGCCCATTTTTAAAAATAGATTATTTGGTATTTTGGTGTTGAGTTGTGTAAGTTGAATTTGCCTATCCCAGCTACCTCATATGAGTGGAATCACATACATCTGTCCTTTTCTGTCTGGCTTATTTCACTTCACATAAAGTTTTCTAAGTCTACCCATGTTGTAGTATGTATCAGAATTACAATCTTTTTTTTTTTTAATGATGCCTTTTTTTTTTTTTAACATTTATTTCTGAAAGAGAGAGACCGGGCATGAGCGGGGGAGGGGCAGAGAGAGGGAGACACAGAATCCGAAGCAGGCTCCAAGCTCTGAGCTGTCAGCACAGAGCTGGATGCAGGGCTCGAACCCACAAGCCGTGAGATCATGACCTGAGCCGAAGTCAGTTGCTTAAGCGACTGAGCCACCCAGGTGCCCCTACAATCTTTTTTTAATAGCTGAAGAATATATGTATAAATTTTTAAATCTATTCATCTGGCAATGGTTACTTGGAGTTTTATGTGTTTTGGCTATTGTGAATCATGCGGCGAACGTGGGGTCCACATGCCCCCAGAGTCATCTGAGCAGAGTCATCTGAGGGAGCAGAGTCATCTGAAGACCCTGAGCAGTTATTCAAAAGAAACTGTTTAGGGGCGCCTGGGTGGCTCAGTTGGTTTAGCGTCCGACTTTGGCTCAGGTCATGATCTCATGGTTTGTGAGTTCGAGCCCCGCATCGGGATCTGTGCTGACCACTCAGAACCTGGAGCTTCCTTCAGATTCTGTGTCTCCCCCTCTCTCTCTGCCCCTCCTATGCCCATGTTCTATCTCTCTCTGTCCCTCAATAATAAGTAAACATTTTTTAAAAACTGCTTAAATTCTTTTTTTTTTTTTTTAAGATTTTGTTTTTAAGTAATCTCTACACCCAACATGGGGCTCAAACTCACAACCCTGAGATCAAGAGTGTCATGCTCCACCCACTGAGCCACCTAGGAGCCCTGGAACTGCTTAATTTCTTACAGGGAACCAAGTTGTAAACCTGACTCTAAGAAGTTTTCTTGTGGGTTTTTTGCTCATTTGTTCTCCCCCTCCCCCCAACTACAACTACCAGCAGTTTAAGACTTGAAAGAGGTCTTGTAGAATAAAGGAGATAAAAGTTTCCTCTGCAAAATATCCATTTCAACAATGAAAATAATACTAAATAGAGCTGAAACATGTTGAAAGGCAAATGAAACGAGACTCCTTTCCTGACACATGCCCCACCTCCCATGCTTCTTTGCTCCAGTTACACCAAGCTCAAGCTAATGATAATTTGGCACCTGCCTTTGCACGTGCTCTGCCTCCCATTCTCCAGCTGGCAAAGTCAATCATTTCTTAGGACTTTGGGAAACCTTGCCTGACTCCCTCCCTCCCCACAGGACAGCTGTAGTTCCCTCACAGGTGCTTCCACTCTGTGCACAGGTTTACCTCAGGTGTCCCACCTGTATTGTAATTAGCTGTTCTTAGTCTGCCCCTCCCACTAGACTGTGAGCTCTAGGAGGGAGAGGCTGGGGACTGTGACTTAGTCATCGCTGTAGTCCGAGCCACTACCTCCATAAATGTTGCGTGAAAAATACTAGCGATCATTTACTGACGATTCGCCACATCCCAGGGTATTTTATGTGCATAGTCTTGATTCCTTCCAACAGTCCTTTGAGGTAGGTGTTTATCCTGATTTTTACAGGAGAGGAAACAGAAGCTCTAGAGCTCAGTTGGCATTCAAACCCAGGATTCAAACCCCGCTCCAAGCTGCCCTGTGCTGCTTGCAACAAGAGTGGATGCTTGGATCTGAAGACGCATGCTGCACGGAGCACTTGGTCTCTTACAATTGCCCCTAAGAAATCTCTGCCCACGGGGACGCCCGGGGGGTTCAGTCGGTTGAGTGTCCAACTTCAGCTCAGGTCATGGTCTTGCGGTTTGTGGGTTTGAGCCCCGTATCGGGCTCGCTGCTGTCAGCGCAGAGCCCACTTCGGATCCTCTGTCCTCCTCTCTCTGCCTCCTTCCCCACTCATGGTCTCTCTAAAAATGAATAAACATTTAAAAAAAGAAGAAATCTATACCCACAAATAAATTGTGTTTACTTCCTTATTTGTCCAGTTGAAATATATACTTTTTTTTAAACATTTATTCATTTTTGAGAGACAGAGACAGAGCACAAGTGAGGGAGGGGCAGAGAGAGAGGGAGACAGAATGCGAAGCAGGTTCGAGGCTCTGAGCTGTCAGCACAGAGCCCGATGAGGGGCTTGAACTGAGGGACCGTGAGATCATGACCTGAGCTGAAGTCGGATGCTCAGGCTGAGCCACCCAGGCGTCCTGAAATATATTTAAAAAAAAAATTTTTTTTTTATGTCTTTATTTTGAGAGAGACAGAGAGAGACAGAGAATGAGGGGGGAGGGGCAGAGAGAGAGGGAGACCCAGAATCCGAAGCAGGCTCCAGGCTTCGAGCTGTCAGCACAGAGCCCGACGCGGGGCTCAAACCCACGGACTATGAGATCATGACCTGAGCCGAAGTCGGATGCTTAGCCGACTGAGCCACCCAGGCACCCCAAATATATACTTTTTAATAGCCCACTTTTCCTCGAATTTCAAACACTGGTAATAGGCTCCTCTTGCTTTCACACACACAAAAGTGTGCCCGTCCTTAAGATGTCCTCTTACCTACTTAAGCACTTAGTTTGCTGCCTTGAACTCCTCAGGTTGTTTTATGAGTGTTTATTTGATTCCATTATCTCCACCTAGATGGTAAGGTTGTGGGGTGGGGCCCTATCTTCCACTGCTTTATTCCCAAGCTCACTCACACTTCAGTCTCTCTGCTTAGCAGGCCCTGGTGACATTCATTGGCCGCCTGGAAGGAAATCTTTCCCCTCCCCAATGTCCACCCATCCTGTAATCTTGCTGCAATATCTCTTGTATCAATCAGTCAGCCAACTGCTTCTCATCACACCCCTATCTTGTCCACATGTCTAACTCACTTATTAAAAGCCCATGTCCCCTAAAAGGGCTGTTTGGGAACAGCTTGGATTAAATTTTTGAAAATAGTTTACCCTCTAATTACAGTCACACTTTATCATTCTTAACCATTACTTGAAGAATCAATAGCTTCTTACAACTGGGAGGCACATGCCAGACAAGGAATGAGTGAATGAGTAATTATTTTCCAAGAATCCCAAGTATTTCTGTCAATAAAGTTACAATGTTAAAGAGACCATAAAGTACTAGGTGAGCTGCTACTTAAAGGTACAGTTAGGAACCCTTTAGTAAGGCAGATGGCAATGCCTTCGTTACTGGATTCCAAAGTGGAGAAGTCCTTTCTGTCAAAAAATCTCCCCTTTCTAACAGACACACACACACAATGGCCCAAGCTGGGCTCTGAGAGCTGCCAGGCCCTGCCCTGGTCCCCACCCCATCTGCCTACTTCCCTGGGGCTCTGTCAGTGGAGCTGAATGGGCACGGTGCCAGGCCGGATGGCAAAGATGGGAAAACCTGCCAAAAAGCGGGCCAACAGGAAATGAAAGGCGGGCTCGAGCTGGGGGCGGGGGGAGGGGCAGCCCCGGGATCTCTCCCCAGTCCTGCCTTGAGAAAGAGGTCAGGTTGTGGGGGAAACGGAGGAACCAAAAAACAGCAGCTGACCCAGAAAAGAGCTCTGGGGCTTCGTTTCACCAGAGAGGAGGAGGGACATGGAGGCCCACCTAATCTTAGTAACCTCAATACGCACGGATGTGGTAAGAAGCACACCACTATGCACATGTGCATGTGCCAAGGACACACAGAGTTATAGATACACTAAGAGAGTTGCACACGAGATCCCTCGTAACATACAAATCACTATATATCCACACCCTCTACCACACAAGTATGTGCATGCACGGAGGCACGGACAACTGGGCCAGAGGAGAAAGAGGAGACACAGCCCTTGCCTTAGGGACAATATTCTTACACTTCCAGACATAAAGAGTCAGGCAGCCTCAGGAGCACATACCCACACAGAGGTTCGCAGATGGATCCCAGGGCCAAGACACTGAGGGACAAAGAAAGGACCCTGCAAATGAAAACCCTGGGGACTGGCCATTCCACACCACCCGCCTTCCATACCACTCACACACCAGAGCATGGACGGCCACTTGCCTCCTCCCTCGGTCTCTTTCAGCTTCCCATGGGCACATCTGAGGCCCAGGTTCCTTATGTCCTCAAGTCCTCTTGGACCTGTCCCATTGCCCTCTGAGCTGGGCTGGGCACTGCCTTTGCTGAGTAAGCCAGAGGGGCAGAGCTATTTTCTGCCAGGCAGGAAGTGAGAATGTGAGTAAAAATGGGCAAGAGGCTAGTTCATGGCCATTCCTCCCTCTCCTCCACACAACCTGATCGTGCTATCTACCCTTCTGGCGGCTGACCAACCACGTGGAGAGGGCTGAAGAGAAAAGAATAGGTGATTCGGGATGGCGATGGGGGCAGGGCAGGAAGAGAAATAACTCCTCTTTGTCCAGCTTCCTCCTGTCCGCCATACTCCCCGTGCGCACACCCACCTTGTCCCTCCTGCATATCCACCAAATGCCTTGCGCTCTGTCTCCTCTTTTTAGTAATTCTCATCCTCCAGAAGTTCGAAAAGAAGGGATCTCAGATCTCATCCTCCTTGCCCCTGGGAGATCCGTTCTAGAAGAACCCCACACCTCATTTTAGATTCCAGAGGCCACAGCTGGGAGTCACGGCCAGCCAGTGTGTCCCACCCCTACACAGAGTGTGCTCTGACTGTCCTGTTAGCTAAGTCCGCTTCTGCTGCTGTACCCAGGCAGCAGTGGGAGGATGCACCCTTTACCCACAGACAGGCTTGATCGTAAATTCCACCTCTCACTATGTGAATGTTCCCGCTCCTCCGACGGGTGCAAACCACGCTGGAGCCTCCAGCAGCCGCTTAACAAAGTCTGAAGGCTTTGTGAAAAGCTCTGTCCTATAGCTGCTTTGTGGACACAGATGAATTCTGCTCATCGGAGGGGTCTGTGGGGTGGAGCTAGTACGGTGTCACCCAAGGGGCCACATTCTTCTCAAGGAGAAGAGCCTCTGGCACATGGCACAGGCCTCTGGGGGGGGGGGGGGAGTTGGGTCCTCTTTCCATCATCCGTCCTCCTGTTCCCAGCCTGTTCTGCTTTCTCCAGCCAAAATTCCTGCCCCCCCCTCCCCTGCCACCCCCCACATCCCCACCCAAGCCTGTGTCTTCCTGCATTTCCAGTACCATTCTCAGCCACATTTTCTCCCTCCCTGGGTATTCTGACCTCATCTCTCATATTTGTCTCTGGGAAGAAGCAGAAGGGAAAGGTGGCCTACGGCTCAGTCATTCCTTTCCCCCTACGTGTGGATGTCATCTCCCCACCTGCACGTCTCCCCTCCACCCTGCTTTCAAGAGCTGGCAAAACGGGAAATAGTTACAATCCAGAAAAGTCACTCAGACCGGATCAGTCCTCTACAGCCCTACACTCGGAGCAGACTATACGCGTCCTACCCTTGCTTTGGGGCCTAGTTGGGTCCTGCCCCTTCAGAGAAATCTGGAGCCCTTTGGCCTCTTTGACCTTGCTCTGAACTCGGGCAGCACTTGTGCACCCCGGCTTCCCCCACCCCCTCCTTCTCCGGGTTCCCCAGGGCATACAAGGTCTCTGTGTTGCGGGGGTATGCCCTACACTTGATCTTAGCCAAAAGGCTGAGAAGCAGTTGCTGGGATATGCTCCGATGGCACCAGGCTGGAGAGGGCTGAACGCGTTAGGCAGAGCCTGCAGGAGCTGGGCTCTGGTGTCTCCGAATGGCCAGGAGGTGAGGCTTACAGGTATGAGTAAGTTTCTATTTTCCCCTCAATCCTTGCCTCCATCTCCCCCTGGGGCTAAGACTTTCTCACCCTAAAAGGAGCTGGAGGTACAACCTGGTGGGTGGTCCCCCCCAAACATGGGTAATAGGTAGGCAGCTGCCCTTGGTAGAAGGATACGAAGGTATCATAAGGCCTTGCTGACCCTCAAATATTCCCCCACCTGTGCTCAATATCTGAAATTTCACCCCCTTCATGCCACTCATGAGCCACATTCTAGCAGAATTACAGGGACATTAGAGACCATCTCATCTACTCTCATATAGAAGATGAGCACCCTGGGTTACGGCGGTGTTTCTCACAGACCCCATTAAAACGCACCTTGGTTAGCTGGGAAGGATAAGCATAAGAACACATCTGTGTCAGTGAACCCATTAGTGGAGTCTGATCAGATTAGTTCATTGTCATCTAGCAGAGGGCCGGCCTCAGAGGGTGAATGGGTATGGGGGTTAAGTTTTATCTGAGAGTGGGAAAGGGCTGGACATCACCCCCAGAGAGCCCTCCTAAGTGGCTGTGCGAACCCCAAGGTCCAGCATAATGGTGAGGGCCTATAGGGTGAAGGGGAGGACACGTCTCCCCCAGGATTCCCCAGCATGGGGGCTTCAGACTTCAGAGGGGACACTCTTGGGTGTGCCAAGCATGGTGGCTGCCTCCCCTGGTCGGTCCGAAAAGGTCTGTTGGTACGAAAAGGTCTGTCTGCCTGAGGCAGCCCCTTTTAGCTTCTTACTCTATTCCAAAAGGTTTTCCGGGACCCATGGCCCACCCTCATCTCCATCCCCACCCACCAACCCCACTCTGAAGGAGGGATGCTGCCCATCGTGCCCCGCTGCGAGGCTCAACCCCCCCGTGACACCCCCATACCTGTGTTCCCTGTGGCTTCCGCTGCCTGCTCTGAGCTGGGCTGGGCTGGTAGGACCTGCTCCTGAGGTGGGTGGGGACACACTCTCCTGGCAGATCTCAGCAGGTCCCAGCTCCTTGCACTCACCCAACCCCACACACGGGACAGGGAGAGAGAGAGGAAGCAGTGCCCTCAGTGGCCTTCACAGGTGGCCACAGAAGAAATCCCCAGCAGAGAATGACACTTAACCCAGCCCCAGCTCTTGCCTATTAATGACTCCCCCCACCCATTGCTCACACACTCCCTAGCTTCCGGGAAGCTTAACTGGCACACCCACTCACTGATGCTAGATGACTAACCCACCAACCTCTCCCTGTACTCACCAGTTCCCCCTGGGTGTCTCTTTCTCTTTTGGGTTCCACCAAGTGGTTTCGCACTATCCATTCATGGCCATCCCCCCACCCTACCCAGGGCCATTCCTCCCTGCTTCTGTGCTCCCCTAGGCTGTGAGCTCTGGGGGCTGGCTGGGGGACAGTCTCTTGTCTCTGTGCCCTCTGCCTGAGCCCTTTGTCTTCTGTATCAACAAGGCTAGGCATGTTGTCCATGCTCAATACACAAAAACAAGTTAAAGTTTTTGAGTGGTAGGTGAAAAAGGATATCGTACTCAAATAAGTCTGAGAAACACCAGACTGAGTAAGTTTCTCTATTAGAAAGCTTCTCAGAGCCTTTAACATGCCATTAAAAAACTGACCATGTGTTCATAATTGAAACAGGGTGAAGGGTGCATGGGGGTGCATTATACTATATTTTTGTGCATGTTTGAACTTTTCTGTTAATAAACAAGTTGGGTTTTTTTTTTTTAATTTTTAAATTTTTTTAAAAGTTTATTTTGAGAGAGAGAGTGAGCGAGCGAGGAGGGGAGAGGCAGAGAGAGAGGGAGAGAGAGAATCCCAAGCAGACTCTGTGCTGTCAGCATGGAGCCTGATGCAGGGCTCAAACTCACGAACCGTGAGATCATGACCTGAGCTGACACCGAAAGTCAGACACTCAACCGAGTGAGCCACCCAGGCACCCCAATTTTTTTAATGCTCTTAATCACTGTGCTCCTATAGAAGGACTGTACAGGTTCTCAAACATACATGTCCCTAGAACACATTTTGGGAGATCCCAAGTTATTAAACATCAATGCTGGAGTCACACTTCAATGTATATTGTCAAGATGTGACCTCCTCGACCTTCAGACCATCTGCCCCATCACTGGATGTTAAATGAAGTGTTTCCTGAGCTCCTGGCCCCAGCTGTCTCCTCTCAATAAAGTGCAAGTTCTGCCCTGCTTTCCTGGGGTTGTTCCCCCCGGGGCATTATCTCAGTCAGGCTCTGGCCTTTATCCCCCAGAGGGACAATCCTGTACTGATCTGAGGTCATGGTCTTCAGAAATGAAGACACATGCCCGCATGGCCCACACAAACCCTAAGACCCCGGCCGTGGCCTTCTTAAATCTTCTCCTGGCAGATGGCTACTTCTCAGAGTACCATTCACGAGGCTCTTTCACCTTCAGACAGATCCACAAATCCCAGGGTTTGGAATGTTGATTCCCAGGGGGCAGGATGGCAGTGCTGAGGATGGGATTGGAACCAAAGTAGGCCACACAGGTTGAAAATAAACACTTTATGTAAAGACATCCTTTAAGGTGGGTAGAGTTCCCATCATGCCCCCTTCTGGGATTGCTGCCCCAACCCAGGGAAAACGTGAGTAGGGGCCAGGTAGGAGACCCATAAGGGGCAGCGGGGAAGCACTCTGACAGACGGGGTCTAAAAGCAATGGAGAATGTGGAAGGGTCAGGCTGGGGTGGAGACAAGATGGCCCCCAGCTCATCCCGCTTGTCCTAGAGTCAAGGTGCTAAATTCCTGGCTCCATCGAAGCACAAGTTCCTCACTTTTGGCCTGGCTCAAGACACTGTAAGTCTCGTTCTGCAGACATCTCATACGGGACACCTACACAGGGATTGGGTACACACAGTCTGTGTCACAGACACTGGAGGCAGAGGTGTGGGGGTAGGGACGTGTCAGAAGTACCCACCAGAACAAGAGGCAAGTGGGCATGGGTGCAGGGCAGTAGAAGGAAGGAGGAAACAGATGTGGGTTTTTTAGGCTGCAAGTAGCCCAACCCCCTCCTTTAAGAAGCGAGGAGTCTGAAGATGGAGGAGGAAGTGACTTATTCCAGACCACTTGGTGAGTAAGAGCGGGAGGCAAGACCGAGACCTCAACAGCCAATGCCCAATCCGGCTAGGGATTCTTGCTGGGGTCCCCCCTGGGCCCTCACCTCTTACTTGCAGCATCCCTTCTGGACCCCTCTGGCCTGGGAGGGCCTCGCTTACTCCACGACAGGAGTGGGAGAGAGCGCTCTGGTGCAGGCCTCTGCCCAGAGATGCAAACAAGGAATGGTTCTGATCCCTGCTGCTTGGAGCAGGGTGTGTGGGGTGCTCCGAATAGACCCCTCTGTGGTGATGCATCGAGGAGCTGATGGGAGAAGGGGGTGCGCGGGGGGAGGGGCTCACCTTCCGATCCCGGGTTCTCATCAGGCACTGTTGGCTTTTGAAGGCACAGTAGTTTGGATACTGCACATAGTCTGTGTCACAAATCTAAGCCAGGAGCCGGGAATGGGGAGGCGGGGAGACATCAGAAGCCTTATAGGACACCAGCAAATGCCCAAAATGGCAGAACCAGGGCCAGGGGTATGGTCCTCGAGAACCAGACCTTCCACACTGGGGGTGCCCCCTCTCTGAGGAATAGGCTTCTGTCCCCTCTGCTTTTCTTGCCCCACCCTCAGTCACAGTTTAGTGCTGAAAAGAAGCCAGGACCAGAGAATAAGTGGCTGCCCTGCTGGTCAGTTTTCTGGGAAAATAGCTGAGGAATGGGGAAGGAGGAAGGGGGCCCTCAGGGAGCCTTCTAGTGATGGTTAAGTGAGGGAGAGGGTAGAATCATGTGTGACTTTGGGTGAATCACCTTCCTCAATGGATCTCGCCTCCCCATTTTTACAAAAATTCAGGGGAGGACCTAAGTCTGAGAACCTTTTCAGATCTAGGGGCCCAGGGATAAGAGCTGGGCAGGGGCCTGTCAGCTCAGCCACAAGCCCTTTCTTAAGGTGTTCTGGCCATTTCCTTGCCTTGCTTTTTCCTGCTAAACCATACAAGGGAAAGACCTGGCTGTCAGTTACAGGGGGAGTTCCACAGGGGAGGTAACTTTGGGGAGAGGGGGAGTAAAGTTGATTCCATTGACCAGGGAAAGCACTAGAACCTCAGGGGAACGAGCCTGTTGGACTGAAGCAGGGAAACACTGGGTCACAGGTCAGTGACACCTCAGCCATCACCTAGTCGTTTGTTGTAGAGGTGGTATACCTTTGGGCCAGTGTGGGAAGTGACTTGACCAAAGTCCCTTAGCAGCAGGTAACCAGCAGAGCTGTGAGCAGAACGCCTGTGTCCTGCCTTCCTGTGCTCTCCCACCCTTCCGCCCCTCTGATTCCTACTCCTTTGACAAACACAATCCTGCTGTCTTTTTTGGAGGTGGGGGAGGTTGGGATGGGTGGAAGGGTGTCTATTGGAAAGAGGCAGGAGGCTCAGTGGGGACTGGTTCCCCAAAGCCAGAGACCTAGCCCCCTTGCACATCCTAGGGCTACTTAGAGCAAGGAACTGGAAGGAACTGGGATAAGTGGGATGGAGTTGAACTTTGGGGAAAGGCTCTGACCTTGGTGGGGAAATCCCCATCCTGGAAGCTAAGGAACTCAGTCTGGAGCCAGCCGGACACTCGAACATCTTCACAGCCCTTTGTGGCTAGCCGGGCACACCAGAAGTCCATGCGGAGCCCGCCATACATATCCAGCCCGTAAAAGCGGCCTGATGTTAGGGTCCCTACCTGTGGCACATGGGACAGGGGAGAGGTGCACACCCCTGCCCGCCCCCCAGCAGGCCTCCCTTCCCGCTGCCCAGTCCTGTCTGGAGCCTGAGGCCTCCCCCACTGCAGGCTGCCCGGCGAGGTACCTGGGTACCGACGGACATGCTCTGGGCTACGAGCAAGGGGCTGATGAAGGGTGTTTTGTGGGAGCTATCACACTGCTGCCGCTGCAGGACGGCCTCCGACTGGCACTGTTCCAGCTTCAGGGAGCAGAAGTCACAGAGGGCGCAGGTGGCTGAGTGTCGCCGCCCAAGGCTGTCACAGACCTGGGGCAGGAGTGTGGTTGACAGACTGAGGCTGAGACACTTTCAGCTCTGCAATGCCATCCCCGCAGAACCTCTTTGCATTTAGGCTCTTGCAAAGGCTTCTCTGGCTTTTCTCCCTGCCCCCTCCCCGAGGGCTCCTCCAGGACCTCTCCTCAGCTATCTCTTTACCCTCTTCCTGGATGATGTGTCTACGCCCAGGTAATCTTCATCTTTCTGCAGGCTACACCCAAATCTTCAGCATCAGTTCTGATCTCCCTCTTGAGCTCCAAATCCTCATTGCCACGTGCCTGACGGATGTCTACCTGTCCCCTGACAGGGTGACCTACAATCACTCCCAACTTAGACTCTCTGAAAAGAACTCCTGATCTTCCCTTTCTCTGCTAATGATAATGCTAATATTTACAGAGTTGACACAGTGCTAGGCACCATGGCCACAAACGCTGTCACCTCCTTTAGCTTTCATCAGAGCCCTGTTCTAGCCTAAGTACTAGTAATATATCTGCATTTGACTGACGAGAAAATGGGCTCAGTGAGGCTGAGTAATCCACTCAGAACCAGGTATCTAATAGATGGTGGAGCTCTGTCCCAGCTAACTCCGAAACCTACACTCTACCCAAGAACCTAGGTCCCAAACCTCCAAGTTCTTGGAAGAACTTATTCAGAGTGGAGTTACCCATCTCCTAGCTTATGTCTGTGCCCTGGCTGGGTTTCCTGAAGATTCTCAGGAGGGTCTTGCTAACCAGCATGTCGAGTCCTGCCATCCTCCCCCTTCTCGCCTGGGTACACAAGCCACAGCGCACAAAATCTCTTACATCACCTTATTTACTCCTCGCATAGCACTCCCTTAGAGCATCATCATGTCCCTGACTGAAAATCGTTATTGGGTTAGCTTTTCCTACCAAATGAAATACAAATGCTTCAGGCTGCCCTTTGAGATTTTTCACCTTATGGCCCTTCCTATCTCTCTGACTCTATCTTCTGCCACTCTGCTCCAGATAAAATGGGCTCCTTACTGTTCTCTTAACCAAATCCTGATATCCAGGGACTCTCCATGACTCCTGAATTTCCTACTCAAAAAAAAAAAAAAAAAGTCTCTCTCTCTCTCCAACACCTACCATACACTTCTTTTACAATCTTTACATAAATTTTTTTTTACTGAATAAATAAATGTTTTACTTTACTGAATCCCTCATGGCTTCCGGACCCCTTAAGGGCAGGAGCCTATGCTTGGTCTTGGTCTCTCATACCTTTGTGCCTACCATTCCCTCTAGCAGGAACCTCTACCAAGCCCCTCCTTTTGCCTGCTTACCTTCTTTTATTTTCAGGTCTCCTGTTTGAACATCACTTCTTCTAAGAAGACTTCTCTGATCTTCCCAAACATGGACCGTGGGGCCCCCAATCAGCTGCCTGTGCACTGTGTACTTCTCCATGGCTGCATTTATCCCTTGCACTGTTCTGCTCATTTCCTCATCTGTGTCTCCCACTAGATTCTAAGAAGACTGGGTCTAGTGTACTCACCACCACCATCTCAAGTACCTAGTACAGAGTTGGTACACCGTGCTCAAAACTCAATTATTTGTTGAATAGATGGATGAATGGATGGATGGCATGCCCGCTCTTAACAAAGGTTTGCTAACTTGTCTTCTTTGAAAACCTACAGAATGTCTTCCTGGGAACGGGGCTCTCTTGGTGCTGAGTGCACACTGAGACTGGGATCTTTCTACACATCCTTGGAACGGGTTCTATCACTCCTCTGGAAAGGGGAGCTATATCGAAGGCAAAGCCAAGTATTCAAGATAGTGAACTAGATCAGGAGATGACTCAAGCCTAACAACAACTCAGAGAGCTGAAGAATGAACTCCAGACTGGAACAGATTCCAGACTAGGTCTTGAGCCTTCTTCTTTTTTTTTTTTTTTTAAGTAGGCTTCACACCCAGCATGGAGCCCAATGAGAGGCTTGAACTAATGACCCTGAGATCAAGACCTGACCTGAGATCAAAAGTCAGACATTTAACCAAGTGAGCCACCCAGGCGCCCTACTGAGCTTCTTCCTTTAAGGTGAACTGGAGATGTCCTTCCAAGGAAGGGATTCTCACACAGAGAGAATCTAATGATACCTGTGCTTTCTGTATCCCTGCCTTTCCCCCACTCTCAAGGCCCAGTCCAGTGTCAGGCCCAGAGGATTGTAGATGAGCATGTATCCATTAAACAGCATTGCAGGCATACCGGCTTCCCGAAACCAAGGATCTCCTCCTCTATGTACTGCCAGGCCTTGGCCGTGGGGGTTATGGTACAGGTGTTCTCCACAATCGAATAGCACAGCACCAACAAGGCCTCTATGTGAGGTATCTGCAGGAGGCTGTAAGAAGACAGCACCGGCTGGTGGGGATGGGCCAGAGGGCTGGAGCAGAAAGCCACATCCACTCTTTCCCCCTCCCCTTGGTGTCTGGTCTTAGTCACACACATTGAGCATGCTGGTGGGGCTTCAGAGGCCTCCAGACCAACTGCCTCCTTTTAAAAATGAGGAACTGAGGTCCAGAAAGGGGAAGTAATCTTCCTCAAAGTTTCAGTGTTAATCAGAGGCAGAGACAAGACCAGACGCCAAGCCTGGTAGCTCTGGGTACAGGAGCTACATCATGGAGGGAATGGGCATCTAGGGTAGCGCTTAAGCCAATGACTGGTGACCAAACAGGTGGGGCAGACAGTTGCTAGGTGCGCCAGAAGTGGAAGCAGGCCTTAGTGGGTCTTGGAAGCCGAAGCTGGGGAATGGGAGCTGCTCCTTCCCATAAAAGGCAGCAGGGAAGGTAGGGCTTGGTGAGGGGGGAGTCAGAACTGTTTGTACCTGTCACGGGTTGGCTTTTTCCAGATGGGTTCATCATCATACAGGTCATTCATTTCATCCATTTCCTGGGCTGACCGAATGAGCTCCTGGATGTTCTCCATAGTCATAGGCGTGGACTCCACCTCCCGTACCCGGGGAGTGAAGGAGAAAGGGTTGGAAGACACAAATTCAGACTGGAACTTGAGCTCTGGGTCTGACTGCAGCCCAGTCATGGACTCCAGCCCTTCCTCTGTCCCCTGTCCTTCCTCCTGCCTTCCCTCCTCCTCCAGCTCCTCCTCTTGCTCTTCTTGCTCCTGCCCTTCCTCCTGCTTATGTTCTTGCCCTTGCTCATGCTTGTGCTCCTGCACTTGCTCCTGCTTGCGCTCAGACCCCTGCTCCTGGCCCCCCAGGGACAGGGAGGATTGCAGCAGCTCCTCCACGTTGTTGTTAAGCCTCTCAGGCCAGGGCTGGAAGGCCTGTCGTTCTGTGGCTGCAGCAGGGGTTGGGAGGGACCAAGAAAGAGAACGGAAAGGAATAGTCAGGCTTCTGGCCCGAGTGTCTTTGTTACAGAGGGATGCACACAAACGCAAAGGCACGGGAAAGCAGCCCATATGACACCTATTCACACCGTGCAGTATGCAAAACATGGAGAATCCAAACATCAAAATAAAAGAATAATTACCACGGCGATTGTGGTGTCTCCTTCCCACTTCCCTTACAGGTGCTCCTCTTCCCTAACCCCCACCTCAAATTCCACCTCCGGTCCCTCTCACTGAGGAAACACCAAAGATTCAGAACCGCAAGCAACTAACCCTTTCTAGAGTGAAGATGTTAGCATATTAAAGTCCCAGAGGACTCCAGATGAAGGAATGTTTGGGGGAACTAGGAAATGTGAGTTTTTCCTAGAATCTAGAATCGTAAGTAATGTCAGAAGATATTCTGGGATGGGAAAGCCCCAACATGTATTCATAAGGAGCAGGCTCCCCCCCCTTATGTAAATAGCTGCCTGTGGCTACCCCCTACCCTGCCCAACATCCTTCCTCCCTACCATGGGTGCCTTAACTCTGGGACTCTGGGATTTGTGGAAGGGCTTGCTGGTAGCCTCCCAGGTGCTGGGAGGGTCTCACCTGTGACATGAGATGAGAGGGGGGAGGTCATCGTGGTGGGTGGGACGTCAGAGGAAGTGTCAATCTCCTTGAGAGTGTTGGGTGAGAGGATTGAGACTGGCAGGGAGCACCGGACTCTCTGCAAGAAGAGAAGGACAGTGGGCATGCCTTTCCCAAGGGCAGACTTCTACTCCCACGAACGCCTCAGTCCTCTTCCGGCATGTGTCCTCTCTCACGGTTGCTGGGCAGGGATGAAGGGATATGGTCCCTGGTGGAACCCTCTAGACCTCAGAAAGGGTTCTCCTGTGAGATAAGATTCTGTGTCTAGGCCACACCTCTGCCTTCACTCTGGTGTTCACTTGAATGAAATCACTCAAGTATTGGAAGAAATGGGAGGCCTTGTGTCTTGGCCTCTTCCCTACTTTTCGCAAGATTATTCCCCAAATCTGAAAGCCCAAGACAAGACCTATTCATGTGTAATCTGCGTACATGATTGACAAAGAGGCAGGGAGAGAAGACCTAAGGATGGCCCTCCTGGAGCCCCTCCTCAGCTCCTCACCCCCTCCACCTTTCCCGGGATCTTAGGACATGAGATGCAACTTTTGTTCCGAGCCTCACCTTGGCATAGTAGACGTGGTTGGAGCAACGATACTGAGTAAATTGGCAGAAGGACTCAAACCAGGAGGCATAAGGGAGGTCGGAGCAGACAGCGCCTGAGAATGGGCAGGGGGTGCAGAAGGTGAACACACTAGGGGAACTCCCTCCCGGAGGTGGCAGTGGGCTCCTTGGGTCTGCAGAGTGGAGAATCTGGCCTCAGGGTGAGGTGCAGCCCACACCCTTCCCCGGGCTTGGGTGAGCACAGGGCTGCCCCACTCGTCTGGTCCTCACCGTCGGGCACCAAGCCGTGATTTTCGTATTGGTCCAGCTGGACGAGGGTAGGGTTCCGGCAGCCGTGCGTTGCACGGAGCCGGCAGGTCGTCTCTGCCTTCCAGGTTGGGGTCAGCAGTGCAAAGAAGCGTTCATATTCGGTGGCAGAGAGGGGGCTGCCTGGAGTGAAGGCCGAAACTGAATCCTGGGTTGGGGCAGAAGTCGGAAGCAGGAGCAGCACTGCGGGGCAGGGAAACAGACGGAGGGATGGACCGAACTCCAAAACCCGCTCCGGTCTCTGGACAGACCGAATGACAAGCGGGGCCCCGTGGAAATTAGAAACTGGGGGATGTCTGGCCGGCGATCCCAGCCCGGTGATCAGGGTGAGGAGATGCCAGGGGCAGAGGCTAAGGTCTCACCCAAGAAGCTAGGGAGCAAAGCCAACGCGACCACCCAGAGAAAGCGTTTCAAAACCCTATAGCAAGGGCTCTTGGGGGGCGGAGGCCGGAGCCCCGGGTGAAAGAGACTGCTCCAGCGGGCGGGAACCTCTCACCATTCAGGAGTGAGAGAAGGAAGCCAGCGGATAGCTTCCTCATGGCCCCGGTCGATCCGCCCGCGTTTCCCGGACCAAAGCGGCCTCTAACGGGCCAAGCCAGAGACAGCCGGCGGGCGCGGGCTAGCCGACGGGAGTGGAAGGTGCGGCCCAGACGTCACAATGGGCTGGGGGCGGGGCCTCGAAAACTGACGCACGCTCCGGGGTTCACCGCTCCGGGGTTCACCGCGCCGGCAGGGGTGGATGGGTCCTCATGTGTGTCATATTCCAAATTCGAGAGGATGAGGATGGCAAAAGCTGTCATTGACTCAGTACCTTCGATGGAGAGGACGTATGTTGTTCTTTATATGTGTTCCCTTATTTCATTCCCAAGGTCACCCCATAAAGTGGATACTATTATCCCTGTATTACAGGTAACAAAACCGGGGTTTGGAGAGGCCTAGATGTTAATGGAGGCAGCGTTCAGGGGCAGGCAGGGACACAATGTACAAAACTAAGTCAGGGCTACCTGCGTGGGAACTAAAGAGGGAGCCTTAAGGTAAAAGGGGAAGCAGGCAGGGTTCAGGTGAGGAGGTGCTCAGGCATCAGGATGGTTCAGTCCAAGGAAGCAGTTTCCCAGTGGGAAGTGAGCAAGAAGAACCATCGGCATATGGGAAAAGTGTTTTTCTGTTTTGTGTTTAAAGCAAGAAACCAAACTAATAGTATAATAGTGCATGCATAAAACACAAATACACATTTATTGGAAATCAAGTGAAAGATGTTTTATGGAGAAAAGATTCATAATTTTAAAAAGTTTTGTAAAGCCCTGGTCTGAGGCACACCCCCCAGCCAGCTTTGTCCTTCCCAGGTTGAGAAGTTGTGGATTCTGGTGCAGAGGTACCACTTCTGATTCTAGGTCTCGTTCTACTTTTGGCATGTCATCCTCCCACCTCTAATCCAACCCAGAGGATGCAAAAAAACATGTTTAATTAGCACATGTACTAAAATAGTGTCTACAATAAACACAGCAGGCCAACACGTATAGCTTTTATTCACCTACTCAAATTCCTTTACATGTGAGTGATCTGCATTCCACCTTGCCCCCTCTCCCATTCACAAGGCCAGGATGAATCCTCTTGGCACAGAGGAAGGAGTGCCCCTTCAACTAAGGCCACTGCCCAGATGCTCTGGGGGAGCCCCTACCATGGAAAAAGCAGGAAGAGAACAACGAAAGCTTATCACACCGTGGCCCCCCCATAGGGGGAGGGAATTTGGAGGGCTGGGGAGTGCCCCCATGCTACTGCCCCAAGTCCTTAAATACAAAGCAAGAGAAGTAAAGAGGACCATCCCTTGGAAATACAGCACCAACCTCAGCATGGAGGCAAAAGGACAGTGGGCAAGACCGCATCCCTCTGAGTAGGGCAGGCTGAATGAGAGCACAAACAGTTAGCGGCCGCGGCACCCCTCCCGACCAGGGTTTGGATGCAGCCTCAGCACCAGGAGTGGGGAGAGGGGAGGAGAAGGGATGACGACACCACGCCATCCACTCTCCCTGGGCCCCCGGGCCCCAGCACAGGCTTTCCTCTCCCCACTAGCCCGGGGCCGGGGACGTGGAAGAAACTGTGTGGGAATCCAAAGCCCTTATCTATTTCTTCTTGCGTTCCTGGGAGCAGCGTGGGCAGAACCTAGAAAGGAACGTGATTGAGAGGCGGACAGAGAAAGTGAGTGAAAGGGAGAGTGCCCTCCTGCAAGCAGCTCCTGGGCAGCCCAGTGCCTATCGAGACTCTCTCACTCACCATTTCCCCCGAGGCTTGGTCGTCAGCCCCACACAGGCAAAGTGGAACCACTCAATGGAACACTGAAAAGGAGGAAGATGGAAGAAGCAGTAGTGAGGGGCCAGGGCAGGGCAGAGGAAAGAAATGAAGTTTCCTCCATAGGTTCCTGAGAACAGTGCTCCCGCATTCCGTCCCTTGGGAGAAATCCTGGCGGTCCCGAGGCCAACCAACTCCACCTTCCTCTTATCCTGGAGTCCCACCATTCAACCATTTCTTCCCCTCTTGTACCCACTCCCTCATGGCCCCCAGAACCCCATCTGGAGGCAAAACAGTTGGTTCTCACATCAGGGTTGTCACAGCCAATCATCTCTCCATAGGAGACCTGGTGACAAAGGCAATAGGTGGGTTCGTTGGGATCCACAGGCATATCCAACACATCAGAGGGGTGGACACTGCCAAAGGTGACTGAGGGCATCCCATACTCAGGACTTCTGCATGCCAAGAGGAAGAGAACGTGTCATCTGCAGGAAGGGAAGCCACACAGGTGGTAGAAAGACATCCTGGTAGGGCAAGGGATTTGTGGCTTCTCTCCTCTATCCAGCAGATCCCACAATGATAAGGAGAAGTTACTGGCACAGAAGACGGAGAAAGTGGCAAGGGTGGTGTGGGGCGCGAGCATGGGGCAGGAGAGAAAACTACATCATTTGGCAAAGTGCTCCCTTAAACACTCACGTGCGCACAAGTTTTAACTTCTTTTGGGCAGCCTTGGGAGCTTCCTCATCGGAGTTTTTCCCTTTGGAACGAGCACGGGCAGCTTTCTTCTCCTTCTGAGTCCGGCCTTCTAGGAAAGAGGGGGGAAGCCAGAAGGCAGGGAGAGAGAAAGATGGGTTAACTCTTCCTTCCTCTGCCTCCTTCCAAGCTGCTGCCCCTCCCTGGTAGCTGAAGAGCGGCTTCTTCTCCCTCTGAATCCTCGCCCACCTCTCAAGCCCCGCCCCCCTCCTCACTCTTTTTGCCTTTGCTAGAAGAGCTGTCATAGTCACTTGACTCAATCTGCTTCTCCTTCAAATCAGCCTCAAAACGGGCCAGGTCTGTGTCCAGTCGCCGAATGTGTTTGTCCACCTAGGTGGAAAGAAGGAAGAGAGAAGGGGTACAAGGGTGGTTCCCGTAAAAGACAGTAAAGCTAAGGCGGATTCTCTGTATCTCCCAGACCCAAAACAGATCCCAATATAGCTGAAGGAGGGGTCTAGGACCCCAAGGATTAGATGGGAGGTAAGTGGGGAGCCATGAACAGGGCCATACCATCTCATAGGTCTGCATGGCAAGCTGGACCTTGTCGTCACCAAATTCCTTGCACTTGCCATAGGCTTCCTGGATCTGTTTGAGAAGGGCCAATTTTTCCTCGGAGCTCAGGCTTCGGGCGCTACTCATATACTCAGTGGCCAACTTGTCAATTTCAGCCTTCAGGTCTACAACAGAGACAGAGGCCTGGTCACTATGGCCCCTGGGTGGCTACGTGAAACACACTTCTTCCTCTTGTTTCTTGGACCTTTTCCATTGACCATCATAACCTTCGAACTAAAATGCCCTCAAAGTTCACAGGTACCGTGCCATTTACTCAAGTAATGCAACATATCGACAGTGTTTTATAGGTGCCTTCAGGTGCTGAAAACCTTGCTAGCACAGTTGGAACTTAAATTATTGAAACATAAGGAGGGAGGGAGCCTTTGCACATCATACTAACATGGAAGTTGATTTTTGTTGATGTCCAAAGATGCTTCTTTGCAGACCCTGCTGCTTCTCGAACCATGAATTTTGTCTCACACCCTCCTGATTCCTTGTCTCAAAAAACATTCCACAACAGCTCTAAGCGCTACGGACCCGGCTGGGTCATCTGCTGCTGCCGGCTTCCAGGTCTGTACTGCTGTGACTCATCATTTAAAACTAGGCCCTAGTTCATTTATGTAACAGTTCTTCTACCCTATTTTGCTCATCAACCTGTTTGTATCTCCCATCGCTTCTTTTTTCTGTTTGTTCACCTTCGACATTGCTCCAAACATTCTCATATTGGAAAGTTGGTGATGTCCCAAGACACTGAGAGTGTAGATATCTACTGCCTAATATTTGGTAAGGCTCATGAAATACATCGATGAAAAGAGATCAAAGAAGGACCGTAACATGGTGCAGCGGCAGACAAGCGGCAGGACCTGTGTACACCCTCTGTTTGTGCCCCATTCCATCTGAGGCCTCTGGAGGAAGCTGAAAATGCAGGTAAGTCAATAATCTCCAACTGCCTTTCTGTGCATGAACTCAAGAGCTGGAACCGTGTTACAAAGGACGCAAAGCTGGTCCTCAGCATTTGGCAGGCAGTTCTCAGGGGTCTGCATCCGGGATTTTAGATGACGTTCACCTTTTCGTGAGTAAACTTACCCAGGGTAACTGAAATCACAGCTCTGAGTATTCTAACACCCGCCTGTCACATCTTTGAGCATGGCTGCATACGGATGGAAGATAAGACCTACATATCCTTCGGCAGGTATGGGGGATGGCTCCAACGGACGACATCTTTGACCATGAAAAGACCAATCTGACCACTGTAGAGTAGCCTCAGGCTCCAAGTGAATGCCTCAATGCAGCCAAACTTGCTCAACATCCAAGGGAGGCCATAGATGGTATCTACTGCTTCTGTAAGGTTGAAGAATATGGTGTAGAGATCCTGATGTTAATTGCTGCTTTTCCTTCTTTTTTTCCTTCTCTCTTTCTGTTTAAGAACATCTCTATCAACAAGACTTGCGGTCTACAGCCACAATGAATTTTTTGATAGTAACATTATCAATCCAGTGGAGTAGAAACATCCTAGTCTTCCGATAGTCTTCCCATAGACATATTGAACATAGAGAACAGAAATGATTCTAGAGTTGCCTTCTTTCGGAATTCTTCTTGCAGATATAAAGAACATAGCATCTTTGAATTCTTGAGGCATTGTTCCAATACTCTATTTACTATGAAAAGCTGATACATAAATGCAGATCATCACTGCTCTCCTTTTAAGAATTCCAAGAGAGGAAAAAAGAGAGAAGCCACCGTTCTCCAGATCAGACCAGATGATATGGTAACACCAAAGAGAAAAAGAAATGATCATCCACACTCATTATACACACAAACCCCTTACTCTGTACGTACCCTCTGTTCTTTGGTCCAGGTCCCTCATGAGCTGAAAGTTTCTCTGCAGTTCAAAAGGAAGGTTTTCGATACCTAGGGATAAGAAGAGAAACAGAATCACTGGACTTGAGAGGCCCAACAGCTGTCTATAAAGTACAGGTCCAAAACGGGACGCAGTTTTCCCTCCTTGGAACCATTGGATTTATCTGGAACAGCACTCATCATTCCTTTCTCAGAGGAGGCTGTGTCTGTGTCTCTCCTCAACTAACTTTGCACAGCTTTCCTACCATTTACCCCTTCAAGGACTTTACAAATCAGCCCCTCCCTTTCCTTGATTTTCCATCTTTGACTCCAGGCTCCTTGCCTTTAACCCAAATACCCTCCTGGGATCCTCCAGAACTTCTCACACACACACTTCCACTCTCCAGAGAGTAGTCAGAATGTTCTCTTAGAAAATGTAAATCTCATCAAGTCACGCTCCTGCTTTAAAACCGTCTGGTGACTTCCTATCACATAATTCCTATTCCCATTTTGCATTTTCTGGCCCATGCTTGCCTTACACCAGCCTTAATTCACGTCACTCCCCCTTTGTCTGATCTCATCGGACTGGCCTTCTCTGAGTGCCCCCAACTTGCCAGGGCTTGTCCTGTGACCCAGCTTTCCACTTCCTGATTTCTCTGCCTGGAATGCAATTTGGGGTTCTTCATCCCACCTCCACCATATCTCTTGGCCTACCAAACCCCTCTTAGTTCTTCAAAATTCAGCCCAACCCAGCCTTCTCCAGGCTCCAAGTGCCCTGGATTATGCTCTAAGGATTATGCCCTCAAGTTATTCATCTCTACCCTTCTTCGCATTTATCCAACTGCAATGAATAATTAATTGTGGAACCAGTTATTTGGCATCTATCTCCTTAGCCTTCCAGAAGGGATGGACGTGTCTGTCTTCTCTCTTATTTTGCTATGGCTTGCATACAGAAGGTCTTCCATAAATACCTGAATAAGTGCATCTATATTTAAGTCTCTCCACAGAAGAAAAATCTCTTCCCGTGACTTCATTTCAAACTTCTAAAATGCCTCCACTGCTTTAACCTATAACCTCAGGTCTGCCGCCACCAGATTACGGAGATTAGAGTCACCAATGACTTACCAAATTAAACAATCTGTTATTAGTCCTATCTTAAACATTCTGTCTGCAGCAGATAACACCATCTTCCTACCTTCAGTAACTTTCTTCCTCTTAGGAATCCAAATCTCATCACATACTCTCTGATAATTCCCGTAGTGATGGTTTCTTTAGCCTGTCCCTTAAATGTTAATGTTTTCTTGAGATTATACTCATTTTCTCACTTTACTTGTATCCCGAGTGATCTCGATCTCATTCACTCATACAATTACCATACCCATGCTTAAGACTACATTGAATTAAGTATATTGCTATACTGCTGAAGTTGAACTAGATATATTGCTGATGGTATCCTGTCTACCTCATTTCCCAAGCCTGAGATCAACGGGTCACCTTAGATTCTTCCTTCTCTCTCAACTACTCATTCAATCAGTGCTATCCTTTTCGCTCCTAAGTATTTCTGTCACTCTCTGAGACCTGACCTTATCATACATGAATTATCTTCCTTTATTAAAATCACTTTACTTAAGAAAAGCTGTTGGTTCTTCACTATCTAAAGTGGAAACCTCTTAGCTTGGCTTAAAAGACCTTGCACAATCCACCCCCAGCCTCTTTTTCTAGCCTCACTTCCCAATCTTCCACCTTAGAAACCTATATATCAAACACTCTGACTTCACTTTTCCCTGACCTGCCACAAAGCCATCATAATACCTTTGCTGATGCTTTTCCCAACCAGCAATTTCCTTTGTCTCTCCACACTGTCAAATAAACACTCAGTCTTCAAAACTCTATTCAAATATCACATCCTCTGGTAAAGTCATACCTACATCCCCAGGTAATTAGCCCTTCTTTCTCCAGTGCTACCAAGTCCGTCCTTTGGATGTATTTCTATTATTACACTTGTCACATTGTTTTGTAACCATTTATTAGCAGAATCTGTTATGAGCACTTGAGCGCAGGGGCTTTGTCTTATTCATCTTGCTATTCGCAGTAGCTGCCATTATGTCTGACCCAGAGCAGGACCTCAATAAATGAATGAATGAACGAACGCCTCCCAACACTAAGACAAACGTAAGCGCATAGGGGTGACAGGTTTTGTAAAGGGGTGGTTTACACAAATGGCATAAACATAACACCAGATTTCTATTTGAAAGGAATTGGATCTTTACTCCAACAAGAGAAGCGTTCCAGTTTATCACCTGACAGTGGTCACTCATAGCCCCCTAACCCCAGAAGAGACCGCTTCTGAGAAAGCACTGAGCGGAGTAGCTGCGAGCAGGTCTTTGTCGCCGCTCCAAATGGCAGTGGGTGATCTGCCAACACAACCGATTCTGAACGATTCGGGGTAAAAGGAAAAAAAAAACATATATATATATATATATATATATATATCCTGAGGCTGGACACCCTGGAGATGGGGTCGGAAAATATCTTCCCAGCCCTGCCCATTAGCCCTTCAAGAGCCATCCCCTCAGTCCTACCGCGCAGCCCCTCCCTCGTCTACACCCAAAAGCCAGGCCTCGACCCTGCTGCCCCGCCCCCTCTTTCTTCACACCGTTCAATACATTCTCTCACGGAACCCCTTCACAGCTGTGACTTTCTGACCACCGGGACTTCGGGGCCGTACAGCTCCTCCGTCTCGATCCACCCCCACCACCACCACTCTATGACCCCTGACCCCCTCCTCCAGCCTGCTCTTACTGTCCAGATAATGTTCCAAATACATCCCCGCAGCCATCTTGAAGCAAAACAAAGCAACTTCCGATCCGCCCCGGAAGTGACTGAAACGCAACAGGCGCTGAAGCTATTATCCTTGGGTTGCAGCCTTTCCGCCCTTAAAAGAAGAGCTTCCGCCCTCACTAAATTGTCCGCTGGGACACATCCGCCCGACGTTGAAACTTCCCCTCTTGCGTAGGTAGCCGGGGCCGCCCGTACTGAGGTGCCTAGAGGTAGCTTTAGACCGCTTCCGCCCTTACTGAGTCCCCAGTACGCGACCGAGGCAGGCATGACGTCACTGCAGGTCGCCATTTTGCATTACCTATCAAACTTTTTTTCCCTCCAAAAAGGGGATGTGCATTAATGCGGGGTAAAAAAAAAAAACAAACCCTTGTCTCTTTAGGATTGTATTCCATAAATATCCCTTTTCAGGGACTGAAGATTCTTTTTTCCTTTTTTCCGGGTCTGAATCTAGTGACCAGAGCAGGTCTGGGCTGAATCCAGACTTTCTTGAAGGTAGCTAGTTTCTTAACGAAGTTGGGGAGACATAGTTGGTGTTGCGTGATTTAAACCCTTCGTCTTTCCACTCACACGAGCATCAGCTCTCCTGGATTATTATTATTATTTTTTTTTTGGTAATCTCTATTTACACATACAAAGAATGCACAATAAAGCTGTAATTCTCCACACCTCTTGTCCGGCTTCCTGTCCTTTTACACTCGAATACATACACACATAAAATGACATAGTACTTCTGGCCTTGCCCTCCTGTTTTTGTTTACTCCCACCTCCGCACACTACCCCCCCTCTCCCCCCGTTTATATATGATGTTAACTAACACCATGATTTGGAAAGGACTGGAGCACAGAGCTCCGTCACAACTGGGCAGCTGTCATCCTAGTCAGCTACAGTATAATGAGGACTCTTTTCATCAGGTTGGAAAGCAATCAAGTGCAAGTGTTGGGAAACAACGCGAAGGCTATGACCTAATAGTGGCGTTAGTATGATCACGTTATGGAGATTGTCACCCCTAACTCACTTATTCTTGATAATTATCAATGCCACAGAGCAGGGCTATAATTTAGACCACCTAATTTGGACCAAATATGTGAAGAAGGGTAAGGTGAAACCTCAGGTTTGCTACAGAGCAGGTGGTAAGATACGGCAGTTGGATCTAGAAGACTACACTCTGTCATGCCCCTGGATAAAAAATTTAATCTCTGTGCCTATGTCCTTCTCTACAAAATGAGAGTAACAATGCCTACCTCAGAGAGTTCCTGCTATGAGTGAGTGTGAGTGAATCCTTAAAGAGTAGATTCTGGTTCTAATACTTGTGAAGATAGGACGGTCAATGCATTTTCAGCAATTGGTGAAAGGGGAAAAAAAAGCAGTATTTAGGAAGCTAACACACACATATTATGTCATATGGGATACATTCATTGGTGTCACACTGCAGATTGAGAGAAATTGATGTCCACCCAACAAACTAGCCGAGCCCAAAATTTAAGCGAGCATGATTTCACTGACTATATAAATCCCACTAGGTAAGGAGCACAGTTCCCCAGCAGGGCACAGAGGATAGCCACATGGTTGGATGTTGGAATTCTGCCACAACTTTTGCAGTGCTTAAAGGTTTTTAATTCTCAAAAAGGAACCTTGGAGGTGATCTAGTCCAATCCCTTCATTTAATAGCTGAAGCTTCTCGGTCAACACTGGTTGGCGGTAAAGCCAAGGCTGAAGTCTAGGTTTCTTGACCACATTCTGCTCAGCACTACAACTGTCCTGCACCATTACTCAATTCTGGTTATGGCTTCCACCACTGCAAACCTATGTATATGGATAGGGTAATAGATACATGTATGTACACACATTGCCAGCTGTATTACAACCGAGCCCAGTGATGCTCAGGCAGGAGTGGAAGCCCCTTCAAGACGGCATGCTTCCATTTCTTTGATAGGAAGCTTAGTGGTTTTATTAACACATGACTGAAACCTTGTTGTCACAGACTTAGGCATCACAGGCCCCTTGACAGGATTTGTATGTAAAAACTCTCATAAACTAAGATCTCGCTTGAATTATCAAAGCTGTCCCCTTCTACACTTGGGGATACACACACAGAGCCTCATCACACAGCATTCGTTCTTCACACACACTCTAGTGTAATACTGTCCTTGAACATCTCCCCAGATAGCTTCTTCCCATGCTCGCTCACACCAGTAGCTCCACTGCCTCTGATCCTTTTACACGAATTTATTTCTATACAAGGTTCTAAAAACACCCCTTGGTTTGTACATAAGTTTTTTTTTTTTCTTCATTTTAAATTGCTTTATAACAACTGGTTTCCTGATTTTTTTTCATTTTGTCTTTTCTCTGAAATCTGCCATGATTTAAAAACAAACAAAAAGGACAAAAGGAAATAAAAATGCCGTTGGCCAGAAGACAGGGTGGAGGAAAACAAAAAGGACAAAAAGAAACAAAACATCAAATATGAAAATTCTCAGAGATAATGCATTTATAAACACAGAAATGGTTACAACAAAGATGGCCGTGATGAGTGGGTATATATATATATATTTATATATATATTTATATATAAATCCGTGTCCGGCAATTGACCGTGGCACCTAGGGAGCTAAGTCCAGTCCTTGTGTTTGCCCTGAACTCTCCCTTCTCTGCAAAACCCTTTGTTGGGCTTTCATAAAGAACACAAAGCTCCCACAGCTCCTCTGGCTTTGGGACTGGGAGACTGAGTATAGGGTCTTGGCTGGCAGAGAAGGGGAGAGGCTCCAAGGAAAACCATAACCCACACTTCTAAGCCACCCTTGACCATTTTGGGGATCTCCGGCCCCTTGGGGACCACATCTCAGCCCTTGCCCCTTTACAAATAAAGGGGGTCTGACCCCCACCGAGATCTCCCTCCTCCAGCATTAGGTAGGAAGTGAAGTGAGACCACGAGGGGACAACGGCTCCCGGGTATCAGGGTGTGTGAGAAACCTCTGTTCTTTTGCAGGCAAGGATAGAACAGGAGGCTGGTTGCATTTAGGGCTCCCTTCTCTCAGAGATCTGGGAGGACCAGCCTCTAGTCTTCCACCAGCCCCAACTTTTGAGGATTATGAGGGTAACGAGAGGGTAAGTGCCCACACTGGAAAAGTTTCTATGAGGTCATAGCAAATCCCTCCCTTGAGCACCAACCCCCAATTCTGAAAAGCTATGCTTGGAAGGGGAGGCCGCTGGATTACACTACCAGCTCATTATTCCTTTGCCAATCAGGAGGGCTGATATTCCTTTTGAAGAGGAGTTGAGAATAAGCATGGTATCCTGTGTAGGAAGGCTGTGCCTGAGGCCCAAGGAGATGGAGGCAAGGCCTGTCAAGGAAGAAGACTTTTCCCACCAAGACAAGTTGGAGAAAGAAGGGACCAGAACTTCTTTCCCCTCTTCCCAGTGGGTGGCAGCACAGGTCTCTACGAGCTGGCCAGGTGTTCCACCTGGATGGTGCTGGTGGTGACAGTGAGGCAGATGTCCTTATGATGCTCCGCCGTCTTGTAGGGGGTCAGGTCAAAGGAACACTGGGGTGGAGGGTTGGGGTTGCTGTCCCCACCACCCCCACCCTGGGGGGCTGCCCCAGGGGACTGGAAGTGTGGTGGCTGTGGCTGCTGTTGCTGCTGCTGCTGCTGCGATGCCTGGGAGGCCTGGGCTTGAGCCTGGGCTTGGGCCTGGGCTTGGGCCTGAGCCTGAGCCTGGGCCTGGGCCTGGGCCTGGGCCTGAGCCTGGGCCTGGGCCACTGCCGCCGCTGCCGCCGCTGCCTGCACTTGTTGCTGGAGATCAGGAGGGTTGTGTTTGCGCATATGTTTCATAAGGTACGTTTCCTGAAGGAGATGTGAAAAAGAGTTGATGGATGAAAGAGAAGGAAAAAGGTTACTTATAACTGGCACCCTGGGCTCTTATTTTACTTCAAATAGAGCCATACTTATACAGAGACATTCTGGAGCCGCGGGCAAATTCTCTCCAGAAGCCTCTTTCAGTGCTCACTACTGGGAGAGGGAGACCTTCAGAGTCACAGTGGGCATTCAATTGGCACAGGGAAAGTTGTCATTTTCTCAAAGATCTTTGGATGGAACAACTTTACCCCGTTTTCTTGGAGCCTAATGGAAAACATTTTAAAAAAAAATCTTTCTCCCAAAATTACAAGTTGCAAGTTGCATTATTTTGCCTTATAAAATTAAGAATCACTGCTTAGCAAAAAAAAAAAAAAAAAGAATCCTTGCTTAGGAATCTTGCTCTCTAGGCTTAAGGGATCAGGCAGATCAGGCATTCCCCTAAATTCCTTAGCTATTGGTCTGTTTAATTTCTGTTCTCTTTATTGATTCTGGTAAGTTGGGAGCTAGGGAGCAAGCATATTCAAGGCAATAGCTCTTTATCCAGAGAGATGGGGTGAAGTGGACCGGGGTCTTACAGGTCCAGAGGGAAGTAAAGGGAAGGCACTGTGCACTCACCGACGTGTATGCCCGACTACAGATCGTGCAGGTGTACACCTTGGCATGCTTCACTGTATGCGTAGATAGATGCACCTCTAGCGAGGCTGCGTCTGTGTACGCCCGGTGACAGTTGTGGCACTTGAAGGGTTTATCTTTGTTGTGCTGCCGCCTGTGGGACTGGGAAGATGGGGAAACATCAGAATGAGTACATTGGGCTCTTCCTTCCTGGCTCTGCGTCCTTAACGAAAAAGCCCTAAGCTGGGTGTCAGCCTCCCAGGTTCTCTTTCCACCTGAAGGCAATAGAATTTTTTTTTTTAATGTTTGCTTATTTTTGAGAGAAAGAGAGTGAGCATGGGGAGGTGCAGACAAAGGGGAACACAGGATCCGAAGCGGGCTCTGTGCTGACAGCAGAGAGCCCAATGCAGGGCTCGAACTCAGGAACCATGTGATCATGACCTCAGTCAAAGTCAGATGCTAAACCCACTGAGCCACCAGACGCCCTCAGAAACTGCTTTCAGTAAAACTTTAGTAGGAGTTACAGGCTAAGGGAACAGGTGTATGTATCCCCTGCAGCACATGCCAGTATCCTGGCAAGTCACAAGGATGGCTCTCCTGGCTCCACTGGCCCAGTGGTTCGCAAAGTGAGGCAGAGGGGACACTAGAGAATAACAAGACTTTTCCAAGGGGCCCCCAAAGTCAAAACTATTTTCAAAATTATAACAAGACTACGTTTGCCTTTCCACTCTCATTCTCTCATGACTGTACAGAGACTACACAATGCGTAATGTCACAAAGACTCGACGCAGCAGGTACGTAGCCATCTTCCGGTAAGCTAGACACTAAAAAACATGCGAAATGTAAACCGACGCCATTCTTTCAATGTTGGTGGGAGTGGGCGTGTGTTTGGAAACATGTTACTTATGTTAACATGCAATGGGTTTGTTACTTTCAAACGAATCACTAAATACTCTTTCCAGTTTTTCAGTTTTACGTTCTCTGTGTTTCTCACATCAACAAAAACTCTTTGGGTTTCCCAGTAATTATTAAGGGTGTAAACGGGTCCTGAAAAAGTTCGGGAACCACTGTACTAGTCAAATGGCACTTTGAGCGCAGTCTCAGACACAAGGCCCCATGTGGAAGGTGGAACATTTACCTGCAGATTGGAAAGCTGTGTGAAGGCTTTCTCACAGCCCGGGTGTGCACATTTGTATGGTCTGTCACCGGTGTGGATTCTGCACGGGATGAGAAAAGAAAAAAGGGAAAAGGATGTCAGCAAGGCCACTCGGGGACTGATTCCTTAACAAACCTCCTCAAGGCCACGCCTGCCCTCCTGCAGGAGTTCAAGCTGGGTGTCCAGGAGGTCCCAGCCTCAGCTCCTCTCTGACACGGACCACGCCACAGTGCCTGATCTCTGCTCACTGCCTCCATCACTCAGCTCAAGCTGGGCTCCTCTGCCAGGGGAGGAGGAACCAGGCGCTTGGCAGCAAGAGACAGGCAGGCCATAATTTGGCATACAAGTCAGCACCTACAGTAGCTGTCCCTGATGAATGTTCAAAAACACAGTGAGCACATTGGTAAGGAAAACGAAACACAGAACACTTCCTTGGCCGCCACAACACAACCAGAAGCTATGCCCTCAGCCTTGAGCACCACTCCCAGAAAAAGTTCTGGTGTCAAAGAACAGCAGAGAGTTACGCTAATTATGGAGAGCAGCAGCGATATTAATACTCATGGTAACTCCTTGGGGCTTTTCCCAGTCCAGCCCCCTAACAGCAGGAGACGCCTACTTTAGTACCAATTTGACCTCTTTCCCAAACACTACAAGGGCCCTCCACTGAGATGAGCCAAGGGCTTGAGGGTCCGCAGACACCTGCTACTTATCAGGGACTTCAGAACTGTCTTTGTGAACAGCTGCTTCTGGACCTCCAGTATAAAATCTTGGAAACATCACAGGACGGGTCTGTCTCCTTGTGAGGAAAGCCCGACTTCTCCTCTTCACAAAGCAAGATGTCTAATCACTTTGAGAGGGATCACGACGTCCAGAAACAGCCAGGTGAGAAGGCTTCTAGCCAGTAAGAGTTCGGACTGCAACTCGACTTGAGATACCGATGAAGGACAGCATCGAGTCTTTCAGATGGCAGGTTCACTTCCTCCTAGTCACTCCAGATTCATGGGACAAACGGTGGGCATCCTTATGAAGCAGGAGCTTTTTCATTTTGTTTGCCGGTTCTTTGTGACCATTTCAGACATGTTTTGTTCTGTTCTCTACTCCTGGCATCCCTCGGAGCCTTGCTTGTTGCTGTAGGTGTCACCAGGCTGAGACCCAGCTAAAAAAGTCTGATTACATCTGTTCATAGACGGTGCCCTAAGAGCTAGAGGTATGGTCTTCTCCAACCAAATGCCCTTGCTCTGGCATCAAGGAGAAAATCTTGCAAGATGTGTACTGGAGTTTCCAGTGAGGGAAATGAAGGCAGCAGTTGTCTCTGCTCCAGCTGAGTCTCTTCCTCCCACATCACACAATCATTGCATCTCCCCAGTGCAGCTTGTGCCCCAGAAAGGTTCTCTCTGAGCGTCCACTCCAGGGATGTTGTCTCTTCTTCTCCCAGGCGCCAGTCGTGTTCTCCTCCGGCCAGGTCTCTCCCCCGCCCCCCGCATGCGGGTTGTTGTGTGTGTCCAGGGCGGGGGTGGGGAGGGCATGCCAGCGGGGCGGGGGCAGTAGCCCGCCACTCTCCCTTACCGTGTGTGCTGCTGGAGGTGGGAGAGCTGGCGGAAGGCCTTCTGGCAGTAGGAACAGTTGTAGGGCTTGGCCCCCGAGTGGATTCGGAGGTGCTGGGCCAGGTAGGAGGTGTTGGCGAAGGTCTTGGAGCAGTGCGGGCACTTGTGGGGCTTGATGGTCTCCGTGTGCATCTTGGAGTGGATCCTGCCGGAGAGGAGAGGAGGGAAGGGGGGAGGAGGAAGCAGTTCGACACCACGGGCTCAGCTCTCTGCTGGGTGAAATGATGTTGCTTGACGGATGAGAGCACCCCCTCCTCCCTCCTCCCAAACACACTCCGGCCTGGAGAGGCTAATGGCGAGGACACCCAGATCTAGGTCGCTGTTGCTCTTACGTCGGTGGCTAGAATGGCAGTGAGGTGATGCAGAGCCGCGGCCCCTGGCTCCTGGTAACCTTAACGGTCTCAGTCTTGTCAGCCCTCTGCTTTGCTCTAAGCTTACACACTCACCACACATACCCTGATTGCAAACAGTAATTTCAACAAAGACCAAATACCGCCTGTTCCCCATGGACCTGAAGTTGAATGCACACCTTGGCTCTGAACTGAAGCATACAGTATAAGCAGGGCCTGCTCTGCAGAAGATTTCCAAACACAGACACAGAGAGAAACCACAAAAACCGCTCCAGACTTTGGGATTGGAGACCACAATTTCCTAGGCCCCTGCAAACTGCTAAAATACATAGTTTATTTTTCACAGACAGTAATATGAGCAAACTGAGGCTCCCAAAGGGCAAAGTCAAAAGGGAAAAAAGAAACCATAAGGACAGAAGAGTAGGCTCAGGCAACGTGGCCTTGGGGTAAAGGGTCTGCAGCCGGGTGGCGGGTTAAAAGCAAGAGCAGCCTTACCGGGTGTGCTGCTGGAGGTGGGAGAGCTGGCGGAAGGATTTCTCACAGAAGTTACAACTGTAGGGCTTGGCCCCCGAGTGGATTCGGATGTGCTGGGCCAGGTAGGAGCTGTTGGCGAAGGTCTTGGAGCAGTGCGGGCACTTGTGGGGCTTGGTCTCGGTGTGTGACTTGGAGTGGATCTGCATCTCCGACTTTGAGTAGAATGTCAGTGAGCACATCCGGCACCTGGGCCAAGCGAGGGCAGTGGTTAGAATCTTCCCACTGACAGGGCACTGCTGAACCCTCCCTCCACTTCCACAGAAGCCAGCCTATCTGATCTCTCACTGCAACTATGTTGTAAGGCCCTTGAGGGGAGGATCTGTTCTACTCCTCTTTACAGACTAAACTTCTAATACACACCCACACAATACAAATATTCCATAAATGTCTGCCGAATGACTGGACTCCCTAAGTGTGTACAAAAACAAGAATTCAACCAGAAAAGACAGGAAGATCTTACTATCGGCTCTAGGTTGATGGGGATTTCATTGGGCCAGGAATATCAGCTAACTTCTGTTTTCTTTCTGCCTAAAACTTTATTTCAGACTTTTAAAGAGCTCCTTTCCCCCAACTTCCCAGGTATAAAGTATACCCTTCAGTTATCTCTCAAATTCCTGAGATAATAATGAGGACAAACTGACTACATTCCCCAGAAGGACTTCTCTCCTGTCTCCTCAGATCACTGTCTTCTCTCAGATTCTCTCCTACTTTCTTTTTGCCAGTGATTCCTAGAGGGATGGGGGTGGAGAAGGATCTGAATTACGTGGAAAGGGCTTTTCCAAAATCATATACATCTGGCCTCCAGCCTGCATCTGAGGTCCCACCGACCACCACCATCCCTGAGACCCTTAGCAATCAAATGAGAACCACTTTTGCAAAGAGCTGAGGTAGCTGTTGGGAGTGGGCTGCATCCCTTAAACATTTAGGAGGAAGACATACGTGAAACCCTGAGCTGCCACGCCAAACCTCTCCTCCTCCCCAGCACACGGAGCCCAAGCCAGCACTGGGGTTTGACATCAATAGCAGCTGGTACACTTCCCCGCATCACCTGGTTGGTAATCCTTCCTGTTCTGACATTGCCCAACAGCATCAAGGAAGGAGGCCTCTGAGCAAGATAAGCCACAACTATTCAGCCTTTATCGAGGAAGAGCTATCTGTGTGTGAGCTGGAATGCGCTCATTCCTAAACAACCCTACAATGCCCAGTGTGAGCTAGCAGAAAGGGCAGCACCCGGAAGCCAGGCAACTGGGGAAAAAGTCCCTCTGCTTTGGTTCCTCCTCGACTTCTCTCTATAATCAGGGCTGGGGATGGTGCAGAGTGAGGATTTCTGCTTTTTTTGATCTCAGGAGAATCTTTAGAAAATAACTGAGATCACGGCTAAAAAAAAAAACCTCTGCATTCCTCAGAGGAAAAAAAAAATCACATTATTTGGGGGTGTGGTTCCTATATTAATGTTTCTACCAAAATTCCAATCATGAAGGTCAATTTCTATTTCCCTGGTCACTTGATAACTATGAAAGAAATCCAATTCCCAGTTTACCAATCCCTGGCTATTGTCTGGCTTGCCCAACCATTATATGGGTGGGTGGGGGGAGGTTCTGTTTATAGGTAGTACGGCCCAAAGGACACAGCCAATGGAAGTCTGGACACCTGGGCTCTCCTCAGGGTTCAGTTACAGGCTTGCTCATCAATCTAGACCTCAATTTTCTGGTCTGTAAAATGGAGAGATAAATATCTGCCTCCAGAGGAACCAGCAAACATCCAGAACAGTCAACGGTAAGCCAAATGTTCTCTAATAATAAGATCGCAAAAATGTTAACATGCCAGTGCGGAAGGATGAGCTCATGCTACTATACATTTCACTGAAGTTAGAAACTGGAGACACTGTCACTTGGAGGGAACAGTACTGAAGTTACAAAATAATTTCCCTTGGTTGCTAAAATTTCTCAGACAGGTGGAACAACACATATCGTTTTGCTGGAACACACAACAGCACCCTTAGTATGAAATTAACTATGAAAGAGAAAGTAACCCTCTTTACCAAAGTTTTCAACTAAGAAAGAACCTTCAAAACGTTAAATTCATAGACAATAGACTGGCAACAAAATAAGCCGTCTCAAGTGGTAGAAGGTACAGCAACCATCAGAGTAATGATAATCATAGTTGCCATTTGTTGTTACGGGCATCACATCAGTTAGGCACTTTCCGCACACTGTTTCCACTCCTCACAACAGCCTAGCAAGCATTATCCCCGTTTTACAGAAAGGAACACAAAGGTTCAGAAAGGTTAAGTAATTTGCCAAAGGGCAAACAGCTATTCACTACAAAGCTATGATTCTAACCTAATTTAAGATTCCTCACACTAGAGGTATTCAAGGAGACGCAGACTGTCATCTGCCAGGAATGTTTAGAAGACTAAACTACAGAGAAGGAACTGGCTTAGGTGACCATTAAAGTATTTCCAACTCTGAAATGCTATGAAGCCAGATAAAAGAGTACAAGTCTTTTAATGCAAAGTGTTGGGTAGTTGGAAAGAAATCTGATTTAGGAGTATTGTGGCAGTGGGCAGTTAGCAGGAGACAGAAAAGCCACCACCCCATATAGCTAGATGCACCACCCCATATAGCTAGGGCACCATTTACATCCAACATACGATGGGGCCCTTTCGAAAACACACAGTGCAATGACCTTGTTCACAAAAATAACTCTGAATTACCAACACATTTTTTTCCCCTAAGATATTCAAAAACAATTTCAGATACTCTGATTTTCCCTCAAAAACACATGGTAAACGGGGGGCCATGACTGATCTTCCCATTTTACAGATGGGAACAAAGAGCTAGAAATAAGTTGACTTGCCCAGACTAATAGAACCCAAGTCCAACAATACTCAGTCAAATGTCACTGACCACAGGAATGGATGTGGTTAACTCAAACATGCATGGAAATAGGGATTTTTTGTGTGTGTGATTAAAAAGATTGCTTTGAAAATCCAGAGCTCTGAGTTTTTGAAGAAATTCCATTCACCTAGAATATAATGAGGTGCCCTTAAATTTCAGAGTTCTCTTTAGTCATCTGGGTGTGGGGCATGTCAAGAGTTCCAAATACACTGAGAGTGTAGAAAATGCTACCAGGACTTCCTTCCAATTGCATATTCACATTTCCTCCTACAGACACACTTTGGAAGTACAGAAATAGCATTAATGTGGATCCAAAAAATAAACAAGCAAAAAACAAAAAACCCACAAAAAAAAACGAAAAACAAAAACCACGAAACAACAACAACAACAAAAAACCCTTGACAGAATCAGAGGACCCTGCTCCACGTGCAAAGCTGCACAGGGTGTTAGGTACGTAGCCCATTAGTCTTACAATGACACACTTTATATAGGTGTATCTCCATGTCACAATGACCTCACTTTAAGCAAATCTGTAAAAATCCAGATTTCTATAAAATAAAAGGGACTTTCATTTTATGAAATGATAAATAGAAGATGCTTTTAAATGAATCAAACTTGTCAGGTACCTTCATAACATGATATGATGTAAACACTTTCCACGAACACTTTTACTGTATAAAGTGGGATACACCTGTAATAATAAAGCTGCAATGAACTTTCAGATTGTGGGCTGGGATTCTGAAGCGCTCAATACTTTCTGTATAGCAACACTCCCCTCCTCTTCATTTACAGAGAAGAATTTAAACACTCTGTAGCTGTGGCTACTCTCCACAATAGACATGTACAACAGAAATAAAACTAAATGCTAAATGACAACTATTTCTTATCTCTTTCTTTTGAAGTTCCCAACATTTCAAATCTTATCTGATATATACTCCCAACAAATGGGAGGCATAAACAGAATTCTCCCCATTTTACAGATGAGGAAACTGAGGCCCAGAGAGGGGGAAAGGACTTGCCCAGGGTCACACAGCAAGTTCGTGGTGGAGCCGGGAACTGAATCCATGAGCCCAAGGCTCTGTCCATTTCCTGTGCCGCAGTTCCCTTCGCTCCTAAAATGGGAACAACATTGCCCATCTCGGTACACTAAGGACAGACCCAGTCTCCCAGCCATGCATATCTGCCCCTGTCTGCATCAAAGCTGTGACAGTGGTCATCCCACTCTGTACACTGGGACCAAGCTTCCCAAACCCACTAGGGCCCTTGATGGTTCTCAAGGGGATTAAAAGACTTGCAACTTTCAAGGGGCAGGGAGTCTACCTCTGTAATTATTTTTGTAGAGCACCACATGCAAACAGAATACTTTTTGGTAATGGACAACTTAAAGGAAGTAGAGAATCAAATGACTTTCGTGAATTAGAAAGTGAGCAAACAGGCACTTTATAAGCATATATTCCAAGGGCCAAAGGGTGATATCTTATTCCTCCCACCTTTTTATAGAGACCCCTCCCATCATCTCAACCATGCAGGGTCAGTGCTCCAACGTGGCCCAAGAACCAGTGGAGGGCACACAGTGGAGGGCACACAGGTTAGGGGCTTTTCAGAAATGTTTCTTAGAAAAATAGGAACGGAAAATGCAGAAAGCAAAAAAGGAGCTGGAGACAAAGAGTCTGAAACCCAGCCTAAAACCTTATCGTAAGAAAGAAACTCTATTATGTCATTCAAAAATGAGTCAATGCTGACTACCCCAAAAAGGAAAGAGTAAAATGGGTCTGCATCCTGGGGAAGAGTCACTCGAGAGGTGCTAAAAAGCCCCACCTTCCTACCCCACAAAAAAACAGCTGACATGCAAGTGGATCGGAGGTGGGACGCTGTCGACATGGAGCCTGAGCCGGGGCACGACACAAAGGGGTAGGTAAGCCGAGGCAGTGATCCTCACCCCTCATTGCGCTGGCTCGGACTCTTACCTATAGGTCTTGCCGTCTTTTTGATGGTCATCGTCATCCTCAGGGGAGAGGACATAAGGGTCATTCATCTCGGGCAGCCCCGACTCCAGCATCCGCTTCTTCTTCCGGCCCCGAGGGGGCTTAGGAGCCACGCTGCCACCTCCACCACCACCTCCGCCTCCTTCCTCTGTTAGGGTTGATGCTACCTTCTTGGAGAGGTCAGGGACCACCTGCAGGGCTTGTGAGCCAGGGGGAAGAGCTGAGACAATCATGGGAGCCGAAATGGGGAAGGTCTGAGCTGATGAGGCTGTGGTCACAAGGGAGCCTGAGGGGGACGTGATTACCAAACCAGGACCTAGGATTGGGAGAAAAAGAAGATGGCGTCACGTTGTCCAGTCCTGATCCTAATCCTATTTAATTTCCCCCCAGGTCATTGTCTAATCAACCCCTCACCACCACCACCCCAGCCCAGAGTATACAGGAAACCCCAAACCCTATAGAAAAATAATGGTCTCCTAACCCCTGTCCCCACCCCACCCCCAGTAACAGTGAGATTTACCCCTTGATTGACTCCCTTCTCTTCTCCACCTCTGAGAACAGGAGACTCCTTGATTCAGAGAAGGAAAGAATGTCACCTCCTCAAAGGCAGGGACCGCATCTTCTACTTCTTTGTATCCCCCACAATGCCTAGCGCATTGCTAGGCACACAGTAGGCACTTAATAAAAATGTGATTGAGTAATCAAACACATATCCCACTCCCCGTGTCCTTAGAGCCCTCCAGCCTGGGGTACTGATCATGGAAGATCAACACCTCAGATTGGAGAAGGGCAGAGTGGCTCACCAGCAGTCATCAGTCCTGTAGACGGCACAGGGACCACGGTGATATTCTGGGTAACGGACGCCTGGCTATGTGGGGTCAGCTGGTCTGACTTGGACTCTGTGTCCATACTGATGCCTGAGGGCAGGGACACGGAGGCAGGCACGGTCAGCAAGGTGGGGTAGTGGGGTGGAGCCAGCCCACAGCCCTTCTCTGGCAGCAGCTGATCCTTCATCTTGTTGATGAACATTGTGTTCTCAATCTAAAAGAAAAGGAAAGGGGAGGCGAATGGCCTCTTCAGAAAGAGTCAGATTTTGTCTGTTCCCTAAGCACTTTGCATTGTCTGTCCTCCAAGGAAGGAATAGTTAATATCTTTGTGCTTCCAGAGAAGCCAAAACAGAAACGCTAGAATTCTCAGTGACGGGGGACCTGGTGAAACAGCACATGACTTATCTTGCTTCAGTCTCCACAATAAAAGAACTTACTACTCAAAAGTTGAAAAAACTACATGATAGGGAAGGAGGAAAAAACAACCACCACCTACCTGTCCTGAGACTGTGGGGATAGAAGGCCAGAAGTACGGGTTAGAATTGAAGTGAGATTCTTCCATTCTACCTGAAGAAAGAAAGAGAGATAACATCATACTGAGGAATAAATCTGAAGTAACTTGACAACCGAGGGGAGATGAGGAGCTCCTGACCTCCTCTTTAAGACCTGACATGGCTTGGAATTCGTGGTGAAGATCTCCAAATCTACCATATTAGTCCCAGAGAGCCACTCAGCGTGAAATCCAACAAAGCCTATCCTTCTCAAGATGCTGGTGGAAGAACTTATGCACATCTCGCTTACCTACAGAACGTCTCTCGTAAGCAAGTGACTCGATATTACTTTTCTTTGGTGACAAAAAGAGGAACTGAAGTCAGGAGTAGGGAAAGGATGTACCCAAGGTCACACAAAGCAAATCACTGACTGGCTAAAAAAAAGCCAGGGTACCTATCCCCACTCTTTCCCTTTATCCTTTTAAATATATCTTCCTTGAAAAGAGTTCCAACTGACATACCTGTCGTTCTTACACAGCTAGGCCAGAACACAAAATGCCCAGGGGAATTAAAGAGCGGAATTGGCAGGAATCACAACTAAGGTATTTTCTCAGTACCAGATGCTCCTGGAGACCACGCCCCACCAATCCCACCAAGGTGCAAGAACGCCCACGGTAGGGTCCTGGGTACCACACATGCAGAGCCGAGCAGCAAGAACCTGGAACGACCCGTTTAAAAGAGGGTTCCAGCACCGGGAGTAGCGGCACCCCACATCTCTACCTACAGGGATACAGAATAGGGGCAGCGGTACACCAGAACACATACACAGTACTAGACTCCTGCTCTGTATTTCTCACACTTGATGCTTCTAAGAGTTCAAGTTCTTCTCTGCATGTGGATGATAATAATTAAGCTTAAAGCTTTGGGAGTGAGGAAGGAGCAAGAAGAGTAATCCCTCATAATCCTGATGGGTACAGAACGTAGGCATCCCATCACTCATTTTCTGACTCTGATCACTTCTCCTAGTAAGACAGTATGTTAACTGTAGTTATTCAAGAGCAGCTTCCCTAGATCCTGGACCTAGAAAGATCCAGCCCAGCAGAAGAGAGGTGAAGAGGGAGTAAGAGACTGATGGAATGAGGCAATGGTGAACAGCAAGAAATAAACATTATCATCATGCTGCTTCTTGAACCAGAAGCAACCAAGATTCAGGTGGAAAAGAAGGACCTGTGGCTACAGCCACAGGTGGGTCCTGCTGAGAATGTTCTGGAGGCAGATACTGGAGTTACTACGTGCTGGAGGGCACACTGGACACAGAAACTGGGTTTGAAATAGATTAAGGAAACTAGTAAGGATCTGTTACAAAGGAGGAGAAACAGAACGGACCTCACACTAGACGTAACCCCATTCCTTATCCTTCTCCAGAAATCTCATCACATGTTTTGCTTTACAAAACAGCACTCTCAATGTTCATAAAAACTATAAAGAGAAGCAGAACTGAATTTCAGCCTACTCTTTCCTAAAAAGTAGCAAGGGAGAGGAGAGGAATGCATCAAATCTCTGACTACACCTTCCCACAAATAAGGCTCTTTATTAATTGACTTGAGAATCAACCCCAGACAAATCCTGCTCCCCAACTTATAAAATACATCAGAACAGTCTCCAACACAGGTGCTAACTTTTTCCTTTCAGCATTAACTTTACAAAGGAGCCTCAGGTCCTTCTTAGGCAACAGAAATCAAGGAATGATAGGGGCGCCTGAGTAGCTTAGTTGGTTAAGCCTCCAACTTTGGCTCAGGTCATGGTCTTGCAGTTCATGAATTTAAGCCCCCCACTTCAGATCCTGTCTCCCTCTCTCTCTGCCCCTCCCCTGTGTTCATGTGTGCACTCTCTCTCAAACATTAAAAAAGAAATAATCAGATCACGGTTTGAGGTGATCCAATCTTGCCAAGCTTTTTGGGTAGCAGGTATCACACCTTGGACCTACCCACAGTCTCAAACATCGGACTCACCACCCAGTAAGCAATTCTGTATTTAGTGACCTGAAGGACAGTGGACTCTGTCCACACAGATTTTGAAAACAATGCTAGGGGCTCAAACCATAACCCACAACCCCCATCTGTCTAACCTTCTAGCTGAGAGAAATGACAGACAAGAGTTATGACGTACGGTAGAAATGAGGTAGAGAATTAGGCCAGAGAATAAAGAAAAGAGGGTCTAATTATAATTTCCCCCTAAAAAGTCAACGGAGTAATAAACACATTACGGATATGAAAATTTTGGAGGGAGAAACTGAAAGCCTGAAAATAAGAGTATCTTCAGATTGAATTCCTATGTACAACACCCCTCGCCACCAAAAAAGAATACATCCATTCATATTGTCCTACAAGTGGCTCAGGAGAAAGTTTCTGAGGAAAATAGTCCCTATAGGTTCTTATAAAGGGGACATACAAAGTGATGTGGAGGACAGGACAATGTCAACATCACCATCAACATCTATTACGTGCTTATTGTGTTCAGGGCACTGTTCTAAGCACTTCGCAACTATCGTGTCATTTAATTGCCACAGGAACTCTATGAAGTAGGTACATTACTATGAAGTAATCCCCATTTTTCAAATGAGGAAATTGAAGTCACAGAGTCAAACAGTAAATAGCAGAGAAGGGATCTGAATGCAGATACCAAAGAGCAAGTTAAGAATGGGGGTTCTACAAGAGACCAAAACTCTACAACTGAAGTACATACTCTCTGATATTATGACCTGATGCATCAATTAAAACTTACAGTATTTCCAGAAATGGATTATACATTTTCCAGGTAATTCTCTATGAATGTTTCCAAAAGTGGAATTTTTGATAAAAGCAAAACGCAGTTAAAGATGATAGTTTCTGTCCACAACCTGTGAGACTTCACTTGGCCACCAAGATAACAGATTTTAGAATGATGGAGTCACGGGGCACCTGGGTGGCTCAATTAATTAAGCATCCAACTTCGGCTCAGGTCATGATCTTGTGGTTCGTGGATTTGAGCCCCGCGTGGGGCTCTGTGCTGAAGCAGGCTCAGAGCCTGGAGCCTGCTTCGGATTCTGTGTCTCCCTCTCTCTCTGCCCCTCCCCTGCTCGCATTCTATCTCTCTCTCTCTCAAAAATAAACGTTAAAAAAACAAACAAAACACCTTAGAATGATGGAATCAGAATAAAAAGACCAGACCATCCAGAGGGGGTAAACTGAATAAAAGGCCCCTCTACTTCCCTGGATATCCAATCTCTCACTCCATTTTGGTTCTTAGAGAAGAAAGCTGAAGATCAGAACCACAGCTGATCCTAGGACAAAATGATAAATGTGTCTTGTGGGCTTCCGATAAGTATGTCCACCCAAGGATACATGGAGACTTCTACTCACCCAACTAGAAGCAATATTTGCCTACAAAGTGACACTTGAGAAATGCTATACTACTGTTCTTAAAAGGCTGACTTCAATCTCTGTATCCCTGAAATGAGATCAAATGGAGAGCCAAGAAGGAAGGCTCTTGCCAGAATACCACGTAAATGGCACCCCCTAGAGTTGTGTAACAGGGCACTCCTGGTGCCAGATCATTCAAATACCTGTTTACTGTCCGTTTTACCAATTAACCTCTTAACTTTCTATCTTTCACGGAAGAGTTCTCCCCAAATCATCCCAACATCCAAGCAGTTCCATACCAACATTCTTAAAACCCGAAGAAGCCCAATGATAGTACAGGGAAACCTCATTTCTACACAGAGTGCCAGTTTTGATGATTATGCCAACATTTTATTAGTAACAAAAAGGACTGGTTTACCCTAGATTGGGAAGGAAGTGGAAGGCTTTTATTACAGACCCAAAGAGCAGGAAAGAAGGAAAAACATAGTAAGTAGAAAGAAGCATGCTGGCAGATTGAAAATCTGGGTTCTAATTTTCTGGGTTTCAGTTTTACTATTGCACTATACCTCAACCATTCTGTTAATAAAAAGGGAAATTTACTACAATTAAGTTAGATGGTATTTTTCTTTCAAGAGGGTCAAAGAAGTACGTATTTCTTTTCCAATCTCAGACGACATCTCAAAAGCACTGAGGAGGTGCAGAAAAAAGACGTTAAGTAACACCCATGAAACATTTAGTAGGGCCTGAACTCTTGCACCAGAGCTTTGTCCATCTGTCCACCCTTCCATAGTGCTACCAGCCGTCCAGAATTAAGATGTCACTGCCTGTAGCACATGGTTTTGGTAGACATGGTAAAGACCACAATCTCTTTCCTGGTACTCACTACATTCTTTACAATTGTTGTTTTCAAATAAAGCACAGTATTTCCTCAGGAAAGCAATATTCTCCTAACACAACAAACCTTTAGAAAGTCATGAAAGACTTGCACCAACCAAGTGTAGTAACTGGAGAATGAACCTAGAAATCAAGACTTCTGGAATTTAATTCTAGGTCCCACATCAGTGGTTGACTCTGAATAATTTACTATTCTACTAAGTTTCTATTTGAGTAGAGGTTGGAGAAAAATAAACCCCTTAAAACAAATTCCTAAGGCACATGGTGGGAGGCAGCTCAAAAATAAATAAATAATTAATTAATTAAATGCTTTAAGTGCTCCCGAATGGAAGAGAGTTAGAGAAATACTTCCATGTGACAAGCACTACTAGTGACAATCACTGACAATTAATTACATAAAGACCACATAATTACAAAGGTACTACCCACAAGCATCATATCTATAGCCTACAGCTTAATAATCATCAACTAGAAGCACTAACAATAGAAATGCAAAGAACAATCAGCTCAGATTCCACTACAGAAAGAACTTGACTCACAGATCTCAGACACTCTAGTGAGAAAAACTGTCCCAAAAAGCACAATCGTAGATAGGCTGCAATATTAGCTAACGACCTGAAGAACCACAGAGAATAATTTTTTTGGCGGGGGGTGGGGGTGGGGGGGTAAAGAAACAAAATCTCTTTCCTCAAGTTCTAAGGACGTTCAAGAAGGGCCATCCTAATAGAACTTGAGACCTTCCTACTACCTGCGAACTCTTCCAAGTATAAAATAACCCAGAACAGGTTTGTCCCAAACACACCAACAGGACCACTACCACCCCACAGCTGTCAATCTGAGCCAGCAATTTCTACCCTGGGGACTGCTGGACCAATGGTACTCAGTACCCTGTGGGAAGAAGAGCATAGTGGTTCCCCTGGTCCTGCCCATGCCATTATAAATGATGGATCCAGGAAATGTGAGGAAAAAAAAAAAAAGTGGGCAGGGGAAAGGGGGAGGGGCGGTTGGACAAAAGAAGATATACACTTAATATTTAATTATCAACTTGGCTCAAAAACCTATGGGAAATAAATTTTATAAACCAGCCTGGAATCGATTCTTAGAAGATACTTCTAGGATATAAGCTCAGAACTCAAACTCTTTTGGGTCTCAACACTGTCATTTTCAGACCACCTAAAACTGATCACCACCAAGCTTCATATTTTGAATTCTTGCAGACTTAGTTCTGGAGTTCACTCCATACAATTTTATCTACTTTACTTCAGACTACCCATGAACCATGTGTTTTGTTTTTCCTGAGGACTACATCCTGACACACCAAATTAAAACAACCCTGTGTTGGGGCGCCTGGGTGGCTCAGTCGGTTAAGCATCCGACTTCAGCTCAGGTCATGATCTCACGGTTCGTGAGTTTGAGCCCCGCGTCGGGCTCAGTGCTGACAGCTCAGAGCCTGGAGCTTGCTTCAGATTCTGTATCGCCTTCTCTCTCTGCCCTTCCTCTGCTCATGCTCTGTCTCTCTGTCTCTCAAAAATAAACAAACATAAAAAAATAAATAAATAAATAAATAAAACACTGTGTCACAGATTCTAACCACTCAACAGGCCCACCTGAAGCACTCCACTGCAATGTTAAGAATATGAACCCCACTAAAAACTCAACTCTGCTTGTTCCAAATACAGGAAAGCAATTCCATAAGCTTCATGACAAGGACTACACTACTCATTTGTCCCCAAAGTAGAATAAATCTCTCCTTTGGACACAATGTAACCCTGCTTAGTGATTTCACTTGAGCATTTCATGATTCATTTCTGAGTATGAGTGGCAATGGATGGGGTACAGTGCTAAATTTTTACACAAAAACTTCCTGGGTATTGTCAGGAGATAATTTTTCTCTCTCAGCAAACACCAGTATTACAACTGCTACGACTTGAAGAATTCTGTCACGTTGTCCCCAAGAAGCCCATTTAATTATGACCCCTTCTCCCCCCCAAACCAGAAAAGCCATTAAGCCAAAATTGTCTTACCCTCTCTCTCTCTTCCTCCTGTCGTCTTATTCCTTCTCCTTTCCAGGGCTCCTGAACTTTCTGTAAACAAATTGTCTGGGTTACAGAGGCCAGTAAGGGTGCAGCCACCTGAGACCTGTGGAGAACCTCAGGAATTCTTGGACTGTCAGCAGTTAGTCTGGAAAGCAGGCGTACCCCCAACCAACAATCCAAAGATGCAATAGTATAATAAGGAGTGTGGTGCCACCCACTATGTGGATCCAGGGAAATAAACCCAATTCTCAGGAACTACGCTGAACTCTATCACCAGTGCTTGGGTTCCACTCCTGGGCTCAGGCACCGGTTCTTCTACGGTCCCCAGGGCCACAGGTAACCAGAGGTCAGAGAACAGAAGAGGTGGAAGAAGAGAAGGGCCCCTGCCCCCTGAAGATTGGCTCAGAAGGCAAAGCTAAAGACTGGGGGGATGCACAAGCCCTTGTGTCAGGCACAGTGCCAGTTCAGGCCCAGCCACTTCCTCTGGCCTCCCCCCACTTCTGCGAGGACTTCGCCCCTGCCTACCCAAGGCCTTGCGCCAAGAAGTACCTCCCTCAGCCTGCACAGTGGTCTATCTACTGGAGACCCCAGCTGTCCCCAGAAAACCTTCGCTCCCCTGAGACAGCCCCTGGGAGCCTTCTCCTGATGTCGCCCCCCACCCCTTCCTCAAAGACCCTTCTTTGGGACGTCCCTCCTTCCCCTCCAGGGAGCTGAACTCTGCCACCCACCAGACAGACACCCGCCCCCTAAGCCCCCCCATTCCTCCCCATCGCCCGCTCCTCCACAACCACTTCCGGTTCCGGGACGGACACACATACAGTCACACCGAGGACCCCCCCTTCCACGCCCCCCCAAGGAAAAGGGGAGGGGGGAGGAGCAGAGAGCTTGGCGCGCGCCGGCAGCAGCGGCGCGAGACTCACCCGGCGGCGACGGCTGCGGCGGCGCCAGAGCCTGAGCCAGAGCGCGGGAGGGGCGGCGTTTGCTGGGAAAGGAGGGAGCCGAGTGGGGCGGGAGGACCAGCAGGGGGCGAGGGGAGGGGGGAGCGCGAGGCGGAGCGCGCGGGCACGCACTTTCGGCGCGAGACAGACCCACACACACGCACGGAATGCGCGCGAGACACCCGCAGGGCGGGGGCGCGAGGCAGTGGGTGGCCCCCTCCCTCCCCTAACACTCACCCGGAAGTGGTGCTGCAGCTCGTGCTCCCGAGAACCCCGATTCCTCCACGCCCCCTCCCTCCCTCCCTCCCTCCCCCCACGGGCTCGGAGTAGAGCTGCGGCGGAGAGAAGGCGGGAGCGCCGGAAACGAAAAGGGGGGGAGGGAGGGAAATAGCAATTCAGGGGGGGCGGCAATAGGGAAGGGGGGGAATGCAAAGGTCGAGTCACTTCCGGGAGCGGCAGAGCACATCCGGTGCTGCCTGCGCTCCGGGATCCTCAGGGCAGAAGTTACGACTAGGAGGGGCGGAAGTGGCTTCTGCCCAGCGACGCGGTAGACCCCTGCATGGATGTGACGCCACAACGGAAGCGAAGGCGGGTTCCGTTAAGGGCAGAAGTTGAACCTTCAGAACTGCGGTCCCGGGCTTCCGGAAGGGACCTCTGGGGAAGTGGGAGGGTGGAAACGGACAGGTTTATGAATTATGGATCAGGTACGAGGGGAGGTAGGGATTCCTAAAAGACTATGGATCCGTTTCCCTTCCTTCAACATGGCAGAGGCTGATAGAGGAAGTACCATTATTTTTTGTTGTTAAACTCTCAAGAATGTTTCAATGCTTTGAATATGCCGGAAAGGATAAGAATGTGCCACTTCTTTTCTGAGGTCCCTACTTAGGCCCGAAGAGTAACTGATAACCTCTCCCTGACCACACCACGTACTCTCGGCTTTGGGTTTCTATGTTCTTGTCGCCCTCGTCCGCGTCTCGATCTTCTCACGCTGCTTTACTTTTAAATATTGCACTCACCACCACCTGACACTATATTGTTTGCTGTCCACCTCTTCCCGCTGGAATATCGGAGTCCGTGAGGGCCAAGGGCTTGTGAATCGCTCACCGCTGTATCCTCAGAGCCTGGCATTTAGTAAGTGGTCAGTAAACGTTTGTCGCATAAATGAACACTTACTACGAACTCTTTCGGGAAGCCTTACCGGAATGCTTGATCGCATAATGGTTCCCTTTCTCTGAATTTCTACAGCATTTAGTCTGTACCTTTTGTGGCTCTTTTAACTATTTCGTATATAGGACTCTTCAGCAAGATTGTCAGTTCCTCAGGGAAGAAACTGTCTCCTACATGGTATCCTTCCCACTGCTTTGCTGAGTACATAGTAGATGCCGAATAATATATGCTATTTGAGTAAATGAATGCTGCCTCCAGCCTGCACCCTGATGTGACCAGAACCCTGGGCTGAGCTCTATTTTGACTGTAGCAGAATTGAAGTCCCTCCTATGGACAGTAATAGTCCCTTGCTTAGAAAGCAAAATAGTCCTAATAGAAACAATTGTAATGTCCACCTTACAGATAATGAAAATAAGATTCTGAAGATTTAAGTGATTTTTTTTCAAAGTCACAGCAAGGAAGTAGCAAAGGACACCTAAAAATAAACATTTAAGCTCAGTGTTTAAAGAGAAGATCTGTATTTTTGGTTTGTCATTGTAGTTTGTATCCTTTTGGAAGTGTCTACTCTCTTGATCACATTTTGGGGCACTCATTCTATGTTAACTGAGTAGCAACAGTTGGCAGGATAAGATCTTAAAGGCTCAGCTGTGACCAGACCTAGTTGCTGCATGGGCTAGAAGTTGCTAATTCCAGAAACGTCAACTTTGAGGGCTGAGATAGAGAAGTGAGAGCAAAATAATGGTAATCACTGTCAGTCCTGGTTCTCCTCTTGCTCTTTTCCTGTTTACATTAACTGCTGGTCCCTGAGCCTCAGTGTTTCCAACTGTCACACCCTGCTCCTGCCCTTGCTCTAAGAAGCAAGTTTTAAGTGCTTTGAACTCCTTAGAGAAGAGCGTTAGAGATAAATGTGGGGCGTAGGGGGGAGGAGGGCTGTTAATTTTAGCCTGGGGTTTTCCAGCTGGCACACTGTTTCCATCTTGAATCACTTCCACACCCTGAGCTCTGCCTGGGAGATCCCTCCTCCTGGGGGCTTCCCCATTTCCTGGTTTGGTCTGAGCCATAATGGTAAGCATTCCAGAAAAATGCTTAAGAGAAGCCTGGCTGAGTCATTTGATGCACAGCTCAGGAGACCAAAAAAAAAAAAAAAAAAAAAGCATAATGATGAGAGATGCTGGTCCCAGTGGTGCTTGTGAGGTATGGCCTCCAAGAAGCCAAAGAGTAGCGTAGCCATTGTTTGTGTTCTTGGTCTGTAACGAAGCAATGACTCTCTGCCTCTACCACTTACGGCCTGCAAGGACCTCCAAAGGCCCCATGGTCTGTTTCAACCTTATGAGAGCTAAAGGTTAAGATCTGTCCCCACGGCTGCCCAACACTTCATAGTTATCACTACAGTGTGATTTAGTTTGGGATATTCCCTTTAGAACAACTGGAAAGTCCAGGATGTCTCCTTTCTCCTCTGTCTTTCCCTGCCTTCTGACTTTCCATGGGGAAGGAGGGTATTTAGGGAGAAGGAACAGGTGAGGATTTCCCAGTGTCTTGCTGGTGTATTTTAATTTATTTAAATTTAGAGAAACAGCAGGCTAATCAGGCAATAATTAATTCCCTCTTCATTAGGGGCCTTCATGCGTGCCTTTTGCATATGGATGAGCCTCGGAGTCACACTGTCCCTCTGAAGAGCTACAGTTGCAGAGAGTGATAGAGCCCTGGGGTGCTCTCCAGGCCCTTGAGCTCCTTCCCCTTCTAAGCCAGTGCTCCTCTTTTCCCCCACCCTCACCTGACAAGGACTAGATTCCTGGGGGGAAAGAAGGGCAAGGTTAATGAGGGATCCCTCCCTCACTGCCCCTGACCCATGCCCTCAGCACCTCTTCCTGCACCCTCATGCTCCATCCAGCCCTCTCCCTCCCACTAGCTGCCACTGGGATCTCTTCAGGTACCACCAGCTTGACTCTGAGCCCTCCTCAGCAGCTTGTTGGTTTTGCACCTCTGCTTTTAGTTGGCTTATCACTCCTTGGCCCCGCTCTGCCCTTTTCCTCTGTAGCAGTCTGTTTTTCTTAGAGAGTCTGATGCCCCGACTGCACATACTGCTCTGGTCCTGAGAAATACACTCCCTCCTCCCCACTCACCATTGTGTGCTGTATGGGTTTAGCCACACTTCCTTGAGTACACAGTAAAGCTCCCCAACACCTAAAACACACACCTACCAACACCTATGTGCTCCTAATTCTAGCTACAAAGATAAACACAAGGAGGCATTCAGAGTCCAGGGCAGCCTAGACTGCCCTCCGGCACATTACAGTCTCCTCTCCTCCCTGGAGCTCCCCATTTTCCAGGGAGCAAGTGGAGCACAGATGGGGGCGGGGAGGGGGGGAAGAAATGGGACCTGGGTGGTTACCATGGCAACAGAGCCTAGCAACAGTTGAGAAGCTGATGTGTGGGCTTCTGCAGGGCTGTCACTAGAGCCAAACCTAGAATGGGGGGCTCAGAGGTGACTGATCCCAGCTGGGCAGCCTGTGTTCTCTCCCCCAAACATATCCCTTGATTCCACTCCCACACCCTAGCAGTGCCTCTCTCTCAAGAGAGGACAGAGTGGGGAAAGACAGTGAGAGTTAACCACAGGGGTTCCAGTGCTGCACAGCTTTTGGGGGGCAGTTGTGGATGGGGGCAAGTTAGGGAGCAAGGCTCAAAATAAACCAGGCAGGGCAGCTTCCTTTCTGTGGCCCCTCCCATCTCTTCCCCGCTGCTCCATTTTTTTCTTCTCCTTTCACCCTTCACCCTCCATCTGTCTTATCAGCTCTCTCCTCCTTTTCTTGCTTGCTCCATTGCCTGTCCCTGTATGTAATTTTCCTTTTCCTCTGTCTCCTTTCTCATGGTCCCTCTTGACCTTCACTGGCAAATTACAAGCAAGCCACAAGCAAGCCACTCTTCTAGTGTCTCCTGTTCTGGCTGCTCCCTTCAGCTTATCCTTCCATTCTGTCCCAAGTCAAAGCCCCGGAATCCAAACTCCAGGTCAGAGCAGGCCAGGTCACGCTGGGTCTTAAGAGGTTCCCCACCCACCCACCACCCTTCTTTCCCTCCCTCTTGGCTGCCTGTTGCTCCTCTCCCTCTCCTCTCTCCAGGGTTCATAAGCCGAACCAGGGGACTCAGGTATCTTGCAAAGGCTTTATTTGAAAATTTTGAAACTTACATCCCACAAGAATTCAAGATTATCACCACAAGAAGAAAGAGATAATACAAAAATATATATCACAGCATAGGAGCCAGGTAAAGAGAGGAAGAAGGGAGGAAGGTGGAAAAATGGCGAGAAGTAGGGACAAATGTGAGGGGCGAGAGGGGGGACAGGCAAAAGGAGGAAGAGTGGAAGAACCACGGAGGGAGGAGAGGAGGACTGTGAGGGAGCCCAGGAAGGGGAGGGAGAGATTGGGAGGCAGAGCTCCCAATGGCCTTGAACCAGCTGGCCCCAGTCCCTGGCAGCCTAGATGGAGTTAGGGAGGCCCTTAGGGAAGCTGGAAAGTGGACTACTGGCTCAGGGGCTCTGAACTCCAGAGAGTGACCCACACACAGACAGCCAGGACAGACAAGACAAAAGGGACTTAGGAGGAAGGGACGGGCAAATGGGAGCCCCTTTCTCATGTAGTGCAGCAGGTGACTCCCCATAAACCCATCTCCCAGACAACAGAATTTAGCAGTGGAGTAGGTGGGAGGAGTTTGGGGCCTCACTACCCCCATTCCCACGGGGGAGCCCTCAGGGTAATGAGCACACCCTTGGGGTGGGATAGGGAAGTTGATGAAACATGACATGGCTTGGGATGGGACCATGACAGATGGGGGCATGAGAAGCCCCCAGCTCACCTCCCACCCACCTCTGGGGCAGCATGCAGGGGCCACAGAAACTGGATCAGTGGGTGTGCGTGAGAGAGGGCTTGAGCACAACACACAACACCACAACATGGGGCCAGGAAGTGCATGTGAGAGGTAATGGGAAAGTCACCCACTGACCACTGAGTGACTGAACTGAGCATGGAATGTGGGAAGAAGAGAAAGTGAAAGTGTGAAACAGAGAGAAGGTGAGGGATGGGGGGGAGGTGCGGGTGGAGAGAGGGTGCAGAAGACTGGCTGTACAAGAGCACAAGTGTGTGCAATGGCCCGGGAGGGTGGAGGTGAGTGTGCAAGGCTTTCATGTGAGTGTGCAAGGGTAGGATGGGGCACCACAAGCCACAGATGTGTGAGGCCCCCACCTGAAGGAGGGTGAGCAGGTAAGATCGCCTATTGGGCCAGTGAGTGTTCCAGGGTGGTGTGCAAGGGCAGGAGCCAGGAGCACCTGTGGCCCCAGCTCCCACAGCCGCCCCACCCTCAGTGGGATGGGGGCTGTGCTGGCCCCTTGGCCTCCTGCTTGGCGGCACCCCAACATTGGGGGGCGTCACAGATTCACCAGGGGAATCCTGAGAGGAAGAGGGAAAGGGCATAGTCAGGAACCACGGGGTAGGCCAGAATTGAAAGGAAGTCCGAAGCAAAGAAAGGGATTCAAGGAGAAGAGGGCAGAGTTGAGTTAAATGGCAGCGCGACAACAGGACATAGATCCACAGAGAGCGGGAGAAGGAAGGGTCCCCCAGAGAGGAGCTGGTCCAGTCCTAAGAAGGGCCAGGAGCTGTGGGGGGTAGGTCTGCCTCCTCCCCACCCACCCAGGAGGGAGCACCCCGAACCAATGCTCTGGCCCTCCCGGCCCTCCCAGCCCTTTGCCCCTGCCCTCACCGGTTCAACTGGAAGGCTGGAGCCCCCTTGGGCTGGGGCATCCCAGGCCGGGGTCCCCCTCGGGGCTCCTCATGGTCAGGGGTAGGGGAAGGCGAGTCCCCGAAGGCCCCCAGCACAGTGACCCCCGCTGGGGACAGGTCTGTCAGCGGCTGCTGGCTCTCCTCCTGCCTTAGGGCACCTTGCTGCCCGGAGGGCCTGCGCCGCTTCTGGCTTCGGTCCCAGCTGGTGCACCAGAAAGAAAGAGGTTCTCTCACACACTTAAGAAGCCCCCATACTGGGCTTGCAGTGCTGGCCACCCCCACCTTCCCTCAGACACCCCGACATCCTATAGCAGAGAAACTGGCCTCTTAATAGTTCCCTACGTTAAATCTCTGGAGACCGGGTGTCCATAAAGCTACTTTCCCTACCACCCCTCCCAGGGGGCTCAGGGATATAAACCATCCTCTCGACCTGGTCCAGATCTACACAGAACTGGTACCTCCTCCCCACCAACAAAGAGTCCCCCAGAATTGCTCCCTCCACCACGAGTACCCAGAAGAGCCATTTCTCTCCTCAGCAGGCGCCTGGCAGGTTTAGTTCTAGTTCAAAATCAGCTAATGACCTGGACACCTGAGTCTAATGATTCTCTCAGTAAAGTGTGAAGGACTGAGCGACCCATTATTAAATGCATGCAAAGAGCTCCAGACTTTCTCCCTTCTCCCCAGGCAGCCCCAGGAAGGGGCCCTGCAGACGGGCTCAGTTTTCTCTGTCTTACAGGAAATGCCCACCAAGGCATCCCTTGCCAGCCCCTAGTGCACTTAAGTCCCCTGCCCTTCCCATTAGCCTTGTATTTCCCTGGGAAAAGGCATCTGCCCTGATTTCTTACTGTCTCCCCCACCCCAAATCCTTACCACTTTTCCCCAAGGTCTTCCTCGCCATAGTCCACCACTTCCTATCCCACCGCCAGCATAAATACTGCCCTTGCTCCTGCCCTCCTTCCGGCCAAACATTGGCAAACACCTGGCCCCCATCTGCCAACACCCTCCTCCTCGCAGCTTACCAGAACTTGAAGATGATGCCAGTGGCCACGAGAACAATAATGATGGAGATGGTAATTGTGACATAGAGCTGGGGGTCCACACCTGATTGGGATGGGAAGAAAGTTTTAGGGAGGCCTGAAGTGGTAGGGGCAAAGAGGGAGGTGGGGAGTGGGATTAGGCTTCAGGTTCAGTTAAGTTTACAGAGTGTTGCTATTAGAATCCACATTGTACAACTCTTGCTGCTTTCCTGGACCCCCCCACTCCACCCCTCCCACCTTTATTCTTATCATCTGCTCTCTGTGGAGTTTTCAGTTCCTTTCCTCCACGTTCCCAAATCTTCTGTATGCATGTCATGAGAAGGAGGCTCCAAGGTCAGGGAGAACCCCCTCTCTGCACAGGAACTAAGGGGTAGAAATGTCTATCTGTGCCCTAGCCCCACCCCCAAGCTACTGGCCCTATCTTGGCATTCCCTGAGCTGAGATGTCACCCTGAAAGTCCTTTTTCTCCATGGTGTTCTTCTGCATGGAATACTCCCACTCCATTTTCAAGGTCCAGCTCCAATGTCAATTCTTGGAAGGTGTCCTGATCCCCAGGCAAAAGTAATCTCTCCCTTCCCTCTTTTCCTAAAAACATGCTGTGTATGCTTCTAATAGAGCATTTATTACATTGACTCATCCCGAGTGTTTACACATCTGTCTTCTCCAGTGGACCTGAGCTCCTCCAGGGCTCAGACGGCATTCCATCTCTGCCTCCTGCGCCAGCACAGTGCCTGACACATTTGTGGGAGGAACTAACAGACAAGGACTCTGTTGCCACCCTTAGAGCTTTCAACCGGCTTCCCCATCCCTCATCCCCCTACCAGCCTCTCCCACACCCACTCACCTTCCCCACGGCCCCCAAAAAGGAAAGGCCGCAGGGTGGCAGGTGCTTCTCCAAGGATGAGCCCATCTCCATCACCCCTCATGGAGTCTGAGTTGGGATGTGGGGTTGCCAGCCCATGAGGGGCTGCAAAACCATAGTCCAGAGGCAGAAATCCAGGATTGGCAGAGTTGGGGTCCCCCCCATCCTCTCGAGACACTGTAGGGCCCCATACAATAGCCCAGGGGTACTGCGATGAGGGTGGCCCCTCCTCAAAGCCTGATGGGGTGGCAGGGGGCGCAGTGCCCGGCAGGACTTGCCTACGAGATCTTGGGACCCGAGGGGATCGGCTTGGTGGGGGTGCCCGCTCCCACACGCACACATGGCGTGGAGCAGAGGGGCCTCCCCGGGCACAGGGGGGCCGGGCTGGGGCTGGTGGGGTTCGAGGGGAGGAGGAGGAACCTTGAGCAAGTGGTGGGAGGGGCAGCAACAGCAGTGGCCAGAGAGGGAGGAGGTGGGACAGCAACAGTGCAGGCCTGCAAGAAGGGAGAGAAAGGGGGTGAGACTCAAGCCCATCTTGGCCTTATGTGTGGGGAGCCAAAGGCTCCTACCAGAGATCCCGAGCTGCCTCCCTCCAGCTTTCTCTGGAAAAGCAGGCGGGCCTTGGGAAGACAGGCCTCATTCCCTACCTTCTTCAGGTCTGGCCCTTGGGATCAAAGGCCCTGGGTGGACCTAGGAGGGAAGGGCCCGGACCCCAGGAGAAGTGGCCCCCAGGCTCCCTCTGCTGTGCCAAACTTACCACATCTTGGACTTCATGTCCGAGCTCTTCCTCAGCTGTGACCCAGATTTTCAGCCTTTACTGGGGGAGAGAGGGAGTTATCACATCTCAACCCTATCCTGAGTGCTTCCCGGGCTCATTCAGCCACCAGTCCTACCCCCACCTGCCCTCCCAGGCTACCAGCTGCCACTTAGCATCTTTCTGGGGGGCAGGGGGGAACTCGCAGAGTGGTTCCTGTCTAGCCCCCAGCCCCTATCTACTACTGCCCAGAGATCCCGGTAACTTCCCCACCTCAGGGTCTACTCTCTCTTCTCTGGCTTCCTTCCTTCTCACTTCCTCTGCCCACAGCTCCAAGCTCTTCTTGGAGCTTAATTTAGAGCCAAGAACCTTGTGATTCCTTGAGCACCTACCACTAGGGAGGGAGTCTGAGAGTGGGGGAGGGAAGAGGAAGTCAATCTGAGCGAGTATGTGAATGTGTGTGTGGCGTGCACAAGGGGAGCATCCCAGCTTACCCCCCCCCCCCCGGCCTGGAGTCCCAAGCATTTCTCTTATGCTGGGCCCCGGGAATCTGTATCTTCAGGGGAAGGAGAATAGGGATGGAGGACCGGAAAGAAAGAGAGAAAGACAGAAGTGGGTGGGAGAAAAACTACAGAGTATAATTTTTGCTCAATGTTAAATCATCCAAATGCATAGGTGCTCTCTGAAGGGAGGTGGAGCTGGGGAGAGGCCACCCCCTCAAATGTAACTCTCCTGGATGAAGAGTCCTGGGAGAACCTGGATGGTTGGTTTTGAAAGAAAAAGGACATGTTCTCCGAGCTGAGGGTAGTGGATCCAGGGGGGCCAGGCTCCCCAGAGTGGATGAGGATATGACACCCTGGATCCTTTGGAATCTGCACATTAAGCACTCCCAGAGAATAACAAGGGGATATGATGGGAAAGTCTGGGGAAGGGAAAGGGGAGCAGCTAGAGGGGAGAGAGGAGAAGGGGTAAGAGGCTGCAAGAAGGAGGGGTGGTTAAGAGTGAAGAGAGGAGAAAGGTGAGAAGGAAGCCGGCACAGGGCACTGGGTGAGGGAGAGTAGTCAGTCCTGAAAGAGAATGGACTGGGAAGGAGGTGGGCACAGAAGACTGGAAGCTTGGAAAATGTTGAAGGGAGAACAATATAAGAATTCAGGTGAGGGAAGGAAACCAGGAGGGTGAAGGGGTCGCAGGATCAGGGGAAGAAGAGGGAAGGGCAGGAGGTCAGGGAAGGAAAGGTCCAGGCAGAATGGGAAGGGTAGAGTGGAAAGGGAAGAGAGAAAAGGAGAAGACCAGGAATGAGGAGAAAAGAAATGGAAAAAGGAGAGAACATAATACTGAAGACAGAATGAGAAGAGGAAGGGGGGGGGGCAGAAAACGGAGAAGCAAAGATGGAGGAGTTGGAAATTGTTTCTTCAAATGTAAAGGGATGTGGAGCTATGGAAAGAGATAGGGATGCGGGCCCTGCTGGGCTGAAGGGAGAGAGGGACGGGAAGAGAAGGAAGCAGGAGAGAGGGAAGGAGGAAGGAAGGAGGTTAGAGCGAACCAGTGGAGCGGAGAAGGACTGAAGGGGACATCTGTAGCCAGCTGACTCCAGGAGTCACTTGCCTCTCTGCCTTGTGCATCCTCCTCCCCCCAAAACCAACGTCAACTCCAGTCCCTGAGCCCCGCACCCTCTTTAGCCACCCCCTCCAGGAAGCCCGCAGTCCCTAGCTTTGGCGCGCCACCCCCACCCTCTCCCCGTTTCTCACCGACCTGTTGTGCGCAGGAGACGAGCTGGGGGTGGGGCGGGAGCCTTGGGGTGGGGGAACCGGGCCCCATCCCCAGGGCTGCCCCGGGCCCACCCCTCCCAGGGGCCCGCGCTCCCCGGACAGGCTGGAAAGCGGCGAGAGTCGGGGGAAGCGAGCACCGGGAGGTCAGCGAACGGACTCCGAGGGAGGAAGCCCCGAGAGCAGGGAACCCGAGGCAGGAGGCTGCACAGCGCCGAGCGGAAGACGGGATGGAGGCAGCCGCGGGGACGGTGACCGCTGCGCCAGGAGGGCAGGATGGAGTCGGGACCGGTGGAGGGATGGAGAGCACCGAGGGGAAGGCGCGCCTAAGGGCTGGCGACTCGAACCCGGGCGAGGGACCGCGCC
>CM053571.1:93486052-93548323 GCA_028646485.1 Cryptoprocta ferox | reverse complement strand
CGCCCGGGGCGCGGGGCGGCGGCGGCGGCGGCGGGAGATGCTCGGCTCGGCTCGGCTCGGCTCGGCTCGGCTCGGGCTGCGCTCGGCTCGGCTGGGCTCGGCGCGGCAGCAAGGAGAGCACGGTCTCCGCCTCTCCCCCTCCCGCGGTGGGCCCCGCACCGTTTAACCCTCCTGCTGCCGTGCCGCAGGAGCGCGCCCAGCTGGGTCCCAGGTGGAGGGTTGGAGAGGTGCGCGAAGGATGAGTGCCAGTCATCCTGATCCCCCCGGGTTATGGTGGCGGGCTTCTCCACCCCTTTTACCCAATTCCACGGACATCCATGCTCACCCCAGTGTCTGAGATTCTGAATCACCTAAGGCTCTGCGTCCCTAACAGCGTCTCGGCCCTGGTGGAGATTGCAGAGCGCTGGGCATTAAGGTGGGGCTGAGGGTGGTGGTGAAGACCTCGAACCATCCTTGGATTATCCCAAGGCTTGATCCCCCATTCCACTCTGGTCCTGCTTACAATGCATTCTCCCCCAAGCAACTCAAATGATCTTTAAAATAAGTAGATCGAGTTGCATTACTCAGCTTTTCTAGCACTCAGATTATCCAAATTCCTTATTGTGATTTACAAGGCCCTATAGGACCTGTCCACTAGGTTACTTTCTGATTTCCTCTCCTAACGCTCTTTGTGCCCTAGACACATTGGACCTGATCTATGTTCCTAGAACTAGAGGATCTTAACCTGCCACTGGGCCTTGGCACTTACTGTACCCTTTGCCTGGAATGTTTTCCCCTGGCTTTTCATAATGACTCACTCTTTTCATTAAAATTTCACTGAGATCTAATGTCACCTTCCTGAGAGGCCTTCTTAGCCTTTCTATCAAAAGTAGCTTTCCTTATCCCCCTCTCACACCATCCTACCCCATCCCTCTCTACCATGTTTTATTCTGATTGCACAACTAGGATGCCACACTCTCCTAGTTTCCTTCCAACTGGCTTTCCCTTCCAGTCTTCTTCTACTTGACCTCTAAATGTTAGCGCTTGCTAGGGCTCAGTCCTTGGCTCTCTTCTCTTTCCACATTGTGTCCAGTGATGTCATCCAGTCCCAGGTCTTAAATACTGTGTAAATGTCAGCGAGTCCTAAATTTATATCCAAAGCTCCAGACTCATTTATCCAACAGGCTTCTTGACATCTCCACTTGGATGTCTAATAGCCATGTGAAACTAATGTGGCTAAAGTAAATGTCTTGAAGTCTTCCCCTGCCGATCCATTGCTCTCCGTGTGACCCATCCTGGGATATGACAACTACATGTTCAGGCTGAAAACCTAGGAAACATCTTTTCCCCCCTTTCCCTTTTCTCACTGATTCTTGCACTGGATCTAATTCACCGGCAAGTTCTGTGAGATGAGGTCTGCATCCAAAATATATCCTGAATCCCTCCACTTCTCTCCATCATTTGTTACTTCCATCCTGGTTCAAGCCATCACTGCTCATCTGGAAAAGGGCAACAGCTTCTTAGCTGGTCCCTTGCTTCTGCCCTTGCCCTTTACAAACTAGTCTTCACAATATCTAGTAATATTTTTATAATCTAAATCATATCATGCTCTTCGCTGCTTAAAATATTTGAATGGTTTTTCATTGTACTTGGAATAAATCTGAATTCATTGTTAGGAGAGGCCTTCCAACCTGTACGCCTCCTTGATGTTCAAACAGTGCTCCTGCAAGATCAGATTTATTGATGTTCTCGAACATATGAAATCATTCCCTCAGCACCCCAGCACTTTTGACCCCCTCTTCCTGAAAACCTTTGTCCACTCCTCATGCTCTTCTTCACCTGGTTGGCTCCCTCTTGCCATTCACTTACCCACTCTGTTTCATCCATATGATTTTTTTCCTTTTTTTTAAATTTTATTTTAGAGAAAGAGTGCACACACGAGCAGGGGGAGGGCAGAGGGGGAGAGAGAGAGAGAGAGAGAGAGAGAGAATCCCAAGCAGGCTCCATGCTCAGCATGGACCCCAACATGGGGCTTGATCCCACGACCCTGGGATCATGATCTGAGCCAAAATCAAGAGTTGGTTGCTTAACTGACTGAGCCACTGAGGCACCCCTATTTCATCAATGTTTCCAACTCATCACTCTCTGAAATGATCTTATATTTGTTTACTGTTCATTGCCTCCCCTCACCCCTGCCCTCACCCCTGCCAGCCATACACTAGAGAACAAAGATCTCATTTGTCTTGTTCACCCTGTATCCTACTTCAGAGCCTAGCACATAGTAGATGTTCAATATTTATTGCTTAATAAATTTTACCTGGGACCCCCCTCCACTCTGAATTCTTCGTTTTCTTCTCTCTCTCCATCTGCCTTTCCTCTCTGTCTGCCTGCCATCCCTGATCTCTGCCTTGTGCTGAATGTTTTAGGAGGAGTCTCTGCTCACACCCACGCTCCTCCAGATTCTTGCCCTCCATTCTCTCTGTTATTACTGTCATTAGCCTGGCACTCCCACCTCCCGGAAGGAAGCCTACTGTTCTGACCAGCATCTGCAGCGGCTGCCCTCCCGTTTGTCTGTCCCTGACAGCCCTTCATTTCCAGGTCAAAAACAGCAGTGAGTGAGCCACCCTCCTAATGTTTCCCTGTGGCCAGGGAAAGACAGTACGCATTGAAAGCAAACCAGACTATGTGAGGCAGGGTGTGCAAATCATGCCATACCTTGGGTCCCACTAAGCCCCATATCCTGAGGACATGCTGTAAGAGGACTCACTAAATGATGGGTGTAGGTCATATTTATCAAGTCAATATTCACTACCTATGTAAGTGCCTTTTACACTGAGGACTTTGGATCATTATCAATTATTTCTAGTATTCTTTATTCCTTCATTCTTTCGACGACTCTTTTTGGAACACCTACTACGTGCTGGGCACTGTGCTGCTGACTGGGTATACAATGGAGGGCAAGAACAAAGTCATCATTGTCTTCATGTAACTTAGAATCTAGTGAAGGAGACAATGAAATACAGAGTATTAAATGTGTCTTCAGATAAATTTGAGAAACTTCCCTCATTCCACAATCTATAAATTCTCTCCCTGTGTCTGGCTCTGCTGGTATCTTTATCATTATCTCTGTGCTCATTGGGGTTTCCCAGTATTTGTCAGGGTAAGTTTCTGTCTGTTTCTTGTCCTCAAATGTCCAGCGACCTTCTGAACTCTTCGCACTCCTAGCTGATGATCTTGCTTGCTGTTTCTCTGAGAAAATAGAAGCAGACAGAAGAGAACTCTCCCTCACCCCCACCTCTGCCTCCACCTCCCAGCCCACCTCTCCTTCTGGGTGGGGGGGAGGTCCCAGGCCTTCTCAACCACCCAAAGTCTTCACTCCAGTGGCTCCCCTCTCTCTCCTGGGCATCACTGTCCTTTCTACTTGATTATCCCAGCAGCATGTGAGCATGTTGTAATTTCTTACAGCCTAAAACAAGCCCTCCTTAGCTCCACCTTCCCCTCCTATGTCTGCCCTTCTCTGCTTCCTTTTACAGCAAAGCAACTCAGAAGATGGTCTCTATTCACCATCTCTTCCTCGTCTCCTCCCATTCCTTTTCTCTTTTATTAACTTAAATTCAACTATTTAATTTTTTCAACTCATTATTTTGAATGGGTAATACACTCAAATGTGCAAGAAAAGTTTTCAATGTATAAAACGGTGTATAGTGAGAGTTCCCATTCTTTCCTCCGTTCACCATCTTTCCAGTTCCCATCCCTATTCTAAGTGTGACTAATTTCTATGTATTCTTCCAGTTTCTGCATGCACAAGCACATAGTAATATAGATTCTTATTCCCCTGTGTGTTTTACATAAAAATTGGCATACTGTGTATACTATTCTACATCTTCCTTTTTTTTTAAGTTCATTTATTTATTTTGTGAGGCAGAGGGAGAGAGAGAGAGAGTGCAGGGGAGGGGCAGAGAGAGGGGGAGAGAGAGAATCCCAAGCAGTCTCCACAGTTAGCACAGAACCCAACTTGGGGCTCAAACCCATGAACCATGAGATCATGACCTGAGCCAAAATCAAGAGTTGGATGCTTAACCGAATGAGCCACCCAGGCGCCCCTACATCTTTCCTTTTTGACTGTTATTGATTTGTAGGAGTTCTTTATGTATTATGGATACTAATTTTTTGTCAGCTTTATGTGTTGGAAATATCTTCTCTTTTGTGAGATATTTGTGACCTGTCCTTTACTTTTTTCATGAGGTATTTTCATTATCAGAAGTTCTTCATTTTGATATAGGGATATTTATCAACCTTTCACTTATGATTATGCTTTTTGCATCTTATATAAAAAATGGCTCTACGGTCCTTCTCAGAAAAATATTTTCTTACATATTCTTCAAAAGATTTTAAACTTTTGCTCTTTATACTTAAGTCCTAAGTCTACCTAGAATTGATTTTTTTGTGCATGGATTTTTACGACAATCTATTTTGCATTTTTTGATATGGAAAATCAATGATCCCAATCTTATTTATTAAATAGTCCCTCCCTTCTGTCTGATCTTCTTTGCTAACTCTGTTATGTATCAAAGTTCTATATGTACATGGATCTGTTTCTGGACACTATTCCGTTCCATTAGTCAACTTTTTAAAACCTGAACCAATAGCACAATGTCCTATAGCTTTAAAATAAACCTAGATATCTCCTAGAACAAACACCACCTTACCAATATACTCTGTTTTGGGAATATCTTGCCACTTCTCGGCCATTGTCATATTTGAGAATCAACTTGTCAAATTCCACAGGATGTTGATTGGAATTGCACTGAATCCAAAGTCCAGTTTGAGTCAGGTTGACATCTTTTGGATACTGAAATTTCGTATCATGGATTTGGGATATCTTTTCATTTATTTAGATCCTTAATATCTTTCAATGATGTTGTGTCATTTTCTGCATACAGATTATACACATCTTTGGTTTTATTTATTCCTAGGCACTTCATTACTTTTGTGTTATGGTAAATGGTATCTTTAAGATGACATTTCAAATTGGTTTTTGCTGGTATATAGCAATGCAACTGGTTTTCAATATTGGTTTTAGAGCCAACCACTTTGATAAGCTCTCTTTCTGTATAATTTTTCTATAGACTTTTTGAATTTTCTAAAAAGACAGTCATGTCATCTGCAAATGATGGCAGTTTGCTTTTTCCTTTCCAATACTATGCCTATAATTTCCTTTTCTTGTGCTGGCCAGGATCTTTAGTACAATGTTGAATACAAGCAGAGATAGCTGGCATCTTCCTTTTGTTCCCGGTTTTAAAAGAAATGCTTCCAATGTTTTCATAGTAAGAATAGTGTTTTCTGTGTGTGTGTTTTTTTAAATAACTTTTATCAAGTTAAGGAAAAATCCCATTGTTCCTAGTTTGCTAAGAGTTTTGTCATGTATGGGTGTTGAATTAAATGCTCTTTAAAGTTCATTTTTATTTTGAAATATAACACACATAAAGACAAATGTAACAAAACATAAATATAAAATACATTGAGAACTTACAAAGGGAAAACTTACAGAGGGAATACTCCTGTGACTACCATCCAGGCTAACTAAAAAAACCTTAACAGTGTTCGAAAAGGACTTGTGTGTCCCTACTTGCTCATACATCATTCCCTCCTCACCATTGGTAAGCAGTATTCTTTTATGGCAATCACTTCCTTGCTTTTCTTAATAGTTTTCTCATATGTGTGTATATTCCTTAACTATGTAGTTTCTTTTGTCTGCCTTTGAAGATATATGTATAATACTGTATGTATTTTTTATGTATGTAGAAGTGGAAATAATGCATCATAGGTCATCTTCCGCTTTACTAAATAATGCTAACCTCTTTCCCAAAGTGGTTTAACCACTTGCACTCTCATTAACTGTATATGAGAATTGCTTTTACTCTGTATTCTTGTCAACGTTTGATATTTTCAGACTTTAATTTTAGCTATTTTGGTTCATACAGTGATATTTCATTGTGGCTTTAATTTGCATTGCTTGATTACTAATGAAGTGGAGCAACTTTTCATGTTTGTTCACCTTGTGGATTACCTCTTGTGAAGTGCTAGTTTAAATCTTTAGTTCATACTTATAATTTCTATTGTTAGGAGTTTTTTTTCCTATTAATTTGTAGTATTTCCCATTAACTTACACATCCTGGAGACATCCTTTGTTAGTTATATATGTTTTAAATACTTCTTTTTATTCTGTGACCTGTCTTTTGATGAACAGATGTTCTTGATTTTTTTAAATCATAAGCTTAAACATTCTTTTTTTAAAATATTTTTTTTATTTTAGAGAGAGAGAGAGCGTGCGTGCGCATGAGGAGGGGAGAGGGGACAGAGGGAGAGAGAGAATCCTAACCAGGCACCACACTCAGGGCAGAGCCCAACCAGAGCCCAATCCCACAATTGGCTCTGGGCTTGATCCCATCATTGTGGGATCAAGCCCAGAGCCAAAATCAAGAGTTGGATGCTCAACTGATTGGGCCACCAAGGTGCCCCTGTTCTTGATTTTAATGTAGTCAAATTGATCAATCTTTTTCTTTATACTTACTGTATTTGAGTCTTAAGATGTACTTCCCTACTCTGAATTCATGAATATATTCTATATTATCTCCTGCGAGGTATTTATTTATTTATCTATCTATTTATTTATGTTATTTATTTAAGGTTTATTTATTTATTGATGGAGGAGAGACAGAGAGAGGGAGGGAGAGAGAGAGAGAGAGAGAGAGAGAGAGAGAATCCCAAGCAGGTTCTGCACTGTCAGTGTAGAGCCCGACATGGGGCTCAATTTCACAAACTGTGAGATCATGACCTTAGCTGAAATCAAAAGTTGGATGCTTAACTGACTGAGCCACCCAGGCACCTCCATTCTTTTTAATTTTCTACATATGCTATCGCATTTTAATATTTTCTATAAATGCAAACAGATTTGCTTCTTTTTATCTAATCCTTTATCCTTTTTTTCCTTGTCTTAGTACTGTGGTTAGGATCCCCTTTACAAGAATGCATAGAATTAGTGATACCAGGCATTCCTTTATCAGATTAACAAGTTCCCTTCCAGTTTTCTGAAATATTTTTTAAGTAGGCTTCACACCCAGCATGGAGCCCAACATGGCCCAAACTCATGACCCTGAGATCAAGACCTGAGTTCAGATCAAGAGTCAGATGCTTGTTGATACTACCCAAAGCAATCTACACATTCAATCTACCAAAACCTATCAAAACAACACCAGCATTTTTTACAGAGCTGGAACAAACAATCCTAAAATTTGTATGGAACCAGAAAAGATCCCGAATAGCCAAAGCAATCCTGAAAAAGAAAACTAAAGCTGGAAGCATTACAATTCCGGACTTCAAGCTGTATTACAAAGCTGTAATCATCAAGACAGTATGGGACTGGCACAAAAACAAACACTCAGATCAATGGAATAGAATAGAGAACCCAGAAATGCACCCACAAATGTATGCCCAACTAATCTTTGACAAAGCAGGAAAGAATATCCAATAGAAAAAAAGACAGTCTCTTCAGCAAATGGTGTTGGGAAAACTGGACAACAACATGCAGAAGAATGAACCTGGACCACTTTCTTACACCATACACAAAAATAAACTCAAAATGGATGAGAGACCTAACTGTAAGACAGGAAGCCATCAAAATCCTAGAGGCGAAAGCAGGCAAAAACTTCATTAACCTCAGCCACCACAACTTATTACTTGACATGTCTCCAGAGGCAAGGGAGACAAAAGCAAAAATGAACTATTGCAACCTCACCAAGATAAAAATCTTCTGCACAGTGAAGGAAGCAATCAGCAAAACTAAAAGGCAACCTATGGAATGGGAGATGATATTTGCAAATGACATATCAGATAAAGTGTTAGTTTCCAGAATCTATGAAGATCTTATCAAACTCAACACCTAAAAAAACAAATAATCCAGTGAAGAAATGGGAAAAAGACATTAATAGACACTTTTCCAAAGAAGACATCCAGATGGCTAACAGACACTTAAAAAAATGCTCAATATCACAGGGAAATACAAATCAAAGCCACGGTGGGGTATCACCTCACATCTATCAGAATGGCTAAAATTAACAGCTCAGTCAACAACAGATGTTGGTGAGGATGCAGAGAAAAAGGAACCCTTTTGCACTACTGGTGGGAATGTAAACTGGTGCAACCACTCTGGAAAATAGTATGAAGTTTCCTCAAAAAATTAAAAATAGAACTACTCTATGACCCAGCAATTGCACTACTAGGTATTTAGTACTTTGGGCCAAAGTATGGAAAGGGCCCAAATGTCCATTGACAGATGAATGGCTAAAGAAGATGTGGTATGTATATACAATGGAATATTACTCGGAGATCAAAAAGAATGAAACCTTGCCATTTACAACAACGTGGATGGAACTAGAGTATATTTATGTTAAGCAAAATAAGTTAGAGAAAGACAAATACCATATGATTTCACTCATATGTGGGATTTAAGTTACAAACAGATGAACGTAAGGGAAGGGAAGCAAAAATAATATAAAAACATAGAAAGAGAGAAACCATAAGAGACTCTTAAATACAGAGAACAAACTGAAGGTTGCTGGAGGGGTGTTGGGTGGGCCGATGGGCTAAATGGGTGAGGGGCATTAAGGAGGACACTTGTTGGGATGAGTACGGGGTGTTATATGTAAGTGATGAATCACTAAATTCTACTCCTAAAATCATTATTACACTATATGCTAACTAACTTGGATTTAAATTAAAAAAAAAAAAAGAGTCTGACATTTAACTGACTGAGCCACCCAGGTGCCCCCCTAAAAGATTTTTTGATCACAAATGCATCTTGATTTTATCACATGCGTTTACTGTATTTATTGAGATGATTGTGTGATTTGTTCCTTTAATCTATTAATATGATGAATAAAATGAATGTATTTTCTAATATTAAGCTACCCTTGAATTCCTGACATAAATTCAAGTTAGTCTTGCTGTATTATCTTTTAGCACATGGCTGGATTCAGTTTGCTAGTGTTTTATGGAAGATTTTTGTGTCTCTGTTAATAAGTGAGATTGGCCTATAATTTTCCTTTCTAATATTGCTCTTTTCTGGTTTGGTTATGAAAGCAATTCTGGTCCCATATAATGAGTTGAGGAGAGTCCTTTCTTTTCCTATTTTCTGCAAAATTTATATAAGATTAATATGATCTGCTCTTTGGCAGTTTGGTGCAACTTACCTGTAAGATGTTTTTCTTAACTTTTTCTTTTTCTTTCACACCTCACATCTATTCCATTTGCAAATTCTCTTTATTCAAACTTTACATTAAATTCCAAATCCAACTACTTCTCACCTCCACTGCTACGACCCTCATCTAAGCCACCACCATCTCTCACTTGGATAATTGCTGTGGCCTCCAGACTGGACTCATTGCTTCTGTCCATGCAGCCATCATATTAAAAAAGACATTTTTTAATAAGTAATCTCTACAGCCAATGTGGAGCTTGAGCTCATGACCCTGGGATCAATAATCACATGCTTCACTGACTGAGCCAGCCAGGCGCCCTGCAGCCTTCCTATTTTAAACATATGGGTCAGATCCTGTTACTCATCTGCTCAAATCTTCCACTGGCTGCTCATCTCACTCAGAGTAAGAACCAAAGTCCTTACCATAGTCCACAAGGCCTGATAGGATCTAACCACCTTGTTTTCTCTCTAACCTCATCCCCTATATCTCTCCCCTTGCTCACTCTGCTCTAACCACAGAGGCCCCCTTGATGTTCCTCAAACACATCAAGTATGTTCTCATCTTGAGCCTTTATATTTGTAGTTGGCTCTGCCTGGAATACTGTCCCCATAGAAATCCATAGGACTTGTTTCTTTTTCTTCTTTTAATATCTCTGCTCCATTGTGACCTTATCAGAGAGGCCTTTTCTTACTACAATATATAAAATAGCAGGGCACCATCAACTCTTGATTTCAGTTCAGGTCGCATTGTCTTGGGATCGAGCCCTTCATCAGGCTCCACACTGAGGTGGAACCTGCTTAAGATTCTCTCTCTCCCTCTCTCTCTCTCTCTCTCTCCCTCTGCCCCTCTCCCTCCCCCACTTACATGTGCACTCTCTCTCTCTCTAAAATAAACTACAATTTAAAAATAAATGAAAAAAAAAAAAAATAAATAAATAAAAATAAATGAATAAAATAACAAATGTCTCCTACATTCTCCCTACCCCTCTCCTTGCTTTATTTTTCTTCATAATATTTATTGCCTCCTGACCATTAACGTACATATGTATGTATTGCCTGAGTCTCACAACAGGAATGTAAATACCAAGAATGTAAATACCAAGGTATTTTATCTATATGCCTAGTAGCTAAAACAATGCCTGGCTATAAGAGATGGTCAATATATAACCTTTTGAATCAACAATGGATATATTATTATGTGTCTGACTCCATGGTGTCGGTCAGCTTCTCTAGCTTTATTTGAGTGGTTTTGTTTTTCTCCTTAAAAACAGAGCACAACCGCCTCCCCCACCATGGCCTTGTACATAACTGTCAGTAACAAGTGAATGAATGAATGTTACTTCTTAGGCTTTGCTTAAATTTCATTAGCTCCCATCCTCCTGTTGGAGACCTTTATTTTTCTGCCCTTCTCCTCTTTCCTCATCTCTATTCCTGTTTGCTTTTTTTAAAAGATTTTTTTAAAGTTTACTTATTTTTGAGAAAAGAGAGAGCAGGATAGGGGCAGAGAGAGAGGGAGATAGAGGATCCAAAGTAGGCTTCGTGCTGATAGCAGAGAGCCCGATGTGAAACCATGAGATCATGACCTGAGCCCAAGTCAGACACTTAACTGACTGAGCCACCCAGGCGCCCAAGGACTAGATCTCAGGTTATCTCTTTCTCTCTCTCTCTCTTTCCTTTCTGCTTTTTCTTCCCTTTCATTATTTTTCTTTGTTTCTTTCTTTGTTCTTTCTTTCTAGATTTAATTTTTTAAAAATAATCTCCACACCCAATGTGGGGACCGAACTCACGATCCTGAGTTCAAGAGTCACATGCTCCACTAGCTAAGCCAGCTAGGTACCCCTTTTACTTCTCTTTTTTTAAAAATATTTTTTAAAGTTTTTTTTATGTTTATTTATTATGGAGACAGAGAAAAACAGAGCATGAATGAGGGAGGCGCAGAGAGAGAGGGAAACACAGAATCCGAAGCAGGCTCCAGGCTCTGAGCTGTCAGCACAGAGCCCGACACGGGGCTCGAACCCACAAACTGTGAGATCATGACCTGAGCTGGACGCTTAACCGATTGAGCCACCCAGGCGCCCCTTTCTTCTCTTAACACAGTGTTGATATCAGACAAACTTGCACTTGGATCTCAGCTACTTATACTGACCTTGAATAAACTATTTAACTTCTGTGATCCTCAGTGTCCTCAGAGGTTAACTAAGATACTGATATGCATCTCAGAGGGTTGTTATAAAGATTGAATAACAATAGGAACAACACCCTACAGCTAATATCATATTTGGTGGTGAGAAACTAGAAGCTTTCTCATTAAGATCAGGTACAACAAGCAAGGATGTCTCTTCTCACCACTCCTCTTCAACATTGCACTGGAAATCCTTGCTAATGTGATAAGGTTAAAAATAAATAAATAAATAAATAATTTAAAAATATAAAAGGTATACAGATTGGGAACAAAAACATAAAACCGTCTTTGTTTGCAGATGACATAAACATTTATGTAGGAAATCTGAAAGAATTGATAAAAAAAAAAACCCTCTTGGAACTAATAAGCAAGTATAGCAAGTTTTGGGACCCTTGGCTGGCTCAGTGGGTGGAGTGTGTGGTTCTTGATCTCAGGGATGTATGTTTGAGCCCCAAGTTGGGTGTAGAGATTACTTAAAAATAAAATCTTAAAAACAAACAAATATGTCAATTGCTTTCCTATATACCAACAATGAATAAGTGGAATTTGCAATTTAAAACAACAACATCCACATTAGCACCTCCGAAAGTAAAATGCTTAGGTATATATCTAACAAAATATACATAAGATATAGGAGAAAAACTATAAAACTCTGATGAACAAAATCAAAGAAGAATTAAATGAATGGAGAGATAATCCATCTTTATGAATAGGAAGAATCAATATTATCAAGATACCAGTTCTTCCCAACTTGACCTATAGAGTCAATGCAATCCCAAATCCCAGCAAGTTATCTTAAGGATAGGGGCACCTGGGTGGCTCAGTCTGTTAAGTGTCCGACTTCAGCTCAGGTCATGATCTCACTGTCTGTGAGTTCAAGCCCTGCATCGAGCTCTGTGCTGACAGCTCAGAGCCTGGAGCCTACTTCTGATTCTATGTCTCCCTCTCTCTCTCTGACCCTCCCCCGCTCACACTCTGTGTGTCTCTCTCTCAAAAATAAATAAATGTTAAAAAAAAAATTTAGGTGCGCCTGGGTGGCTCGGTTGGGCATCTGACTTCGGCTGGGGTCATGATCTCACGGTTTGTGGGTTTGAGCCCCGCGTTGGGCTTTGTCCTGACAGCTCAGAGCCTGGAGCCTGTGATCAGATTCTGTGTCTCACTCTCTCTCTGGCTCTCCCCTGCTCACATTGTCTCTCTCTCTCTTTCTCAAAAATAAATAAAACATTAAAAAATTTTTTTAAATTAAATAAACATTAAAATTTTTAAAAAAAGGATAATAACAAACTGATTCTAAATTTTATATAGAGAGGCAAAAGGCCCAGAATAGCCCATACAGTACTGAAAGGGAAAAATGAAGTTAGGAAACTGAAACTATCTGGTTTCAGGACTTTCTATAAAGCTTTCGTAATCAAGGGGCACCTGGGTGGCTCAGTTAGTTAAGCATCCATTCAGTTCAGGTCATGATCTCGTGGTTTGTGGGATCACACCCTGCGTTGGGCTCTGTGCTGACAGCTTGGAACCTGGAGACTGATTTGGATTCTGTGTCTCCCTCTCTCTCTGCCTCTCTGAAGCTCTGTCTCTCTCCCTCTCAAAAATAAATGGACATTAAGAAAATTAAAGTTATAGTAATCAAGACAGTGTACTATTGGTGAAAGAATAGACAAATAGATCAGTGGACCAGAATAGAGAGCCCAAAAATAGACCTCCATAAATACAGTCAAGTAACCCTTGACAAAAAAAAAAAAAAAAAAGCGAAAGCAATACAATGGATCAAAGATAATCTCTTCACTTTCAGTGACTGCGAAGTTTGGGAGATCTTGGTCTGGCCAAGGATGTCAGATCTCACTGTACTCCTCTAACTCTTCAACCTTTCTCTGAAGCCCCTCACTAAAATGGTTTGATCCTCTCCTCTAAAAAAAGATAATCTCTTCAACAAATGATGCTGAAACAAGTGTACATTCACATGAAGAAAGAAAAAGAGAGAGAGAGAGAGACAGAGAGAAAGAAAGAAAGAAAGAAAGAAGTAATTAATTAATTTAGACACAGAGTTTATACCCTTGACAAAATTAACTCAAAATGGGTCACAGACCTAAAGGCAAAACCCAAAACTATAAAAACTCCTGGAAGATAACATAGGAAGAATTTGGATGACCTTGAGTATGTTAATGCCTTTTTAGATACAACACCAAAGACACAATCCATGAAAAAAATAATCATGAGCTGGACTTAATTAATATAAAAAACTCTGTTCTGCAATTGACCAATTAGAGAATTAGAAGACAAGCCACAGACTGGTATATGATATTTGCAAAAGACACAGCTGATAAAGGATTGATAGCCAAAATATACAAAGAACTCTAAAAACTCAACAAACAAGAGGGGTGCCCTGGGTGGCTCAGTTAAGTGCCCGACTCTTGATTTTGGCTCAGGTCAGGATCTTACATTTCATGAGTTTCAGCGCTGCGTTGGGCTCTGTACTGCCAGTGTGGAGCCTGCCTGGGATTCTCTCTATCTCCCTCTCTCTAGCCCCCCCACTTCTCAAAATAAATAAACTTGAAAAAAAAAAAGCCTCAACGAACAAGAAAACAAGCAATCCAATTAAAAAATGGGCCAAAGACCTTAAAGGCCACTCTACTAAAGACATCCAGAAGGCAAGTAAGTATATGAAAAAATGTTCCACATCATATGTCATCAGAGAAATGCAAATTAAAACAATGATATACTACTATGCATCTAGTACAAAGCCCAAAATCTGGAACACTGACAATACCGAAAGCTTGCCAGGATGTGGAGCAAAAGAAACTTTCATACATTATTGGTGAGTACAGCCATTTTGGAAGACAGTTTGGTGGTTTCTTACAAAACTAAATATACTCTTATCATATGATCACTTATCATGCTCCTTGATGTTTACTCAAAGGAACAGAGAACTTTGTCTATACCAAAACCTGCACATGGATATTTATAGCAGATTTATTCATAATTGCCAAAACTTGGAAGCAACCAAGATGTCCTTCAGTAGGTGAATAGGTAAATACACTGCGGTACTTCCAGACAATGGAAGACTAGTGGTACTAAAAAGAAATGAGCTATTAAGCCATGAAAAGACATGGAGGAATCTCAAAGTGCAAAAAACCAATATGAGAAGGCCACATGCAGTATGGTATGTTTTCCATTCTATAACATTCTGGGAAAGGCAAAACTGTGGAGACAATGAAAAAAGATCAGTAGTTGCCAGGGGTCCAGGGTGGGGAGAGATGAATAGGTAGGGCACAGAGAATTTTTCGGGCAGTGAAAATGCTCTGTATGATATTATAATTATGGATATATGTCATTATACATTATCCAAATCTACTGAATGTACACCATCAAGACTGAACCCTTAGATAAGCTGTGGACTTTGAGTGATTATTTTGTGGTCAATATAGGTTCAGCCTTGGTAAAAAAAAAAAAAAAAAGTACCATTTTGGTAAATAATGTTGCTAATGGGGAAGTTAGGCATGTGAGTGAGCAGGAGTTATTATGAGGAATCTTTGTACTTTACTCTCAATTTTATTGTAAACCTAAAGCTAAAAATAAAGTATTAAATTTTTTTTTAAATTATTTTAAGTAGGCTCCATACAACATGTGGCTTGAACTTACAACCCTGACATCAAGAGTCACATGCTCTACCAACTGAGTCAGCCAGGCAACCCTAAAAAATAAAGTCCTGTGGTGACTGGGTGGCTCGGTTGAGCGTCCAACTCTTGATTTTGGCTGTGGTTATGATCTCAGGGTTGTGGGACTGAGTCCCATGACAGGCTCTCTTGTGAGCGTGGACCATGCTTGGGATTCTCTCTCCCTCTCTGCCCCTCTCCCCCACTCTCTAAAATAAAAATAATAATAATAATAAGGTCTGAAAGAAAAGATTATGACCGGAGCCGAAGCTGGATGCTTAACTGACTGAGCCGCCCAGGCACCCCTTTCCTTCCGTCTTTAAATTGCTAAGATTGAACTCATTAATTCTTTGGTTCTTTCAAACTTTGATATTTTAGTATGTTTTGATTCCTTCTCCTCACTTTCCTGTGTCGTCTTTTCCATTATTTTCTTTTTTTCTTTCTCCTCTGCCTCTTCCTCCTCCTTTTTTGATCCTTTCTCTTACCCTTCCCCTCAACTCCTTTCTCTGGTTCTGCTTCTCATTTGCTATCATAAACCAAGCCATGTGGACCATAAACTTTGAAGTCCCTTCAGCTCCAGCAGTCTAACAGTCCTGTGATACTCTCTTCATTTATGTTCTCTTTTTTCTCCATTTTCTCCTCTTTCCATTGCTTATAAATTGCTTAACTTCCCTGGGCCTCAGCTTTTCCATCTGGAAAATGGAAACAATACTAGATTGTTATAAACGTCAAACGAATTAAGTAAAGCTCTTAGTTCAGCGCCTAACACAAAGGCCTCCAAGATGTCATTAACATTATTCTCATTTGACCTTCTGCAAGCCCAGTATGAAATTTAAACAGTATAGAAATGTTAGTTTATTATTTTCCCTAAAGTATCATGGTGACATGGAAAAATGGTTTCAGGCTTGAAGAAACCTGACTTCCAGGCAAATCTCTAAATTCTTAAGAGCCTCAGGGCACCTGGGTGGCTCAGTCAGTTAAGCATCCGACTTCCGCTCAGGCCATGATCTCACGGTTAGTGAGATCGAGCCCCGTATCCGGCTCTGGCTGACAGCCCAGAGCCTAGAGCCTACTTCAGATTCTGTGTACACCTCTCTCGCTGCCCCTCCCTGCTTGTTCTCTCTCTCTCTCTCTCTCTCTCTCTCTCTCTCTCAAAAATCAATAAAAATTTTAAATTCTTATGAGCCTCAATTTCCTTATCTGTAAAATGAAAACAATAGCAGATGCCTTCCTTTCACCTAGGAGTCTTTCCTCTCTGAGGAATTAAAAGATTCAGTGCACAGGAAAGCATCACTCTACTATAATAAACGGTGTCCTGGAGTCACACTGGGGTTGCAGTATAGTTATGAGGATTCAATGAGATAAGATGCATGACCAATAGTAAGCACTCAATACATGTTACCTATTGTCACGTCCTTTACTTTTTCCACTTCTTTCCCCTTGCTTCTCAAAAAAAAAAAAAAAATGTGCTTGAAATAGCCAGGTAATCCTTGCTGCTAAACTTCTATCATTGATTCTTGTCGCCTTCCTATCTCCTTCTCATCCCCCCCCCCCGCCCCGTTTTTCCCTCTCCCTCTCTCTCTTCCCTTACAGCTTTCCTATCCCTCAGGCACATTGTGCAGCCCCGGATCTCCAGATTCCAGACAGCTTAGATCTGACACATAACCAACCACCCGGTACCTGCGGGAGACCAGGGGCTCCCTCTGCATTTAGCGTCTAGCGCTCGCTCAACAATAAAGTTTTATTTAAACCGAGCAGAAAAAAAAGACGCCCGTCACTCTTCCTCAACAACCAATCAGAGAGTAGAAGGACGGACGCTCGTTGGAGCTTCCTCAGTCGGACCGCGGGGGAGGGGCATGCCCCGCCCCAAACCGGCCTCGTAAGAACGGAAGTACGACCCGGAAGTCAGCCATAGAGTTTAGTGGCCAGAGCGACTGTGCAGGGAGGTGGCAGGAAAGGCTCAGAACAGCTGCCGGAGGTGACGGAGCAGCGGCCCCGCCCGGTGTGCTGGAAGACGAAGCTTCCAGGTAGCGGCCGGCCCGCAGAGTCTGACCCAGGGTACGACTGGGCTGTCGGCGTGAGCCTACGGTCCCTGGGCGGCCTCTTTAAGGGAGGGGGCGGAGCCACGCGGAAGGATCGTGAGGGTGAGGTCACGTGGTTGGGGGCCCTTGCGGGGCACCAAGGAAATTTGAGGGAGCGTTGGTATTGGGGTGGACACCATGTGACGCCCCTTCCCCCGGTACATCCTGTGCCTTGGGGTTCAATGGGGTGCACGTGGCGGGGCTTGGGATTGGCCCAGGGATGGGGAGGAGGCGTGGCCACCTTATCTCTGCCAGGTTTCCGTCAAAGTGGCCAATTGTAGGATTCCTAGATCCGAGTTTTAAACTGCTCCACCTCTGATTCCTCATTTGCAGAAGTGACTCAGTGCCTCTGCAGCCCAGCCCCTGGCCCCTGTTGCTTCTCGTCCTCCCAGTGTTCAGGGACCTCCAGCTTCACATCCTCTTTCGTTGCAGCTCCAGATATCCTGAGCCCAGGTCCCCCCAGCTCAGTGCAGCCATGAGTGCCGAGGTGAAGGTGACAGGGCAGAACCAGGAGCAATTCCTGCTCCTGGCCAAGTCAGCCAAGGGGGCAGCGCTGGCCACACTCATCCACCAGGTGCTGGAGGCTCCTGGTGTCTACGTGTTTGGGGAGCTGCTGGATATGCCTAATGTTAGAGAGGTGGGTTCTTGGCCTGGATAGCCCACAGGGAGGCTTGGGGCTAAGTTTGATTTTGAGAATGGGTGGGCAGGGCTCACTGGCAACCCCATAACCATTCAGTTGAACAAGAATACGATGATGATTGATTAACAGCTGGCGTAAGTAAGTAGGCAGGAAAACCTCTTAAGTCTCTTTGGTGATGAATGAGCTGTAAAACCCAGTATTTTTCATTTTTAAGCAAAAGAGCATATGGTTCAGAAAAGGAGGCCTGATTCCAGCCTGTCTCTGCCAATGTAGTAGCTCTTAATAAATCATGTCACCTTGATCAGGTCATTTTTACTTTAGGACCTCAGTTTTCTTTTTTAAAATTGAAACGGACACTGCCCTTCACCGTTAATTATAGAAATCAGGTGAGATTATGGGTAGTGTAAAGTCTGGTACAAATGGAAGGCACGAACATGAAACTGGCATGCCCTCCTCTCCCTGCTTTGTTCCCTTTGTTAATTCACTTAAGTTAGATAAGTGTCTAGAAGTGTTAGAAGGTGTCTTTTCCCCAGAGATGTGTGGTAAGTCGCTAGGAACAGAGCAGAGAGAACTGTTCACATAGAAGAGGCAGAGTTAAAAGTCTACAGTAGATGGATCACCAAGATGTTTGACATTAGCCCAAGTCCTGAGATACTCTGGCTGTTACAATGGCAAACTGTGTTAAGTTTTTGAGAGCCAGTGATTGACAGAGTCAATGAATTTAGCCTTTTGGAATCACTCTGTGGCATGGAGAAAACTGGCTGCTTTCTTTCCCTGCTTTCCTCTGCAGTGGAGCTAAAGAGGGTCCATTAAGGTGAAGAAAAAGAAGTACTTACTGGGTGTTTATCTTTCTGCTAGTCATCTGGAAATACCAAAAAAGTACAAGGCACAGTGCAGACACAGTGCTTATTACCCTTCTAAAACTTACATTCCAGTTGCAGAGATAAGATAAATGGATATGGATGTGTAGGTTATTTATTTAGCAAGTATTTTTTGAGAGCCAAAAACATGCAGAGCTCTGCTAGACCCAAGTGGGCTACCAGGGACTGGGTCTATAATCTTACTGGAAAGAAAGATACTCTTAGGTAACCGCCTAAGGGTTTGATTGATTAAGTGCCAGAATGAGTGATCAGTGATAGAAGAGGAGATCTGGGTGGGCTGGCCTGGGTGATGAAAGCCTCCCGGTGTAGCAGGTCTGACGCAGAGGCCACAAATTCCAGTGCCTGCTGAGGCCGTGCAGCTGTCAGAGATGAGTAAGGCTAATGCAGCAGCGTTGGGTGAATTGAGAAGTACAGCAGACTGCCTAAAGATACTCAGATTCAGAAATACGAAACACACTCTAAGGACCGAACAGTTTGCTCTGTGTGTGTGTGTGTGTGTGTGTGTGTGTATGTATGTATGTATGTGTATGTGTGCGCGCGCGTGCGCGTGCACGTGTGTGCTGTTGAACACTCTGAATATTTTCAATTCTGAATTTAGGATAGGAATTGAAGATGTATGGAGGAAGAGGGCATGGTGGCCTGGGGGAATAGGGTAAACAACGGCCTTGAGGTGGAAATGAGGCCTTCCCACGGGGAGAGTGATCAGAGGGGCAGAGAGGTCCTTTCAGTGAGAGCTGATGGGAGAGGGACCAGATGGAGTCAGAAAGTGAAATTCAAAACAGGGTAAGGCTGGGAGGCTGGGGAGAGGCCCATCCTGTCACCTCTTCCTTCCTATTCTTGCAGCTGGCTGAGAGTGACTTCGCTTCCACGTTCCGGCTGCTCACAGTGTTTGCTTATGGGACATATGCTGATTACTTAGGTAACCGGAAGGCTGGAGCTCTGAGTAGTGGAGTTAGGAGAAGGGCAATTTCTCTCTTTCTCTGTTTTTTAAGTGTTTATTTTTGAGAGAGAGGGAGAGAGCGTGTGCCCGAGCACACTTGTGCGAGTGGGGGAGGGGCAGAGAGAGGAAGACAGAGCATCCAAGCAAGCTCTGTGCTGTCAGCGTGAGCCCAATGTGGGGCTCGAACTCACAAACTGAGGTCATGATCTGAGCCGAAGTCAGACGTTTAACTGACTGAGCCACCCAGGCGCCCCAAGAAGGGCAATTTCTGAAAGAACTTAGATGGAATTGCTGGGATACCCTCCTGGGGTACATAGGTCAGGGTCAAGACTTGAATCGGCATGGAAAACTCAAAAAAAAAAAAAAAAAGGGCAAGGGAAGGAGGCTAGAAAGCGTAATCCGAATTTCCTACACTTCCTCCTTTTTTTCCTAGCTGAAGCCCGGAATCTTCCCCCACTCACAGAGGCTCAGAAGAATAAACTTCGACACCTATCAGTTGTCACCCTAGCTGCCAAAGTCAAGGTGAGCGGGAGTCCGACCCTCCCTGCCCCCAGTCCTGAGCCAAAGAGGTATGCCCCTTCACAGAGGGCCTATCTGAAGGGAATTTGCACTGACAGCCTTTGTCGACACTGTTGTTCTGCCTCCCCACCCCCACCACGTCCCTCCAAGGTATCTAAACTCTACTGCTTGCAGCCTTTCAGCCTGGATCTTATTCTCTTAGTTTTCTGTTTTGTTTCTGTTTTTCATTCAACACTTTTTGCATTTTGGGTCATAGTAGCCACCAGGATGCCATTCACTTATTTAACAATCACCCTCCCTGCTAGAGAAAGTCCCACACCAACAGCCTCAGCTTTCAGATCTGAGAACAAGACTCTCTCTTCTGGTGAAGTGCTAGGCTTCTATTTGCTAGAAATATCTCTGTAGGTTCAGTTAGGTTCAGGTTTTTATTAAATACTCCCCTTTCATGTATCTACATTCTCTCAATTATTACTCGAATCTCTTGTCCTTTTACATAAATCATGCATCTCTCTGTTGCGAGATGCTTTTTGGAAGGAGGTGGAGTATAAATGATGCACAGTAGCTCCAGACCCCTCCCACACCACGTACTCCCATTTTGTCGGGCTTATCTGGACCAAGGTCTGTGTGCTGTCCTGAGCCGTGGCCAGAGGATTGACACCCAGACAGATGTCACTTTCTTTGTGGTGTGGGAAGAATAAGGTCAAGAGGGAATGTAAATCTTGTAGTTTATTTCTGGTTGTCCTTCTCAGGGTGTTGTCTCAGGTGGCAGTGCTTTTACTTATTTTGCTTTAGAACCGGCCCTTTAGAGGAAATCATTTAGGAGTAGAAGTGGAGAGTAGGTAGGGCAGCATGGGCAGGAGGGGAAAGGAAGGGAAAATCTTGGAAGCCCTTGTCTGCCGCAGAACCGCACAAAGCCCAGCCCGACCTCCCCGGGCCCCAGTGTATCCCATATGCAGTGTTGCTGGAGGCCCTCGCCCTGCGCAATGTGCGGCAGCTGGAAGACCTTGTCATTGAGGCTGTGTACGCCGACGTACTCCGCGGCTCCCTGGACCAGCGCAATCAGCGGTTGGAGGTTGACTATAGCATCGGGCGGGACATCCAGCGCCAGGACCTCAGTGCCATTGCTCGGACCCTGCAGGAATGGTGAGACCCGCGTCCTGGCCCTGTTCCTTCTCTGCTCACTTCTGGAAAGGGGGAGGTCTTTTGGAGTGGGGAGGGCTGGGCTGGGCTGGGCTGCAGTGGTAGCATGAAGGGAAATGAGCCCAATCCTCCAAAGGCCTGTGAGAGCAGTAGGGGGCAGAGGAAGGCCTGGGAGGCAAGAGGCCAGGACGGTGTCCTTGGTATAGTAATTGGAGGAGGGGAGGAGGAGCGGTACCCTTGAGAGGATCCTCACTGTTTTGGGCTGGATTCATCCCATTGGCCTGGCACTGGCACTGTCTATAGGCTGTGGGTCTGTTCCATTTCTGTTTTTCTCTTTGTGTTCTCTAACTTTTCTAACTCAAATTCATTAAAATATCTTTTTTTTCCTCCAGCATCTATCCAGTTTTGTTTTTAGTTCCTACTCGCATGTTACATTACTCCAAGCACTTCCCATCCCTTTCTTATCCGACCTGCGTGTCTCTGTGGCTCCTGGTGGTTTCCAGGTGCCCTGGAGAGGGTTCCTAACTCAGACCAGGCTTTGGCTGCGGGATATTCTGAGTCTGTCTTTCATGAGCCTATGATCGCAGCTGCCTTCCACTGACACGTCTCCGTTCCCAACCTTCGCAGGTGTGTGGGCTGTGAGGTGGTGCTGTCAGGCATTGAGGAGCAGGTGAGCCGTGCCAACCAGCACAAGGAGCAGCAGCTCGGCCTGAAGCAGCAGATCGAGAGCGAGGTGAGCAGGCAAGGGATCGGGGCGGACCCCAGCTCCCCCATCCTGGGCCAGCCGTCCTGTGCACAGGGGTTTGGACCGTGGCTGTAGCAGATAGACAAGGCAGGCAGGGACTGTCAGATGCTGGAACCTCCCTCACTATCCCCCATTTCTTTCATCCTGGCAGGTCGCCAACCTTAAAAAAACCATTAAGGTTACAACAGCAGCAGCTGCCGCGGCTACCTCTCAAGACCCTGAGCAACACCTGACTGAGCTGAGGGAACCTGCTCCTGGCACCAATCAGCGCCAGCCCAGCAAGAAAGCCTCCAAGGGCAAGGGGTGAGCCACTGTGGCAGGAACCACTTGCGTCTGGGGTGCCCTGCTTTTACTTTAGAGACCTGGCTGTCTTCACCCCTTCAGTCATTTGCATGGGGGTGGGATCTGGGGGGAGCCCTCGGGCATTAGGGGAGTCCCTGCAGCCTTTCTCTCTCTCTTCCTCTTGCCAGACTCCGAGGGAGCGCCAAGATTTGGTCCAAGTCGAACTGAAGGGACTGTCATTTCTTCCCTGGGGATGTGGGGTCCTAGCTGCCTGCCTGTCCCTTAGGAGTCCTCAGAGAGCCTTCCTGTGCCCCTGGCCAGCTGATAATCCTAGGTTCATGACCCTTAACCTCCCTCTTCTCTCCGCGACCCCCAAGCATATATCACACCTTCTCTAGGGAGGAGGCAAGTACAAGTCATGTTTTTGTTGGTACTTTTGCTTTATGTGGCTTTCTTATGTGTCTCATTGTCTTCCTCCACCTCCCTGCTGTACTCTCCTCCTGTTTCTTTAATGGGGGGAGGGGGGCAGCATCCATCCCTGTTTATTCTATGTCATTGAGTAGGTGGGGCTGCTTCTCCAGCATAACCCACATGTGTTTCTTCTCATACTGCTCCACCCCTGCATGCTTAATGCCCAGTTTGTACTCCTTACCCCCAGCCTATTTGGGCAGCATCTGAAGAGCCATAGGGCTCCCACCTTTATTCCCATCCGGAGAATTCTGGGAGCCAGTCTGCCATTCTAGGAGTCACTGGACACTTTCATCCTAGAATCCTGTCACACTACAGTTTTTTCCTTTCCTCTCTCCTCTGCTTGGGTCCTGGGAATGCTGCTGCTTCAATGACCCCAGAGCCTAAGAAGGACAGCTGTCTCTTGAGGTTTTGAGAGATTATTCTTTCTTAGCCCTGGCTATCTTGGAAAGCCTGATGGCAATCCTGGAAGGATTTATACTTCCTTTTGTGAGTTTGGTGGGGAAGGGAAAGGGATATAGATTGTATAAAAAAAAAAAGTCTATATACATATATCTATATATAACATGAAACAGAAATAAATCTATGAGAAGTCTATCTACAAACGTGCCTTGAAATGGGTATCTTCTGTCTTTGATATTCGTGGCTGGGAAGAGCAAAGTACTGGGAAAAGAAGAGAACCAGATACTATGTGCTGAGTCCTGGCCTAGGAGCGAGGAGTCCTAGCTCTTGAGTTGTAGGACTTTGGACAAATTGCTCAGTCTCCCAGCACTCATTCAGAAGTGGTGGATACTTAGCACCAACATGTGATAAGAGCTGGAGATGCAAAATGATGGTCACTGCCCCTTCTTTCAAGGAGGTTGAGTTCAGCCTGTTGCCTTCCTTCTTCTAGAATTATTCAAGGGAGTAGAGTTGATAATAACCTTCAGGTTTTGCATCAGAACAACACAGAACTCTGAGATCGCAGTAAGAAGCAGCAGGCTCCTGTTCGCTGTCCAAGGCAGAGCTTTCTATGCTGGGAGGATTGGTCTCCTTGGTCTAGTGTAGTGCTATGCACTCTTCAGAATTGGGAAGCTCTAGTGTAAGGGACAGTTCCCCCCCTCCCACTTGCACACGAAGCGATTGCCTCCTGTGGGTCCCAGTATTGACCAAGCTGCTTTCCAGAGGTTGTGTTATTCTCTAGGCAGAGATATAGGACAGACCACTCTTTACTGGTGCTAAAGGTCTCAGTCATAGAATTAGAAAGTGGGGTGAGATCCCGAGGTTTTGATTAAAAGTGGGCTGGGTGAGGGGCACCTGGGTGGCTCAATCAGTTAAGCGTCTGACTTTGGCTCAAGTCATGATCTCATGGCTCGTGAGTTCGAGCCTCATGTTGGGCTCTGTCTGTGCTGACAGCTCAGAGCCTGGAGCCTGCTTCCGTTTCTGTGTCTCCCTCTTTCTCTGCCCCTCACCCACTTGCTGGTGCGTGCTCTCTCTCTCTCAAAAATAAATAAACATTAAAAAATTTTTTAATAAACCCCTTCTTCCTCTCACACCCTCCAATGTGTAGAAGTTTTGCTAATTCATGGCACTTTGATCCTGTCCCCCCTACCTCTGCCCCTGCCCCAACGTTTCACTTGAACTTAGTATCTTGGGGTTTTTTTTTGTAAGCTAGTTTCAGCTAATGGCTCCATAACTTCCCTGACCTCTCTTATCTCCAGCCTTCAGCAGATGGCTCCAAAGTCTACTGTAGGCTGAGCTGGGACTGTTTTGCTTAACACCCAAAGCAGGAGGGGGATCATTCGCATTTGCAGGGACATGCAAGTGCAATTGGTGTTTGACTTACAGAGGTGGGGCTCTTGGCTACCGAGGCATGAAGAAGGGGAAGCAGATTATTTTGGGGCTCAGTTTTTGACCATGAAATTTGGCTCAGGATCTAAGGATTCCATATATAATCAAGCACAAGGCACCAGGAAAATTTCCGACCAAGAATCCTATCACCGCTGGCACGCTCTCATCCTGATCCCCAAGGTGATCTTAGGGCTGGAGCACTATGATAGGAGGAGGAAGAGAACTTGTCTTTATGAGAATTCAGAGTTGATGCGTATGAAAAGGTGACACTTAAAAGATTAAGCCAAAGCCTCTGATGCTAAAAACAGCAATTGGACTAGTATACATCTTTATACACAAGAAAAGCAAAGACAGTGTCTACAGTCAGTATTCATGAAATCCAGTTGAAGAAAGAAATACTCCATTTAGATGTGTCTTCCAACATGGATGGGAGCTTAGATGGGCAGTCTAGGCAGTGTATTTGATATCTAACACTGTGTAACAGATCACTCTAAAATTTAGTGGCTTAAAACACCACACATTTATTATCTCAGTTTTCCTTTTCCTATGGTTCAAAAACCTGGGCACACGGTTTTCTGCCTTAGGGTCCTTCATAAGGCTGTAATCCAAGTGTTAGGTGGCGCCGTATCATCTCAAGGTTCCAATGGGAAGGACCTGCTTCCCACCACACTCAGTGATTATCAGCAGGATTCACTACCTCATAGGTGGCTGGACTGAGGACCTCATTTCCGGGCTGACTGGTGGTCAGAGGCAGCCCAGATAGCCCTCTCCATCAGAGCAAGAGCGAGAGAGACCACATCAGGAAAGCAGGATCAGTCCTGTAGCTTAATCATGGAAGAGGTATCCCATTACTTCTACTAGTCACCAGGTTCAGTCTAGTGACTGTCAGAAGGCAGAGATCATTGGAAGCCATATTGGGATTTTCCTACTCTAGGCAGTGTTTCTGTGGGCCACCAGCATCAGAAACATCAGGGGAGTTCTTGAAAATGCATATTCCTGGATCCTGCTCCCACCCCAGTTCCTACTGAATTAGAATCCCCAGGATGTGGACTGGAAATATCCCTTCCCCGCCCTCTTTGACTCCACTCTGAGCTGTGAAGTCCCATTTATATAGGCAGATTTACCCAGATTAGTGCCAACTTGGATCAGCTGAAAAGGTCTCTACTGCAGGGCCTTGGAGGACAGGTAAGGAGGCCAAGGTCACCCTCTGGAAGAGAAAGATGTGCAAAGGTAAAACTTTAGGTACAGGACAAGAGAGAAGACTTGTCCTTTGAGGTTCTTAATATATGGTTATATAATTAAAAGTGTGATAAGTGCTAAGAAGTACAGGGTGTCATGAAAGCACTTAACGTAGGGATCTACATCTCACCTGGGGTCAGGAAGGCCTTCTTCAAGGATGTGACCTTTCCACTGAAACTAGAAGCCCACGTGGCAGTTAGCCTGACAAAGGGAGGGAGGATGAGCATGTTGGGTGGGAGGAATCATGGGATGAAGACCTGGAGGCAGAAAGGTTTCATCCTGTGACCTACTGCCTCTCCCCAAATAATTTGGGGAATGGGGCAAGAAATATAATTCTATTCTTTTACTTAAATGTTCATTTGTCTATTCAATGAATTGGTAAATATATCCTGACTGAAAAATCTGAAGTAGAATAAACCACAATGTAGATGTTACACCTCTTGGCATTGGGGTTTTGGATGATTTTTGTCTTTTTGCCTGTCTCTGTTTTCCAGCCTTTTTATGATATTTGCTAATAATTGTAAACACATATTAAGTGCTTACTGTAGTCAAGCACTATTCTAAGTGCTTTATGTATATAAACTCATTTAATCCACACAACAACCTACTAGGTTGATACCATTATTATCAACTCTTCTAAAGATAACAAAAGAGGTACAGAGAGGTTATGTAACTTGCTCAGGATCACAGACATCACAGGATCACACACATCATAAGTGGAGAAGGCACACCCCATGCCCATCACTCCCATGTTCCTGTATAGAATGGATGGGACAGCTATCTGAGATTTCAGGGAAGTAAATGGTAGCAGGGAGAAAGGAACCAGAATTTGAATTTCCATGAAACCAGTGGTGAGTTTGTCCCCCCTCCCCCTACTTCCATTATTGCCCAGAATGGACTCAAAGGCCGCCCCAAACCTGGAAGTGTACATCAGGTATGAACTGAAAGAGCTCCTTCTGGAGCCCTCTACTGCAGGTCTGAGAAGCAGGAAAAGGACTTCTAAGGGTCTGAGAGTGGGGGAAATCTCTTGTTGCTTTTGTTTTTTCCTTCTCTTCCACCTTTAGCCCCAGGCAGTACCATGGTGGTGTAGGTATAGTAGCACAATGACAGTAACAGTGGATGCACAGGCACTGAAAACTGAGGAAGAACTCCTTTGACCACAGAAGCTGTGGTCTCAAGACTGTGAATCAAATCCCTCTGCTTTTTCCTTTCTTTGTTCTCTTGACGCTTAGCCCAGACACATAGTGGGAAATGCTCAGCAAAGTAGAGAAACTAAAGCCCGAATATTTTTGGTTAAAGGATTGGGAAAAGAAGAACCAGAGAATCAGAGTGTCTGATCACAGAGAGGAGGGAACTCAAGAGTCCCACAGAGTTTGTGTGAACTCTTGGGCTCACCTCAAAGCTGCACAAGCATAGATCTGACCTTAAACATCTTACCAAAGCTTTATGAATCAAGCCACAGGGTGGACCACTGCCTAGGTCCGACTGACCACTGGGTGGCACACATAAAGGACTGATCAAGATAGCACCACAAACAAAGTTAAATTGACATTGGAACCACAATACAAAGAAGGTAGGTTGCTACTTGAACCAAACCTGGTCGATAGTTTGCTAAAACAAAAAATGTTCTCACTAGGATTTTAATAAGACCCAGGGGCTCAAAACAATATTCAAAATATCCAGGATACAATATAAAATTACTCAGCATACAAAGAACTCTCCAGGAAAAAAGACAACCAACCCCGAGATGACAGAAATGTTGGAACGTAAAACAGACTTCAAAGCAGTTAGTATAACTATACTGGAAGAAGAAAGGGAGAATGCTTTTGAATCAAACGGAAAGATCGAAAGTTTTAGCAAAGAAATATAAGACACAGGAAGACCCAAGTGGAAATTTTAGAATTGGAAAATAGGAGTAACCAAAATAAAATATTTACTGGATAGCAGAATGGAAATGACTTTGAAGATAATCAATATGAATTATGCAACCTAAACCACAAAAAATGGTTTAAAAAAAAAAACCCCACAGAACCTCAGAGACCTGCGGGACAAGACCAAAAGATCTAACATTTGTGTCAATAGAGTCCCAAAAGGTGAGGAGAAAAAATATCATTTAGAAAAATTATTGGAAGAAATCATGGGTAAAATGTTTGGTCCCAAATTTGGCAGAAACACACAGAGTCAAGAAGCTTGGTGATCAGCAAACAGAATATACTCAAACCCATGACCAGACATAATAATCAAATTGCTGAAAATTAAAGACATAGAGAAATATCCAAAGAATATCTAGAGGAAAACAACCCATTTCATATAAGGGAACAATGACTCAGATAACTGCAGATTTCTCATCGAAACTATGGAAGCCAGAGGGAATTGGAACAACACTTAAAGTGCTGGAATTAAAGTGTCATCTCAAAATTCTATATATATCCAATGAAAATGTCACTCAGAAGTTAATATAAATTAAAGACATTCTTAGGTGAAGGAAAGTATAAGGATTTGTCACCACCAGAGCTGCTGTAAAAGAAATGCTATAGGAAGTTCTTCAAACAGAAGAAGAGAAAAATAATAACAGAGGACACTGGGGACATCAAGAAGGAGGAGCAACAGAAATGGTAAATATAGATTGTTCTTCTCTAAAGTTCTTTAACGTGTCTATAACAGTTGAAAGTAAAAATTATGAAACTGTGATGGGGTTTTCAGCATTTGTAGATGTAATACATAGGACAACTGCAACATAAAGGAGAGACAATAAAGGGACCTACATAGTGGTAAAGCCTACATTTAATTTGAAGTGGTGAAGTATATAAGGGGACTATGATAAGTGTGTATTTTATAATCCCTACATCAGGGGTTAGTAAGCCATATTCCACAGACCAAATCCAGCCCACTACTTGTTTTTGTAAATAAAATGTTATTGGAACATAGTTACAGCTCACTCATTTACATATTGTCCCTGGCTGCTTTCACACTACAGCACCAGATGTTTTGTTTTGCTTTAATTCCAATATAGATAACATATAGTGTTATACTAGTTTCAGGTGTACAATATAGTGATTCAACAAGTCCATACATTACCTAGTCCTCATCATGACAAAGGTCCCCCTTAATCCTCATCACCTATTTCACCCATCCCCCGACCCACCTCCTCTCTGGTAAGCATCAGTTTGTTCTCACTAGTTAAGAGTCTGTTTCAAAAAAAAAAAAAAAAAAAAAAAAAAAAAAGAGTCTGTTTCTTGGCTTCTTTCTCCCTCTTCTCTTTGCTCATTTGTTTCTTAAATTCCATATATGAGTGAAATTATATGGTATATGTCTTTCTCTGACTTATTTTGCTTAGCCTAATACTCTCTAGCTCCATGTCATTGCAAATGGAAAGATTTCATTCTTTTTATAACTGAATAATATTCCATTGTGTATACATACAAAATCTTCTTTATCCATTCATAGGTCAGTGGACTCTGGGCTGCTTCCATATCTTGGCTATTGTAAATAATGCCACTATAAACATAGGGCATTCCTGAGGAGTGCCTGTATCTCTTTGGGTGTGTGTATCCCTTTGAATTAGTCTTTTTGTATTTTGGGGGTATATAGCCAGTAGTGCAATTACTGGATCATAGGGTAGTTCTATTTTTAACTTTTTTTATTAAAAATTTTTTTAACGTTTATTTTATTTTTTGAGAGAGAGACACACACAGAGTGTGAGCAAGGGAAGGTCAGAGAGAGAGGGAGACACAGAATCAGAAGCAGGCTCCAGGCTCCAAGCTGTCAGCACAGAGCCTGACACGGGGCTTGATCCCACGAACTGTAAGATAAGATCATGACCTGAGCTGAAGTCGACCACTCAACCGACTGAGCCACCCAGGCGCCCCTATTTTTTAACTTTCTGAGGAACCTCCATACTGTTTTCCATAGTGGCCACACCAGTTTACGGCACCAGAGTTGAGTGTTGCAACAGACATTGTATGACCTACAAAGGCCAACATATTTGTTATCTGGCCCTTTACAGAAAAAGCTTGCCATTCCTGCCCTAGAACAACACTTAAAAAAAAAAAAAACCTAAAAGAAAAATTTAGTGAAAACAAAATAAAGTGGAATACTAAATAATATCCAAATAAACCAAAAGAAGGCTGGAAAGTGGAGATAGCTGAATTATAAATAGAGGACCAAACAGAAATAATAAAATTATAGAAGTAAATCCAAACATATTAATACTTCTATTAAATGTAAATAACCTAAATACATCAATTTAAAGATCATCTAAATGGATTTTTAAAAACCACAAAAGATCCGGGGCTCCTTGGATGGCTCAGCCAATTGAGCGTCCAACTTCGGCTCAGGTCATGATCTCACAGTTTGTGGGTTTGAGCCCTGCATCAGGCTCTGTGGTGACAGCTCTTTGTCTCCTTCTCTCTCTACCCCTCCCCAGCTCGTGCTCTGTCTCTGTCTCTCTCAAAAATGAATAAACATAAAAAAAAAAAAACCCACAGAAGATCCAATTATATTCTGCCTCCAAAAAACCCATTTTAGGTACAAAACAACTGGGTTAAAAGTAAAAGAATGGGAAGACATACACCATGAATATATTAATCAAGAGAAACCTGAAGTAGCTACAGTAATATCAGGCAAATTAACTTCAGAGGAAAGAAAATTACCAGGGATTAAAAAAACACTGCATAATGAAGAAAAGTTTGATTTTCCAAGAAGATATCATTCTAAAATTTTTTTAATGTTTTATTTATTTTTGAGAGAGAGACAGTGTGAGCAGGGGAGGGTCAGAGAGAGAGGGAGATACAGAATCCAAAGACAGACTCCAGGCTCTGAGCTAGCTCTCAGCACAGAGCCCGATGCGGGGCTCAAACCCACGAACCGTGAGATCATAACCTGAGCTGAAGTTGGATGCTTAACAACTGAGCCATCCAGGCACCTCAGAAGATATCATTCTAAATGCCTCTGTGTCTAACTGCAGAGCTCCAAAATACATGAAGCAAAAACTGATAGATATCAAAGAAAAAAAAATGGGTAGATCCACAATTATAGTCGAAAATGTCAAAACTCCTCTCCCAGTAACTAACAGAACAAGTAAACAAAATTAGCAGATGATAGAAGTATATAGAACTGAATGATGCCATCAGCCAACAGGATCTAACTGAAATCTATAGAACATGTCCTCAACACAGCAGAATCACAATTTCTTTTCAAGTGCACATTTACCAAGATAGATTATGTCCTGAGTCATAAAACAAACCTCAACAAATTTAAAAGAATTGAAGTCCTACTAAGTATGTTTTCTTACCATAATGGAATTAAAACTAGAACTCAAGGATAGAAAGATAATAGGGAAATCTCCAAACACATGAAAACTAAACAACATACTTTTAAATAACCCATGGATCAAAAAGGACGTCCCAAGAGAAATTAGAAAATATTATGAACTTAACAAAAAGGAAACTACAAAATAGCAAAATATGTGGGATGTAGTTAAAGCAGTGATTAGAAGAAAAATTATAACATTGGAATCTTATATTACAAAAGAAGAAAGGTCTCAAGTCAACAATCTATACTTCTACCTTGAGAAGGTACATGAACAGCAAAAATAAACACAAAGCAAGCAGAAGGAAAACATAATAAGAGTATCAATTAGTGAAATTGAGGGGAACCTGGCTGACTCAGTTGGTAGAGTGTGTGACTTTTAATCTCAGGGTTGTGAGAGAGAGGGAGAGAGAATGTCAAGCAGGCCCCGCACTGTCAGCTCAGGCCCAATGTGGGCCTCGAATTGACCAACTATGAGGTCATGACCTGAGCTGAAATCAAAAGTTGAACACTTGTCCAACTGAGCCACCCAGGCACCCCAAAATTAAAATTAAAAAAATAATAAAATTAAAAAAGAGAAAAGACACAAAATACTAATATCAGGAATAAAAGGTGTGGGGCACTTGGCTGGCTCAGTCAGTAGAATATGTGACTCGACCTTAGGGGTTGTGAGTTCGAGCCCCACGTTGAGTGTATAGATTACATAAAAATAAATCTTTAAAAAACTTAAAAAGGAATAAAAGAGGGGATATCACTAGAGTCCCCACAGACATTAAAAGGTTAGTAAGGGAATACTACAAACAATCCTACATACATAAATTCAACAATTTAAATGAAATGGACCAACTCCTTGAAGGCCACAAGCTATCAAAACTCATCCAAGAAGAAAGAGATGTAAACACAGAATGTACAGCTATAAAGTTTTTGGAAGATAACAGGAGAAAATCTTAGTTATCCAGAGTTAGGAAAAGTGCTCTTTAGATATGACACCCAAAATGTGATATAAAAGAAAACAGTGGTTAAGTTGGACTTCATCTCAATTACAATTTTTGCTTTGAAAAAGAAAATGTCAAGAAGAAGAAAAGACAAGCTACAGAATGGGAGAGAATTAGTTGCAAATCCCTATTTAACAAAGGACTTCTAACCAGAATATATAAAGAACTCTCAAAACTCAACAGCAAGGAAATAACCCAATTTTGAAAAATGGCAGGAAGACTTAAGACACTTCACCAAAGAGGCTATAATGATGGCAAATAAGCACATGAAGAGATGCTCAGCATCATTAGTCTCTAGGGAAGAACAAATTAAAACCACAGCAAGGTGTTTATTAGAATAAATAGAAAAACACCTACACACTTAATAGAATGGGGTAAAATAAAATAGAAACTGACAATACTAACTACTGGCGAGGATGCAAAGCAACCTGGGCTCTCTTACATTGCTGTTGGGACTGCAAAATGGTGCAGCCACCCTGGAAAAGTTTGGCATTTTCTTATAAAGTTAAATATATACCTACCATATGACCTCACAATCCCACTCCATTTCATTCCTAAAGAAATTAAAGCATGTTCACACAAAAACACGTATACAAATATTTATAGCAGCTCTGTTCACTATTGCCAAAAACTGGAAACTGGAGTGTCCTCGGACAGGTGAAGGGATAAACAGATTATAAGCACACAGTTAGAATACTATTCAGCAATAAAAAAGAGTAAACTATCAATGCATGCAACGGCATGATTGAATCTCAAAGACATTATGCTGAAAGAAAGAGCTGCTCTCATGTATAATTTCATTATATCATACACACACACACACACACACACACACACACACAGGGGCACCTGGGTGTCTTAGTTGAGCACCTGACTTGATTTCAGGTCAGGTCATGATCTCACAGTTTGTAGGTTGGAGCCCCACATTAGGCTCTGCACTGACAGCATGGAGCCTGCATGGGATTCTCTCTCCCCCTCTCTCCAGTCCTCCCCCAACTTCTCTCTGTCTCTCTAAATAAATAAACTTTAAAAAAATACAAGATTTAAAAAACAGGCATACTGGGCTACTGGTATTCATCATTTTAAACAATGTTATTACTTGAGTACATTTTAAACGGTTTCTTTTCATGTTTATTTTTGAGAGGGGCAGAGAGAGGAGGAGAGGGACAGAGGATCCGAAGCTAGCTCCATGCTGACAGAAGAGAGCCCAACACGGGGCTTAAACCTGTGAACCATGAGATCATGACCTGAGCCGAAGTCTGATGCTTAACCGACTGAGCCACACAGGCGCCCTTAGTATAAAAGTTTTTAAAAATCACCAAGGAACTATTTAAAGGAATCCCATGGTGACTCATTCTGTACAGCATGTTAGTATCCTTTGTGTCAGTCTGGATTTTGAGTCCTGGCTCTTGCAGTGCTGCTAGCTAGCTAGCTGCGTGATGTTCAACAAGTTACCTCTGTTTCTTAAGCAGTGACATAGGAGCGGGGGTTTGGATGATATCTGTAATTGTTGCTAAGCCGTGCAGAATCCTCTCCAACCTCAAGATTCTGCTTCAGTAGGTCCGGGGTGGTGATGCCCATCTGCTACCACATTTGGTAACATCCAGAGAAAATGATCCGCAAGGTCTCTAACTCTAAAAATGTTATTTTTATCATATCATACACTGGGTTTGCTTACACTAAGGTCTATGTGAATTGGGAATCAGCTTCTGTCCTTCCCTGCCATGTTCCCAGTGAATTGGGAATTCCACCCGCTGACACACACAAACCCAGGATATCTTCACTAAATTCACCAGTAGTTTTCTAAGAATCTTTCCATCAAACCATTTCCCACCTTAGGGGCGCCTAGGTGGCTCAGTCGGTTGGGCGTCCAACCTCAGCTCAGGTCATGATCTCATGGTCTGGTCCATGAATTGGAGTCCCGCATAGGGCTCTGTGCTGACAGCTCAGAGCCTGGAGCCTGCTTCGGATTCCATGTCTCCCTTTCTCTCTGCTCCTCCCCCACTTTCATTTTGTCTCTCTTTGTCTCTCAAAAATGAATAAACATTTATGGGGCCCCTGGGTGGCTCAGTTGGCTAAGCATCCAACTTCGGCTCAGGTCATGATCTCACAGTTCGTGGGTTCAAGCCCCGCATCGGGCTCTGTGCTGACAGCTAGGAGCGTGGAGCCTGCTTCAGATCCTGTGTTTCCCCTCTCTCTGCCCCTCCACTGCTTGTGCTCTCTCTCTCTGTCTCTCAAAACTGAATAAACATTTTAGAAAAATGAATTAAAAAATGAATATTAAAAAAAAAAAACATTTCCCACCTCAGTATGACCTTGACCTTTCCTAAGGTATTTCTGCCCCCTCTTTTTAGAGACTCAAATTCACCTCTAGGGCCCTTTCCCACACCCCCTTTCCTATACTCCAGCTTCATGTGTCCAAATGTCCTAGCCGCAGACACTCAGTTGGCTGCTTGGCTGGAGAACACTTATATCTTAGAGGTAATTCTCCAGACCCTGCAAGCTGTCTAGGTGGCAGGTGACAGCAGATGAAGAGGATGGGATGGATGTGAGGGAGCCTGGGGGCAGTACCCTATTCCTATGTAAAAGATAAGGTCTTCAGGGAAGAAAAAAATCCTAAAAGGCAGAGAACGGGCAAGGAACTCGGAGTGCTAACTTATCCCAGGGATAGTTCAGAGCAGGGAGCTAGGGGCCGGACAGGGAGGGCTGAGCCCAGAGGGAGAAGCACTACCTGCTTGTCCTTGTCTCCCTAGAGTTATCATTTAAGGGTGGACATTTAAGGATGGGAAGGGTCAGAGCTGTCAGCACTCTCTGCCCACCTTCCATAGCAGCTCTGCCAGCCATCTGCATCTCAGGTCCCTCCGTGCACGTCCCTCACGCCATGCCAGCTCTGTGCCCCCCACAGACTCTCCTCAGGGATGGAGGCTACCTGGGAGGCTGCTTGGGGGAACCAACTACCCAAGGTCGTCCCTCCCCATGTCCCTAGTCTGCTATTTTTTCTCTTACCTTTTAGCACCTCCTATGCCTAACTGTCCCTATCTTCACCTCCCCAGCTTCCAATGCAGCCCCACCTGGACCTCACCCCTCCTATCTGAAGACCCCAGTAATGTCTAAGAAGGAGAGAAATAAAGGCTATTTTTTTTTCATCCCTATCCCAACTGGAATGGCCTGGGAGAAGGAATCCTTGACCCTTGCTGCTCCCTCAGCTTTTGGGATCCCCCATGCCCAGGACTGGGAGCATTGGGGCAGGGCAGGTATGTGGAGTATTTAAGTGGACTTGGGAGTATGTGGGTTGGGAGACCAGAATACTGGGTTATCATTGTGGATCAACTCCTAGTTCTCTGGATAACTGGCGTGTGACGTGGGCATTGGATTGAAGAAGGATGGAGGAAGGGAACATTGGATAAAGGGTGTTAGTAGGACCTGGTGCTCTTTGTTACCATAGGAAGGAAAACATCCCAAACGGCAAGTAGGTCTGGGTCAGAGTGGCCCAAAACATTTGCTTCTACTTGTTGGTCTGTAAAGCTGAGGCATGGAAAGGGCAAAAGATGTGATTTCCAAGTTGTGTCTGGGAGTATTTTAGGAGTCCTGAGGATGGACACAGAGATGAGGACCACCAGAGAACATCGAAGGAGCATCAGGGAGAAATCAGTCATTTGTATCCTACGTACCGTGTCATGTACTAACTCTCACGGTATGGACCTATGTCTCCATTGCCATCAGCGAGTGCCTAGAAAGGCCCATTTTACAAAGTGGGAAACTGATGTTGAGGGATTAAGAATTCTTCCTGGTCATAGCTAAGTGGTAGAGCCAGGTCATACTCATGCCAGGCTGTATTCATACTTTGGCTCCCATAGGTAACTTAATCTCCAGCCAAATCTCAGCCATGGGGGAAATAATCTAATGAGTCTAACCATGTCCTCTGGATGTTGGGGCCAAGCAAGGGCTGAGGGTCTGGCTGTTGTGAATGAGACTGGGCCCAGTTGGAGAGTTGACCAGAAATAAAATGCCGTCTTCCTTTTTTTTTTTTTTTTAAATTTTTTTATATAGTTTATTTATTTTTGAGACAGAGAGAGACAGACCATGAATGGGGGAGGGGCAGAGAGAGAGGGAGACACAGAATCAGAAACAGGCTCCAGGCTCTGAGCTGTCAGCACAGGGTCCGACGTGGGGCTCGAACCCACGAACAGCGAGATCATGACCTGAGCCCAAGTCGGATGCTTAACCGACTGAGCCACCCAGGCGCCCCAAAATGCCGTCTTCCTTAAGGAGAGTTCCCTTTCCACGTCTGCCCCCTGGCTCCCACCCCCACAGTGGCAGACAGGTTGAACTGTTGGGCCAGGGGGCTGTTGCTAACTAACTCCCCACAACAGATCCCTGCTTAGAACCAGTCATGGGGCTCAGGGCTCGAGGAATAAGTGCTGGGTTGAAGGGTGGTCCTCACCCAAGAGCAGGAAATGGGGGGGGGGGAATCAGTTCATGTGTCTGAAAGCCTTGCCCCCACATGGAAGAGCTCATGAAACACTAGGTTGACTCACCTAGATTGAAATCAGGGTAACCCTTGCCCTGCTCCAGCCACCACTCAGAACCATACCTGTGAGTGTGGACATTGTGAAATCCAGGCTGGCCATGAACTATAGCCTAAGATTTTACAGCTAGCAGGGAACTTCAGGGAAGTGAATGACCTGCCCAAGACCACAGGGCTAGGTTGGTAGCAGAGCCAAGGACCCAGCCTTGGGGCATTCTTTACAAGTCTTGTGGGCTCCACAGGAGACTCACGAAAGCTGCTCCCACTCCCACAGGAAGGAAATAGGTGTCTGTTTGGACAGGGCACGGATTGACACTTGGGACTGAGGACTGTGGACACTTTGAGTCCCATCATCTACAATTCAGCAACCCAGGTGGAGATGAATTATCTATAACATGCACCCCTTGCCTTTTACAAGTTCACATCATGACACTTCACACGTACAGAAGACCGGTTTGGGCTAACACAAGGAAATACAAAGGGGGTTTTTGCTTTTACAAGACAAAGCGAAAATAGCATTCAGCACTGGTTTTGCAGCAAGTTATAGAGGTGGCCCATGCTGAGTGGACAGAGTGCGGTCACCACGCTCCTTCCCCCGGAACTATACTCAGCGTCTCTGCGTCAGGCCTAGCTCTGAACGGTCCGTGCACGTCTGTGCTTATCTCCGTTTGTTTTGTGCGTCCTTTAGCAAGATGGTTTCAGACAAATTCAAGAGGTTATTTTGGGGGTCTGGGAATGCTTGAAAATTTTTCCAAAGAAGTTAATGGTAATCGGTTCGCTTTATGCCATTTCGGCTTACAAAAGCTTTCACAGGAACCCTCTGCTTTCGGATAGCGGGGGCAGCCTGTACTTGTTTGACTTCTGAGATTCCTGGATTCTTTTGGCCACAGGGTTGGTTCCCTTGACCCTGGTCATGCATCTTCACCAGCCCTATGTAATGAGATTTGGCACCTGTCCTGGAATAGGACGTCAGTGCAAGATCACTGATCTCCACTTCATCCCTCTGCTTGTTCAGCTACTAGACAGATCCTCTTGAATCTGTTTGTTCACAGAGGAGAAGGGAAAGATCTTCCCTTCTCTGAGAGGAGCCAGAGCCTGGAGTTGTTTGTGTGTGTGTGTGTGTGTTGTTTTGTTTTTTGTTTTTAGGTAAGCTCTACACCCAATGTGGGGCTTGAACTCACAACCCCGAGATTAAAGAGTCACATGCTATGCTGACTGAGCCAGCCAGGTGCCCGTGCTATTTTGTTTCTTTGACTGTGATTTACCATAAACCAAAAAGAACCAAAGGTTTTTATAAAGACACCATCACCAGACCCTGACAAGCATTTACCATCACTGAGTAAGTTCCCAAGAACAGAGTGACCCACTTGGCCGAGCCAGGTCAAGCCAAGAGTGAGCATCTTGAGAAACTTGAGTGCTTCATGCCCTTCCAGTACTACTCAGGTTCCAGGTTGGTTTTCTTCTCTGGTCTCCTTCCCCAGGCTCAAATTCTCAACAACTGAGGGTGGAAGAACATTGCTGACTGCAGAGGGCCTCCCCCTCGAAGGCCTGCGCCTTCCTGCTCGGTACCACACACATTCCCACCCACAGTCCAGGGGAGAATCTGTGCCCAAGGGACAAGGGGCTCAGGGCTCGAGGAATAAGTGCTGGGTTATATAAGTGCTGGGTTATATAAGGGGCGACAAATTCCTCAGGCACCTATGAGATAGGCCTTACATTCCCCTGGACGTGTGAAGTTACCGTAAAAGCAAGGGAGACAGCCAGCAAGACAGCTGCTTAGGTGTTCACCCCTGAGCCTTGCCCAGCCAACTTCCGCTGATGCTGCACACCTGTCAGGGCTCTGACAGGCCCGCTGTCGTTACCACTGAGGTGCTGGGCTTGAACTCGAGTTAAGAAGGCCACACGTGGAGACCGAAGGAAGGTAAGAAGGTGACTAGAAGACAGCAGGGTTGAAATTGAACAGGGAAGAGATCAAAAGTAAAGCCAGATTCCTACTTGGTCTTTTTTTCCCATTCTCCTTTATTCCATAAACACCTAGTTACAAGTTGCACAAATCAAAAAAATAAAGGCAGAGAAGGGTGTAGGGAAGGTTTTTGTGATGTGCAGGGGGTGGGAAGGGAGGAAGGGGCGGGAGCCAGTCCTCTCCCTCCACACACAGCCCTGGATGAGGGCTATGGCCTCTGCAGTGGGGGATCTGAGGAGGAGGTGGGCAAAGATCCAGGGTAGCTGAGGGATGGAGGAAGCCCCTAAACCCAGAGCTCACCCCAAAGGCCCCTTCAATGCATGGCGAGGGTAGAGTGGGGAAGGTGAGGAGGCTCAACGATGGAGCAGCAGAATGAAAAATCAAGTTAGCAGATACAGGAGAAGTGGAGTCATCATGGTAGGGGATTAAAGAAGGAAAAAGTAGGTAAAGGGGGCAGTGAAAGGTTCTCCCTGAGACCTCCAGGGAGAGGTGGGGGCCAGCTTGCCTGTTAATTTAATATTAAATTGGGAGTGGGGGTTGGAGGGGAAAAAGTTATTTCGGGGGATGATTTCTCAGCCTCTCAGCCTGTACCTGGAAGAGAAAGAGAGAGAGCGAGTCAAAAGAAAGACAAAGCGTAAAGGCCAGGAGTTGGGTTTAATCCCCTATTCCAGGGACAGCGTTCTTCTCTCCATGCCAACTAAAACTTACACCATCAAAGGCGGTAATTGCTGGGCACCTGGACTCCTTGCCTCATAGCAAAGGAATGTGCACAGGTACGCTCCTCACCCCCCTCCCCTCCGCGCTTGACACCTTACAATTCCTCCCCCTCAATACTTACAAGAGAGACTGAGGGCATAGGGCCCTCACCAGTCATAGCGGCGGGACTGTCGGGAGGGGGAGTCCTCAGGTCCCTGTATAGCCAGGCGGGGAGGCCCCTCAGCCCTTCGACCCCCACCCCCTGAAGCCTCATGCCGTCGAAACTCCAGAGGGCGCTGCTGCCGGAACCGGGATGTCTCCCTCCGCCATTCATCATCAAATGCTGCAGCCTCACCTAAGAACACGGAGACCACACGTGACATTTAAATATATAGGCTGGCTTCCAGAAGCAGATGCAAGCGTGAGCCACAGGCTTCTCAGAAGAAGAAATAGGGCAAAGGCTGAAACTATGTGTCGGGACATGTTGAGGGACAGCAACAATTTCTTTTCTTAGTAATCTGGGGTTCAATATGGTTGAACAAGCTAATAGCCAATAGCAATTCCAATATGGAAGCCACCAGCAGGCCTGAGGTATGACTACCCAAGAAAGAAATCAGGAAGGGGGGAATTATGAAGTTAAGGAGCATAGTCCCATGCACACAATAAGTACTTAATAAATATTTGTTGACTTGAGAAAAAAAAAAAAAGAGGAGAAAGAAAAAAACCTGATCCTGACAGTTGGCCTCTCCTTGGAGAGGAGATTGCCAGTACTTGACTTAGCCCCTAAAGCTGACAGGGCTCAAGTGGGGAAAGACTAGGAGGCCCACCCATAACTTTGCCAAGAAATATCTACAGAGGTAGGGAGAGAAAGCTCATTGGTATCTCCTAGCTCGCAGGAACTGGACCTGTGGCTCCCGGCCCAGAAGCCGGAAGGGTGATGAGAGGGAAGGAAAGCTCACTCTCATCCAGGTTGATATAATCCTGCCGCTCCTCCTGGTCCCCTGTGCGGTGGTTTCGGGAGCGCTGGAGGATGTGAGCCCGGTCTCGGATGTGGTGCCCGATGGACATCTGCTCTAGCCCACTGTCCGAGTCCCGTACGGTCCTGCGAGTCTCCCGGATCTGGGATGAGGCAGACCACAACACACTCAGCTGCCCTTCCAAAGCCTGGCTACACCAAGCGGGGACAGACAAACACCCCCAACCCACTCATGAAAAAAGAAGCCAGAGTTTCTGTGTGTGTCATTCAATCCTGCCTTCTCTGGGATATCAGAGGCCCTTCAACTCACCCCGCCTGGTGCCGAGCGCATCTCTGACGTCTCCTGGTAGACCTTGGGGGCACCGTCGCCCGTATTGGAGTAGGAGATGACAGTGGAGGATGAAAAGGTCTGGCAATTGCCTCCGGCTGTCATGTGTTCCTGTGGAGGAAAGCGCATGGCAGGACTGAACGGTCCCTCTGGAAAAGGGATCCCACATTTCAGCTGCCTGTTCCTGTCCGTATCTTACAAAACGTGGGAAACGAGAAAACATCGGGACTCATCAGTGCCCCCCAAATTCCTGAGTCCAACAATAAATGAGAAGGACCTTAAGAGACTGAGCCTTAATTGCATGCTTACTAAGACTGCTACTGCTGCTTCATAGTCAGGCACGACAGCAGGTAAGGGCACCCAGTACTCTCTGGGTTCAATGACTTTAGCCAACTTGAGCCCTTCACCAGCGTACTCTTCCCTGCCCCTGCCTCAGAGGACCCAAGGTGTTGCCAGCCATCACTGAGAACAAGTCTGCAAAAGCGTATGGGGCAAGAGCCTCACCATGTTCCCAATCATGTCGTTCATCATCCCAAACATGTCCATGAAGCCACCCGACTGCAGCAAAGACATGGAAAACAGAGTCAGGAAACCAAAATCAGTGCTCAGATGATCTTGTTTAGGTACCCACTAGACACATGGCTACACAGTCCCTTTTTCCTCTTTCCTCACGCAGAGCAACTGCCCTGTCTCTTCATTAGCATGGCCAGTACATGGAATGTTCCTCTCCAGGTTTCTCTTCCCACATACTGCTGCCTTCCTCCTCAGTCTCTATGGCTGCTCTGATCCCATCTTCTTTCTCCTGACTTCCCTATTTCCCCCTATCTTTAAGAAGCACACCCAAGTGAATGAATTACAACCTACAAAAAAAGGAATGGGCACGAAATAGTTAAAAAAAAAAAAAACTTCTAAAAAGTCATCTCAGGTTGGCCCTTCAACTGCATCTCCATCCTTGGGAAGACAAACTTTGCTAGGCAATCACATTTTCCTTAGAGGCATCGTTCCTAGAATGCAGGAGTCAATAAGTTAGCATCTTTAACCCACAGGACTCAGAGCACACAATAGGCTGAGAGCTTTGTGAGCACTATAAAAAGATTCTAGGGGCACCTGGGTGGCTCAGTCAGTTAAGCATCTGACTCTTGACTTCAGCTCAGGTCATGACCTCACACTTTGTGAGACTGAGCCCCGGGGTCGGGCTCTCGCTGACAGCATGGAGCCTGCTTGAGATTCTCTCTCTCAATCTCTCTCTCTCTCAAAATAAATAAATCAACTCTAAAAAGATTCTAGGGTTACCCATAAAGATATCCCAGAGAGCCACATTTGGAAATAACATCTAAGAGCAATAGAGTGTGTCTGGGATGGAAGGACACAAAGACATTAGAACTCACCATTCCCAGCATCCCAAAGGGGGAGACAGCCCCAGCCTGCAGGAAAACATAAAGAACAAATTAGAGACCACGTCCTATTCATTACAATCCCAAACCCATGGGCCCAGCTTTTTTTCCATCCTCCTCACAAAAGGGGATCACAAAGCCCTTCTGGCAGACCCTGTCCCCCGCTCCTAAACAAAGATCATTCCACTTGCTAAGTTGGCTAAAGTGCAAGAAAGATCAATGACTTTATTAACCACCCCCCAGCCTTTCTTTGGGTCTCGGGTACCTTGAAGCACCATTACCTGCATCCTACGGCTTGCAGGCCTGGTCCCTGGCATGTTGCCATCTGTGATGCTGAGGAAGGGGCTATATCCAAAGCCACCTGACAACATTCGGTTCATATGCTGACGGTGAATAGCAAAGGGGTCCCTGTGGAGTGAGCATACAGTGTGGATGGCCAGAGGGGCCAAACAGTCAACACCCACTCTCCCTGCCCCCCCTTCCCACCTCCCCCACCCCTGCAAAAAAGAAAAGTCACAGGGAAAGAGTGGCACAGATGCTTATTTCCTCTGAGTCTGAGCTGGAGCTCAGTCTCCAGCTGGTCCCAGCCAATGCCAGTAATGGGAGCCCAGATGTCTGTCTGAACTACTTAGAGACCTGAAGTGGAGTAGGATGAGCGCCCCAGAACACAAGGGGGAGGGAATACTCACATCAGGAACATAGGATCCTCGGGCTCCACGTCCCTCATAAAGCGGAACATCCTGATTTTAGCTCCAGGGGGCTCCACACTGTAAAGATGTGGCGGCTCAGCTACTCTGAGGTAGCCAGGCTTTTGCACACCTGGCTCAAGGAAGGAACTCAGGACACTGTCCCTTCCAAACCCTGGAACCGAACCCCCCAAACTCCAATAACACCTTTCTCCAGGTGGTGTCCGACACCACCCTCAGGGGAGAAAAGAGCTCTTCAAACCTCCCAAGGAGGGCCGTGGAAAATTTTTCAAAGCCTCGCAGTCTTCTGCCTCCCCCCACTCACAGCCATCCTCTTCCCAAAGCCCTGGCCAGAAGCATCGCGCCCTCCCCCCACGCCACTGTTCCGGATGCGAATCCCGAGGGCTGGCCCTCGCGCCAGCAATGACCCCAGCCACCTCTCCCCCTTCTCAGCCCGAGCCGCTGCCAGGCCTCCCCCCCCAGGCCGGCCTCACTATCCCCACCGCGCCTGTCCGCCGCTCCCCCGGCCCGCGCCTCACCGCCGGGCGAGCCGGAGCGGCAGGCCTGGCCCTCTCCACTCCCCGCATCCCAGGCTCCTAGACCCTGTAGCCCACGGGCTCGCTCCCGCCCTGGCCCCAGCTGCCCGCTCTGCTCGAGCCTCACCGGTCCCCGATTCGGGCTCAGCGGCCCATCCGGCCGGTCTCGCCTCTCGGTGCGCTGCAGAATCGGGGGTTGCGGCCCGGGACGCGGGATTGGTCCGGGCTGGTGCTCCTCGGCCTTCCGCGCCGCCTCCTCCCAAGGCTGCCACCTCCGTACCCCGCCTCGGCCCACGGAGCCCGAATCGCGGCCAGGCCCGGACGGAAGTGACGTCACGAAGGGACAGCCCGCCCCGGGGCTGGGCCCGCGGAGCTCCGCCCACTGGCGGGCGAGGGGAGTGGGCTAGGGCCGGCTTCCCGGGCGGCGGAGCGTGGGGCCGTGGGGTCCTCCGGGGACCAGGGGAGGGGAGGCCTCATCACTAACCTGGATTTGGGCTCTGTGGACTGGAAGAGGCTCCCTGCGAGGGTGTGGGGGAGGAGCAGAGGCGTCCCTTCCTCGAGAGGGACGGGGCGGGGGAGGGCGGTGCGGCACGTTCCCTCAGGGGTAGGAAGAGAACGAGGGGCAGATTCCTATGGGGGGGAGGGGCGGGCTCCCTGTGGGCGACAAGGTGGGGCGGATCCTGGGGCGGAACATTAAGCAGATTTTCTACCCGAGCGGCGTTCAGCCCAAGCGGGAGGAAGGGCGGCCGTCCAGCGGGGGAGGCGCTAGGGCGGTCCCATCGGGAGGAGGTGCGTTCCAAGCAGGGGCGGGGCCCTTAGAGTGACGTACAGGCGGAGGTGACAGTTCTGCCCCTGTCTAGCTCTGGCTTCCAGAACTCCGGCGGGGCCAAAGAGAATCGAGGTTGGGAGGGCTGGCCGCCAGATGGCGCTCTTTGGCCAGGCTGGAACTACAGCCCTTTGGGACCTGGCGTTGGCGAAGCTCCTGGACCCCTCAGTTACCCTGTATGAAGGGTAGGTCTGGGCAAAGGTTGTAGTTCTGAAATCATTTAGCTTAGCGCCAGTCTCTCCCCTTTCTTTTCTACAACTGCTGTGTTCTCAAGAGCTCCCAGTCCTGCACTGATTTTTCTTGCCTTTGGTCAGGTAGGCAGGTAGGTCAAGGGTCTAAAGTTTGGGAGTAGAAGGGGTGGAGTGCTCCATTAACCAGGATCACCTAGGAGTGGAGCTGAAATCAGACCCAGAAGACCCAACTCCAAGGCCAAAGATTGAAACTTTGACATACTAAATGTCTTGCATAAAATCTGGCCCCACTGGAGAGAAGGGCCCTCCCTCTGGGTGTCAGGGGAATTTGGACTGTCTAGGAGAGACTTTAAACCAGACTCTTCCAAACTCCAGCTCTCCCTGGTTCTTTACTCTGACTGCTAGCCATATTAGTGCTATGTGGAGCCTGCCAACGTGAAACACTTGTTCCCAATAAGTACTTCACTAGGGGTGAAGGAGGAGGGGCTCCCTGGTGGCTCAGGAAAAGGTACTGGAAGCGGGGCTTCTCAGGTTTCTTTGAACTTGATCATTATTAAAGAGGGAAAAACAATAGTGGGGACAGAGATAACATAGAAGTCGGCAGATTGGCAAAACCAAAGAAAGGCAAAGACAGTGTAAAAGAAATTTTGTTTTTCATTGATATTTCTGGGGAAGAAACTTAGTCAAATCTTTTAAGTTTATTCTCCAGATTCTCTATCTCTGGACATCCCACTCTGCAACTGCCCCTCTTCCACTTGCCCCAAAGGCAGTTTGGCATGTGATCATATAGTCTCTCAGTGAGCTTTCTGTGGCCTCAACTAAGTGTGGACCCTCACCTTCCAGCTTCTCCCTTCTCATCCCATTATGTCCAACTTTCACAGAATTGGATAGGAGATCTGGCCTCCTCTTTTTTTCCATGACTGGTATTGTCTACCTACTGCTTTTAGATGCCTAGAAACCTTTCTCTTCTTCCTTCCAAAACTTAAGAATCTGATGTCAGTCATTTTTACCTTTGCCTGATTTTAAATCAGCGTATTATGTCTCCTAAGAGTATTTACAAATTACAACTTAGCTTCTAACTGTGAGACAAAACTCCAAACCTGGGCTCTGTCTGAAGTTAAAAAAGAAATTATCAAATATGTGGGGATGAAGAAGGAAGCGTAAGAGCTCATTTTCAGAGTCCCCAGAGACATACCACATAGGCAGCCATTTACTCCAGAAATTGAAGGAATGTAATTTTACAAGTAACCTTTATGTCCCCCACAACCAGAATTTGTGTGTCCCTTCTCCCTTGCCTTCCCTTCCCTTTCCTGCCCCTCCTCCTTCCCTCCCTCTCCTTCTCTTCTTCCCTCCCTCATACCTTCCCTCCCTCCCTCCCTTTCTTTCCTTCCTTCCTTTCCTTCCATCTCTGTCCAATGAACTCTGATGAACAGAAATTCTTCAGTCACTGGAGTGTCCTGTATATGATAAGATGTAGGAGGAAGAGTGGGCCCTGCCACGAGTGAGGCTTAACACAAGGAGGATAGGATTTGGGGAAGGAAGAGAAACAATGTGGTTCTCACATTCTCCACTCTATCTGATGGAGCCAAAGTGAGGAAGCCCTTGTGAGAGTAGAGCTGGGCCAGAAAAGGAGCCCTCATTAGATGTGAGGTCATGCATTTGGGGCAACCCCAGGACAGTTGGATATTGGGACAGAATGAGGATGGATTTCCTGCCTGAGCCAAAGTGAATGGGTGTGATTGAGTGGATGTGTGTATGTATAAGTACATATGTACTGGGGAAGAGAGAAAAACCGTGAAAATTAGTGCTAAGGTACCCTAAGCAGAGTGAGCTATACTGTGAACACCAGGTCAGGGTAAGATTAAAAAGTGACTCAGGAGCATTTTTCTTATCAACTTTTTAGTTTGTTTTCATATCCATATCCACTCAGCAAATATTTATTGAATGTCTACTATGTGTCAGGTAATATTCCTGGCTCTGGAGATAAAGTAGTGAGAGAAAATTAAAGCAAGGTAGAAGGGGGATAGAGGAATAGGCAAGTAGTTGGGAAGTGGTGGTTGCTTTTTAGGGTGACTAGGGAAGTTCTCGCTGATAAGATGACATTTAAGCAGAGACCTAACAAGCTTAGGAATAGCTGAGGTGAGAGCAGTCTGGGCAGAGGAAATAGTAAAAGCAAAGGGCCTGAGGCAGAAGCATGCTTAGTGTGTTCAAGGGACAACAAAGAAGTCAGTATGCCTAGACTGAGGAGGAGCAGTATTGGATAGGAGAAGATGGGAAGATAGGAAGAGCAGTAGTAAGGGACAAGGTCACAGAGAAAGAAGGAAGCCAGATCATGTGGGACTTTGTAAGACCTACAGAAGGATCACTCTTGACTACAGTATGCAGAATAGACTATTGGACAAATTGTCCCTGTTTGGGGACAAATAGTCCCTTTCTGGAGAAACAGGAAGACCTATTAGCATGCTGTTGCCATAATCCAGGTGAGATCCCCTGGTACCTTAGAGTAGATAAGAAAGAGTGGAGGAAGAGGAGTGGTCAGATTCTAGAAGATTCTAGATTTTGAAGATGGAGCTAATGATATTTGCTGATGGATGGACGAGGGAGAAGAATCAAGAATGTCTCCAAAGTTTCTTGACCTGGGTGCCTGAATGAGAAAGAAATGGCCAGGGTGCCTGGGTGGCTCAGTCGGTTGAGCATCTGACTTCGGCTCAGGTCATGATCTCGCAGTCCATGGGTTGGAGCCCTGCATCGGGCTCTGTGCTGACAGCTCAGAGCCTGGAGTCTGCTTCAGATTCTGTGTCTCCCTCTCTCTCTGCCCCTCCCCCCCTTACTCTCAGTCTGTCTCTCCCTCTCAAAATAAAGACATAAAAAAAAAGAGAGAGAAAGAAATGACCATTCTGCTTGCCACATTGTACTGAGAACATACAAGTACCGGTTTGAGAATATATTGAAATTGTCTCTGGCTGTAAGATCCTGACCATGTGGCTGACTATCACAGGATAACTGATCCAGACAGTCTAACTTTTAGCAGCTGACTACCTAAAGTAGGAGGAGATGTAGACAACAGAAATAAGTGAATTCCAGGGGCGCCTGGGTGGCCTAGTCAGCTAAGTGTCCGACTTTGGCTCAGGTCATGATCTCACAGTTCATGAGTTCTAGCCATGTCAGGCTCTGTGCTGACAGCTCAGAGCCTGGAGCCTGCTTCGTATTCTGTGTCTCCCTCTCTCTGCCCCTCTGCCTGTTCAAGCTCAGTCTCTCTCTCTCTCAAAAATAAACATTAAAAAAAATTTTAAGTGAATTCCATATGCAGTTTGACCATAAGATATTAGTTGTTTGACCATCTTGAGTAGATATGGTAATGTGAATAATCAGCATTAGAATTTGAGGTTTTAAGCCTTAAGAACTTCTATTGTCTGATCTTTTCAAGCAGACATTCTGAAGGACTCAGAATGCCTTGTGATTAACATAGACATTAAGGATTGAAGTCTGTGCTACCTGTGGGGTAGCTCATATCAATATTTACTGAGCTTTTACTATGTGCCCGGCATGGTGCTAGGTGCTGGGGATAAATAGACAAGGAAGACATAGTCTCTGCCCAAGAAGTTTCACAGCTTAGCAAGGGTAGGCAGCATGGATTTGATTATAATCCTGTGATGAAGGCTGCAATAGAAAAATGTCTTAGAAGTGCAAAAGTGGTTCAGAAGAGGGAGGGAGTGGCTTGGGGGCTGGGGTAGGGAAGCCAGGAGAGTATTCCAGGCAGAATATGCGATCAATGCACAAGTGTGCCCCATTTGGCAAGAACCATAAGGAGGAAAATACTGAATGAAGCAAAACTTTTGAGGGAACAGTGCTGAGAGATAAGGGTACATAGGTTCAAAGGGAGCAGAACTTGAAAGGCCCTGTTTGCTTCTGGACCTCATCCTATAGGCGTGGGGAAGTTATCAAGAGGTTTTATGTAGGGAAATGACAAGAGTCCATTTGTATTTTAGGTAGAAATCAGTTTATGCCAGTAGGGAAACATTTTTCTCCAAGACGCCAGTAGGGAGGTCAGTGCCGGAGATACAGACATTCTTGAATCATGGTTGAAAACCCTAATGAATTAAGCTTAAAGTCAACAAGTGGTGTTGACCCCTGGAGCAGAGGCAGGACTGAGTTTGGAGAGAAGAGGAGGCACTTAAGGAATCTTTAGAAAGCGAAATGTGGAAGACCTGGAGAGGGAGAGAAAAGGTGGTTTGGATGACCCTTTGGCAAGAATGAACGGGTGGAGGATAGTACCTCTAACTGAACTAGAAAACAAGGGAGTTTCAGCTGGATCATGTCAGGTTTGAAGAGTTCCAGAAGATCCAGGAATTGATAAACAGAAGAGAAGGAGTCCCTTGCTAGAGACAGAGGTTTGAGAATCATCTATATTTGAGGTCTGTGCTGGCAGTGGGACTTAAAACCAGGGATATACCTGTGGAATCGCTAAGGGAGGCTGTGAAGAGTAAGAACAGGACCTCTGAGACTGGAGTCACCAGCAAGGGTTCGGGCAACACTGTCATTCATCGCCTTCTCCTGGTTACTGAGTCCTCCTTCAGTCTTTTACCCTCTGCGCAAAATGAGTCTCTAGCTGTCATGCCTGGTAACATTTTCCTCTAGCTTTTTCATTTTTACTTTCTGTCCTCTCTTTCAGCCACACGGGGTGTTTAATCTGCGAAACTGGAAACCCTGAGCGGACATGCACCTGTAAAGTAGACAACAACAATGGCCCGTGCAACGCAGCAGCCGGAGTTGCTCTGGACATTCTACCTATGGAACACTGGTGATGGAGAAGGTCAAGAAGATGGAAAAAGAAGAGACAGTTTAGGGCTGAGGTCTAAAGTCGTGCTGTGCAATATGGTAGCCACTAGCTACATGTGGCTATTTAAATTTAATTAAAATTAAATAACATTAGGGACCCTTGGGTGGCTGAGTCAGTTGAGTGTCCAACTCTTGATTTCAGCTCAGGTCATGATCCCAGGGCCCAGGAAGCCTGCTTAAGATTCTCTGTTTCTCCCTCTGCCCCTCTGTCCTGCTTGACTCTCTCTCTCAAATTAAATAATAATAATAATAAATAAAAATAAAAATAAATGTAATTCCTCAGTTGCACTAGCCACATTTTAATAACCACACGTGGCTAGTGGCTACTGCATTGGAAACTGCAGACATAGAACATTTCCATCATCACAGAAAATCTTATTGGACAGAGCCAGAAAGCACCTATAAATGTAATCTTCCTTCTGGAGTTTCTGGAAGGTCTGAGAAGGCTTTTTGAAAAGAGTGCACATGGAGGAGAAATTGAAAGGAGGATAGTAGAAGATTGGGCAGTGGCAAACTATGCTTGGTCTAAAAGTGAAGGAGGTCAGGAAGAGGGCATGGAGAATTAAAGAAGCTAATCAAAAAATCTGGAGGAGACTAGGATGGTAAAACCAATTCTTTCTGCTGGAGAGAAAATTCATAGGGAAGTAGGACAGCCCACAACTTTTGGTTGTGATGATGATACCATAAAAAGATAGTGACCGCCAGGACATCAGTAGTTAGAAAATCCCAAGTCAGAGAGAGGCAAGTCAGTGTCCTGGTAGCAGGTCGTGTTTTTCCGGGCCTACTCAAAGAAAGAAGGTGGCGAGGGCTTTAAGAATGGGTCAAAATAGTGTGTCAAGGCTAGGAATTCAGTGCTTTATGGAGCTCTTCCTCTTTGGTGCCTCCAATTGTACTAGGTCTGGTGCATAGGAGGAGACCATCAGTAAGGGTGGAGGCTGTTTGGAGTTGGGAACAGTGTACAAGGATTTGTAAAACCGGGAGAGATTTGAGAGGCATTTTGGAAAAGAGTACTGATAGAGGGGACTGTGTGCTGTCTAGTCTGCCTGGTAGAGTGCTGGACACATGTCCCTTTTCAGGTTGCCCTTTGGAATCTCCCCATCTGTTCCCCGAGGGCAGGGACCATATCTTTTTCAGCTTTGTGTCTCCATTACAGAGCACGGTGTCTGACACCAAGGAGGAGCTCAATAAAAGTTTGTTGAAGTCAGGAGTTCAGGCTTGGTAAAGGGGGCAAAAAGAAAACTCGGAATTTAAAAAGTTTACCTCTACTTAAAAGTGCATAGAACATGATGATGGATACTACTGGACGGGTAGTGTTCATGATGGATGTGCCTTACTGTTGTGAGGAGGATTTCTTTCTTTTCTTTTCTTTAACAAAATTTTTTTAACATTTATTTATTTTTGAGACAGAGAGAGACAGAGCATGAGCAGGGGAGGGGCAGAGAGAGAGACACACACAGAATTGGAAACAGGGTCCAGGCTCTGAGCTGTCAGTGCAGAGCCCGATGCAGGGCTTGAACCCACCAACCGTGAGATCATAACCTGAGTTGAAGTCGGATGCTTAACCGAATGAGTCACCCAGGCGCCCCTCTTTTCTTTTTTTAAATGTTTATTTATTTTTGATGGAGAGAGAGAGAGAGAGAGCGAGAGTGAGAGAGAGCATGCTGCGTGCACATGGGCAGAGAGAGGCAGGATACGAAACATGCTCTGTACTGTCAGCACAGAGCTGGACACAGGGCTCGAACCCACGGAATTGTGAGATCATGACCTGAGCTGAAACCAAGAGTCAGATGCATTCATCGACTGAGCCACACGGGCACACCCCATGAAGAGGATTTCTTAAGGAACACTCCTGCAGGCAACGAGCTCAAATGTGAGCAAACTTAGGCTGGGTTAGGTATCTCTCTAGGAGTCCCTCTCAACTCTCCACTGACTAGAGTTTTGAAAAGATAAAAAAAAAAAAAAAGAAAAAAAAAAAGAAAAGAAAAGAAAAATGAGGAATAGAAAATGAGTTATTGGAAGTGGAATGAGAATAAAAACAGCAGTGAGTGGGGAAGTCCAACTTTCAGGTTTCTGTTGTCCAAGGCCTTCACTGGTAACTAGGCCTTCCTTAGCACTTATCAGATAAATAGGCAAGCTGTAAAACCTCAGGAAGCTGGAGAGAAGGAAGAATTCACTTAGGAATAAGAGAGCAGTTGGGACGCTTGGCTGGCTCAGTGAGTGGAGCATGTGACTCTTGATCTTGGGTTTGTAAGTTCGAGCCCCAGTTTGTGTGCAGAGATTACTTAAAAAATTAAAATTAAAAAAATAAAAAGTCTGCCTGGGTCCTTCCCTCACAGAGCTGATACTCCAGCGAGGGAACTGATGAACCACTTGCCACATTTCAAAAGCCTGAGATGGCAAAAATTAGAATTGAACACCTTCCACATGGTAATGAAGTAAATTTCTAGGATGTCAGGCCAGAAGTCATGGTTTCCAGGGGCTCATGCCTCCCTTATTCTCACCTGGCTTCCCTTTTCCCACCTCCAGAAAATGTGTAAGAAGCACCAGGTTTCTCCATTCAACTAGTGGGAGAAAATCTCAGTTGGACTGAAGAGTAATAGAACTCTAGGAATAGGCAAGCCTCTACAAGGTCTCAGAAATAGTTCTCGAGAAAGGAGCAAACACAAGCTGGCATCATTTAACACCATTGGCCCCAGAGGCCCAGGACTAACCCTAAGGAGTATGGGGTTAGGCTTTCAGCTCACGCTGAAAATTCCAAATTCATCCTAAATTTCACTTCTAGCTTCTTTCTCATGAAGCCAAGACTTAAAGAGGCTGGTCGGCTGTCCAACCAGACAGGAAAGGAGAAGAGATGCTTCTCCCATGCAGGAAGGGAATTAGATCCAGGCCTTCTGCTTCCTGGATCTTTTGCTTGTGGTCCCTGGGGACCCTAGTGTCCAAACTCTTAGATTCTCAAGGCACTCCCTTGGGCCTTGGGGCAGGATTCCCATTCTCTGCCTCTCCATCTCTCTGGAATTTTCCACTGCAGCTGCCTCCGCTCCCAGACACCCCTCCCTGGGCAAAATTCCCGGCTCCCTCCGCCTCCCCTTCCTAATCACACCTCATTCCCACCCCCAGCCCAGAGGCCCAGCCCACAGTCCGGCCCACTCCCCCACACTAACCCCGGTGGTCCCAGTTAGAGAAATGGGAGGCCAGGCCCTCATACAAGGGTGAGAGGGAGGGTCCCAGGCTCTCTCTAGGGCGGGGAGAAAGGACAGTGGAGGGGCTGATCCCCTGTGGGGCTGGAGTGGGGGGAGTGGCCCTCCTCAAATCCCCATATAAGGCAGGGCAAGCAGTTAGACTCCTGGATTGGCTGATTCAAATGAGCATTCCACCTGGCAACAGGGTTCCTATTGGCTCTGAGGAAAAATAGGAGGAAGGTGGATAGAGGTTGTTGGTGGCGGTGATTGGAGGGGGGAGGGGAGTGGAGGTGACCGGAGTGGGGGGCGGTTACCAGGGCAACAGGGTAAGAGCCCAGCAGGGTGTCCGAGACGGCTGGCGGGGCTGGGAGGTGGAGAAGGGGATGAGGAAAGGAGGGTGGGAAGGAGAGGAAAGAGACTGACGGAGGGAGCGAGACTGGGAGACTGGGTGGGGGGTAAAGGAGAGGAGAGAGGGAGAGAAATGAAGCAAGAAGAGTACAGAGATGGAGAGGGTCAGAGATCGCTTAAGACATCAGTGAGTGAGTCAGGGAAACAGATCGAGATAGAGATGGAAAGATCTCAGAGAAAGATGAGCAGAGTCCGGCAAGGAAAAACCTGGGTGGGGCTCCAAGATTTTTGAGGAGATGGAGACTGAGAAACTGATAGAAGAGTCAGAAAGAGAAATTGGGAGGTGTGTACACCATGGGACCAAAAGATGGTATTTTTAAGCACTCAGATACCAAATGATGATGATTGATCAGTGTGTCCTTCCTAGGAAAATGAAAATAATAAGACAAATAATGATAATGATAGACAAGTATGGGAGTGTACACACACCAAAGATATCTTTTTCCAAACCCTAGCCTTCCACTCCATCCACCTTCCTGACTGTTAACACACCCAGCTCCTAAAATTCCTAGCTTCTCAAAATGATCCAAAGATACCAAGACTGAAGGCCTGGAACTGAGAATCTGAGTGGTATAGGGCGGGGCTGGAACTCTGGACCTGAACCCCTTGCAAAGGAGGCAAATACAATCCAGAAAGGCTGGGGAAGGTGTCAGCAGAGGAAAGAAAAAAGCAAAGAGAGGGAAAATGTGGACAATCAGGACCTGGAGAGGAGTTGGGGGAAATCAGCAAAGGATATAGGGCCAGCTAACAGTCTCAGATGACAGACTCAGATAAGACAGGAACAGTGTGGTCTGGGGTTGGGGGTGGGGGGGAGATCAGAGATGGAAGGGTAGAAGAGGGAAATGAGAAGTGGAGAAGAGGCAACAGAAGAATGAGAGAAGTGAGGTATAAATGGTTGTGAGGGAGGGGTCTGGGTACAGATGAATGAGCAGGGATGAAGAGAAAAAGAAGGACCAGAGGAAGACAAGTGAGAAAAGATGGGCGAATAAGAGCGGTCCAAGATGGAAGAGAAGGAAGGAGCCTGGAGGGCCTCTGACACCTCTAGATCTCGAGAAAGATACAGGAAGGGAGGAACCCAGCAGGGGTCACAAATGTCTGCGTAGGGCAGGACAGAGGGTGGGCTGCCCTTTTGGCCCTCCCATCCCCTCTTAAGGACAGAGAATGGAGATGCAGGACGGGAAGGGAAAGCCAATTGCGATGTGGAAGTGCCTCCGCCACCTTCTTCCTCTTCTTTAAGCTTCTGGTTTCTCAAATACCTGCCCGGCTTTTCCATCTGCTTCTCCCACCCCATCCCTTGGCAAAATCTCAGGGTTTCTTGGGGGCGGGGGAGGGTCAGTAGGATTCTGGCCATCCCTCCAGTCCGCCCCCAAAAGACAGACTCCACTTTCGCAGGCTGTAGGTCGGGATTCGGCGAGGTCCCTCCCCGCAGGAACCCCACCCCTTTCCACCTCCTCGCTCCACTCCTTTTCTCCTCGACCGTCAGTCTCTCCATTTCCCCTCCTGGTCCTGTCCTCCCTCCCGCCTCTCGCGCGCTCCCTCCCCTCGCTTTCATCCTCCTATCCCCACCTCGCCAACCTCCGCTTTCATCCCCCTCCCCTCTCCTCTCCTCCCCGCTCCCGCCAGCCCCACCCCTGGGAAGCCCCTCCCGTCGGGCAGCGCCGCCTTTATAAGCGGGTTCCCTGCCCGGGGGCGGCAGCGGCTGGTCGGCGGCAGCTCTGCTGGTGCGGGGGCGGCGAGCCGAGGACCGAGCGACAGCGGCCGGAGCGCGCCGGCCACCGCCCGCACCGCCCTTCCGCCCGCCCTCCGGACGGCCGCAGCCCTGCGGGTCTCCGCTCCAGACCCACCCCCGCCCCACCCCGCGCGCCTCTGCCGCCTCTTCCAGAGACCCAGCTTGCTGAGCGGCCGCCGCTGCCGCTGTCGCCGCCGCCGCCGCCACCGCGCCAGGTTCAGGCCGCGGCCACCCTCCGCCGTCCAGGGCTCCTCCGTCCCGGCCCCGGGACCCCGGCTCCCCGCCAGCCCCGGCCCCGGCCCCGGCACCATGTCGGAGAAGAGCGTGGAGGCAGCGGCCGAGTTGAGCGCCAAGGTACGGGCGGGGACGGCTGCGGCCCGGACCCCGCGCGACCCCCGGGCTCCGCGCGGTTTTGCGCCCCACGCCAACCCCGACGGCCCACGCTGCCCTGGCGCCGGGTCCCGGCGGACCCCACTCCGCCCTCCCCCCGCTCCCCTGCCCGGCGCTGCCTACCCCGCTCCTCGCGGCTCCCGCCAGCGCCCTCTAGCTTCCTGAGCGCGGCGCGCCGCGGCTCGGGCCTCGCCGCTCGGCCCGCGCCCGGCCCCAGCCGCCGTCCCCACCCCTCTCCGGCTCCGGCTCGCGCGCCTCTGCCCCGTCCGCTTCCCGTCGGAGCGCGCCCCGGCTCACTTTACCGTGCCCCTCCCCCGCTCCCTCTCTCCGCGCCCCGTTTCCCCGGCTCTCCTTCCAGTCTGACCTCACCTTTCCTCTCCTAAGCGGTTTGAGATCCTCCAGAGTAAACAGGACTCTCCTGGGAGGCTGCCGCTCTCGGGCCCCTCCCCTCGAGGCCCGACCGCCTCTCGCTTCTCTGCTCGGACAGCTACTGCCTGTGTCTGTTTTGTCCTTCTCTCCTTTCCTTCCTTTCCATCCATTTCTTACCCCACCGGCCTTCAGCTTTCTTTTCTCTCCATAACCCCCTCCAGCCTCTCTCCTTACCCCCCCCCCCCCCCCCACTTAAAGAGTCTTGGATTCCTAAAAATCAGAAGCGGGACGGGAATAGCCTTCGAGAAAGCTGAAGCTCAGCGTTACATGGCATTGCATCTAGCCGTCCTTGCTCTCATCAGCTCCCTTCCCTGGCCCCATCCCTTTGCCCTTGCCTCTCTTCCAGCCTTCCTCTAATTTCCCTAGGGAACCTGCTGAGTGTCGCTTTGGGAAATTAATTCGGCCAGCGTTTGGGGGCTGGGAGCCCGACTTGGGGGGGGGGCGTTGAATTGGTTGTTGAGGAGGTCACAGAGGTCTCCTAGAGGCCCCAGAAGTGAAAGAGGGCAATCGGCGGTGGCAGAGGGGGGCTATGCATGAGAGCTGATAAGGTGTGCTGTGTGGCCCTCCGGTGGGCTGTGCGGTGGCATGTGACTTCACTGAGTAGGTGTCTTTGTATGTCTGTAATCCAGCGAGTGTGTGGGACTGCCCGTGTCAGTTACATGTGTGCATGTGGAGACGTAGATGTTCTGGGGCCATGTTGCCGCTTTGTGAGTGCGGAGTGGCTCTGCTGTGCTCTCGTGCTTTCTCAAGAGTGTGTGCCAGGATGCCCAAACACCGGGCCATGTGTCTCTGGATCTCGTGGGCGCTCCTCTGTAGCTGTGTGTGTGAATCGGTGTCAGCCTGTGTCAGTTTGTGTGCCTGTGTTGAGTAAATGAGGCCAGGGAGCTGCTTAGCACAAGACCTAGGTCACATACCCTCCTGGAAAAGGGATCATGGAAGGACAGTGACCAGAAGGACAGGACAGGGGAGGAGAGGGCCCAGCCCCTTGGACTTTGGTCTCTGGTAGTCTCCCTCCCTCCCTCACATTCTCCCTCCCTCCCTCTCTTTAGCAGGCCAGATGGGAAACTCAGGCCAGGGCAGCACAGACCTGGTGCTGGGGCCCCCAGAGAGAAGCTGACTAGCCCCTGGCTCTCTAGGCCCAGGATGTAGAGGAGAGCCCACCAGGTAGTAGAAATGCCATACCGACCATGGGGCAAAGAAATGAGGACAGGGAAGTGGCATGAAGAAACCTAGCTGGAGTGAGAGAGTCCCATGTTCTGTGTTCCTCTTAAAGCGAAAAGGAATGGAGTGTCCCTCCAGGTCAACCATTCTGTACCAACCTTTACTCCTATTCCTGATCCTCTTCCAGAAAGGACACACCCTTCAGGGAGAGCCACTCACACAGAAAACTTCCTTCCACATGGAATCAGATACACAGAGTTGCACGCCAACGCCAGATCAGCTCTCACAGGGACATCCACAGTTGAACAGTGCCTGCCAAGGTGGAAAGTGGGGGGTGGAAAGTGGACTGAAATCTAAATTAGAAGGGCCAGTATGATGTCCAGAGAGAAGGGACCCATGAGCATTGCCTTCTGTCTGCCATGTCAGAATAAGACATCATAGGTGTGCCTGCTGGGCTCCTCTGGGGTGAAGGAGAGAGGGGCAGTGGAGGGAGGGCACAGGGCACTCTAGGCAGGTACCTTCCCCATCTACATTCCCATCCCACCCCAGACCTTGTTGTCTCTCTCTTCATCCACCATGTCCCATATCCTTTCTCTTCCGTGTTTCCTTTATCCTACTTTACCTATGTTCCCCCCGGAAATGGTTACTTCTACCCTTCCACCACACCACTGCCCGCACCAGGTGGCTTAGGGAGGAGGAAACTACTTGAACTGGTTTGGAGTAGGTGCACATCAGGCTAGGGTGCTCTCCGTATTCCTGTCCTCTTTGGCCAAGTAGGAGCCTGAGGAGTCGGGGTACACATAGGCAAACAAAGGCATTCGAGGCTGAGGAGGGAAGCTGAGAGGGATGCCCAGGAGACAGAATATTCAGGAAAAGGCCCCAGAGGTAGACAAAAGGCAGAGCAGGGCAGGCTGTGGGAGGGGGCAGGCCAGGAAGGCGGAGGGACCTCAAGAGCGGGTGGGGCATCAGGGCTAGGAGCAGATGGAGGGGATTTGCTTTGCTGAGCTGAACTCTTCAGCCTCCTGAGGTTTTGGAGAACTTGATGGGGGTGATGAGCAGTTACCTTGACTGTCCATTCCTCTGTCTTCATCACTTTCCCTCCTCCCTTGAGTCTTGGGGAAGATGTCTGGTCTTAGCTCCTTTGTGGCCTTAGGGACCCTGGGACCTCTGTTCTCTGCCTCTGGGCTGTTGTGGCCAACTTCTCCGTTTTGACAGTCTTCTAAGCTCACTGCAGAGGGAGAACCGGGGAGAGAGGGACTGGCTGCAGCTCATTTGTGGTGAGAGGAAGGTGACCTCTTTCTCTCTTGCAGGACCTGAAGGAGAAGAAAGAGAAAGTGGAGGAGAAGGCAAGCCGGAAAGAGCGAAAGAAAGAAGTGGTGGAGGTGCGGAGGGGTCAGGTGGAGATTCAGATCCCCCCTCCAGTTACCTTGGCGGGGCTGGGTCCTGCCTTTGCTTTGGTCCCTCCCATCCTCCGCACCCCACCCTTCCACCCTTCGGGCCCTCTCAACACCTCTGCCATTGGTGGGGGTGGAGGCACGCCAACAGCCAGCCACCAGCCAGCCACCAGCCTGATGCTGCTCCCTCTCCTGGTCCCCACAGGAGGAGGAGAATGGAGCCGAGGAGGAAGAAGAAGAAACTGCTGAGGATGGAGAGGAGGAGGATGAAGGGGAAGAAGAAGGTGGGGAGGGGCAGGGGAGGCTGGGCTCAAAGGAACAGAGTCAGGGTGGGCTTGAAGACCTGAAGCAGGGCTAAGGGCGACCACAGGGGGTCTGTGCCAGAGCTTCCTGCCCTTCCCCAATGACCCGTTTCTGGCTCCTCAGATGAGGAAGAAGAAGAAGATGACGATGAAGGGCCCGCGCTGAAGAGAGCCGCTGAAGAGGAGGTTTGGGCTGGGTTGTGGGGCCTGAGGGGCTGTTAGGGATGCAGCAGGGGCTGGGAGCCCTGTGGACTTGGACCTGGATCCCTGTGGGGCTGGGGAGGGGGCTGGAGCAGGGCAGGGACAGGGGGAGGTCCTGCTCCCATTTTGCAGCTTACCCCAACTCTTCCCTCCACAGGATGAAGCGGATCCCAAGCGGCAGAAGACAGAAAACGGGGCATCGGCATGAGCACCCCCCCGTGCCAGTGGGCTGGGGGTGGGAGGCCCCTCGGGGCCTGGAGGTGGGGGTGGGAACAGACGAGTGCAGCCACTCTTCACCTGGTTCCTTGCTCTGGGCCCTGCACCGGAGCTGCCACCCTCTTTCTCCCCAGCCTTCTCATGTCCGCCTCTCCAGACACTACCCCTTCCATCCTTCCTCTGCCATTATTCCACCTCCCAACCTGCTCCACCTGAGCTCCCCAGCTGGTCCCCAGTTGCTCCTCTCCCTGTCTTTGCTCTCTTCTTCCCTCCCCCACCCCTCCTCGGGTAGCCTCTCCTTCCTCACCTCTGCATCCCAGCCTCATGTCCTGCCCATCCCTACCCTGCCTGATCCCTGGGTCTCCCTCAGATCCCCTTCTCTCAGACAGCGCCAGGCCGGGGTGGGGCCAGGGTTGGGGCCGAGCCCCACAGCTGCCCCCCTCCCCTCCCCTCCCCTTTTTGTATAATTTAATAAAGAAACGGTCGCGCTTCTGTTTTTAACCTGTCTCCTGCTTTCCCGGGGCAGAGGGAGGAGGGTGGCTGACGTCAGGTTCTGTCAGGACCCTTTTCTTGTATAAAAAAGCAGCTGCACCCTCCTACCACCCACCACTCAAGGAGACAAGATCAGCACTCCAGGGGTGGACATGGAGTGCAGCTTCTCTGAGAGCTAACTTCTGTCCTGGTTTTGGGTTCTTGGGGATTCTCCTCCCCAGCAGAACATACACACTTCCCTGGTAGCCCACACCGGGTCTAGACACTGCTGAGCCCAGTGGAAAGCTACTAGCTCTGTTGTGCTGAACCAGGCAAAGAAGCAGCCTCAGAAACAGGAAGTCCCACCCCTGAAGTGGGAGAGGGCTGGGAGGCCTGGGTCTCAGCCTCCCAGGACAGGGAGTGAGAGTTGCCTGGCATCAAACATGCCTTCCACCTGGCACTGACGAAACAAGCACTTGGTCAGGCAGGGGAGAAGTCCAGGGCCTCTTGTGGTTCCCAAGCGTGGTGGAGGTTCTTGGCACCCACACTCCACCCCTTCTGGGCTGGGCTCCTCAGGCTGGGTGGGGTGGAGAGCGAGAGTTCCCCTCCATCAGTCAGGCTTCCTTCCCTAGTTCTGTCTCCGTTTTTCTCAGAGTTTGATCTCTGTTGCAGGATTTCTGCATTTTACCATATCACCCTCGCCCTCTCTCATAGTTCAGAACCTCCGGATTGGGAAAAGATGAGTGCACAGGGGTCTGAGCTAGAGGGGGGTGTGTGTGACTCGACCCCATCATTCTTCAAGAGGACACCCTTAACTCACCCAGAGTCAGGACTAGACACACAGACACACACCTTTTGGCTCATACTCCCTAACTGACCTGGGCAAAGTAATCTTTGAACCTGCCTCAGTTTCTTCATCTGTACAATGGTGAATATCCCGTTTTATGAGCTACTGTATGTAAAGTGTCCTATACAGTGCCTAGCATATAGCGAAAGCTCAATATATTGTAGCTCCCCCCCCCCCCCGGACTTGGGTGCTCTTCCCCAGACCTACCATCTTTTAGGTCCACTGTATTCCCAGGAACCATTGGGTGGGTGGGGAGTCAGGTGCTGTGCTAAGGGGAAAGTCCTGGGAGATTAAGGGAATGAGGGAGGAGATGGCACCGAGGGAAGGGCTTGCTAAGAGCAAAGTGTGTTGATGTGGGGACTGGAGCGGCAGCTTAGAGATGGGCAAGCAGGTAGTTGCAGGCAGAAATGGCTTGGAGAGAACCAGAAGGTCCTTGGGGAAAGGATTCTAAAGGAGGGAGGGAAGGGGGGGAGGGTTGGCGGGGACACCCAGGACTGAGGAAATAAACAAGGGGAGCGCCACCACAGAAGTGGAGGGTAATGCTGCTGGGAATCAGCCCCCTCAGACTTTCCACTGCGAAGCGAAACCGTGAGCCCTGGGGTGTGTGGGGGGGCAACGCGGAGGGGAAGTGGGGAAGGTGGAGGGAAGGCAGAAGGACAGGGGCAAGGGCCCTAGGAGCAGCAGAACTGCCTCCCAGCTCAAGACAGCCACCTTGCCTCCACTCTGCTCTCTGCCACTACCTTGGCCCATTTGCTGGGACACCACCCCCCTCCCCCAACTCCTGCTGCCTAATCTGGCCGGCTTGCCTCTGGATTCCAGTCTCTGGTACATTGGTTCTTCCCCCTGTCTCCAGGCCTCTGTCCCTGTCCCTCTTCTCGATTCTCTTCTTCCACCCCATATCTTTGCAAAACCTCTTTTTTTGTCCATCCGCTCGCTCCCCCTTTCTGACCTCTTCTCTTTAGGGGGCTCAGCGTGGCTCAGGCCGCAGGGGAGATGTGGGAGGCTCAGTTCCTGGTTCTGCTGCTTCTGCAAATGCAGTGGGTGGCTCCAGGTAAGATGGGGCTGAGCCTCTGGGAGGGCTGCCCTCCAGACCCACAGGTGGGGGACGGGGTTGGTCAGCAGGGGTCTCTGGACCTCACGGATGCCAAGGTCCTTAGCTTGGGTGGATTCTTCTAAGGCCTTGCTGGGGGCAGTCTTTCTGCCCCAAAGCCTCTCCATGGTCTTCCCTTTGGATGGGGAAGGAGCAAAAACCCACGGTCTTAGGCTCTGTTTCTCCTTCAGGTAACTGAGGCTCCTTCTCTATGCCTCAGTCTTTTGGATCATGGCCCCTCCCCTTGACCTCTCTTTTCCTCCCAGGGTCTGGGACAGAGGTCCCTGTGGTGTGGGCCCAGGAGGGGGCTCCTGCCCAGCTCCCCTGCAGCCCCACAATCCCCCTCCAGGATGTCAGCCTTCTGAGAACAGCAGGGGTCACTTGGCACCATCTACCAGACAGGTATGCACCCCGAACTTGGACAACAGAACTCCCCAATCCAACAGCAATGGGATCCAGACTCATAACCCAAAGTCCAAGCTAGCCCCCAGTCTCCTGCCCTGAGCTGTCAGTCCCTCAGAAGCCAGTGGCTGGGCCTGCCCCGCTGCCTTTTCTCTGAAGACTTTTCCCCTCACACCCGCATCCCTTCTATGCCCGCCTCTCCAAGAGTGGATGGCGCTGGCCCAACCCGAGGGGGGACGGGGAGGGGGACGGTTAGCGGTCAAGAGATCTTTTGGGTGGGTTTCCTCATCCTCGAAGTGGGGTTGGACTGCATCTTGCCCCGGGCTTCTTCCCCCTTGAATTTCTCAGTCCCGTCCCTCTCTCCCGTCCAGTGGCTCGCCGGCTCCCGCGCCCAGCCAGCGCCCCGCGGCGCCCTCCGCGCCGGGCCCGGGGCCGCGCCGCTACATGGTGCTGATGCAGGCTCCCGGGGGCCTGCGCAGCGGGAGGCCGCCCCTGCAGCCCCGCTTGCAGCTGGACGAGCGCGGCCTCCAGCGCGGGGACTTCTCGCTGTGGCTGCGCCCGGCCCGACGCGCCGACGCCGGCGAGTACCGCGCTGCGGTGCACCTCCGGGACCACCTCCGGGACCGCTCCCTCTCCTGCCGCCTCAGTCTGCGCGTGGGCCAGGCCTCCAGTAGGTGGGGGCGGGCCGCGGGGAGCGGGGCTGGAGCGGGGCGCCGCGCTTCCCGCCGCCCCGGAGGCAGGAAGGGCTGGGGCAGGGGCTGTGCTTCTAAGAATGCGCCCTGAGCAGGGCCGGAGAGCCCCCCAGGAGGGTAGCGGATGGGGGTGGGGAGCAGAGTGGAAGGTGCCCCCAGGGAAGCACGTGTGTGTGTGGGGGGGGAGGACCCTAAGGAGAGATTGTATCACCCCCGGAGCTCCCCTCCCCCACCCACACTGGGAGTGCCAG
>CM053571.1:93210019-93485952 GCA_028646485.1 Cryptoprocta ferox | reverse complement strand
CGGTGCTTGGCAGACCGGTGCGCCCGGTGGTGGTAGTCGGAGGAGAGTTGGGGTGGAAAAAAGAAAGAAGTCTACAGCTTGGGGCCTGTTGCCAGCTTAGTTGGCCTGCTGCGTTTGGAAAGTGTTTCTGGTGGAGCTAATCGCACCTTCTTTATCCTTGAGCAGTGACTGCCAGCCCCCCAGGGTCTCTCCGGATCTCCGACTGGGTCATTTTGAACTGCTCCTTCAGCCGCCCTGACCTGCCAGCCTCTGTGCACTGGTTCCGGGGTAGAGACCCTGTCCAGGAGTCCCCCCGTCACCACTTAGCTGGAGGCCTCCTCTTCCTGCCCCAAGTGAGCCCCTTGGACGCTGGGCCATGGGGCTGCCTCCTCACCTACAGAGATGGCTTCAGTGTCTCCATCACGTACAACCTCACTGTTCTGGGTAACTCCTCCAGTCTGACTTCACACTTGACCACAACCCCTTCCTGCCCCCTTCACCTCCCCTTGACTTACAGTCCGCAAACCAGGTCTCTGGCAGCTAGTGCTCACTGTGATTGCCTGGGCCTCACTGTCCAACTCCCTTGTATCTTGTATTGAAGCCTTTTTTTTTTTTTAATTTTTTAAATGTTTATTTACTTTTGAGAGAGAGAGAGAATGAGCATGGAAGGGGCAGAGAGAGAGAGGGAGACACAGAATCCAAAACAGGCTCCAGGCTCTGAGCTGTCAGCAGAGCCCAATGCAGGGCTTGAACTCACGAACCGTGAAATCATGACCTGAGCCGAAGTCAGAGGCTTAACCGACTGAGCCACCCAGGCGGCCCTCGCACTGCAGCCTTTTAGCTGCCTTCCCCTCTTCCAGCTTTTCCCTGGGCCATCCAGCCTCACTGGCCAGCCTTCGGTCTCCCCCTGGCCCAGCCCACATGCGGGTTTCAGAGTGTCCTCAGCTCATCCATATTATCTGCTCCCTTGCACCCTTCAGAGCCCAGCCACCTCATTTGCTCTTCTGCCTCCCTAACCTGCAGCCCCAGCCCTCCAGGCCCTCTGTGCCTCCCTCTCTCAGCTTCAACTTTGGGTTCTCTTTTTTTCCAGGCCTGGAGCCCTCAGTGCCTCTGACAGTGTACGCTGGAGCTGGTTCCAGGGTGGGACTGCCCTGCCACCTTCCTCCTGGTTTGCAGACCCACTGTTCTCTCACTGCCAGGTGGGCCCCTCCTGGCGGAGGCCCTGACCTCCTGGTGGCTGGGGACAATGGCAACTTTACCCTTCCACTGGAGGCTGTGAGCCAGGCCCAGGCTGGGACCTACACCTGCCACGTCCATCTGCAGGGGCAGCAGCTCAGTGTCACTGTCACCTTGGCAGTCATCACAGGTCAGCCCCAGGTGGGAAAGGAGTAGGTCCCATCCCAGGGGAGCTGGGACAGGGAGGGAAGGCTGGCTGGGCAGAGAGACTGGGCAAATCCACCTCGTGACGCCAGGCCACCGGGCACAAGTCGCAGAGGCTGCCCTGGTGGCCTTCTCTTTTCTTGCCTCCACATAAGGACCCACCGAAACGGAAAGTCTCCCCTGAGTCACTAGATGAACATTCCACTTCTCTGAGCGACTCCCCTGCTCTGAATGTGGGGGGAGGGTCTGAGAAGTCAGAAGGACAGGTGGTAAAAGTGTGAATGGTTCACAAGAGGTGGAATATATCTCTGGAATCCTTGTCTACTTTGGGACCAGGGTTTGGGTTAAAGTTGCAGGAAGTGACCTGGATTTGGGAGGAGTTAATCAATCAGTCCCTTGGTCAGCAAATATTTACTGAGCAAGGGCTTTTTTTAAGACAGCATAAAACAAACACAGAAAAAAAAACCCTCAAAACTCAGAAAGTATGTGTTGATTGATTGGTAACTATGAGCCACAACAGCTTGGCTGTGTCCTGCAGTGCTCACCTGAGTCCACTAAATAGTGGTACCACATAGTAGGTGCTTAATAATGTACATAGTTTGAATGAATAAGTGAATATGCTAACAGGTCATACATCTCCTGAAGGCCAGTGCTCAATTTCCACCTGCTCCAGGATACCTCTACCTAGATATCATACCTGCACCTCAGCCTCACTCTGAACCCCATCTTTTCCTCACACTGAGTCCTCTTGCCGACTTAGCCTTTCTGTCAGTAACTCCCCCGCCCCAATCCCACTTGCCCTGAAACTTGGCCTCCTACTTCTTCCACATCCAGTCAGTTGACAAAGCCTCCCAATTCTTTCCATCTAAGGCCGTTGTCTTCTTCTTCGTCTTCTTCTTCTTCTTCTTCTTCTTCTTCTTCTTCTTCTTCGTCTTCTTCTTCTTCAAGTTTGAGAGAGAGAGAGAGAGACTCCCAAGCAGCCTCCACAATGTCAGTGCAGAGCCCGATGCAGGGCTCAAACCCATGAACCATGAGATCATGACCTGAACTGAAATCAAGAGTCAGACGCTTAACCGATAGAGCCACCCAGGCGCCCCTGTCTAAGGTCTTCTTGAGGTAATCTGTTTTGTGTTAGTTCCATGCTATTTCATGACAGCTCACTGGGAGAGACTGTTACTCCTGTTTTACAGAGAAAGAATTTCTCAAATTGCACAGCTGGGAAGTACCAGCCTCGGGGTCTAAGGTCAGGTGTGTCTGTCACCAAATCTTCAGGTGCCTGAACATCATGTTCAACTCAAGACCCTTCACCATTGGTGACTTCCTACCCATGCTATCTCTCATTGTTCAGCTTTGAGATGCTGTCTGTAGATCAGCTGCTGTCTGTGGGTCAGTGCACTGTTCTCTGAACATTCAGAAAGGGGGGTAGAGTTCATTCAGGGGACACCTCAAGGCAGGGGACACTGATGTGAGCCAAGTCATGGAAACAAGAAAAGTGCAAGATACATGGGGTGGGGGGGACAACATACCTGACTGATATTGGGGTTTCTGAACATTTGGATAGAAAGTAATGTAAAAGGATCCCAAATAGTATTTTCCATGTGACCCTTCTGGGTCAGTTTGAGTTTGAACTGTCCCCTGAAGGCAGTAGAGAGCCTGGAAAGCTTTGGAGCAGCAGAGTGAACTGTCCAGAGCTTTGTCTTGATAAGATTAATTTGACCATGACCCTGATCTCCTCCCCTCAACCTCACCCAATCAGAGTCCAGGTGAGTGCAGGGTGATTGAGACTTGGGAGTGGACTCTGTGGTTTCAAGTGAGGGGGTCGGGCCCCCCAAAATCTCATGCCTCCTGATTTTTTTCAGTGACTCCCAAATCCTCTGGGTTACCTGGCAACCTGAGAAAACTGCTTTGTGAGGTGACTCCAGCATCCGGACGAGAGCGTTTTGTGTGGAGTGCCCTGGAGAAGCCGTCATGGAGAAGTTCCCCAGGACCCTGGCTGGAGATGCAGCAAGCCAGACTCGTTTCTCAGCCCTGGCAGTGCCATGTGTACCAGGGGGAGAGGCTTCTCGGGACAGCGGTATCCTTCACTGAGCCGTCTGGCCCAGGTCCGAGATCCCACAATGCCACAGCACCAGCTCCAGACCCAGGGTCTTGATCCCACTTTCCAGACCCCTCCGCTGTCCCATTCCAGCTCTTTTTTCTCTAACCTCTAGCTCTTGTCCAGGCCTGGACTCACTGCTGCTATTAATTAGCTAATAATCCTGGATAAGTCCCTAAACTCTGGGCCTCATTGTCTGCATCTGTAACATATGAGGCTGTGGCAAGATACCCTTCCAACTATGAGCCTATGCCTAATGCTGTCCTTCTTCTGTAGGTGCCCAGCACTCTGGGAGGGCCTCAGGTGCCCTGAAAACAGGCCAGCTCCCTCTCTTTCTCATCCTTGGTATCCTCTTTCTGCTCCTTTTGATGACTGGAGCCTTTGGCTTTCATCTTTGGAGAAGACAGGTGAGCCGGGGACCCCTCCCACCCCCCCGCCCCTTGCCCCCTGTCCAGGCTACTGGTTCCCCCTCTCTTTAGTTCTCTGGGTGCTGTCTGGCACCCCTTCCTCAGGGAAGATGACCAAGGTGGACTCTTGATCTTGCCTGCCAAGCCCCCTCTTTATAAGCCTCTCCAAGGACCCCTTGTGCCTGAATGACCCAGGAGAGGCTTGAAGGGGCTGAGAAAAGACCTGGGACCAGATGGGGGAACACAGGGGACTGGGAAAGAATAGATGAACTCAGTATTCTCCAAATTCCCCTCATCCTTCTCCCCACCCACCCTCCGTGTCTTTCCATAGTGGAGTCCGAGAAGATTCTCTGCCTTGGAGCATGGGATTCACCCACCTCAGACCCAGAGCAAGATAGGGGAGCTGGAGCAAGAACCAGAACTGGAGCTGGAGCTGGAGCTGGAGCCGGAGCCCGAGCCCGAGCCTGAGCCCGAGCCTGAGCCCAACCCCGAGCCCAAGCCTGAGCCCAAGCCTGAGCCCGAGGAGCTCTGACTTGGAGCTGAGGCAGCCAGCAGATCTCCACAACTCAGTCCAAATAAACTCCCTCTCAGCAGCAAGCCTGAGTCTGGCTTCTTCTTGTCCAGTGAAGGTTCTAGTCTCTGCCCAGCCTCTGGGGGCTCCCTTCTCCCACCTCAGCCTTCCGACCTACTTTCCCCAGCCAATCTCTCTTATCTTCCTCTTTTCTGTTTCTGGTCTTTTCGTGATTCTTTCTGCCTTGGTCTTTCTCTTGCTCTCTCTCTCCTGGATAGTTGTTTCTCTGACGCTCCAAAAGCCCTCACCCCTTACCTCTGCAGCTCTCTTCTGTGTCCTTCGCTCATATTATGGTGGCTGCCCTGGTTTCCTTTGTAGTTTTGTTCCCCTGGCCCACCCCACCCCACACTTGGCTCTGTTTCACATTGTCCTTGGCCTTCTTGCTGCAGTGCGCGCGCACACACACACGGAGGAGCCCTGCCATGTCACGTCCTCCAGGAGATCAGGTCTTGCAACCTTTCTGGACAGCTGGCGGTGGATCCCGCTCGCCTCCACCCCACCCCCACTTTCCTTGGCTCTGGGCAACCTGTCTGGTCCCAGGCATGAGAAGACACTGCCACCCAGTGGTCACTGTGCATCATACCACAGGAGGTCACTGGGCAGGCTGGGGCGGGCGGGCTGCAGGAGATGAACAGTGCAGTGGTCCAGACAGGCACAGAGCCCTGTGCTCAGAGACTCCATCTTTGTGCTGTTCACTTTCTGTGGTCTGCATATGCGTGTGCACCAAGCGGTGGTCACATAACCCTGGACACCATCCGGGACAGGGACTGAAGGACGCATGCCTCAGGACAAACAGCCCGGGCCCTGGCGAGGTTATGATCCAGGTCTGACAAAGGGGAGTGCTGTGAACAAAGGCCCCACGTGTGGAGAAAAATGGCCAGCAGGACAGCTGGCTGTGGCGTAGCTCTGGGAGTCCGGACACCCGGCTTCTGATTCTGTCTCTGCGGATGGGACCAGGGCTTGATCTCCTCAGCCTGGGTGTCCTCATATTAAGTGGAATAATGATAATGACCCATTAAAATGGGTTGCTGTGAGTACCAGATGGTAAAAGGGCTTTGAAGGCTGGGGTGCCCCATTCATACGACGTACTTGTCTGCTCACCCATTCGTGAAGGAGGAAGCTGGCCTGTTCTAGCCATGCCAGGAAGGGTCCACCAGACCCGCAAGCCTCCCTGCCTCCCGCGTTGTCTCTCTCTCTCTCTCTCTCTCTCTCTCTCTCTCTCTCTCGGAGGGAACGTTCACCTGGGCCATGCAGACCCTCAGCCCACAGCAGCCCCCACCCCAGGGACCTAGACCTCCACCTGCTACATGTGCCGGGCTCTGGACTTGGCCGCAGACAGCTCTGCCAGGGTGTTTTAACCATGGACAGGAGGGAAAAAATTCTGCAAGGCAGTGGGCGTGCACGTGCTGTGGCAAACACCACCAGGTGTCCCACTGAGCCTGGGTGCCGTGTGCACAGAGACATGAACCGTGAGGCTGAAGACATATCCCCATGGAGACACCATGGCCAGAGACTTGGGCACCGAGGGACACCTTTATTCTGTGCAGAGCCTTAGTGGGAGAGCCGGCACCCTCTGAAGCCTGAATGACAACCATTTAAAGTACCCTGAAGTTCTGAGCCTTAGGATGGTGGTGATCTTGTCACAGGTTGAGAAACAGTGGCACAGAAAGAGGCTCTGGCCTGTGATCACACTGTCAAGGGAAAGTCCTGAAGTTCCTTCGAGAAGCCTTGAGATCCTCCCCCCATGTTGTGGCCTGGGGATAGCTGCCGCAGAGATACCTCAGCCCTGCCCCAGGTCCCTGCTCTCCTCAGCTGCAGTGGAAGCCCCCATGTTTTAATGGGGCAGGGATTTCCTGGAAAGTTCTGTGGGTGGCAATTTTCCTCTCTACTGGGTAACATTCTATGCCCTTTGGGCTTACGAGGGCGGTCATCAAGGATTCACTGTCGTCTATGTGGGGACTTCCCCCATGCTCCAGAATGAAGGGGACAGGGAGGGGACAGAGGCAGAGTGAAAGGCCACTTGTTCTTTTACCCACGAAGGAAGAGAAGAGCAAAGGGTACAAGGAAGAGGGGCATGGGGCTCGTGCATACAGGGCTCCTTTTTATTCATTCTCACCCCCTCCTCTGTGGGGTCTCTCCTGGGGTGACACATCCCTACTCCTCCCCCTTCAGCTCCCTCAACCTCCCCCCACCACATCCAGGAGAATAACCATTGACTGCTTTGCTGTCCTTTTTTAATTATTATTATTATTAATGCTTATTTATTGATTTTGAGAGAGAGAGAGAGAGAGAGAGAGCAAGCAGGGGAGAAGTGTAGACAAGCAGAGAGAGAGAGAGAGAGAGAGAATCCCAAGCAGGCTCCAAGCTCAGCATGGAGCCTGATACGGGGCTCGATCTCACCAACACAAGATTATCACCTGAGCCAAAATCAAGAGTTGGAGAATTAACCGACTAAGCCACCCAGGTGCCCCTGTCCTCTTTTTTAAAATTAATTTTGAGAGAGAGACAGAGAGAAGGGGAGGAGCAGAGAGAGAGAGGGGAAGAGAGAATCTCAAGCAGGCTCCACACTGTCAGCATGGAGCCCCATGTGGGGCTCGAACTCACCGTTAGACCATGACCTGAGCTGAAACCAAGAGCCCAATGCTCAACCAACTGAGCCACCCAGGCATCACCCCACCTTTTGCTGTCTTCTTAAGTCTCTCAGGGATCTAGGTGAATTCATCTTGTACCTCCAAGTTTATTGATAAACCTGTGTTCCAGGTTGAGGTCCTGAGGGGAAGGGGCATGAAGGAGGCAGGTAGCTCAGGAACCTTCAGTGGGGGCTGGGATGGGGAATCATCCTACACCCTTATTAAAAAGGACAGAAGCTCTATTTGTTACCTACTGCTACATAACAAATCATCCCAAAAGTTAGTAATTTAAAATGATAAACATATGATCTCATATAGTCAGAAAGTTAAGAGCAGTTTAGCTGAGTAGTTTTCTTTTAATGTTTATTTATTTTTGAAAGACAAAGAGAGACAGAGACCAGGCAGGGGAGGGACAGAGAGAGAGGGAGACACGGAATCTGAAGTAGCCTCCAGGCACTGAGCTGTTAGCACAGAGCCCCACACGGGGCTCAAACCCACAAACTGCAAGATCACAAACTGAGCCTAAGTTGGACGCTTAACCGACTAAGCCACCCAGGTGCCCCCACCTCCTTGTTTTTTAATTAGCTGAATAGTTTTGGTCCCAGGGTCTCTTGTGAGGCTGCTGTTATGAAGTGGGCCAGGGCTGCGGTCGATCTGAAGCTTTGACTGGGATAGAGGATCTGCTTCCAAAAATCTCCCTCAGGTGGCTGCTGGCCAGAGGCTGTAGTTCCTCCCCGAACGGGCCTCTTCAATTTTTTAAAAAATGTTTATTTATTTTTGAGAGAGAGACAGAGCACGAGCTGGGGAGGGGCAGAGAGAGAGAGAGGGAGACACAGAATCTGAAGCAGGCTCTAGGCTCCAAGCTGTCAGCACAGAGCCTGTTGCGAGGCTCGAACCTATGAACTGTGAGATCAAGTCCTGAACCAAAATCGGCCGCTTAACTGACTGAGCCACCCAGGAGCCCCCAGCGCCTGGGCCTCTTCATAACGCTGCTCACCACATAGCAACTGGCTTTCCCGGAGGGAGAGGGTGGCCAAGAAAAAAGCTGCCATGTCTTTAAAATCTAATCTGGAAATTGAAATACCGTCACTTCTGCCCTATTCTATTGGTCACACAGACCAGCGCTGGGACAACATGGGAGGGGACAACATAAAGATATGAACCGGAGGTAGCAGGAATCATTGGGGGTCATCTTGCTTATGGTAGCTTGGCTCTCATGGGGGAACAGTGCCTGATAGAGAAATAGGCCAAATGAAGAGAAGGAGCATCTCTGAGTTCCTCTACCCCTAAGCCTTTGCAATGGGCCCAACAGCCTCCTCCACTGTCTGCTGTCCAGAAGTTCTGGAGGCCAAATGAGGTCCAGGGCCTTGTCAAGTCAAGTGTGTCAGGCAAGAGGCCAATGTGTGCTCATTAAGAGCTGTGGTCACATTTGCCAGTGTGTCCCCCACCCTTGGCGGGTCTTTTCATCTCCCTGGGGCAGGGCAGGCCCAGAAAGGTCCCTGCCCCACCTCCCCCAACAGGCAGAGTTGTTAGGGTTCAGGCCTGAGCCCCTGCTATTGCCTCCCTATCACCCACTAAAGGAGGTGAGCAAGCTTCGGTGTCCCTGCTCAGGCCCACCCCCAGGTGGAGTTAGCCCTTTGAAGGGAACGGGGTTGGGGTGGGGATGGGTTCTCACTGCTCCACTCTGTGGCTGACAGTTTCTTCAAGGGCTGCAGGTGCCAGCTGGCTGAGCCCAGGCCAGACTCTGAAATTTGCCTACTCAGCCCTCCCATGGGGTGCAGGAGGTCCAGGAACCTCCCTCAGAGTTGCCAAAAGTGGTCATAGAGCTAGGGACAATGTGGCCGGGGTGGAGGTGGCTCAGCCCTCCAAGACTCTGCTTCCCAAAGAACAGCCTCAGTCACCCCTCCCGCACCTCCCCCATCTCCAAGCCCTGCCCCCAGCCCCCTTTGCAGAGGGCGTCAGTGGAGCTGCAGATGTTTCTGGTAAGGAGGCCACCACAAAGCTGCACCTGCGGCTTCCAACTCTCCACTCCACAGGCTGCCCTACCCCTTCTCCAACAGCCTGGTCCCCAACACTCCATCAGCAGACCACGATATGCCCCATTTTTCTCCTGCCTTGGCCTCCTTCCCTTCCTTGGGCCTGGAGACAGAATACAGAAAGCAAAAATAGCTCTCTTTCAGGAAGCAGGGGACTTCTGGAAATCCCCACGCTCCATGCTTACAGGCCTATGATGGAGCAGACAACCTAACTTCAGTTTCTTCTTCTCTAAAACAAGGATGGTAACACCTACCGAAAGGTCGGGCCTGTGCTAATGTACATGCAAGTGCTTTGAGAATGGAAAATCCCTCCGTAGATGCGAGGGGTCACGGTGGGGCAAAGGCTCAGAAGCCCCAGATGTGATTGTTGGCCTCATACTCCTCTGTCGCTGTGGGAGGAGACTTCTCTTAGCCATCATCCTGGCCTTTTCTTTTTTTTCCCTCTTCTTCTTTTTTTTTTTTTTTAAGTTTATTATTAAAAAAGGGGGGGGGGACGCCTGGGTGGCTCAGTTGGTTGTGTCCAACTTCAGCTCAGGTCATGATCTCACACTTTGTGAGTTCGAGCCCCGTGTTGGGCTGTGTGCTGACAGCTGGGAGCCTGGAGCCTGCTTCGGATTCTGTGTCTCCCTCTCTCTCTGCCCCTCCCCTGCTCTCACTGTCTCTCTCTCTCTCTCTCTCTCTCAAAAATAAATAAACACTAAAAAAAAATAAAGTTTATTTATTTGTTTATTTTTAAGTAATCTCTACCCACAATGCGAGGATCAAACTCATGACCCCAAGATCAAGAGTCACACGTTCTTTCAGCTGAGCTATCCAGGTGCTCCCATCTTGACCTTTCTTAATGCAGAAGAGAGGCAGTGGGGTGAGGTGGACAATCCAGGGATGGGGCTCCAGCAGGTAAGTTGGAATCCCAGTTCCAGCAAATATGGTTACTGGCTCTGTGACTTTTAGCAATTTTCTTTAACTTTTTGAGCCTAGTTGCCACATCTGTACAATCTGGAGAATAATAATTATGCCCTATCATTGCTGTGAGGCTTAAATAAAATATACGGCCACATCAAGCACATGGCAGTCCTAAATGTTCAACATAAACTTCCTCTCCTTCCCCTCCTCCAGCCTGGAGACAGAATAAAAGAGGAGCACATGGTGGCTCAGTTGGTTAAGCATCCGACTTCAGCACAGGTCATGATCTCACAGTTCGTGGGTTCGAGCTCCACATTGGTCTCTGTGCTGACAGCTCAGAGCCTGAAGCCTGCTTCAGATTCTGTCTCCCTCTCTCACTGCCCCTCCCCAGCTCGTGCTCTCTCTCTCAAAAATAAATAAAAATATTAAAAAAAAAACAAACCAAAACCATCCTCTCTCTTCCTGTTATCTTTTCCTGTTTGGAAACCAGAGGGAGAGCCACGTTCTTGGGGCTTGTTGACTCCTGAGAATCCGTCTTCACGGGCTGAAAAGGTCACAGACCCAAGAGATGGGTGGCATCCCACAGTTCATGGGGTCCAGGGCTTGCAAATTGGGGGCTCTAAGCTACATCCAGCCCTTGGAATGCTTTGTTTGACTTACTCAGGGTTAGAACAACAACAGAAAATTCGTTGCCAATGTTAAAGTTAGGGGGTATTATAGAAATGATTGGTTTTTCCACCTTCCCGTGACATTTTGGTAGAGCCGGCAAGTCTGGGTTCACGAGTTCTGGTGCAACGTCTCCTATGAACTCAGCTGGAGCTGGGTGGTCGGTGGCTGCCCTCGTTAGATGAGGCTGGTACCACCTCCCTGCCCCCTGCAGACTTACCTCGGTCCCCACCCCTCCCTCCCCTCCCTGCTGTTTACAGCCAGCCTGCTTTCTCACTTATATTACCTAGCAGACTCCTGTAGGCGTTTGATTTTGTGATCCTTGCTTTCCAGTCATTCATTCAAAAAGTGTCCGACAGCCAGGGGCTGGGGGAGGAGGATGGGCAGTCAGTGTTAAAGGGTCCAGAGCTTCAGTTGGGGAAGACGAAAAAGTTCTGGAGATGGATGTATAATAATAACATGAATGTAAATGGTACAGAACTGTAGGCTTCAACATGGTTAACATGGTACATTTTACGGTGTACGTATTTTACCACAACACATTTAACACCAATAAATATCAATACGATTCAATATTAAAAATTTTTTAAATGTTTATTTATTTTTGAGAGAGAGACAGAGACAGAGCATGAGTGGGGGAGAGGCAGAGAGAGAGGGAGACACAGAATTCGAAGCAAGCTTCAGGCTCTGAGTTGTCAGCACAGAGCCTGACACAGGGCTCGAACTCGTGAATAGTGAGATCATGAACTGAGCTGAAGTTGGGCGCTTAACCAACTGAGCCACCCAGATGCCCCAATACAATTAAATATTTTTAACAAAGGATTCAATAAGTATTAAGCGTCTACGGGGCTCAAGGCACTGTGCTGAGGGCTAAGTCAGACAGACTCACCACTCGAGCCTGCCAGACAGACTCTAAGCAGTAATTTCATAATGAGTATGCTTGGCAAAGTGCTTGCAAGGGCGAGGAAGCATGGGGGACCGGGAGATCCTTATTAAGGGAAACAAGGGGTCACGTGCAGAGGATGACGAAGCAACAAGATCCAGACACACGAATCCTGCTGTGGGGTGCAGCGGGTCTCCCCCTCACATCCCTTACCCCTGAAGCACCTGCCTCCAGACCTCTTTGAGAAATTACTTTTGTCCTAAGTATTCAACAGCCAGGGGCTGTTGACTTTATGTTGACCATTCTTTCACTTGTAGCAGAGCCAGATGCTCCCTGATACACCCTTCCCAGGGAAGCCTGTCTTGATCTCCCAGTTGAAATAAGGCTCCCTGTGATAAGATCCCAGCACTCTGGGCTTCTCTTTGGTAGCACTTGTCCAATTGTGATGGTATTATTAATCGTTTAGTGTCTATGACACAAACCAGAGGGGTGGCCATGTCATGTCTAGCTTACATATCACATTTCCAACACCCACAGAGTGCCTTGGGCGGGGAAGGGACCTAACACTGGCTGAATAGGGGTGCCTGGCTGCCTCAGTGGGTAGAGCATGTGACTCTTGATCTCAGGGTTGTGGGTTCGAGCCCCACATTGGGTGGAGAGATTACTTAAAAATAAAATCTTGAGGAGAAAAACGCAACTTGTTGAATATGTGAATGAGTGGGCACAACTGGATTAGATCGGGGTTAGAAGTGTAAATGCCTATTAGGACCTCTGTCAGGTAATGTAAATGAGAAAAGCAGGCTGGCTGCAAACAAGCCTGCGGGAAGGGGATGAAGCCTGAGGAGGACACACACTGTCCCTGTAAGGACAGTCCTTAGAAGTTGCACCTAACACTTGCACTTACATCCATTAACTAAGATTGAGTCATTTGACCACATCCAGAGGCAAGGGAGGCCATGATTAAGTGTAACTTAAATCTGGGCAGCTGTGAGCTCAGCAAGAAAGGGAGGGTTCTGTTACTAAGGAAGAAAGAGAAAACATTTGGGGGACAACTAAATGTCTGTGCAGAGAAATAGTGAAGAGCTGAAGAATGAACACAGGTTTCCTAGATTAGCGGTTCTCAAAGTGTAGCCACAGGGTCCCTGAGACCCTTGCAGGGAGATTTTGAGGTCGAGCTACTTTCATAAAAATAATAGGACATTATTGGCTATTGTCACTATGTTGACATTCCAATGATGTTGCAAAAGCAATCTGTGCTAGACCGCTGCCTTAGCACAAAACAAGGCAGCCAAGCCAAACCATGCTATAGTCATTGTGTTCTTCACCGCATTTGCGGCAAAAAAAAAAAAAAGAAAGAAAAAGAAAAAAAAGAATAAAAATATTAATGCCAGTTTCACTTAAGAATGCCTCTGATGAGCAGTGAATATTAATTTTATTGACTTTCAAAGCTTGAGTACACTGCGTTATAAAATGAGAGTAGCACAGTGCCTTTCTGCTACAAATGAATCACAATGTTGTCTCAAGTTAGAAGCGCCTGCATTAATTGTTGGAGTTGCAAGCTCAACTACCCACTTTTTTCACAGTAGGGAAAGGGCATGGTCACCTAGGCGTTTTTATATGCTCACTCAGGCTGCTGTGAGGTGGGTGGCCCAGAGGAAGACAGAATGGGGAGGCCAGGAGGCCAGTGAGGAGGCAGGAGCTGTTGTCCACCACAGGGTGGTGATGGCACCTGGGGATGGGACGGTGGTAGCGGGGTGGAGTGACTTGGAGAGACTTCTGAGATAGTTTGAAGGTAACATCCACAGGAAATGGTAAATAAACACACCGGAGGGGGTGGGTGAAGGAGTCAGAGATTACACCCAGTTTATTTGGTGTGAGCAGCTGGTAGGTGGCAAAGCCCTCGCTGAGTGGGGGACTTGCAGGAAAAGTATAGGTCTGGAGGGTAGTGGGAAACAGGTGATAAGTGCAGCTTGGGATATGTTGGGTTGGTTATGTATGGTGAGTATCCAAGTGGAGGTGTCCAATGGGCAGATGGATCTACATGTCCGGGGCTTGAGAGAGACCTGGGTGGAGGAGCATTCGAGGGCTGCCCAGAGACAAAGGCCCAGAGGAAAAGGGTCTGGTCCATGGTAACTCTGGAGGTCACTTTGCAGGTCTCAGGTACCTTCCTCTCAGCCCAGGCCCTCTCTGCCACACTCGACCACCTATAAATGCCTCTGGTGTCTCCCTGCTCAACAAATGCGAGGAGCTGTTTGGGGCTTACCAGAAATGCCCTTCTGTGTCCTCCTTCCACTCGCCTCCCACTTCTTTCCCTGAAGCCCAAACCCGATTACAATATCATCGATGCAACCTTTTTCTTGTTAGGCAACGAGAAGCGCAGCGACACCGTGCTCCAGCCTCGTTCTGCTTAACTTTTCCCTTTGACTTTGGTATTTTCACTTTGACATCTTCCCCGAGAGGCAGGGGGTGGGGACCCCAGCCCCACATGGTGACGTTGGGGGCTGGCCCAGGCCTGGGGTGTGGAGGAGCCTCACCACCAGGCTTCCTGTCTCTCCGTTTACATATGTCTCTGCAGAAGTAACAAGCGCCCTCCGGGATGGGCTCCCAGCCTTCACATAGACACACCTGTGCGAGAAGCCGGAGGGGAAGAAAGACACAGATCTGTAGGTAAGATGGACAGACTCAGCTCTGTGCCTTTCCACGGGTCTGGGAAGGGGAGAGGAACGTGGCAGCAGATGCGCTGGAATGTTCTGGACTCCCAGTCCTCTGTCCTTAACGCTGGCCACCTTCTCTTGTGTTTCACACTGGAACTGGGAGCTTCAAGAGGTTGGGGACGAAGGCGAACGTCTGTCTGCATCTCACTGTGTGCAGCTCAGGGCCTCGGGGCAGAAGGGGCTCCTCAGAGGGGTGCTGAGCTGGATTGCGAGATCAGAGAAGACATGGAGACTTGAGGACACACCGGGCTGAGAAAGGCCGTGGGAAGCAACAAGTCAAGAGGGCACTGGAGGAGATGAAGATAGGAAGAGAGGAAAGAGAGAAGAGAGAGAAGAAGGGGTGGGAAAGGAATAGAAAGAGTAAATACATGCTAAGGAGGAAGGATGCCTATTAAAAAAAAAAGGAAAGGAAAAGAGGCAACAAAGGAAAAGCAAGAAAATGAGAAAAGAGAAGTGGAATCTGATCTAGAGGCAATTCTCCCAAAATCAATTTTCCCAAAGATACAGTCTCCCAAAATTCACACCAGAAACCGTTGCAGCATTTCATATGCCCTGTGATCGAGGTAGCCTCCTTTTAGTATCTTTTCTGTCTGTATGTATTTCTACATTTTTGTCTACTTCTGGGCGTTTTTTAGGACTTTTGAACAATATGTCCACTTTCATGAGCTTTAAAAGAATTAACAAAATTCTGAAAAAGTGTTGAAACTGAGTTCTTAGGTATGCAGTGCTATAAAGTGATAGATACATATTCTTTGGCAAGTACGTCATTAGAAAAACTGGTTCTAAGGAATTAGTTTTAGATGTCTCTGTTGCTCTAGAAAAGGAGGCTATGGGGTTTAGAAAAGGATTTGCAGGTCTTGGGCTTGGTAGGGTGTTGGGGGGGCTGCAGGAGGTGGTGCCCCTCGAGATGGTACACCCTATACAACCCCCGCCTCCCACCCGCACCCTCTCTGTCCTTTTCCCTCTTCTAAGACCTCCATGGCCTTGAAGCACTGTCCCCCAAGTATCCTCTACCTTCTTTTCTAGACTTATTCTGGGAGAGGGACCTCCTTGGTACAGTCAGATTCCTCAAAATAGAAAGGCCTCACTATCGCTAATTCAAAAGATTTCGCTCTGGGTGGGATTGCTCTTCCTGACTGTCCCATTCTCGTGGGGCAAAATTTTAGGGGTGCAAGGCCGAGAGTAGAACCTGATGGGAGGGATCACTCCTCTTCATATTTTGACAAAACAATTTCTTGTGCTGTGTTAGATTCTGTGGGCTCATACAAAATGGCCGCCCTCTCAACCGCAGATGAAAGTGTTCCCAGAGGACGGGGTCAGAGAGAACTCCTGACATGATTTCCCTCTTTCAGTTTGGGGGGGGGGGTGACACTTATATAGAAGAGGTCTACCTCGAAATAGGAATTCCCCCATCACCGACTGGTTCTAGGCAGAAGTCTTGCAGCGTCTTAGGCCCCGATCCTGGCCTTTATAGTAAGGTGGCAATGAGGGGAGTTCAGTAGACCAAGGGCCTTGCACATTTTGGACACTCAATAAATGTTGAATAAATTAACTTTGAAGAGGGTGGGTGCTGGGAGGGGACAGACAGGGGCCAGGGTTTGTAGGGCTCTAAGGTTGAGCTCTGTTCCACACATTTTGGGGGATATAGGAGAAAGAGGGAGGGCACTGCTCCCCCCACGTGGGCGTCTGAGGCAAAGGAGAGGATGGCGGAGGTTGCAGCCACTCAACCACAAGGGTCCCCTAGAGGGTCATGGTCTCTAAGAAGTTTGTATGAAGCCAGTGAGCGGGAAAGAGGTGTATGCGGTGGGGGGGCACATCCCGTGGTGGTGGGGCTTGAGGGGCTGTCTGGGGGCTTTTGGGGGAAGATGAAAGTGTCTGTGGGACCACAGACTGTTGCTGTGGTGGGGCTGTGCCCTCTTCCTCTCCCCAGTCTCGTTCCTCATCCCATCTGGGGGGCCAGGGCAAGGGCAACAGGAACTTCATGGGCTCTGAGAGTTTGAGAGTGTGTGTTGCCATTTTGGTCTCATGGTTCTCTTGGTCTCTTTTGATCTTTTTTGGTCTACGGTTCTGGGCATGTGTCTTGCCTTCCAGAATGTCTTCATCTCTTTCCCTCCGACTTGACCTGGTTTGTAGAGCCCTGGGCTTGGTGTGAGATTGGGGATTGTGTGAAGTGTAGCCGCCGCTTTTATGAGCTGCTCTGGGTCTCTCCCTACCGCCTGTCTTCCCTCTCATCCTCAGTCATCCTCCCTTGGGGCCTCTGCGGGTGTCTTGGAATCTGTCCTTTTCCCTTTGTCCACCCCACAGCCATCTCCCTTGCCTCCACCTTCGGCTCCAGGCTGTGCTCTGTAGGCTCCCTTCACATCAAAGCTTGTTGAAAGCTGCTTTCCTGCCAGAGGCCTGGATGCCTGTTTACAGGCAAGAAGGGGCTAGAGCTTAGTAGCAGCTGGAGGTGGAGATGAAAAAGGAAGAGAGGCAAGGGGCACTCTAGGCAAGACCAACAGAGCCAGAATTGGTTCCTGGCATATGAGGCTGAGAGGAAGAGAGAGACAGATGCGGGGAGTTGAAGACAGGAGGCATCCGTGTGGACAGGCACAGAGACAGAAATGCACAGATGTGAGCAGAGAAATGAGGAGAGAGAGAGAAAGAGGGAGAGGGAGAGGGAGAGAGAGATGCCAGGACCTGGGGGACCAGCAAGCCCTCCCAGCCTCTCTCAAGTGGCTCTGATGTACAGGATGCTACTGTACTGGGGCAGAGCGCCTCTGGGGAGGATGAGGATGTGGGAATCAAAAGCCAGCTCTTTGGGGTGGCAGCAGAAGCCCAAGTCACCAAAGCAAGCAGCAGCTGGAAACCCGAAGCCTCCTCCACCGAGCTGAACCCTGGTTGAGTTGCCACAGCATAGGAGCTGGAGGCAGGGAGGTGGCCCTCTGCACAGACCCTAGGATGTGGCATGGGGAAGAAGAGATGACCACCATTTGGGGAAGGGTCAAGAATATCCCTAGCCTTCCCCAGGCATCTACACTGAATTTAGACCCCAGGGAAGGGATATCCCAGAGACTCCTTTACTCCGTGCTCACCAAGGACAGTGAGTCTGGAACTGGGGGACAGCGGGAACCACTCTTGAATATACTGTGCTCTCTCCCTGCAGCCTTCCTTCCCCTCAGCACCTCCATGCCCCATGCTCACTTGTAAACAACTGCACCCATGACTAGCCTCTTTCCTCCTTTTCTGGAAACCTTGATCCTTCACTTTCTATTTCTCGGGTTTAAAAAAAACTTTCGATAAGGGGTGCCAGTCTGGCTCAGTCGGAAGATCATGTAACTCTGGATCTCGCGGTCATGGATTCAAGCCCCAAGTAGGGTGTAGAGGTTACTAAAAAAAAAAAAAAAAAAAAAAACTCAAAAAAAATTCTATCAAGCCCCTACCTTGTGTTAGGCCCTGGAAAATTCCTCTTTCAGGCAGATGGAGTGACTGGAGAAGGCTCTTTTTATTTTTTTTCTATGTTCTCCCAAACATCATTAGGAGGCCCATTTGAGTACTGCATCCCTCTCATGGCCCAACAGGAAACAGAATCTGCCTCAGATGGCTCAAAGACTGCAGGAAGGGGGTTATTCACAGAGGTGTGAAGAGGGAACCAGCCAGCACGGGGAGGCATACGGGCATCAGCAATACCGGGCAGGGTCCTGAAGGGGCAAGAGTGAAATGATGTTTCTGGAACCCAGTGAGGTTTTGGGCTGTGGATAAAGGGCCACCTGACAGGAGCTATAGCTGGGGCATGGGGAGAGGAAGGGGGAGGGAGGGAGAATAACCATTGACAGAAAGTATGCCACAGTAGGAAGAGAGTAAGAAAAATACCCCAACCTCTTTCCTTGACCCTCCCATCTCTTGTGGGTGCTTCCCATTGGCCAACCCCAACTGGTAGCAGGAAGACAAGGGAGCCTGGGCCATACAGTCTTCAGAGGTCAGCCTCCTTGTAGAGAGCAGGGCAGAAAGGATGGAGAGTGGCTCAGGGGTGGGTGGGGGAGGGGGCATGGGTTGGATGACTTGGCTTCATCCAGGCCAGGGTTGGGTGTGCACATGTACTTAAATGACCCACTTTAGTAACAGAATTAATATGTTGAGTACACAAAGAAGAAATCAGTGATTTTCCCTCCTCCATTCAATTTAATTTGGTTTAAGTTAACCAAACACATCCCGAGTCCCACCCCAAGTCCCAGAGCTGGCTGGACTATCATCGGGAAGAGATCAAGCGGTCAGGGGGGTAGATGGGAACCCAAATCAGGGCACCATGAGGTAGAAGGTGGAACATGCTCTCGAGGGTGTCACCTGGGTTCTGTGGAAGTTCCGACTGGGTGCAGAGCTCAGACAGCAAAGGATGGACGGGCGGGTGGGGGTGGGGGGAGAGAAAAGCACATCTGGGTGCAGGATCTCATCTCGCCAAGCTCTGGACCAGGTTCGGGCTGACACTGCTCCCAAGGCAGCCACCTTTCTGAGGCCCTGGGAGCTCAAAGATACAGCCCTGTTCCTGCCCCCCTTCCAGACGGTATCTTCCTCCAGTCTCCACTCCCTCCATGTCATCTGGTCCCCTTCCTAAAGCTCTACACAGACCATGTCACATCTCTGCTCAAAACTCAGCAGTTCCTCCCAATCACCTCCAGAACCCAGCCCTGACCTTCTAGCCTACCTGCCAAGACTCTCCATCAGGCCTCCCGGCCGTTCCAACATCCCACCACCTCCCTCCCTGAGCCCCCTCTAGACTCCCAGTCCCGAGCACAGCCCTGCAGCCTGACACACTGCTGCCGCTGCCGCCACCGCGAGGTGGGGTGCCCCTCCCCTTTCCTTCCCGTCTAACTCATGGTTTGCAAACTTGAGCCCGTGCCAGTCACCCAGGGGTTTGTGAAAACACAGCCAGCTAGACCCACCCCCAGTTTCTGATCCAGTCGGTCTGGGGTGGAGCCTGATAATTTGCATTTCTAACAAGTTGGCAAGTGATGCGGGCAGCAGGTGACCCAGGACCACACTTTGAGAGTCACTGCTCTAATGTACTGCTGCCTATTGTGCAGGGGCCATTCTGAGGCTGTCTACACCCTCCCGCCCCGGTCTTAACCATCTCAGGTGCTCACAGACACCAACTCTGAAATAGCACTCTTCTGCTTTCTCTCAGAGGCCTTACATGGTTGGTCTGCTAGTGAGCGGGGAGTTACCCTCTGCTCCTTCTCTCCCTCACCCCACACACCGCACCCGGCTCCAAGTCCTGGGAGTTTCCCCTCTGAGTGCCCCTCAAGGCAGTCTTTTTTCCCCACATTTCCATAGCTCTGAGTTGTCTGAGTTCAGTCCTGTCTTCTCTCACCAGGATTGTGCAATCCTGCCTCCTGTGCTCAGCCTCCTCCCGCTTGTCTTTCTCAGAGGAGCTGAAGGGGTCCCTTCTGCAAACCGAATCATCCTTTTTTTTTTTTATACCAACTTAAAAATTTTTTTAATGTTTATTTTTTTAAGAGAGAGAGAGAGAGAGATGGAGCGCGAGTGGGGGAGGGACAGAGAGAGAGGGAGACACAGAATCTGAAGCAGGCTCCAGGCTCTGAGCTGTCAGCACAGAGCCCTATGTGGGGTGGTGAGATCATGACCTGAGCTTAAGCTAGCCACTTAACCAACTAAGCCACAAGGTGCCCCAACAACTTTTTTTGAGAGAGAGGGAGACACAGAATCTGAAGCAGGCTCTGAGCTCTGAACTGTAAGCACAGAGCCTGATGCAGGGCTGGAACCCACAAGCCATGAAATCATGCCCTGAGTCAAAGTTGGACACTTAACCGACTGAGCCACCCAGGCATGCCCCGTATTGTGTCCTTCTTGACATAAAATCCTTTACTGGCTCCCTAGGGTCACCACCCAGCATCCCAGCATGGCATTCAAGGACCTTTATGACCTGGCCTGGTTCCCCCTGCCTCCGTCCCCCTCAGTTTGCCACCTTCTCTGTGAATCCTTTCCTGATTCCACTTGGCAGAGAACCCGCCCTGACCTGGGTCCAGCATTGTGTGGCGTGTACTGGTGGATGCTTGTTTAGAAGTATGAAGTCTAAGGGGCGCCTGGGTGGCTCAGTCGGTTAAGGGTCCGACTTCAGCTCAGGTCATGAACTCACTGTTCATGTGTTCGAGCCTCACATCGGGCTCTGTGCTGACAGTTCAGAGCTGGGAGCCTGCTTTGGATTCTGTGTCTTCCTCTCTCTCGGCCCCTTCACTGCTCGCACTCTGTCTCTCTCTCTCTCTCTCTCTCTCTCAAAAATGAAAAAAACATTTAAAAAATTTTAAAAAAAGTATGAAGTCTAAGTCCCTGGCTTGGCTGTATGGGTGAGATTGCATAACCCCTTGTGTGCCTCAGGCCCAATAAATGCCTGCTGACAAATGATTATTATTTCCCTCAGGCCCTGCCCTCTGTGCGGGGAAGGCCCAGGTCCCTGCCTTCCTCAGTAAGGCCACAATGAATCGAGGAGCTGCTTTTAGGCACCTGCTCCTGGTGCTGCAGTTGGGTGAGTGCTCAGAGTTGGGGTCCCAGCGGGAGGAGGGGCTGACTGGGAAATGCAAAGGTGGGGGGATGGGATGGAGGCGGGGCAGCAACAGCCTTGAGGCCTGACCTCCTCCTTTTCCACCTAGTGATACTCTCAGAGGCCACTCAGGGAAAAGAAGTGGTGCTGGGGAAGGCAGGAGACACAGTGGAACTGCCCTGCCAACCATCTCAGAAGAAGAGCATGGTCTTTAACTGGAAACATTCTTCCCAGGTCAAGATTCTGGGAAGTCAGGGCACCTCCTTCTGGCTTACAGGTAGGACAGCCCAGCTCCTCATCCGGGGAGGAAAACACTATGGCTTGAACATCCCTGGTGTCAGAGCCCTGCTCTTAATAAGCTCTGATCCCAGGGGGTTGGGGTTGACAGAGACTCAGGTCCATTCTCTCAGTCCAGAGTTTCCCTGTGCCCACTTGCAGGTGGCCGAGGGAATGACTTTGGTGCTCTATTATCATTTCAGAATTTTAATATTCATGGATTCATTTTAATGGATATTAGAAAAATAATTATCGGGGCTCCTGGGTGGCTCAGTTGGTTAAGCGGCAGCTCAGGTCATGATCTCACAGTTCATGGGTTCCAGCCCCATGTCAGGCTCTGTGCTGACAGCTAGCTCAGAGCCTAGAACCTGTCTTCGGATTCTGTGTCTCTCTCTCTCTCTCTGACCCTCCCCTGCTTACGCTGTCTCTCTTTCTCTCAAAAATAAATAAAACCTTAAAAAATTTTTTAATTAAAAAAAAGAAAAATATCTATCATATAAAACCTATAATTTCATAAATATTATTGCTATAGACCCATTTGGAAGTTCCATTAAAAGCAACAGAAGGATAGAAGGATTTTTTTCTACCTTGTAAAGTAAAAAGAATTCATATCTCAATACTTCTTAAGAAGTATTTTGCAATTTATTTTGCAATAAAGGAGTTTTATTGTTCAGATTTTCCCTCATGCTCTTCTTTAAATAATTCTTCTTTCTTGTATGTTTGGCCTCTAAATTCAACATGTTTGAAGAGAAGCATCATATGAGAAAAACCTCACCAGCATGAAATGTATTTTTGTAAATATATATATATATAAATAATTTATTTATTTTGGGGAGGTAGAGAGGGAGGGAGAGAGAGAATCCCATGCAGGCTCCATGCTGTCAGCACAGATTCCAATGCAGGGGTGGAACCCAGGAACCATGAGATCATGCCCTGAGCCAAAACCAAGAGTTAGACGCTTAACCGACTGAGCCACCCAGGCACCCCTGTAAATATATTTTTTATTTTAAAATTTATTGCATTTCATTGCTTATTTTTATGATATTTAGTTTTTTATAAAGATTTTATTTTTAAGTAAAATAACCAACCTGGGGCTCGAACTGACAATCCCAAGTCATGAGTTGCATGATCCACTGACTGAGCCAGCTAGATGCCCCTCCTTGCTTATTTTTAACATCTTTCTAATTATGAAAATTTTAACATATATAAAAGTAGAATAATTATATAATGAACCCCCACATATCACACTCAGCTTCAACAATTATCAATTCATGGTCAGTTAATGGTTTCTTTTCATCTATACCCTCCATGCCCCACCACATTATTTTATAGCAAATACCAAACATGGTATCATTTAATCTGTAAGTACTTCAGTATGTTTCTCTAAAATGTAATGACTCTTTTTTTACATTTTTAAAAAAATGTTCATTTATTTTTGAGAGAGAAAGAGAGACAGAGTGCAGGCGGGGGAGAGGCAGAGAGGGAGGGAGACACGGAATCCGAAGCAGGCTCCAGGCTCTGAGCTGTCAGCACAGAGCCCGAGGTGGGGCTCGAACTCATAAGCAGTGAGATCATGACCTGGGCTGAATTGGGATGCCTAACCGATGGAGCCACCCAGGCACCCCATTCATATTTAATTTTTTGATAAGACCACCTCAGAGATAGTGTTTTATACTACCAATTTCATCACATCAGAAGCTATGTGATGTCTATCATTCTCTTTCTGCTATTTTTTTTAAGAAATATACTTTCTTTTTTCCTTTTTTTTTTTTAACATTTATTTATCATTGAGAGACAGAGAGAGACAGAGCATGATCACGGGAGGGGTATAGAGAGGGGGAGACACAGAGTCTGAAGCAGGCTCCAGGCTCTGAGCTGTCAGCACAGAGCCCAACGTGGGGCTTGAACTCACAAACCTTGAGATCATGACCTGAGCCAAAGTCGGACGCTCAACCGACTGAGCCACCCAGGCGCCCCTCTTACTGCTATTAAGAATAATTAATTGATGGGTTCAAGTGTTAGCTTTAAGTGATAATTATAATAACATTGTTTTTATTTTTTTAGTTTTTTTAGATAGTTGCCCTCCGTTTATGTCAAATGATATGGACTTTCTGTTTATTATAGTGATATAAACTTTTCTTTTTAAAATAAATTTATGTAGGGGCACCTGGGTGGTTCAGTTGGATAAGCATCCAACTTCGGTTCAGGTCATGATCTCACAGTTCTTGGATTTGAGCCCTGCGTTGGGCTCTGTGCTGACAGCTCAGATCCTGGAGTTTGCTTCGGATTCTGTGTCTCCCTCTCTCTCTCTGCCCCTCCCCTGCTCACATTCTGTCTCTCTGTCTCTCTCAAAAATAAAAAAAATTAAAAAATTTTAAAAATAAAATAATAGAATAGAATATAATAATAAAATAAAAATAAAATAAAATAAAATAAAATAAAATAAAATAAAATAAAATAAAATAAATTTATGTAGGGGTGCCTGGGTGGCTTAGTCAGTTAAGCATCCAACTTCAGGGGAAGTCACAACCTCACGGTTCATGAGTTTAAGCCCCATGCTGGGCTCTGTGCTGACAGCTCAGGCTGGAGCCTGCTTTGGATTCTGTGTGTCTCTCTCTCTCTGCCCCTCCTCCACTCACACTGTCTTTCTCAAAAATAAACATTTTAAAACTTTAATAAAAATAAATAAAATTAATTTATTTAATCTAAAAAAGTGAATGCATTTAAAGATGTTACAGTAATAGGACAAGTAGATTTGGACAAAATCATGTGTAAGATATGTGAATGATTGAAGTCTGGTAAATATGGCTCTAGTCCAAGACTCTGATTTTACTAGTGAGGAAACTGAGACCCAGGGAGAAGTGCTTGTCCTGAGTTTGTGCCCCAGGAGAGGCAGGGCTGGGGCTAGAGCTTTGGTCTTTCAACTTTCAGGCCTAGGCTCTCCTGTGGAAAGTTATCCTCAGTGCAATCAAACCTGAATTGGCCACAATTCATAGAAAACCATCTTTGTTGAAAACAGATGTCTCCTCTTCCTGCCTCTCTGTCCAGTGGGAGGAAGTCCTCTGCTTTTGCCAAGGAGATTCTTCTGGGCTCCCAGAGGGACAGTTCAGGCTCCCATGTCCACTCTTCATGTTTGGACATGAAGAAAAAGGGGGATATTGGGCTGGATCTTTATGGACCCAAAGCCATTCCCTAAAATTAACAAAACCCCCAATCCCTGATCCCTTTCTGATAAACACACCAAGCAGAAATCAGCAGGTTAAGCAGGTAAACTGCCCTTTGCCTGTCCATATCCTCTCCCTCAAACAGCTGTTTAAAGAGGACTCTATGATCAAATGAACCAGTGTCCTCCCCTGGCCTGTGAGATCCTGGTGCCCATTATGTAATTTTCATCCTTGGGCAGAGCTCAGAACAACTCCCACAAACTCTGCAAGTGATTTTCTTGCCCTAGAATTTTATTCTGCTAAATTTCTTGAAATAAGCAGACTTTCAGCTGAGACTTTATTTTTATTAATTTCAAAGTAAAATGATTTGAGGGGGGCCTGGGTGGCTCAGTCAGTTAAGCGTCCGACTTCAGCTCAGGTCATGATCTTGCGGTTCGAGGGTTCAAGCCCCGCATCAGGCTCTGTGCTGACAGCTAGCTCAGAGCCTAGAGCCTGTCTATGAATTCTGTATCTCCCTCTCTCTCTGACCCTCCCCTGCTCATGCTCTCTCTCTCTGTCTCTCAAAAACAAATAAAAACATTAAAAAAATTTTTAAAAAACCAAAGTAAAATGATTTGAAAAAGTAATATAGGTACATGGTAAACATTTAAAACCATCCAAATGATACACAATGTGTTAAGAACAAAATTCAGCTGAGTACATTTGAAGATCTAATTGGCTTTATTCAATGATTCATAAATTGGGCAGCATCCCATCTAGCAAATAGAAAGGAGCTCCAAAGAACTGTAGAAAGGAAATGTTTTTAGAGGCAGAAAATGGGTTGGAAAAGGAAGATTGTTAGCAAAGAGTACGTTGTTTCAGGCAAGATCACCTGCATAAGGGCATGGAAGAGGTCTGTCAGGAAGATTTCCTCACTTGTGCTGACCAGGTAATTCCAGATTGACTTATTAAAGGTTATGTTCCTGGGAGAAGCTGAAACTGCAGTTAGGTTAGGTATTAAGTTTTGGTTTGCTGATGTGGGGGTTAGCATAAGTGACTGCATTTTGGGCCTATTGGCTCTTTTTTAACAGTTCCCCTCTTTTGATCACAACTCTCGGCTAACCTGAGAGATGTGATCAAAATCTAAGGCATTTGTGCCACTTGCAGCTACTGCTCTGAAGTTTTTGAAGTTTCTGTTGATTCTTTGTCTGGTACTCACAGGTCATGACTTTCCCCCTGATCTCCGTGACATGCGTTATAATTTCAGGTTCACAACTTTTAGGTTGATTGTTCTCTTTGTTACTTTCCTGATGTTCCAGTCCTGGGGAGATCATTCGTTTGGTGGTTAGCAGCTGCAAACACGCATTCCAAGCCTTTGAGAGGATACAGTGCACCAGGGAAACTACTGTGATTATTCTAAGGATAATTCCCAATGTTTGGAGTGCACTTTGGAGTCATGATCCCTAAGACCCAAACCAATAAAAATCAAATAAGTCAAAGGAGGACCCCGTTAAAAGAGTCACCATTAAAAGACTCCATTGAAAGAGTTCATTTTAAGCCAAGTGGCTTGCTCGATGATCTTATGTACCTGAGTTTCAACTTCCCCAGGAGTGTTAAGCCAAGCACAGCAAGTGGTGCTGGCCACAGCACAGACACCTCCTTGCTCAGCTAAAGGAAAATTAAGGTCTGTCTTATTATCAAGAATAACTTTGACAAGAGAATCTAAGGATTTTTGTTGGGCAGCTATTATTATTTTAGCAGTGGATTCTGCAATACTTTCTCTTTTTTTTTAATGTTTTATTTATTTTTGAGAGAGAAAGAGACAGCATGAGCAGGGGAGGGTCAGAGAGAGAGGGAGACACAGAATCCGAAGACAGGCTCCAGGCTCTGAGCTAGCTGTCAGCACAGAGCCTGATGCGGGGCTCGAACCCACAAACTTCGAGATCATGACTTGAGCCGAAAATGGACGCTCAACCGACTGAGCCACCCAGGCGCCCCTGCAATACTTTCAAGAGTTAATGAGAAATTCTTGATTGTAGCCTCATTTGCATTTAATGCTAGCCAGGGGAAACACTGATCTATCTGCCAAGCTAATATTGAGTCATGAATGCCTCCTGGTAATTCCTGTTTGACTCTGTGGCTCAAGACTAGAAAGGTGACGGTCATGGATACCAGGAAAATGTAAGGCTCTGTAGACCACACAGGTAGTTTTATTCTGATTAGCCTTGCCTTGTGTCCCTTTCTTTGTACAGAACCTGGATGCAAGATTTCCAGGTTTGGGACTGTTAACCAGAGACAGGGAAATGGACCAGGAGGTATCCAGCATCATGGACATTTCAAAAATTTTGATGATAGGGGCACCTGGGTGGCTCAGTCGGTTGAGCGTCTGGCTTCGGCTCAGGTCATGATCTCATGGTTTGTGGGTTCGAGCCCCGCGTCGGGCTCTGTGCTGACAGCTAGCTCAGAGCCTGGAGCTTGTCTTCGGATTCTGTCTCCCTCTCTCTCTGACCCTCCCCTGCTCACGCTGTCTCTCTCTCTCTCTCAAAAATAAATAAGACATTAAAAAAAATTTTTTTGATGATAAATCCAGCAGTCTGAAGGGTTACCCCCACTTAACTATAGCCTGCCAGATACAGATGATGGTGTTATCTTTCCAAGCCAATGCCAGAGTAAAGGAAAGAAAGAAGAAGAAAGAGTTTTGTGTTCAGTTGAAGTATGAAGTCTTGATCTAGCTTCTTGGGTGGAAGCAGTTTACCTTAATGTCAGCTACTTCTCTTCTTAGAGAATTTGACTTTGAGGTCTCCAGCTCAAAGATTTTGATGTGTAGAGGGCCAAATGGCAGGAGGAGACTTCTTCAGCTGTAAAACATGTACCCAAAGCCCAGGTCCCTGAAGTTTGGCTGTCAGCTGGGTAGTGAAGGAAGCTGGTTTAGTTCCAACCAAGGAGATTCAAAGGCAGTCTTTGCTTTCGTTGATTCCAAATCGAAAGGAGGAAAGAAAGTTGGAAATGTAGGTGTGGAGACTTGTAGCCAGGTATTTGAGGAAACTAGAATTCAGGACCCAGTCTTGTGTATGGTGTAGAAGAAAACCTCAAAGACAACAGGATTAGAATCTAATATGGGGTGCCTTGGTGGCTCAGTCGGAGGAGCGTGCTGTGCTGTGCTGACAGCTCAGAGCCTGGAGCCTACTTCAAAGTCTGTGTCTCCCTCTCTCTCTGCCCTCCCCTGCTAGTGCTCGGTCTCTCACTGTCTCAAAAATAGATAAACATTTAAAAATTTTTTTTAAAAAAGAACGTAATGTGGACAAAAGGTGAAAATGTAATTTTTCTCTCTGCGATTATCCCAATTTTTATCAAAAATAATCACAGCAAAACTAATTTGTTTGCATTAAACTTGGTCTGATTATTTACATAAGTGCAGCAAGAATGGTGACTGACCATATAAGCTGCTTTTTTTTTTTTTTTAAAGATTGCTTTTAGACTGCTTTTCTGGAATCTTATAAACAAGGTTCCAGGTCATTTTTTCTAAGGGGCTTTATTAGCTCCGTAAAGTCCACCTTATTTCTTCAAAGCTATCTGGTCATATCTGAATCTATACCCATCTCTCTTAAATAGAACATTCCAGTCAAAGCTTTGGTAATATAACCAATGTTTCCATTTATGTCCTGTTACAAGGGAGAACATATTCTCATTAAAGTTATGTAGATAACTATTTTGTCATAAAAAGAATACTCAAGAGTTTTCAAATCCCGGAGGGACTGAATAGAGAGAGAAAGTAAATGTTTCATCTGTGTTTACAAAGGCATACTTTACTAACTTGCTATAGGTCATAAATGGCTTAAGTGAAAAAAGTTCCCTCAGTCTGGAAAAATAAAACATTAGAGAAACAGCAATGTTTCAAATAAGAAGTCATAAAAATTATAATCCTCCTCTTCAGCTCATTAAGTCACATGTTATCCATTTTTGCTTGAATCCAGTTTTTTCCATTAATTCTGGAAACTCTTACCTAGATCATTTTTTTATCTTAAAGTTATCAGAAACCTGTTTAGCCAGAGTCCTTTCAATGAATTTTCTGTCTGTCTGTCTTTCTTTCTTTCTTTTTTTAAACATTTATTTATTGTTGAGAGACAGACACAGAGTGCGAGCAGCGGAGGGGCAGAGAGAGAGGGAGACACAGAATCTGAAGCAGGCTCCAGGCTCTGAGCTGTCAAGACAGCCTAACGTGGGGCTCAAACCCACGAACTGTGAAATCATGACCTGACTCGAAATCGAATGCTTAACCGACAGAGCCACCTATGTGCTCCTCTTTTTCTTTTTTTTTATTTTTAATGTCTGTTTATTTTTGAGAGAGAGAGAGAGAGCAGGGGAGGGGGCAGAGGATCTGAAGTGAGTTCACGCTGACAGCTGGGAGCCCGATGCAGGTCTGGAACTCACAAACTGTGATATTATGACCTGAGCTCAAGTTGGACGCTCAACCAACTGAGCCATCCAGGCGCCCCTCAAAAAATCTTGATGAAGCACTTTTGTAGGAACATTTTTGGTAAAGCATCTGAGTAAAATATAAACCATCTATAAATGACAGAAGACTTTTAAAAAATGCTGTGTTAAAGATCTGATGAGAGTTCATGATAATGGAATTGACAAGGAAATTTGGTCACTTCCGTGAAACACAACATTTAAATAACTGAAGCCTCACTTTAGGACAAAATTACTTTCTTTGCCCTCAACAAAAACAGCATTTCCATTTTTTTCTTTTACTATACTTTTTTTTTTTTTGAGAGAGAGAGAGAGAGAGAGAGCACTCATGTGAGCACATGTGTGGGGGAGGGGCAGTGAGGGGGGAGAAAGAATCTTAAGCAGGGTCCATGCCCAGAGCAGAGCCTGAGTTTGGGCTCAGTTTCATAAACCATGAGATCATGATGTGAGCCTAAATCAAGAGTTGGGTGATTAACCACCTGAGCCACCCAGCTGCCCTGTTACCATACCTTCTTTTACCAAAAACACACATCCTACGTTCCTTGATCATGGAGAGGTTTCCCTTATTATTTCAAGTAGTTTTAATTACATATATTAGACTTTTTTAGCCCCTAGAAACCTAGTTTCTAGTGGAAACTATGACATAATCAATTGTGAACTGTTCTTCACATTAGCATTCTGTGGCTTAGCAAATGTAAATACATTTTATAATTTCTAGAAACATCTGCTTTCTCATAGTAAATTTTTTAATGTGGCACCAAACATGTCTTACAAATCCATGCAAATATCTTTAGTTCCTCTGTAAAAGGAAGCCAAAAGTGGATAAACCTATGTTCAGTAATTAATGTGTCAGTATCTTATCTGATTTAGAAATGATCCAGATATTTAATGACTAGCCATCAGTTAATTTAACTTAACAAAACTTTAAGCTTTCAGGTTACTAAAAAGATTTGAGGAAACTATCAAAAATTCACCTAAAAACTTTTATCTCACGTCTATTTAATTTACTTGTTCTCAACAATTATTTTGAGGTTAATTATAAACATTTCATCATACCAAGTTATTTTTTCTTGCTGACAAGTTTTTCAACAGAGATAACATGAACTTATTTGACTAGTACACTCAGGTAGAATAAAAGCTGTATGTCTGTATTGGTTTTAATGTTGATAATTCTAATTTTTTAAAATGTTTTATTCATTTTTGAGAGGCAGAGAAAGACAGAGTGTGAGCGGGGGAGTGGCAGAAAGAGAGGGAGACAGAATCTGAAGCAGGCTCTAGGCTCTGAGCTGTCTGCACAGAGCCCAACGTAGGGCTTGAACCCACGAACCTTGGGGTCATGACCTGAGCTGAAGTCAGCAGCTTAACCTACTGAGCCACCCAGGTTCCCCTTAATATTGATAATTCTAAACGCATGTCTAGTTTAATTAAACAAACAATCTTAAACTAGCTTTTAATTACTAAAGATTACCTCAGATTATGTGAACCTGAAAAGCATTTGCTTTCATTTTTATTACATTTCTAAGAATTTTATGAATCTATAATTCATAAAGGCACTTTTCTTTAGCCCAATTAAATAGAGCTCCTCCACAAATTAATTTTGATAATACCATCTGGAGGTAGAAAATACTACCAATCTAAATATAACATGTATATATGTACAGAAACATGTAAACATACAGACAGAGAAACCTCATAGTTTTCATTTTAAAATTACTACCACGAGACAGGTATGATAATGCCAAACTTACTAGCTTATAAAAGAAGAGCTGGAAAAAGTTAACATTACCTGCTCAGATGGCTAACGCTTTTTGTTCACATTTCGTGGCAAGATACCGTCATTTTTCATTTGCCCAAGTTATTTGGATAACCTTTTTCCCCCGTTTATGGAGAGGAATTACCTCCTTTAAGTTTGTAGACCAGGTAGAAGATTTACATCACAAAGCCACAGGGAAAGAAGGCAAGTTCCCCTAAGAAGAGTTTTTGTGTCCTAAGGCCCCCAGATTTTTACAGCTCTTATAAAAGCCTTTTGAGATAAATAGGGGAGGTTTTGCAATGGATAAAAGAATAAGTGGATTTTGAACTATTTCTAGAGAAGGTAAGGGTAGCTGCTTTCAATTCCCCAAGGAACTGCGTTGTACCTGAAATGACAGCAAGAAGCCCAGGTGGCCATCTAATTACATTATCTTCAAAGTGTTCACACAAAGTTTCATTTTAACGCAAAGGAGAAAAACTTAAAAGAAATCCTCTTAAACATCTTGCCAGTGTTCAGCTAGGAGAAACAGTAAATATTCTTGGCAATATTGAACAACCCCTTAGACACAAGAGGTGGCCCCAAAGTGGGTGCAAAAGATATTTTATTTTCCTTTCTCTACCTGGTACCACAGTCAGAGATACAGAAGAGCTGAGGTTGGGAGGAATTCTCACCTTTAACTGACTTCTGCCAGTTTTTCCAGGATCCCATCTGTAGCTCTGGTACCAACCAGAATTTGGCAAAGTTTTCCATTCGTTTTAATTGAGTTTTCCCTTGGCTATTGAAGGGACCAGCATAGCAGTTTACCAGAAATCCTGTAGAATTTCATCACCACTGGGAGGGGTCCAGACAGGAGCCCTCTTTTTTTAAAATTTTTTATTGTTTATTTATTTTTGAGAGAGAGAGAGAGAGAGAGAGAAAGAGAGAGAAAATGAATGAGTGGGGGAGGGGTCGAGAGAGAAGGAAACACAGAATCCGGAGCAGGCTCCAGGCTCTGAGCTGTCAGCACAGAGCCCGACGCAGGACTCCAACTCAGACTGCGAGATCATGACGTGAGCCAAAGCCTGATGCCTAACTGACTGAGCCACCTAGGCACCCCCAGGAGCCCTCTTTTGAGGGTAGTGTGGCAGTGTCTGTAAGGTCACTCATTTGGCAGACTTTTTAAAAAATGTTTTATTTATTTATTTACTTACTTACTTAACTTTATAATGTTTACTTATTTATTTTCGAGAGACAGAGACAGAGCATGAGTGGGGGAGGGGCAGAGAGAGAAGGGGACACAGAATCTGAAGCAGGCTCCAGGCTCTGAGCTGTCAGCACAGAGCCCGATGTGGGGCTAGAACCCACAGACTGTGAGATCATGACCTGAGCTTAACTAACTGAGCCACCCAGGCTTCCCTTAATGTTTTATTTATTTATTTTGAGAGAGAGAAAGAGAGAGCTCGAGCACATGATCGAGTAGGGGGGAGAGGGAGGGGCAGAGAGAGAGGGAGAGGGAATGTCTAGCAGGCTCCTTACTGTCAGCACAGAGCCAGACTCCAGGCTGAGCCTCAGCTTATGATCCCACGAACTGTGAGATCATGACCTTAGCTGAAATCAAGAGTTGGATGCTTAACTGACTGAGCCACCCAGGTGCCCCTTGGCAGGCTTTTGTTTACAGTCTTTTAGTCTCTTCAGAGTGGAAAGACAATCCAGGTGGAGGATTACTAGCATAAGTACTCAAATAAAGAAGGGTAGAGGGGAGCAGCAGGAGCTACAACTCTCTTATAGTCTTTTGTTTTAGATACCTCTTGTGTCTTTGATTTTTCATTTGCCTTAAAAAAATTTTTTTTAACATTTATTTATTATTGAGAAACAGAGAGAGAGACAGAGCATGAGCATGAGAGGGGCAGAGAGAGGGGGAGACACAGAATCCAAAGCAGGCTCCAGGCTCTGAGCTGTCAGCACAGAGCCTGATTCCGGGCCTGAACCCATGAGCAGTGAGATCATGACCTGAACCAAAGTCAGAGGCTCAACCAACTGAGCCACCCAGGCGCCTCTCATTTGCTTTTTTTTTTTTTTTAAGTTTATTTATTTTGAGAGAGCAAGAGGGAGCGTGAATGGGGGAGGGGCAGAGAGAGAGGGAGGGAGAGAGAATCCCAGGCTCTCAGTGCAGACCCCAACACAGGGCTCCATCCTAGGAACAGTGAGATCTCATTTGCCTTTTTGCAATGAATCTTTTAATGAAGATACTTTGGAATTTTGAAACCCAATTTTTTTTCCATCATGATAAGTGTGCCCTTTAATCTTCATCCTCTATTTCCCCCCTCCTCCCACCCACTTCCCCTTTCGTAGCCATCAGTTTGTTTTCTATAGTTAAGAGCTTGTTTCTTGGGCTCTCTCTCTCTCATTCTTTTTCCTTTGCTCGTTTGTTTTGTTTCTTAAATTCCACATATGAGTGAAATCATATGGTATTTGTCTTTGACTGACTGAGTTCACTTAGCATCATAATACCCTCTAGCTCCATCCATGTTGTTGCAAATGGCAAGATTTCGTTCTTTTTTTTTTTTTTATAGCTGAATGATATTCCATTATATACATACCATCTCTTCTTTGTCCATTCATCTGTTGATGGACACTTGGGCTGTTTCCATAGATTGGCTATTGTATATAATGCACGTATCCCTTTCAAGTAGTGTTCTCTCCTTTTTAAAAAGTTTTACTTATTTTTTTTAGTAATCTTGACACCTAACATGGGGCTCAAACTCATTACCCCAAGGTCAAGAGTCACATGGTCTTCCAACTGAGTCAACCAGGCACCCCGTGTTCTATTTTTGGGGTAAATACGTAGTAGTGCAATTCCAGGATAGTTGGGTAGTTCTATTTTTAATTTTTTGAGAAATCTCCATGCTGTTTTCCACAGTGACTTCACCAGTTTGCAACCCACCAACAGTGCAAGAGGGGTCCTTTTTCTCCACATCCTCACCAACACTTGTTGTTTCTTGTGTTTTTGATGTTTGACTTATCCATTCACACCCCATCAGGGTGTGAGGTGATGTCTCATTGTATAGCTTTGATTCACATTGGTTTGCATTTCCCTGATGATTAGTGTTGTCGAGCATCTTTTCATGTGTCTGTTCGCCGTGTCTTCTTTAGAGAAATGTCTGTTCATATCTTCTCCTGATTTTTTTTTTTTTTAAGTAGGCTCTATGCCCAGCATGGAGCCCAATGCAAGGCTTGAACTCATGACCCTGAGATCAAGACCTGAGTTGAGTTCAAGAGTCAGACACTTAGGGGTGCCTGGGTGACTCAGTCAGTTAAGTGTCCAACTCTTGATTTCTCCTCAGATCATGATCTCACAGTTCATGAATTTGAGCTCTGCATTGGGCTCCATGCCGGCAGTGCTGAACCTGCTTGGGATTCTCTCTCTCTCTCTCTCTCTCTCTCTCTCTCTCTCTCTCTTTCTCTCCATGCCTCTGCTCCATACTCTCTCTCTCAAAATAAATAAATAAATTTTAAAAATAAAATAAAATAAAATAAAGAGTCAGACACTTAATTGACTGAGCCATCCAGGTGCCCTGCTTCTTCTCATTTTTAAATTGGATTATTTGGTTTTGGGGTGTTGAGTTATATAGGTTCTTTATATATTTTGGATGCTAACCTTTTATGAGATATGTCATTTGCAAATATCTTCTCCCATTCTGTAGGTTGCCTTTTAGTGTTAATTGTTTCCTTCACTGTGCAGAAACTTTTTATTTTGATATAGTCCCAATAGTTTATTTTTGCTTTTATTTCCCTTGCCTCAGGAGATTATGTACAAAAATGTTGCTATGGCTGATGTCAGAGAGATTACTGCCTGTGTTCTCTTCTAGGATTTTTATAGTTTCAAGTCTCCCATTTAGGTCTTTAATCCATTTTGAGTTTATTTTTGTGTATGGTGAAAGAAAGTGGTCCAGTTTCATTTTTTGCGTGTGGCTGTTCAGTTTTCCTAACATCATTTGTTGAAGAGACTGTCTTTTTCCCATTGGATATTCATTCCTCCTTTGTCAAAGATTAATTGACCATATAATTGTGGGTTTATTTCTGGGTTTTCTGTTCTATTCTATTGATCTATGTGTCTATTTTTATGCCAGTACCATACTGTTATAATTACTACTGCTTTGTAATATAACTTGAAATCTGGAATTGTGATATCTACAGTTTTGTTTTTCTTTTTCAAGATTCCTGGCGCCTGGGTGGGCTCAGTTGGTTGGGCGGCCAACTTCAGCTCAGGTCATGATCTCGAGTTCTGTGGGTTTGAGCCCTGCATCGGGCTCTGTGCCGACAGCTCAGAGCCTGGAGCCTACCTCCGATTCTGTGTCTCCCTCTCTCTCTGCCCCTCCTCTGCTTGCTCTCTGTCTCTCTGTCTCCCTCTCTCAAAAATAATAAACATTAAAAAAAATTTTTTTTTAAAGATTCCTTTGGCTATTCCAGGTTTTTTGCGCTTTCATAGAAATTTTAAGATTGTTTTTTCTAGTTTCGTGAAAAATGTTGTTGGTATTTTGATAGGGATTGCGTTAAATATGTAGATAGCTTTAGGTAGTATAGACATTTTATTTTTTAAAATTTTTGTAATTTTATTTATTTTTATGTAATGTTTCACACCCAACATTATGGGTCATGAGGGGCTTGACCTCATGAACCCAAGATCACGAGTTGCATGCTCTCCCAACTGAGCGAATTAGGTGACCTGAGAGAGAGGAAGAGAGAGAATTCCAAGCAGGCTCCGTGATGTCAGCACAGAGCCTGACATGGGGCTCAATCCCAGGAACTGTAAGATCATGACTCAAGCTGAAATCAAAAGTCAGACATTTAGCCACCTGAGCCAGCCAGGTGCCCCTGGGATTATCTTCTAAAGTTCATTTTCTGATGCTTTATTGTTAGTGTATGGGAATGCAACAGATTTCTGTGTATCGCTTTTGTATCCTACAACTTTACTGAATTCACTTATTCTACTAGTTTTTTTGGTGGAGGCTTTAAGGTTTTCTATATGTAGTATCATGTTATCTGCATATAGTGAAAGTTTTACTTCTTCTTTACCAATTTGGATGCCTTTTATTTCTTTATGTTGTCTTTTTGCTGTGACTAGGACTTTTGCTACTATGTTGAATATAAGTGGTGAGAGTGGATACCCTCCTTGTCTTGTTCTTGATCTTAGGGGGAAAGCTCTATGTTTTTCACCATTGAGTATGATGTTTTGTGAGTTTTTCATATAAGGCCCTTATTATGTTGAGATATATTCCCTTTAGACCTACTTTAGAAGGGATTTTTATCATGAGTGGATGTTGTACTTTGCCAAATGCTTTTTCTGCATCTATTGAAATGATCATATGGCTTTTATTCTTTCCCTTATTGATGTGACGTATGATGTTAACTGTTTTACGAATATCGAAACCACCCCTTGCATCCTTGGAATAAATCCCACTTGATTGTGGTGTATGAATTTTTTAATGTATTGTTGGATTCAGTTCCCTAATATTTTGTTGAGGATTTTTGCATTTATATTCATGAGTGTTATTGGCTTGGGGTTCTCTCTTTTTTTTAAAAAATTTTAATGTTTATTTATTTTTGAGACAGAGAGAGACAGCACGAGCGGGGGAGGGGTGGAGAGAGGAGATACAGAATCTGAAACAGGCTCCAGGCTCTGAGCGGTCAGCACAGAGCCTGATGCGGGGCTCAAACCCACAAACTGAGAAATCATGACCTGAGCCAAAGTCGGACGCTTAACCCACTAAGCCACCCAGGTGCCTCTGTAGTTCTCTTTTTTTGTGGTGTCTTTATCTGGTTTCAGGGTGATACTGGCCTCTAAAGAATTTGGAAGTTTTCCTTCCTCTTGTATTTTTTGGAATAGTTTGAGAAGAATAGGTACTAACTCTTCTTTGAACATTTGGTAAGAGTTGGTGCTGTTCTCCTGATCATATGCTGCCTATTAGCAGTGTCACCTTAGAAATCAGGACCGGTTGGGTTTGTGAAAGGATCAACATGCCTTTGACTAGAAATTTACTACACCCAGCCTTGAAAGAGGAAAGAAAAAAACATGAAAAGAAACAGCTAGTTCAAAGCCCAAATTCCTATTTTATTCCTATTTTATGGATATAAAATGTCCAGGTTGCTAGAAGATGACCACGGTTTTCAGCCATGCTCTGTGTGTATGCTGTTCAACAATGTGTCAGCCAACAGGTGGAAAAGCCAGACTCACAGAAGGGTGTTCATTTAGAAGAAAGCAATGCCAACAATCCACACAAAGTCCTGAATTTGTGTTATATCGCAGAAAGCCTTACCAGTTCAATAATTCCAATTAGTCTACCAAGATAATGTAATTATATTTAATTTTGTAAGGTATACAACAGTCATCTCCTATTTTGGTGTCAGTTTTCCAGTAAAGTTTTGATTACGGGCAAAACATAAATAAATAAATATTTGGTAGAATTTGCCTGTGAAGACGTCTCATCCTAGACTTTTGTTTTTTGAGAGTTTTGTGTCAATAGAGTCCCATAAGGAGAGTAAAGAGAAAATGGGGCTGAAAAGGTACTTTCAAAATAATGTCTGGAAAAAAAATAATGGCTTAAAATTTCATAAATTTGATAAGATGTTAGCATATAGATTCAAGAAGCTCAGCAAATCTTAAGCAGGATAAACCAAAGGAAATTCATATCAAGACACATCATAATTAAATTTCTAAAAACTAAAGACAAAAGAAAAAAATCTTCAAAACAACCAGATAAGATTGACTACCTTACCTACAGGGTAACGTTTTAAATGACAACAGATTTCTCATCAGAAACCATGCAAGTCTAAAGGAAGTGACATGATATTATTCAAATACCAAAAGAGGAGAACAGTAAGCCTAGAATTCTGTACCATCCTTCAGGAATGAAGGAGAAGTCAAGATGCTTTCAGATGAAAGAAAACTAAGAATTTGTTGCCAGCAGACCTACCCTACAAGAATGACTCAAGGAAGTTCTTTAAACAGAATGGAAATAATGAAAAAGGAATCTTAGAATATCAAGAAGAAAGAACAAAGTAAACAAATATATGGATAAGTATATTAGGCTTTCTTTTTCCTCTTGAGTTTTCCAAATTATATTTGACAGTTGAAACAAAAATTATAACATTATCTATGTGTTTCTGAATGTATGTTGGAGAAATATTTAAGATAACTAATTATAAATGGGGATGTTATTTTTTGTGTTTTTTTTTAGTTTTATTTTTAATGTTTATTTATTTTTGAGACAGAGACAGAGCATGAGCAGGGGAGGTGCAGAGAGAGGGAGGGTGACACAGAATCCGAACCAGGCTCCAGGCTCTAAGCTGTCAGCATAGAGCCTGACACGGGGCTTGAACTCACAGACTGTGAGATCATGACCTGAGCCGAAGTCAGACACTTAACCAACTGAGCCACCCAAGCCCCTCATAAATGGGGACATTAAAAGGATGGAAAAAGAGGTAAGGTAAAATAATAACACAAGTAGACTAAGTGATAGGTTATATATACATATAATGTAATACCTAGAGTAATCACTAAAAATGTATAAAGAGATACATTCAAAACTACCACAGATAAATTAAATGGATTCTAAAACACATTTAAAAATGTTTACAACCCAGGGTCTCCTGGGTGGCTCAGTCGATTAAGCATCTGACTCTTGGTTTCGGCTCAGGTCATGAAGTTATGGTTCATGAGATTGAGCTCTGAGTCTGGCTCTGTGACAACATTGCAGAACCTGTTTGGGATTCTCTCCCTCTCTCTCTCCCCCTCTCTCTGCCTCTCTTCCACTCTCTCTCAAAATAAATAAATAAATTTTTAAAAATGTTTACATCCCAAAGTATAAAATAAATACCTATGAGCCCATACTGATAAAATAATTGATTGAATAAATAAATAAATGGGGGAAAGAGACAAATCTCCCATGTAGAACAATTCTAAACAATTTATGTAGACAATCTACCCTCAAGGATGTGGACATAACTCCTCACTCTTTAAGTGTGGGTAGTGCATAGTTATTAACTTCCAAAGAGTATATTATGGATAAGGGGGCAAGAATATACTTTACAGTGGAGAAACCTGAAGAACACTACCTCAGCCAGGTGATCAAAATCAACGACAGTCATAAGTCATGGATGATATGTACCCTTGATATGTAATGAAAATGAAACTTTATCTCTGTGATCTTCCTTCACCAAACCCATAAACTCAGTCTAAGAAAAAACACTGGAGGGGCACCTGGGTGGCTCAGTCGGTTGGGCATCGGACTCTTGATTTCTGCTCAGGTCATGATCTCACAGTTTGTGAGTTCAGGCTCCACATAGGGCTCTGTGCTGACAGTGCAGAGCCTGCTTGGGATTCTCTCTCTCTCCCTCTCTCTGCCCCTCCTATACTGTTTCTCACTCTCTCAAAATAAATAAACTTTAAAAAAAAAGAGAGAGAGAGAAACATTGAACAAATCCCCCCAATAGAGGGACATTTTATAATATAACTGACCAGTGCTCCTCAAAAATATCAAGATCATCCAAAACAAAGAAAGTTTGAGAAACTGTTACAGCCAAGGAGAGCCAAATGTAATATGGTCTCCTAGATGGGATCTTGGGGTGCAGAGGGGACATTAGATAAAAACTAAGGAAATCTGAGTAGAGTATGGACTAGTTAATAACAATGTGTTAATATGGATTTATTACTTAGAACAAATGTTCTATACTAATGTAAGACAATAATAGGAGAAATTTGGTATAGAGTATATGAAAACTCTATCGTTTTCACAATATTTCTGTAAATCTAAAACTATTCTAAGAAAATGTGTTACAAAAAGATGTTCAAGGGTGCCTGGCTGGCTAAGTTGGAAGAGCATGTGATTCTTGATCTCAGGGTCAAGAGTTCAAGCCCCATGCTGGGTGTAGAGATTACTTAAATAAAAATAAAACTTTAAAAAGATATGTTTAAGTAACCCATAGGAAGACAGGAAAAAGAAAACAGAAAACAGAACAAGCCGACTTAAGCCCTAACTTATCAATAATTACATTAAATGTAAATGATCTAAATATACCAATCAAAAAACAGGTTTACTGGTTGACACAGTAGATTAAAAAGCAAAACCCAACAATATGTTGTCTATATGAAATTCACATCAGGGGCACCTGGATGATTCAGTCAGTTGAGTGTCTGACTCTTGGTTTGGCTCAGGTCATGATCCCAGGGTTGTAGGATCAAGCCCTGTGTCAGGCTCCACGCTCAGTGTGGAGCATAGTTAAGATCCTCTCTCTTTCCCCTCTGCCCCTCTCCCCCACCTGCATTCTCTTTCTCTCTTTAAAATTTAAAAAAAAAAAGGAAGAAAGAAACTTTCTTCAAATATAATGACACAGGCAGGTTGACTATAAAAGGATGGAGAAAAGGGTATGCCATGCTAGCAGAGTCAACCAAGGACATTATATAATAATGACAATGTCAATTCCTCAAGAAGACATAATAATCCTAAATTGGTATGCACCAAACAGCAGATCTGCAAAATATGTGAAGGAATACTGGTAGAACTAAAAGGAGAAACAGACAAATCCACATCGGTAGTTAGAGTCTTCAACACTCCTCTCCCAACAACTGACAAAACAGCTACACAGAAAATCAGCAAGGGTAGAGAAGAACTCAGCAACATCATCAATCAACAGGATCTCATTGACATTTATAGAGCACTCTGCCCTACAGCAGCAGAATGCATATCTTTTTCAAAGGTCCACAGAACATATACCAAGATGGTCCATATTTGAGCCATAAAACACACCTCAACAAATTTAAAAGAATTGAAATTGTGCAGTGTGTTCTCTGACCACATGGAATCAACCCAGAAATCAATAACAGAAATATAACAGGAAAATCTCCAAACGCTTGGAAAAAACAACTTTTGTGGGTCAACAGTGAAGTCTCAAGAGAAAAAGAAAAGTATACTGAATTGAGAGAAAAATTTAAAAGCATCTAAAAAAATCTTACAACTAACATTTTACTAAATAATGACAGACTGAATACTTTCCCATAAGATCAGGAATAGGGCAAAGATGTCTGCTCTGCTACCCATATTCAACACAGTATTGTAATCCCTAGCCAGTGCAATAAGGCAAGAAAAGGAAATAAGAGAAATATTGATTAAAAAAGAAGAAATAAAATTGTTCCTATTTGCAAATGACATCATTATTTACATAGAAAATCCTAAAGAATCTATATTTAGAACCAATATGTGAGTTTAGTAAGGTTACGGAATATAAGAGAAACACACAAAAATCAATTGTTTTCATATATACTAGCAATGAATGTGTGCATACAGAAATTAAAAGTACAATGGCATTTACAAATGCTCAAAAAATACTTAGGTAAATGTGGGGCGCCTGGGTGGCTCAGTCGGTTAAGTGTCTAATTTTGGCTCAGGTCGTGATCTCACGGTCCATGAGTTTAAGCCCCGCTTCGGGCTCTGTGCTAACAGCTCAGAGCCTGGAGCCTACTCTGGATTCTGTGTGTGTGTGTGTCTCTCTCTCTGCCCCTCCCTGCTCACACTCTGTCTCTGTCTCTCTCTTCCTCAAAAATAAACAGTAAAAAAAAACTTTTTTTAAATACTTAGGTAAATGTAACAAACATGCATGCACTACACAACACTGATGAAACAAGTCAAAGATTTAAATAAATGGAGAGACAGATCATGTTTATAATTGGAAGATTCAACATTGTAAAGTCAATTCTCCCCAAATTGATATACAGGCTTAACACAATTCCTATCAAAGTCCCAGCAAGATTTTTTGTAGATATAAATAAGAATATTCAAAATTTTATATGGAAGGCCAAGGAACTCAAAGAGCTAAAGAAATTTTGAAAAAGGAGAATAAAGTATGGAAAATCAGTCTATCTGCTTTCAAGGCTTATTATATAACTAGAGTAATCAAAATTGTGTGGTGTCGGGGGAGCAAGATAGAGAACACAGATATAGATCCTTGCAAATATGCACAACAAAATTTTTTTTACAAAGGTGCAAAAGCAGTTCATTGAAGGAAAAGATAGCCCTTTCAATAAATGGTGCTAGCATAATTGAACATCCCTAAGTAAAAACAATACCACCATCAGCAACAACAAACCCTTGAGCTAAGTTTCACATCTTATTTTAAAACTAACTCAAGGGGCTCCTGGCTGGCTCAGTCAGCTAAATGTCTGCCTTTGGCTCAGGGCATGATCTCTTGGTTCATGAGTTTGAGCCCCACGTTGGGTTCTGTGCTGATGCTTTGGACTCTGTGTGTGTGTGTGTGTGTGTGTGTGTGTGTGTGTGTGTATGTGTGTGTCTGCCCCTCCCCCTTCAAAAATAAATTAACATTAAAAACTTTTTTTAAAAACTAACTCAAAATGGACTATGAACTTCAATGTGAAATGTAAAATTATAACATATATGAGAGAATTTTCAAGATCTACACAAAGAGATCTTGAAAGAGACTGGGCAAAGAGTTCTTAAACTTGATACCAGAAGCATGATCCATAAAAGGAAAAATGTACAAATTGATCTTCATCAAAATTAAAAACTTTGCTCTGCAAAAGTCTATTAAGAAGAGGAAAAGAAAACTTATAAAATGTATGAAAATATATGCAAACTACTATACAACAAAGGACTAGTATCTAGACTATGTAAACAACTCTCAAAACTCAATACCAGGGCACCTAGGTGGCTAAGTCCGTTAAGCATCCTACTTCGGCTCAGGTCATGATCTCAGAGTTCATGAGTCTGGAGCCTTGCATCCAGCTCTGTGCTGACAACCTGGAGCCTGCTTCGGATTCTGTGTCTCCCTTTCCCTCTCTCTCTGCCCCTCTCCCACCCGCACTCTGTCTCTCTCTCTCTCTCTCTCAAAAATAAATAAACATTAAATTTTTAAAAAAAAATCTAAACATGAGACCTGAAACCATAAAAATCCTAGAGGACAACATAGGCAGTAACTTCTTTGACATCAGTTGTAGCAACTTCTTCCTAAATATGTCTCCTGAGGAAAGGGAAATAAAACCAAAAATAAATTATTGGGACTACATCAAAATAAAAAGCTTCCGCACAGTGAAGGAAACAATCAATAAAACTAAAAAGCAATCTACTGAATGGGAGAAGATATTTGCAAATGACATATCTCATAAATGGCTAGTATCCTAAATATATAAAGAAGTGATACCACTCAACACCCAAAAACCCAATAGTCCAGTTGAAAATCAGACAAGAGACATGAACAGACATTTCTTCAAAGAAGACAGAGATGGTCAACAGACACATGAAAAGATGCTCGGTTAGCAGCTGGGTGGAAGTAGGAGGGAAGAAAAAAAGAAAAAAAAGATGCTCAATATCAGTCATCATCAGGGAGATGCAAATTAAAACTACATCAGAATGGCAAAGGCAAACATTAAAAATACAAGAAACAAGTTTCTTGTTGGTGAGGATGTGGAGGAAAATGGACCCCTCTTGCACTGTTGGTGGGACTGCAAACTGGTGAAGCCACTGTGGAAAACAATGTGGACTTTCCTCAAAAAATTAAAAATAGAACTGCCCTATGCTCTGGTAATTGCACTACTAGGTATTTAACCAAAGAATACAAGAACACTAATTCAAAGGGATACATGCACCCCTATGCTTATAACAGCATTATTTACAATAGCGGGATATAGAAACAGACCAAGTGGTTCATCAATAGACAAATGGATAAAGAAGATGTGGTATATACATACAACGGGAATATTATTCAGCCATAAAAAAGAATGAAATCTTGCCATTTGCAACAACGTCGATGGAGCTACAGAGTATCATGCTAAGTGAAATAAATCAGAGAAAGACAAACACCATATGATTTTCTTCATATGTGGAATTTAAGGAACAAAACAAAAAAGCAAAAGGGAAAAAATAAGAGAGAGAGGAGAGAGAGAGAGACATCAAGAAACAGACTCTTAATTATGGAGAATAAGCTGATGGTTACCAGAGGGGAAGTGGGTGGGGAGAATGGGTTAAATAGGAAGAAAGAAAAATAAATTATTTTAGTTATTTTGGTGCTAACCTAATATTCCATCAAATTAATATATTCTAATATGCAGCCATTATCTTTTGGTCTAATGTCGTACTCTATTGACAACACTATTTTTTTCTATCTACATTTTGGTTTGCATTTTTATTTTATTTCATTTTTTAAATTTTACTTTAGAGAGGGGGAGGGGGGAGGGGCAGAGGGGGAGAGAGAGAATCTTAAGCAGGCACCACACCCAGCACAGAGCCCAACACAGGGCTCAATCTCACAACTATGAGATCATGAGATGAACCAAAATCAAGAGTTCAACACGCAACTGACTGAGCCACCCAGGTGCTCCTAGTTTGATTTGTAAATTATTGTTTTAAGGATAATGTTCTAGAAATTAGATTAAAGATATAAACTTTTAATAACGGATGGCATATACTGCAAGATTGCTTCCAGAAAGGTTCCGTCTGTTTACATTAAGTCCAGTTAACTGTGTGTCTTTTTGCACCCTTGCCAGAACTGAGTAGTAGTACTTAACATATCATTGTTGTTTTCATTTGCATTTCTTTGATTGCCTCTGAGGTTGAAACAAGGTGCTCCTTTCTAAAAATTCCTGTCTTTTGTGTGTGTCAGTGCTTTTGTTCTGTTTCTAGGATCTGATTTTCTTCCAGAACAGTTCCCTTTCCCAACTTCCTGATCTCTGACAAGGGCAGTTTCACTCTCCCGACTTCTCCAATTTCTGAGCCAGAGAATCAGAGGTTATTTTTCTCTTCTTCAGTTTCTGGTTTCCCATCAGTCACCCACGATGGCGATTCCTTCCTTTGAAAGTGTTTTTCTGTTTCATATTGTTAAAATGAAAACCACAGGCCCAAAATGGTGTCACTTAGGTTAAGGCCCCAAGTCAGTAAACCAAGACTTAATACCTAATCTAACGGCAGTGTCAACCCCCTAGAAATGTAACCATTAGCCAGTCAACATGGGAATTTCCTCGTCAACACCAGGATATTGACTGAGGGACCCCTTCTGTTTCCCTTAGAAAGGCGATCTTGCCTAAAACAATGGATTCTTTGCTAATAATTTCCTCTTTTCCACTTCTTTTCTACCTTTAAAAACCTTTCCTTCTCTGTAGCCCTTTGGAGTTCCCTTCCACTTGCTAGACAGGATGCTGCCCACTGTGTGGATGGATTAATAAAGCCAATTAGATTTCTACAATTCACTTGGTTGAATTTTTGTTATTTAGCAATCTTCGTTCTCATGAGAATGGCACCATCGTTAGCCAAGGCTACAGAACTCCCACCTGGATTACAGTGGAAGCTTCCTGGCAATTCTCTGTGCTCCCAGTCCCTCCTACTTTGACTTTCTTCCACCCACCTCAGTAGTGACTTCCATCCAAAGCAACACCTTGTACCTGTCACTCCCTCGTCCACTGGACCAGGCCCAGGAGACTCTGCCGGACATTCGCCACTGGCACCACTTCCCACAGCTTCCAGGCTGGAAACCTGCGCCCCCGCCCCGGGGGTTTCCTCGCTGCTTTCTTGCAGCATTTCTGCTTTCTGGACGCGCTCATCCCTCACCATTGTTCCAGCCCGCTGCCTATTCTTGTAAGGCTTGGTGCAACACTGGTCTTCTCCACGATCTATTCCAGACTCACCCGTACTCTTAGACCTTCCACACCACCTTGTGATCTCTTTTACAAGGCATGTGACATCCTGAGGCGCCTGGTGAGCCTCGTGAGAGTCAGACTCTTGATTTCAGCTCAGGTCATGATCTCATGGTTTGTGACTTCAAGCCTTGCGTCCAGCTCCATGCTGAGCTTAAGATTCTTTCTCCTTCTGCCCCCTTCCGCACTTGCCTGTGCTCTGTCTCTCTCTCAGATTAAAAACAACAACAACAACAACAAAAAAAGTGTGTGACATCCTGCACAAGTAACAGGGCCATGACAGGGCCCAGAAAAGGAAAAGGAGACCAAGGAGGAAGAGTTATTTTAGGGCAAGGGTGACACACTTCATTTTCAATCAAGTGAGTTTTGGGTGATGGCAAGCTTTTCTTTTCTTTTCTTTTTTTTTTAATGTTTTATTTATTTTTGGGAGAGAGAGAGAGACAGCGTGAGCAGGGGAGGGTGAGAGAGAGAGAGAGGGAGACACAGAATTCGAAGACAGGCTCCAGGCTCTGAGCTAGCTGTCAGCACAGAGCCCGACATGGGGCTTGAACCTATGAACTGTGAGATCATGACCTGAGCTGAGTTGGATGCTTAACCAACTGAGCCACCCAGGCGCCCCAAGATTTTCAAATAAAGTTATCCCATGGGCCACTGGAAATGTGGGCGCAGAATTGAGGAGAGAGGTTGGGGTTGGGAATATCAATTTGGGAGTCCTCCACAGCGCTGACAGGGGTGCCCTGGAATTTAGAATATCTGTAGGAATGGGGAAGAGCCTGGGGTAACCCCTAAATGCAGATGTCAGAACAAGAACTCAAGATAAAGAAAAGGAAATGGTGCTTACGTAGGAGGAGGGAACATAAAAGGTGGAAAAGAGGGCAGAACCAGAGGGGACCACTCCTCCAAGAAGCTTGGTAAATTGTGAATGGAATGGAGCAGGATTTCAAAGCAACTGGAGAGCTAAGCCAAGTGCAGATCCAGGGAAAGAGCCAGAGGTTAGGGACTCCCAAAGCATCAAGTGCACGGGGAGGGGGGTGGCTGAGGAAGAGCCCAGGTTACAGCTCAACTGGAAAGGTCTCCCAAAGAGGAGGAGCCTGAGCAGTGGGGAAGGAACCAAGAGGCCAGCCTGACACCCAGTCTCTCACACCAGGGCAGAAACAGGGAGAGGGCCGGTGGCTGCTCAGGGAGACAGAAGTGGAACCCAAGGCATTGAGGGTAGGGCTTTTTTTTTTTCCTCAGCCACCTTTGCCCCATCTCTCCAAACATGTACTCTAAATAAAAACTGCATTTGCTACGTAAGATTAGGCTCTAAAGCCCTCCACTACAGGAATTCTGGCCACATGTCCCTGCCTGGGGAACTTTCCAGAGACAGTACTGTGTAGTATACCCCACAGGCCCAGATTTTAATCCTGGCTCTGCTACTTGCTGAAGTCAAATTTAAAAGGTAGAACAGGGTGGGACGCCTGGGTGGCTCAGTTGGTTGAGCATCCAACTTGATTTTGGCGCAGGTCATGATCTCACGCTTGGTGAGATCGAGCCCCGGGGTCGGGACTCTGCACTGACAGCATGGAGCCTGCTTGGGATTCTCTCTCTCCCTCTCTCTCTCTCTCCCCCTCCCCCCCTCTCTCTCCCTCAAAATAAATGAGTAAACTTAAAAAAAAAGGTAGAAAAGGGTATGTAGTATAAAGGCCCCCTCCCACGCCTGTTTCACAGGTATTCACTTTCTCTCCCCAGAGGCAACCAAAGGTACCATTTTCTTACATTTATTTCTAGAAATATTTGTTCCTATACAAGGCAGATGATAGAGAGATAGATATCGATAGATAAATTTCTCCCTCCTTTTTCAACAAATGGTAGCCTAATATCTTGCTTGATTCAATTAATCATGTGTCTTAACTATTACCCTTTTCTTAACTATTTTTTTATTTTTTTAACATTTATTTATTTTTGAGAGACAGAGAGAGAGCACAAGCTGAGGAAGGGCAGAGAGAGAGGGAGACACAGAATCTGAAGCAGGCTCCAGGTTCCGAGCTGTCAGCACAGAGCCCGACGCGGGGCTCGAACCCACGAACTGTGAGATCATGACCTGAGCCGAAGTCGGACGCTCAATCGACTGAGCCACCCAGGCGCCCCTCCTTTCTTAACTATTAAAGAGCTTCCTTCTTGTACAGCATTCCACTGAATGGGTGAATTATTTACTTAACCTATTCTTTCCTGGCGGACAGCTGTTTTTGTATGTGCATTTGCAATTCAGGTAGCTATTATAAATCACCTTCCAAAGAAACTGTACCGGTTTATGTTCCTGCCAACAAGGTGTAAGTAAGAGTCCAGGCAACTACTTAACTTCGCTGAGCCTCTGTTCCCTTATCTACAAAACAAGCCAAACAGTACCTACTTTTGCGATGGTGACGATTACTTGTGATGATGCGTGGAAAGTATTTGGCAGGTAGGAGTTGGTGCTCTTGAAATAAGGACGTTATTTTATTTTGGTTAGTGAGATATTGTTCTGGCCCATTAAGTGAAGGTGATGGGACCTCCTCACCAGTCTGGGGTTTTCCGATTAGGGACAGATTCTGCAGAAAGTTAGCAATTGAGATCAGAAAGGTTGTGGTCATTGCCCTCCCCAGGGATGCCGTGTCTTCAGGGTACCCCAACCTCCTCCATGTGGCTTCTGTTCCCAGGTTCCTCCAAGCTGAAAATTCGCGTTGAATCCAAAAAAATCCTGTGGGACCAAGGATCCTTTCCTCTGGTCATCAAGAATCTTGAAATAGCAGACTCCGGGATTTACATCTGTGAGGTGGAGGACAAGAAGAAAGAGGTGGAATTGCTGGTGTTCAGCTGTGAGTACATGAGGATACCACCCAACCAGACCTCCCTGACTCCCATTACTGCCCCCAAACCGGGCCCTGGGCTAGTGGTACCTCAACAGTCCAGAGATGGGTCAGACTGGCCACCACATCTCCTCAAATCCTCCTCAGGCCTTGGGACAGGCAGTGGGAGAGGAAGAAACCTAGAGAGGAAGGAAAAGAGGACCAGGAGGCAGAGGAAGGAGGGAGAGAGGCAAAAGAAGAAAGGAAGGGAGAGGAGAAGGAAACTCTGCCCTGGGCGGGTGGGGATGGGGACGGGCCCACAGGTGTTATCAGGGGTGATGGAGAGATGCTCTTGGTTTCCTGGCTTCTTCCTTCCACTTGGGGATAGTGTGTGTGTGACACTGGTGACCTGCTCCTTCCACAGTGACTGCCAAGGTGGACACTGGAGGCAGCAGCAGCAGCAGCAGCAACATCCGCCTGCTGCAAGGGCAGAGCCTGACCGTGACCTTGGAGAGCCCCTCCGGTAGTAACCCTTCGGTGCAATGGAAAGGTCCAGGGAATAAAAGCAAGAATGGGGTCCACAGCCTCTCACTGTCCCCCCTGGATTTGCAGCATAGTGGCACCTGGACATGCACAGTCTCCCAGAGCCAGAAGACATTGGTATTTAACACAAACATCTTGGTTTTGGGTAAGAGGGGATACTCTCCCCTGCAGTCTCCCTTCTGCCTCAGTGGCAGACAGATCCTCCCTCTGCTCTCACTGCTCTGCTCCTGGGTCCACTGCTGGGGAACAGAGGGAGGCTAGGGTCAGCCCCCCGGCCTCCCAGAGCTGAATATGTCCCGAGGGATACACTGGGCTCTCTCATCCTCAGGGTGCTGATTAATAGCCACCCTCAGGGTGGTGGATGTGGAGGAAGGAAGGAAGGGACAGGGGATGTAAGGATGTGAGGGGCCCCAAAGACCCCTGGAGGAGGCCCCAAAGAAGGAACAACGTCAAGGGTATCTGTTTTCTTTGTTGTCTCAGCTCCCGGGTCCCACTAAGCTGTAAATCCACTTACTTGGGGACCCTAACACCAGCAAGCCAGCCCTGATGAAATTCTACATTGCTCCTTTAAATCGTGAGCCAGGGGGGCACCTGGGTGGCTCAGTCTGTTAAGCCTCTGACTTTGGTTCAGGTCATGGTCTCAGCACCTCCCCCCCCCCCCCATACGAACCTCACGTTGGGCTCTGTGCTGACAGTGTGGAGCGCCTGGAGCCTGCTTCAGTTTCTGTGTCTCCCTCTCCCTCCCACTCATGCTATGTCTCTCTCTCTCTCTCTCTTTCTCAAAAATGAATAAACATTAAAAAAAAAATTTAAATCGTGAGCCAGGCACCCTGGTTGGGGGAGGCCAGGTACCAAGAGCACAGAATGCAAGTGCTACCCTCGATCCTGTCCTCTGTACTTATGTGACACAAGGTAGTGTAGTGTGGTGGTTAAGTGCACAGACTGACTTAGATCCTGGCTCTGACTTCACCTTGGGCCAGTTACTGAACCTCTCTGTGCCTTGGTTTCAGAGATGATACTTAATGCGATAATACCTACCTTGTAGTGTTACAGCGAGAATTGATTCACGTAATGCACTTAGAAGAGTGCATGGCACATAGCAAGCCCTATTCAGGCACTTGCTCTTATCTTACGAAGACTGATAAATTATACATCTAAGTAATGCACGCCCGACGCCCCCTGTGGTCTAGGGATCCTGAGGACAGAGAGGATCCTGTGGCTGGGCCGTTCTATGAGAGCTTCCAGGGGGAGGGGCCGCTGCCTTGGGAATCTGTTGGGGTGGAGAGACTAGAGAGATTTGGAGAGGTAGATGGGAACTTAAGGGCCAGAAATGGCAACCTGAGTGTTTGAACTCACCTGGTCCCCTTCCTTCTCTTTGCAGCCCCCTCCACATGCCCACCCTACCCCATACACCCTCATCTTCCTATCTCCTGACCCAGCTTCTCTCTCTTCCCACCCCCAGCTTTCCAGAAGGACTTTAACACCATCTATACGAAAGAAGGGGAGCAGGTGGAGTTTTCCTTCCCCCTTAACTTCGAAGATGAAAACCTGATGGGGGACCTGAGCTGGAAGGCAGAGGGGGCTCCCTCCTCCCTGCTCTGGGTCTCCTTCACCTTGAAGAACAAGAAGCTATCTGTGACAGAGGTTAACCACTACCCCAAACTCCAGATGAAGGACTCGCTCCCACTCCGCTTTACCCTGCCCAATGTTTCATCTGGGTATGCTGGTTCTGGAAACCTGACCCTGGCCTTTGACAATGGGCAGTTGCAGCAGGAAGTGAAACTCGTAGTGATGAGAGGTGAGGAGGTAGGCTGAGCAGGGGAGGGCAGGGGCAGGAGGTGGAGGGATAAGGCCCAGGGCCCTTCCAGCAGGACAGTCCCGGTTGCCTGACAGAGCTGATCCAGGGTCTTCTGGTTTCAAACTGAGACTGGAATCCACATGTCCTTCCTTGACATCCATGAGCCAGCCTGGGGTGGGCTCCGCTGAGAATCCCCAAAGGGTGTGAGCTGAGAACAAGGACACTTTTTTTTTTTTAATGTTTTATTTTATTTTTGAGAGATAGAGAGAGACAGAGCGTGAGCGGGGGAGAGGCAGAGAGAGAGGGAGACACAGAATCCAAAACAGGCTCCAGGTTCTGAGCTGTCAACACAGAACTCCATGTGGGGCTCAAATCCACGAACGATGAGATCATGACCTGAGGTGAAGTCAGACGCTCAACCAACTGAGTCACCCAGGCGCCGCAAGAACCAGGGTTCTAACTAATTCTGTCTTTGGCCAACACTCTATGATCCTGACTAAGCGCCCTGCCTCTGTGGGCCTCTTTCTCCTAAAGAAGATAACAAAATCTGCTCTTAGTGTGAAAGTGATGAGGGTAGTGTCAGGCTCCACACTGAGCTCTTTACTTCCTTATCTCCCCCATCATCAAAAATAACTCCACAAATAATCATGGCTAATACTTGCTGCTTAGTATACACCAGACCCACTCAAGCGCTTTGCGTGCGTTTGTGAATTTATTGTGTATTTAATTATTGTCTGAGGCTTGGTTGTCAGGTAACTGGCAGGGACACACAGAAAGTAAGCGGTGGGGTTGGGATCCAAATCCAAGACCCTCGGCCTCAAAAGCTGTGTTTGCTTTATATAATTGCATGAAAATGTGCTCTGAGATGCTCAAAGAAGAGCACCCATGGAAAGTGTTTTGATTGTTCTGCGAATCCCCTTAGAGCACGGAGGTGCCAGGAACTCAGAGGTCCAGGCTCCCAGCCTCAGGCTCTTGTCCTTCTGCAGTGACTCAGACTGAGAACAACTTGACCTGTGAGGTGCTGGGACCCACCTCCCCTGAGCTGACGCTGAGCTTGAAATTCGAAAAGCAGGCTGCCAAGGTCTCAAAGCAGCAGAAGATGGTAAGGGTGGAGAATGCTGAGGTGGGAACATGGCATTGTCTGCTGAGTGACAAGGACAAAGTCCTGCTGACAACCAACGTCGAGGGTGAGTGAGGATCCGGGTTCCATGGCCTAACCCCAAGCTCCTCCCTCTTCATCTGTGGGACCTCTCCCGGGTTGGTGGAGACCACCCAGAGTCCCTGCCTCCCAATCCATCTGCTGGGATTCTCATGCTGCCTGGACACACAGGCATCATGACGTAAGGCAAACTGAGGTTCTTACCTGTAATCCCACAAGTTCCCACTTCCCTAAGCTCTAGAGCCCGGGAATGGGGCCCATCTGACCAAGAGTCCCCGCCCTGGTTCTCTTCCAAACCCTGACACACGCACACACACAGGCACTGTAGACAGCCTGAAACGGCTGCTTCTAGTCCCCAGGGTGCCCTGTCATCTCTAAACCTTAAAGCCCCTTCCCCAGCCTTTCCCCTTTAGCCCTGGTGGCCTGTGAGAGAAACCTGCAGACCCTACCCTGCTCTCCCAACCCAAGGATGAGACCCAAGTGTAACTGGGTGGTGAGGCCTTGCTGGGGCCCTCCAGAATGCCCAGCCCGCTGACAGAGGGCAGTGAGCTAAACACCTTTTTTCTCTTGCAGTTTAGCCTCCAGAGCTCACGAGTGCCTGTACAAATCTCTTGGCCATCATGCTGGGCGGGATTGTAGGCCTTCTGCTTTTCACTGGGCTCTACATCTTCTGCTGTGTTAAGTGCCGGCACCGCAGGGTGAGCGAGCCTCCCCAGAACCCCCCTTTTACTTCCCAACAAGGGTATCCTGCATATGTGCCGCACTTCTGCTGTGGCTCTCTCTGCCCACCCACCGAGTTCCCTCACTGCCGCCTGAGCCTTGTCCCAGATCCCATGCAGAGGGAGAGACTGGAAAGAGCAAAGGGTTAACTCTGGGACAGATGGCCTCAGCCACAGTAACTGCTTCTCCTCCCAGCTCTCCCCATTCCCTCCTCCAAGGGGCACCTCCCTTCTGGAGGCCTGGGACCCTCACGACTCCCCTCCTTCTTCCTGGACAGCGCCAGGCAGAGCGGATGTCTCAGATCAAGAGACTCCTCAGTGAGAAGAAGACTTGCCAGTGCCCCCAGTAAGGAACTGGGTTGAGGGGGAGGGGAGAGTGGGAAGGGGAAGGGGAGGGCAGGAGCGGGAAAGAAGAGAGGAAAGAGAGGAGGGATAGAGGTGAGGAGATGGGGGTTAAAGGGAGGTGATAGATGAAGAAAAAAGGGTGCAAAGGAATGGCGGAGGTGGGTAGGAAGCAGGAAGAAGGTGGAGGGCAGAGGAGAAGGGACCGCCAGCCTGGGATATTTCTAGATATGGCCCTGCAGCTGTGGCCCAGAAGCCACCAGGACACTGGAAGGGCAAGTGCAGTATGGGAGACACAGAGCTGCCAGGAGGCAAAGGAGTTGGGGAGGAATAAACTTGCTCTTCTTTGTTCCTCCAGACGGTTACAGAGACATAATCTCATTTGAGGCACAGGACCAGAGAGCCTCCCACTTGCAATGCAGACTCCCAGCTGTCTCCCCTTGCGTTTCCTGCTGGGCTCCGGGGCCTGCAGACCAGATGAATGTAGCAGACCCCAGCATTTCCGGCCATCTCCTGCTCTCTCCGTCCACCCTTGGCCATTGGTCCTCCTCTTGCAGAGGCTTACACCATTTCCTCCCCATTTCCTTTGCATTACGCCTAGCCCTTATTGATGATTTCTTCTCAGCTCTCTCCCCCACTGCCCACTGGTCCCAGGGAATCACATGGGACCAGCCCTGCCCAGCGTGGAGGGCAAGGCTGGGTGTCTAAAGCATGAAGCATAGGACTGTCATTTTATTGGACAGGACCTTTGGACTAGAGGGGGCAGGGACTAGCCCAAGATCACACAGCCAGTCAAGGGCACATCCAGATTAAAAGCCTCCTGACTGCTCCATTCTCCTTGCTTCCTCACTCTGTTTTGGCACACACTCACATCCTGACCTGTGCATAAACAGGCACCCCTGGACACAAGCCCATGTACATAGCCCACACTTGTGCCCAGACACAATTCCTTACCCAAGCAGTACGTCTCAGTGTATGAGCCAGTCTTACATCCTTTGTCTGTTTAAACCTTATGAAAATCTTACAAAGCTAGTACTGACAGGACCAAGATTAGCATCTCCAGCTTATGGACCGCAATTGGAACTCAGAGAGGTCAGATGATTGCCCAAAGTCACACAGCTAGTATGTGCCAGAGTCAGGAGTAAGCCCAGGTCTCTTAACCTCTAGTTCTGTGGCTGTTTCCTGAACACAGAGACAAATACCACGCAAATCTCTGCAGCTGGTTAGTCACTGATGCCCAGTACCCACCTTTGAATTCATAAGAGCACATCACCCCACTCAGGGCCTGCCTCAGAGAGATCAGAAGCACAGAAGAGGGCCTCCCTCCCTAAAATCCCTCTCTCTCACCTGCTGGTGGTAGAATCCTGTTACCAGAGGACAAAGCTGGCAGTTCTCCTAATCAGAGCACAGGCTGGGAACACAGGCCCTGTGGGAGAGAGTGCCCAGTGACCTACCGCTCACCCTGTTGCAGAACCTTCTGGAAGGTGAGCTTTGCCAGGGGGAGGGGGTGGGAAGCTGGCTGGAGAGAGAACCCTGAGAGGACCTCCTGGGAAGGCTTCAGCCTGCCCTGCCCAGCACTTTTCTTCATCCCTCCCCCCGAACCATTCAGGAAGCAGGAAAATTGGGGTTCCAAGTACTCTTTTCTTCTTGGACCGTTTCACTCAGGATCCTCAGCCTCCTCTGCCTTTCCTTCCTTCCCTTTCTCACCACCTGTGTCAGTCCCTACCCCCTTTCCCTTGTCTTCTCTTTCCATCTTGCCCCTTCCAGGAAGAACACCAAGTTGATGCCAAGGCTCCCCACTGCTTGTTCTGTATTCCTGCCCACTCCCACCCCTGCCTCCCCGAGCTGACAGAAAAAATACAATAAACTTACTGTAAAGATGTTCTTTGTGGGTCTGTGTGTGTGTGTGTGTACGTGAGACAGACAGCCACAGACACACCTGTCTCTGGGCACCTGGATCTCCCAATCTTTGGGATCAGACAGACCCAGAGGAGAGGTGGCCAGACTTCCAGGGGAAGGAGATGAAGTTTCCCTGGGGAGGGAAACATTCTCTCGAGGCCCGTCACCCACCTGCCCACCTTACAGGGCCTTGTGTGTGCAAGAGGCCAAGACCTTGTAACCCTGCGCGTGTGATGTACTGAGGGAGAGGCCGCAGGGGTTGTGTGTGCTCTACACACGCATGTGTGTGGTGGAGAAAAAGGACTGAGAGAAACTGTAATGTGTGCGTGCTAATTGTGCGCGTCCCCAACAGAAGTGTGAGTTTGTGTTCCAGAAGAAGGAAGCGGTATGTGTGCGTGGGGGAGGAGGGGAAGCATTCATTTAGCCCTGTGTCCACCCCCACCCCACCCCCAGCAGCCCCAGCTCCATCACAACCTCCAGCACATGCCCCCCAGGGCAACACCCTGGGCGCAGCCCTCAACGGATACACACAGTGACACACGCTTCCTCCGCCCGAACAGCCAGCTCCTCGGTCCTGAACACCACCAGCTGCCTCTCTGAGCCTGTGTTCGTGTGGAAAACCGGGGTGGGGTGGGGGCAGGACACGAACCGTCTCACCAATGAAGCCGGTTCCCCGCCAGCGTCCTCGCCCCCTCCCTGCCGGCGCCTTCCTTGCCCCTCCCCCTCCAAGTCACCGCCGTCCAGTTCCCCGCCCCGCACTCGCCCCCGCGCCCCCCGAGCCTCTTCCCTGCCGGACCCGGACCGGCGGCTCACGGGCGGCATGCCTCCGGGAGAGGGGGGCTTGGACAGACCTGGGGGGTGCGGAGACTGAGTGAGCGGCTGGCCGAGCCCGGGAGGCTGGGACCGAGGAGGGGGAGGGAGGCCCGGAGGGAAGGAGGGAGGGAAGGAGGAGGGCGGGCGAGCTGGAGCCGGCGGGCGGCGGGAGCCCGGGCGAGCCGCGTCGGGAGTGCGGTCTCCATGGCAGTGCGGGGCGCACCCAGAGGTAAGACGACCCCAGCCCTGTCCCCCGCGGCCCCTTCCTCGCCTCCTCCTAGCAGCCTTCTCTCCCCTCCGGCCGGCCCCTCCTCCCCAGCCACCTGCTGTCACTGCCCTGGAGAACGCGGTGGGTGGGTGGCAGGAGGGAGGAGTCACCTGACCTTACCCCTTCACCCCGAAGGGCGAGGGACCCCTGTCCGCGGCGGAGTCCCCCACATCTTCCCTCCCACCTTCCTCTGATCTTTCTCTGTCCTTCACCTCCTCTCTGTCCTTCACATCCTTCCTCCCTCCCTCCCTCTCTGACTCCCCATCTCTTCCCCCCCCCCAGCCCACCCGCTGGGCCTGGGTAGGTAGGTAGGAAGGGGTGCCAGGCTGTAGGGGAGAGTAGTGGGGGGGGCGCTTCTGACCAATTCCTTCCACCTCCCTCTGGCTGGCCATTGCCATGGCAACTAGGGTATACTGGGCTCCGGAGGGAACAAAGGTGGGGGGCCGACTGGGACCTCTCAGGGAGGGCTAGGATCTGAGGTTCTTCCACAGGAAGTAGACCCTTTCACTTCTGCGCCCCATTTTTACCCCTATTTACCTCCAAAGCTATTAGCTCATCCTTCTTGCCTCCACTCTTTTCAGGGTTTCACCTGATTTCCTCTTAGCCCCCTCCCCAGGGCTCACTAAAGCTCGGCTTCAGGAAATTCAGGACTATCCTCCTTCCCTTCAGCGGGAAACTGAGGCTGGGGCAGGGGAGGAAAGAATGGAGGTCTACCAGTGAGAGTCCGCACCTTATTCAACATTGGGCTTTTTCCTATTTCCTGTTCCCTCTTTCCACGCAGCCTCTCTTCCTTCATAAGCCTCCTTGCCAGGGGTCTCTGGGGTTTTCCTTCTATTTTCAGATACTATCACTTTGCCCCCTCTTTCTCTTCTGCTCAAACTCTCCTCCTTCCTCCTTCCCCCAAGTTCCCCATCTTTCCATTTCTGGATGCTTCTGATGTCAGCGGTTTCCCCGCCTTCGGGTTCCCTAGCCCCCCTCCCCTTCGGTCCCAGCTTCCTTTCTCCCATCTTCCCAGATCCCTAGTGAGCTAGAGGGGGATCATGCAGGTTTGGGGGAAATGGGGCTGAGCACCAAGACCCCTGGGCCCAGGAGCAGGAGCATCGGAGAGGAGCTGTATTAGCATACATATCCCAGTTTTCCGTGAACCCTCAAGAAGAAACAAGTCATGCATCTGCCATCAGTAGCCTGGAACAGAGATTCAGGGACATGAAGATAGGGATTGAATAGTACTGAGCAGAGGATATAAGAAGAAGGGACCTGGGAATGCCGGAGGGAGGAACAAGGGCTGAAAAGGGGTAGGAGACAGGAGGTCAGAATACCTTCTTTCCTAAAGGTGTGGAAAACAGGGCTCTTAGCGGTGTGGGCTATGTGATTGGCCATCTGATTGAAGGCAGGAGAATGTTCTGAGTGACTCCATGACCCCTAGTAATCAGTTATTTTTCCTATACTTTAAGAGAAGGGGGCACAGGAAGTCAGCTGGAGACCAGCCTAAGCCCTACCAATGCCCTCCACCACACCCCCACATGTCGTTTCTCCCTTGCAGTTTGTCCAGGTGGCTGAGCCTCACCCCCACACCCCTTGGGGTGCCCAGAAGATCCCCCGCTGGTCAAGAACCAGAGGAAGAAGAGAACTGGAAGTCCCGGCATGGGGACCAGAGCTCCTCAGCCAGCCTCATAGTTGGGAAAGCAGTCAGCTTGCCCCTCCCCCTCCCCATCAATTAGAGGGATACTTCAGGAAGGGCCCCACCCAATATGGAGGCTGAGGACCACCTCTGCTGACCCTCAGTCTCCTCCCCTGCCCTCCACACCTGACCTTAGCTGGGTTGGTCATGCAATGCTGAGCAGGAGGGTGGGCCTAGCGGTGGCCTGCTTCACTACAGGGCAAGGATTGTACACATCATGGGTGTGTGTGTGAGTGGGGCTCCTGGGTGAGACCTAGCCCCCACCCCCAGGAGTTCAAGGGGGGGTGGGGGGACCGAAGATAGGATGGCTCGGGGTGGGGCAGGGGCAGAGGAGGCCTCCCTGCGCTCCAACGCATTGTCCTGGCTGGCCTGTGGCCTCCTGGCACTGCTGGCCAATGCCTGGATCATCCTCAGCATCTCGGCCAAGCAGCAAAAGCACAAGCCGCTGGAGTTACTGCTCTGCTTCCTGGCGGGCACACACATACTCATGGCGGCTGTGCCCCTCACCACCTTTGCCGTGGTGCAGCTACGGCGCCAGGCTTCCTCCGACTACGACTGGAACGAGAGCATCTGCAAGGTCTTTGTGTCTACCTACTACACACTGGCCCTGGCCACCTGCTTCACAGTCGCCTCACTCTCCTACCATCGCATGTGGATGGTGCGCTGGCCCGTCAACTACCGCCTCAGCAATGCCAAGAAGCAGGCGCTGCATGCCGTCATGGGCATCTGGATGGTCAGCTTCATCCTCTCCACACTGCCCTCCATTGGCTGGCACAACAATGGCGAGCGCTACTACGCCCGTGGCTGCCAGTTCATAGTCTCCAAGATTGGCCTGGGCTTTGGTGTCTGCTTCAGCCTCTTGCTCCTTGGGGGCATTGTCATGGGGCTGGTCTGTGTGGCCATCACCTTCTACCAGACATTGTGGGCCCGGCCCCGGAGGGCTCGGCTGGCCCGGAGAGCGGGGGGTGGGGGTGGGACCAAGGGGGGCGGGTCAGGGGGTTTGGGTACCCGGCCAGCCTTTGAGGTGCCAGCCATCGTGGTGGAGGATGCCAGAGGGAAGCGGCGGTCCTCGCTGGACGGCTCTGAGTCGGCCAAGACATCCCTGCAGGTCACCAACTTGGTCAGCGCCATCGTCTTTCTCTATGACTCACTCACAGGGGTGCCCATCTTGGTGAGATTGGGGTCCCCCACCTGCTCTCCCCAATATCCAGGTCTCGGCACAATCACCTGACCTCCAAGTCCATCAGCCATACAGCAGCTCTGCCGTCCACCTTCCTCTCTTCTGCCCACCCCCACTACATTTGTGAGCCCCCCACCTCTATCATCCGTCTCCTGGTTCCCATCACCCCCAGCCTCATCATCTGTTTTCCAGTTTCTGCTACTCAACACCATCATCCACCTATCTTCCAGCTCCACCATACCTCCTGTGTCTCCACGCTTCAGCCCCTGGACCTCCATTCTCCATTCCCTAACACTCTCCAGTTGCCACAGGGTCTCTCAGCACTCCGGGTGGAAACCTCAGAGAGTTCACCCCACCACCCCAGCTTTTTGCATCCCTATCTAGTCCCTATTCCTGAATTCCTCTCTGTGTTCAAGTTTTCTCTACCACCTCTGCTTCTCTCCCCCAACTCCCTGGGGCTTTATCTTTAGTACTTGCCCCTGATCTTCCTCTGAATCAGTCCCTTCCCCTCTGTTCATCCCATCTCCGCCTCCAGCTTTGCCTCTGTCATGATCCTCTGTGAACTGGGTCATCCCTTCCTTCTTGTCCACTCACTGCTTTAGGATATTGGATCTGGGGTCAAGCGGGATCTCTGGGCTCTGGGTCGTGACCCCGCGCCATTCCCCATCCTCCCGCTAGGTGGTGAGCTTCTTCTCCCTCAAGTCGGACTCGGCTCCACCATGGATGGTGCTGGCTGTGCTGTGGTGCTCCATGGCACAGACGCTGCTCCTGCCCTCCTTCATCTGGTCCTGCGAGCGCTACCGTGCCGACGTGCGCACTGTGTGGGAGCAGTGCGTGGCCATCATGTCCGAGGAGGATGGCGACGACGGTCAGCGGAGGGACTGGGCTTTGGCTTTCCCGGGCTTCAACTCCCTTTTCTGCCCCTTTCTACCAGCCCTTCTCCGTGTGGGTACGGGTTGCCCTTGAGTGCCCCCTGCTGGACAGAACCCGCACCGCCCTTGGGCTGACTCCAGGCTCCCTTTTCCGTAATCACTCACCCCAACATAGGCCCGTTGCTTCCTTCTGTACTGAGGGCTCCCTCCACTGGGCATCGGTTCACCCCTGGAAGGCCACACTACCCAGCTTTGCCTCCACTCTCCAGGCAGAGTGCCTGAGAAACAGGCCAGAGTCCTAACACAACCATAAATGAAGGCTGTGGAACTAAGGGGAGGTTAAGCTCCCTGGAGAGAGACCCCCAGCTATAGGAACAGTTATTGGGGGTGGGCCTCTAATTCTTTCACTAAATATGTCTATATGTATGAGGCACTAGGGACTTAGCACTGAATGCAACAGATGTTAGACGCTCTTGCTTTTCCTCTTGGAGCTTACAGACTAGCGTGAACAGAAGGATTTTCTGAGGAGCTTAAAAAGGGGGCAGGAAGTTTTAAGGGGGGGAGGGGTCAGGAGTGGGTATTCCCTGCCTGTAACCACCCTGCCCCTTTTCTCTCCTAGATGGCGGCTGTGATGACTATGCAGATGGCAGAGTGTGCAAAGTTCGTTTTGATGCTAATGGTGCCACAGGACCAGGGGGCAGGGACCCCACCCAGGTGAAGCTGCTGCCTGGAAGGCACATGCTTTTTCCCCCTCTTGAGAGGGTCCACTACTTACAGGTATGGGACTAGGGAGTGGACCCCCTATTCTGGGTTCTGGGTATCCCCTTACTACTTGTCTCCAGGCTCTGTTAGCCATCCTGACTCCCCATTCCCTAGCCCTGGCCTGCAGGGCACCTAAGGGGTAGGTGAAAAAAGGCATAGCAAGAGAGGCTCCCTTCAGACCTCTCAGAACCAGTTTGCCCATCAGAGGATTTTTTTTTTTTTACCTTATTTATTTTTGAGAGAGAGAGAGAGCAGGGGAGGGGCAGAGAGGCAGGGAGAGAGAGAATCCCAAAATCCCAAGCAGGCTCCACACTGTCAGCACAGAGCCCGATGTGCAGCTCCAACTCACAAACCGGGAGATCATGACTTGAGCTGAAATCAAGAGTCTAACGCTTAACCGACTGAGCCACCCAGGCGCCCCCAGAGGATGTTTTGCAAAAGTTTAAGGGGGTGAAGCCATCTTGCAGGGTCCCCACTTTGGTTCCTGCCTTTACCCCCTTTGTCCCTATAGCACCTCTGGGTCTACTTGCTCGTCTCCCCAGGTCCCTCTGTCCCGCCGTCTGTCCCATGATGAGACCAACATCTTCTCTACTCCTCGGGCACCAGGCTCCATCCTACATAAGTGGTCATCTTCTGATGACATCCGGGTCCTCCCAGCCCAGAGCCGAGCCCTGGGGGGCCCTCCTGAGTACCTGGGACGAAGACAAAGGCTGGAGGATGAAGAGGATGAGGAGGAAGCTGAAGGTGGGGGGCTGGCCAGCCTTCGCCAGTTCCTGGAGGGTGGGATGTTGGGGTCAGGTGGGGGACCCCCCCGGGGTCCTGGCTTCTTCCGGGAAGAGATCACCACCTTCATTGATGAGACACCTCTGCCTTCTCCGACTGCTTCGCCAGGGCCCTCTCCTCGCCGGTCCAGGCCCCTGGGCCTCTCACCCCGCAGGCTCTCCCTTGGGTCCCCTGACAGCAGAGCCGCTGGACTTCCTTTGGGCTTAAGTTCAGGGAGACGCTGCTCCCTGACAGGAGGTGAGGGCAGTGCAAGACCTTGGGGAGGATCTTGGGGCCCAGGTAACCCCATTTTCCCCCAGCTGACGCTGTGAGCCCAAGTGGGCCTGCAGGACTCAGATGAGGGGCCCTGAGTGAGTAACACCTGTTCTGGCCCTGAGCCTAGGGCAGCTGCCTCCAGACTCCGGGGAGATGGGTGCTGGATCTGGGGCCCAGAGCCCCCGCTGTCTCCCATCTCAATGACCAGATGTCCTACTCACCTTCCATCATCCTTAGCGAATTGTATTAAAGCCTGAAGTGTTCCCATGGAAACCTTGGTGTCCATTGTACTAGAGTGGTAAAGGGTATGGCTGGAGGCTTGGCAGTGGAATGGCTCATAGAGGACAAAATAGAGGAGGGGCTGTGGACAGAGGCACAGAAATAAACCCAGAGAAGGACAAACTCAAACATGAAGACATACACAGGGACAAGCTTATAAGAGCATCTTGTGCTGGGCATGGGCATGGGGGGGGGGGCTTGAGTGTGCTGGTTTGGGGCGTGAAGGATCTTTGTTCAGACTGGTGGAAGTGGGTTCAGGGTGTGATTCCATCTGCCATGCTCCAACTCTCCTCCTTCCCCCAGATCCACCTAAGGCCTCACTTTCTGGGCAGGAAAGGATCACAGGCCTGCACCCCATGTTGCTTTCTAAAGGTCTTTTTCCAGAAGTGTGTGTGGGTAGGGGTGTAGGAGGCATCCACACTCCTCGTCCTGGACTCGGAGTGGGGGGGGGCAGGGGGAGGACGACACAGAATGGAGAGAAACACAGCTGCAGTAGCTACGCTCATTCCATGGGTCTCAGGGTTGGAGTCAAGGGTCCTAAGAGGCTCCCCATGCTGTTTTCCAAAGCACTGGTCCCGCTCCAGTTCCAGCCCTTTGCCGTCTGCTCTTCCCGGCCCGCCTGTTTCTCGTCATCCCACACTGCCCTTCGTTTTAAAGACTGCTTTCTCCACTTTCTGCCAGGCTTCCTGACTTCTCTGGCTCTCATATTGGCCAATATGGGTTGAATCTGGGCCCCATCAGCACTCCTTGGCCGCTCATTCCTTCTCTCTTCTTCTCCTCCCTCCTCTCCATCTCGCCTTCCTTTCCCCTCCCTCTCCCATCCCCCTATCCTCTCTCTCCCTCTGGGCTCCCGCATTCCGCTTCGGCAGCCGGCCGGCGCCTCCGGCACCATGCTCCGGCTCCTCCGGCTGCTGCTGCTACTGCTGCTGCTGCCTCCGCCGGGGTCCCCCGAGCCCCCAGGCCTGGCCCGGCTGTCCCCGGGTGCGCCCCCCCAGGCCCCCGACTTGCTCTACGCGGACGGGCTGCGCGCCTACGCGGCCGGGGCTTGGGCGCCAGCCGTGGCGCTGCTGCGGGAGGCGCTGCGGAGCCAGGCGGCCCTGGGCCGCGCGCGGCAGGACTGCGGGGCGCGCTGTGCGGCCGAACCGGGGGCCGCGCTCCCAGCAGGGCTGCTCGACGCCCGGGATTCCGGGCCCGGCCCGGCGCAGGGCGCCTGGGAGCGGCTGCTGCTCCGCGCGGCGCTCCGCCGGGCCGAGTGCCTGACCCAGTGCGGGGCGCAGAGGCTGGGCCCCGGGGGCGCGGCGCGGTTCCGCGTGGGGAGCGCGCTCCGGGACGCCTTCCGCCGCCGGGAGCCCTACAACTACCTGCAGAGGGCCTACTACCAGGTGCGGGAGCCGCCCGGGCCCGTTCCGGGGTCCTGCCCCGACCCGCGCTGCGCTGCTACTTGGAGCTCGCCAGGAGAGGGCGGAAAGCCGGCGCCCGGGACTCCGGGTGGGGCTGGGGGGAGGGCGGTCAACGGACCTCTCCTTTTGAGCAGTTCTCATCAAAACCACGTCAAGTACCCACTGAGGTCGCCGGGGGACAGCCTAAGTGAGGGTGGGAGCGAAGTTGGAGCGGGGCTGCGTGGGTTCCTGAGACCGAGTGGAAGGCAATCGGAGATGGAGGGAAGGGGCCTGAAATGTTAGGTCCTCCTGAGCCCTACGTGGGATGATAGCAGCCTCTTCCTAGGAGCGAAGCGGAGGGGATGGGGGAACCCCACCGCTGGACAACAAGTATGGAGGGGGTGCGTTGAGTGCAAGCCTTTGCCAGGCTGGGGCAAAGCTGAGCAGCTGCGAGGCCGGGCAGCTACCAGTTCAGTAGCTATTGCCTACGTGGCTGGGGCGGGGGCGCTGGTCCCACACACCTCAGCTCAGGGTCCTAGAGACCTGCGGGTTTTGCTGGCCGCTCAGGTCTCCCCGACCTCCTTACCGCACTTAGCCATCCCTTGCACCTTATCCCCCAAAGCGAGGCCCTGAGGTTCCTCTGCCCATATCGCATCCACTCCAAAGTCTCTAAACCCCTCTTTCCTTAGCAACCAGACTCCTGAACATCCCCAGCACACTGGTTTCTAGGGGGTCTGGAGGTTGAGAGATGGGTGGTTCTGACTGACAAGCCTTCCAGAAGGTTCTGGGACAGTACCTGGTGTACGTGTGGAATGGGTAGGCCAGTGAGTGGGCAGAGAGAGGTCTGACCCCACAACCTGAGAGCACTGACATCCTTGTCCTTCCTGCTTCTCAGCTGAAGAAGCTGGACCTGGCGGCAGCGGCAGCACACACCTTCTTTGTAGCAAACCCAACACACCTCCAGATGCGGGAGGACATGGCTAAGTACAGACGTATGTCTAGGGTGCGGCCCCAGAGCTTCCGGGACCTGGAGACTCCGCCACACTGGGTGAGACCCTTTGACTGGCTGGGTACATGGGGCTCACTGGACTCTGACCCGTGTAGCTCAGGCGTCAGGAGATCCGGGTACTGTCCTCAGTAACCCTGGATGGAGAGTCCCTCTCTGGGACTTAGTTTTCTTCCTGAGGATCACTAAAGTCCCATGTTCTAGCATTCCGATCCCCAGGCCCACCCCGTATTCCCCAAGGTGAAGTGGGATCTGGAGTCCATGCCCCAAATGAGACCAACGCTCCTCCCCTTCTTTCTACCTCCCAATCTTGTTTGGCACCCCGCCCCCAGGATCTTAGGTGACCGTCCAACCCCCTCCCCAACAGGCAGCCTATGATGATGGCCTGGAGCTACTAGGGCGCCGGGAGGCTGGACTGGCACTGCCCCGGCTAGAGGAGGCCCTGCAGGAGAGCCTGGCCCAGATGGAGAGCTGCCGGGCTGGCTGTGAGGGGCCTGAGGAGCAACAGAGGGAGGAAGAGGAGGAGGAAGGGACTGGAGGCCAGGGGGGCCTCTATGAAACCATTGCAGGTAAGGAGCTGGGGGTTCACGGTGCTGTGGAGAGATGCATCACAAGCTGAATGGCTCACCTGTGTCCTCCGCAGGGCACTGGATTCGGGTCCTACAGTGCCGGCAGCGCTGTGTGGGGGACACAGCTACACGTCCTGGCCGCAGCTTCCCTGTCCCTGACTTCCTTCCCAGCCAGCTGAGGCGGCTGCACGAGGCCCACGCTCAGGGTCAGTGAGCACTGGGGGGTGACTGGGGCTGGAAACAGGGGAAGTGACGGTTTGTCTCTGATGGTGTCCTGAGCCCCATCTCTGCATCCCTCCTGTCTGTCTCTGGATCTATAGTTGGTCAGGGCTCGGTGGGGACCATCATTGCAGGAGGACTCTCAACTGCTCTCCTTTGGCACTGTTGCGGAAAGCTCTGGAGAAGGGTCACAGTGCTTCTTCTGCCCTTGCTGCTTCTCACCTTCCTTTACTCTCTCCTCTCTTCCTCCCCTTTGAACTCTGCCTGTACAGCTCAGGTATGTTTGAGTCAGCTTCGGAAAGAAGCAATGGATGAGCGTGTCTGCCAGGTGGGATGGGGGCTTTGGAGTTGTTTGGCATTGGGAGGTCACCGTCTCTGGCTCTGCCTCTGTCTCCCTGTCTCTCTGCCTCTGCCCAGGGACCACTGCCGGTCTCAGTCTCTGGGCCCCGCCCCCACCCTGTTGCTCTGTCTCCAGTGGGGAATCTGTCCCAGGCTATGGAAAATGTCCTGAGTGTTCTGCTCTTCTACCCGGAGGATGAGGCTGCCCGGAAGGCTCTGAACCAGTACCAGGCCCAGCTGGGAGAGCCGAGACCCGGCCTCGGGCCAAGAGAGGTAACCGCCTGCTCCATCCCTACTCTGTAAGGTAACCGGAAATCAAATATTCCTGCGGAGCCACCCGGACTCTGTCTCCCCGTCTAGTCCACCACAGGCAACCTTGAACTTGTCTCCACTCCCTGCTCCCCACTTCAGACTCTACTTCTGAATCCAAGTGCCAGCACGTTCCCCCTTACCTGAACTTCACCGCTACTTGCTCCTGCCTAATGTGTTCTCCTGTGCACATGCGCAAGCGCACACACTCTTCCCCTCCCCCCGCCCCCCATCCTCCAGCTTTAACCTCCCTGGCCGCTCACCTTGTCTCACCCTCTTTCTTCTCCCTGCTGCCCACCCTGCCTCAGGACATCCAGCGCTTCATCCTTCGATCCCTGGGGGAGAAGAGACAGCTCTACTATGCCATGGAGCACCTGGGGACCAGCTTCAAGGATCCTGTGAGTATCTCCCCTTCTCTCTCTTCCGTGCTCCCGAAGGAGGAAGAGAACAGTGATGCCCTGTTACTTCAGTTTGCAACACAATTTCCCGTTTCCCCACCCTCCCTGGGAGGCTTGGAGAGGCGTCTTCAGTCCCAGTTTCTTAGGGACAGAGGCAGGTACCTGCAGGAGAGGACAGCTTTGGGGTCGTGCAGGCCTAGGTGTTGGTCTCTTCTCTGCCATTAACAGCTTCTGGACCTTCACTTGCCTCCACCTCAATTTCCTTACCTGTAAAATGGGAACATCATACCTGTCTCATAGGGCTATTGAAGCCCTAGCACTTGCTAGAAATTAGAGAAAGTTCTGTTGCTGCTGCTTTCATTACTGTTCTTTTTGTTGTAGTCCTGAGAGGAAACGAAAGGACAGAGGCTTGTTCATTGCTAGGACGATAGCATAAAGCAGGTTTTCTCAACCTTCTTGGCACCATTGACTTTTTTGACCTGATAATTCTTTGCAGGGGAGGAGAAGGGAGCTTTCCTAGGCATTGTAGAATGTTCAGCAGCCTCCCAGGACTCTACCCACTAGATGTCAATAGCACTCTCTGAGTCATGACCATCAAAAATATTTCCAGACATTGCCAAATGTCCCCTGTGGGGCAATATCTCCCTGTTTGAGAAGCGCTGGCTCAAAGCATAGACTCTAAAGCTAGTTTAGTATGTATGTATGTATGTATGTATGTATGTATTATGTATGTGTGTATTTTAAGTAGCCTCCACACCCAACATAGGGTTGGACCTCAGGACCCCAAGACCAAGAGTCATATGCTCTACCCACTGAGCCACTACATGCCCCTCTAAAGCTAGTTTGAATCTCAACTCTGTCGCTAACTAGCTGTGTGATCTTGGGCATGTTACTTTACCTCTCTGTGTCGTAGAATTTTTTTTTAAGTTTTATTATTTATTTTGAGAGAGAGAGAGAGAGAGAGAGCATGAGCAGGGGAGGACCAGAGAGAGAATCTCAAACAGGCTCCACACTGTCAGTGCAGAGCTGGAACTCACAAACGGTGAGATCATGACCTGAGCCGAAATCAGGACTCAGGACACTTAACCGACTGAGCCACCCAGGCGCCCCTTAGAGTCTTCAACTGCAAAATGGGCACATTAAGACAAGGTGTTTCATAAGACTATTGTGGACATTAAATGATAAAGTTTCATGTAGTCCACTTTCATGTATAAAGTTTTTAGAACAGCACCTGACAAATAGTTCTACTTAAGCAGTTGTTACAGAGTTTCCCCTAGCACCCAGGGCTCCCGACAATGAGTCCCAAGCTTTTCCCACCTCTACCTTCCTCTCTGAGAGGAAGGCCGGAGGACCTTAATGTGGTAGTTCAGAGTCTAATGTCAGGGGTTCAGGCTGGACATGGTGGGTGATGGTGCTTTTCCTGACTGTCCCAGGATTCCTGGACCCCAGCGGCTGTCATCCCAGAGGCACTTAGAGAAAAGCTCAGGTAGGAGATGCCCTATGGTGGGAGGGTCCTGGCCTGAGCCGGAAGGTGAGGGGTCCTGGAAGGTCTGGGAAAGATGGGTCTGGACTGGCCTGTGCATCCACGTCCACTGAGTATGTCTCTCACCCCTGAGAGAGGATCAAGAGAAGAGGCCTTGGGACCATGAGCCGCCGCCACAGCCGAAGCCCTTGACCCATTGGAAGGGTAAGTTCCCGGGAGAGCAGGAAGCAGGAGCCTAGAGGGCCTGGGGGCTGCCAGCTACTGCTGGCCCTGTTCCTTCCCTTGCAGATGTCCTGCTCCTGGAGGGAGTAACCCTGACTCAGGATGCGAGACAGCTGAATGGGTCCGAACGGGCCGTGTTAGATGGGCTGCTCACCCCAGCTGAGTGCGGGCTGCTGCTGCAGCTGGCCAAGGTAAGAAAAGCTGTGAGTAGGCGGCACTGTTGGCTAGTTAGGGACCTCAGGTACAGCCCACGCAGCCTGCCCCCTGTTCTGCCCTCCCTGGTTCTCCAGGGGCCTGCGCTTGCCACCGCCTCACCCCTGTGGACAAGTTCCGTTCCTCTTATCTTAGCTGACATGGGGTGGATGGACACTCTTTACAAAGGAATTTTGCTAGAAATTGATAGGAAGAACAAAACAAAAACCACGAAGGGATAAAAAAAGGGTAAGCATACAGGTGAAGATTCCTTGAGAGTTTAATTATTGGCTTGAGAGTTTAATTATTGGCTTGACTGATAGCGTATACACAGGCACCTTCTCCCATCTATCGTATCCCCACTAGTTTGGGTTGAATGATCCACATTCACCAGGTTGAGTCTTAGTGTGCCTTCCATACACACTCACTGGGTATCTGCTATGTACTCAGAACTACTGGGTTCCAGGGGGAGGTGGATGAACACAGAGAGCTCACTGTATAGAGAAGGAATCAGACACGGAGACACATAATTAGAGCGAGGGGCAAGTTTGTTACACGTACCCATCCAAATAGAAGCGCCGAAATGCAAAGTCACAGGAGGCTTACTGGGCAGGGGACTGGCATTTGAGCTCAGTCTTAAGGATGAGTTAACAAGGCAGAGAAGGGGAGGAAAGCCAGACGGGAAGGGAGAAGGACAGGAGGTACTCTGGCAAATGCAGTAGAGCACAGGAGTTAAGGTCATGGGCCAGCCCCAGCGATGATTACCTGGGTGAGCTCGCGCAATGTGTATTAATGTCTCTGAGCCTAGTTTCTTCATCTGTAAAATAGGGCTAAAGGCAGTGGGTTCTTTTAGGGTTGCTGTGAGGTAGTGCATGGTAAAGGTGTTAGAAGAATATAAAAAGTGCTTAGGGTTAGCTGTCGCTGTTATCATTGGGCTGTGTATTATCCAGAAGAGGTACAGGAGAGAGAACCCAAACGTGGAGGCACGGAAGAGATCACGAAGGCCCTCGGTAGTTTGTAGATGGTGGACAGCTTATTGGAGAATTGAAGGAGGGGTTAACTTTGATGTTCCCATCCCTCAGCAGGAGCAGGGTCCGGAGTCACCATCCTGCAGAATCGGTAGATCCCTCTAGCGGCACTGTGGAGAATGAAATGGGAGAGGAATGTAAGGAGAGAGGCTTCCGTGGTGATGCAAGAGTGCCACTGCCTTCGGTTAGATCTTCGTTTCAAGGAAATGAAGAGAGGGGACGGATGAGAAAATATTTAGAAAATCGAAGATAGAGAAGTTCAGGACTAAAAGACAGAGTCAGGGATAACTCCCAAGTATCGGAGTTTCTTTCTGTTCCTTCATCACACTAAATTCATTCTGGCCCCAGGACCTTTGCCCTTACTGTTTCTGCAGCCTGGAACATTTTTTCTCTCTCACATATTGAAGTGGCTCCTTCATGTCATTTGCTTTCAGTTTGGATGTCACCTCATCAGTTAGCTGTCTCCTAACTACTGCCTGGGTACTCTCAAGGTTGTAAACCCATTTTTAATTTTCTTTTCTTTTAAAAATTATAGTGTTTATTTAAAAAATTTTTTAACTTTTATTTATTTTTGAGAGACAGAGAGAGGCAGAGCATGAACAGAGGAGGGGCAGAGAGAGGAAGACACAGAATCTGAAGCAGGCTCCAGGCTTTGAGCTGTCAGCACAGAGCCCAACATGGGACTTGAACTCACAAACTATGAGATCATGACCTGAGCCAAAGTCAGACGCTTAACCGACAGAGCCACCCAGGCTGCCCCTGTTTTTTTCTTTTTATCACTTGTCACCATCTGAACTTATCTGGTTTGTTTGATCATTTATTATCTCAACATATGAACTGCATGAAAGCAGTGACCCTTTCATGTTCACAGGTGTGTACTCAGTGCCTAGAACAGTGTCTGACATATAGTAAGCGCTCAGTACAGATTCGTTGAATGAATAAATACAAGAATAGAAGGTTAGATGGCTTGGGTGACTAGGCAGTCTCAGAGATGAAGTTTATATACAGGGTTACAGGTAGTGGTTTCAAATTCAACCAAAAGAATTGGTGTCAGGAAAGGGACATCCAAATACCAGGAGACCGCCAGGTAATGAGACTCGCATAGGTGGTTGGGTAATTGGGACTCAGCATCAAAGGTCCTCACGTTCTCCAAGAGTGTGTCAGGTGGGAAGAGGTCAGAGAGAGGCACCCTGGCGGCTGCTGTCTCCCTACCTGGCACTGGTTGGGACCTCGCCTGACTATCAAACTTCTTGCTAGGGCCTTGTCTCTGGAGAGACTTCTGTATTCTTGGCTCATTAGGAGTGAATGCTCAAGCCCTTCCTGCCCTGCTTCCCCAACAGCCCTTAGCCTCTCAGAGGCCCCACTGTAGGGAGCTCTCCAGAGTTCTGGGCATAGAACCCCCAGTGAGTGGGATTCCAGATCTTTACTGGAGAGTGGCAATACAGACACAAAGATAGTCATTCTGTGAAAAGGACAGCAGCTCAGGGAAAGGGGGCCACCAGAGAACGTTGGGGCCTCCTAGCTTCTTCCAGGAAGAACTACAGATTGGATTGGAGGAAGGTCTTGTAGCCCTGTTGGCAGTGAGGTGGGAAATAGCCTGGGACCCAGGGAGTGTGACGCCATAGCCAGCTCTGTCCCCCCCCAGGATGCCGCTGAGGCTGGAGCCAGGTCTGCCTATCGTGGCCGCCGCTCCCCTCACACCCCCCACGAACGCTTCGAGGGGCTCACGGTGCTCAAGGCTGCGCAGGTGAGAGGAGGCCCCCATGCCCTGGTCTGAAGCCCAGAACCGGAGAAGAGGGTATGCAGGAGACTGGGTACCCGGGCCTGAGCGGCTCTCCAGGGACCAAGAGTACCTGAGTCCTCTGCCTAGAGTTGAGGGTAGGGGGAGGTGTTCTGAGAGGCAGAGACCTGGGATATGGCCACAGAGCCAATGGAAGGGGCAGTTTGGCCTGATGGACAGAGCCGGCTGCTGAGACTCCAAACCTGTGGGTGGAAAGCAATGGAAGTAGGGCAGGGGCTGGGCTGTCCTTCCATGTCCCCTCCTTTCCCGCCCTTCCTTTCTCCACTGGCAGCTGGCCCGGGCCGGGGCCGTGGGCAGTCAGGGGGCTAAGCTGCTTCTGGAGGTGAGCGAGCGCGTACGGACCTTGACACAGGCCTACTTTTCCCCGGAGCGGCCCCTGCATCTTTCCTTCACCCACCTGGTGTGCCGGAGTGCCATAGAAGGTAATGGCCAGGAACCCTAGCTGTTCCTCCCCAACCTCGAGCCCCTGATGGGCACCGCATGCCCTCAGCACCCCCAAACTCGGTGGGTTTTCTGACTCCCCTGCCCAGCTGAGGGCCTGGCTGCTCGGCCCGCCCATGAACCCCCAAAGCTGCAGGGTGAGTGTGGATGGCAGTGCATGGGGACAGAGGTGGTCACCAGGCCCCCTTGCTTCCCAGGAGAGCAAGAGCAGCGCATGGACCTGAGTCACCCGGTGCACGCAGACAATTGCGTGCTGGACCCCGACACTGGGGAGTGCTGGAGGGAGCCCCCAGCCTACACCTATCGTGACTACAGGTGGGCGCCCCCCCACCCCAGGGGTCAGGCAGGTGCGCCTGGGTTGGGGTCTCACTGCCTGCTTCTTCCTCCCTTTCCAGTGGGCTCCTCTACCTCAATGACGACTTCCATGGTGGGGACCTATTCTTCACAGAGCCCAACGCCCTCACAGTCACAGTAAGTGGGGTGGGGTGGGGGGGTGCTGCCGGGAGCCCAGCTGTGGGCTCAGGATTCAAAACGGAAGGTTCCCAGAAGCAAATGCAGGGAAATGGTCCCAGGGCCACCTTAACCCTTTCATTGCCTGGCCTCCCCAGCCCTCTCCACCACTTGTCTGTGTTCAGGGGCTCTCTTAGAGGTTGATTACCACTCCCCAGGAGATCTCGAGTGACCCCTCCACACCCTGCCTTCAGTGTTTGCCTCACCCCTTTAGGGAGGGCGCGTAAAGCACAGGACCCCAAGTCCCTATTCCAGGTAGAAACCAGAGGCTAGAATTGGGCAGAAGGAGAGGGGCAGGGATTTTTCATCATTTATTGCTCTATTTTACCCACCTACCTCCTTCTCCGCTAATACCAGCTACTGATAATTCAAGGCCTCCTTGAGGTGGAGGAATGTCCCCAAGATCCTCATGTACTCAGAGCCTGGTACTCATATTGTATCACGCCCTGGGTCCAAAGGATTGGGCAGGGGGTGGGGAGGGACCAGCAGGAGGCCCTTCACGGAGGCCCCTCTTTTTTGGCTCCAGCTCCTCTAGCCTCAGTCTGACATTTGTGCTCCTCAGGTTAAGGCCGATTTCTCATTTCCCCCAAGATCATCCCTGAATTAAGGAACGGGAAGTGATGGGTAGGAGAGCTGAACAGTTTGTGCCCCTGCCCCTATCCTGCTCTAGGAAGTTAGGGCCACGTTCTTCGAGAGTGCTTGTCCCTGGAGCTGAACCTGCCCTCACCCCCCAGGCTCAGGTTCGGCCTCGCTGTGGACGTCTCGTGGCCTTCAGCTCCGGTGGGGAAAATCCCCATGGTGTGTGGGCCGTGACACGGGGACGGCGCTGCGCCCTGGCACTGTGGCACACGTGGGCACCTGAGCACAGGGAACAGGTGAGGTGAAGCCGGAGTAGGAAGGGTGGCCCTCCTGGTCTGTGAAGGATGAGGGGCAGGGGCTGAGATGCTCCAGGGAGGGTCCTCGGGGCAAGTTGATGCAGGAGCTTGGGCCAGACTCTCCTCCCCACTCCCCAGGAGTGGACAGAAGCCAAAGAGCTACTGAAGGAGCCAGGGGAGGAAGAAGAGGAGGAGGAGGAGGAAGAGGAAGAAATGCCCAGCAGAGACCCTTCCCCAGAACCCCCCAGCCGAAGGCTTCAACGGGTCCAGGACAAAGTTGGGAAACCACCTCGGGTCCGAGAGGAGCTGTGAGGGACTGAGCCAGCTCCTTGGGGATGTGGCCACTTGGCTTGTGAAGGGCCACCTTGATGCCAGGACCCAAGAGAAGCCCCCATGTGATGAGAGTAGAATAGTGAGCTCTCTGTCCCTGCACCCCTACTCCCTTGGGGATCACGAGGGCCATCCAGCCCTGGACTCAGAGGACAGTGCACAGACCAGCCTAGAGCTCACGAGGCCTGGCTAATGGACCTCCAGCCCTAGGACAGACCGAGGACACTGTGCCTCCCTGGAAAGAAACGGCAGGGATAGGACCTGACTGCTTCGAATGTGGAGGGTGAGAGGGAGGATAACCCCAGTGCCCCGTCCCCGCCTGTAATAAAGAGCTGAAGATCCCTCAGCCAGGGCCTGGTGGAGTGTATCACAGTTTCTCTGGTATCTGCAGAGGGGAGTGGCTGTGGCTGGCCTGGGAGGAGACAGGTGTCTTTGGGCCTCCCAGAGGCGGGGCCGCTCAAAGCCTGTGATTTGTCAGGGAAATCTCAGCCACCTGCTCCCCGCATGCAAATGGACCCAAACCCCTGACAGCTGCTCCTTGGGCCTCCAAAGCTAAGCTCGTCTTCCCTCTCTGAGCTTGACCGAGACGTAGGGCAGCCTGATCCCTCTGGTTCCGGCCTTCACAGCCCCAGCAGGACTCCGTGAGTCATGGGGGCAAGGAGTGGGTCAAACCCTAGATGGGAGCCAGGTCGGGGTTGCGCTCCACTGCCTACCCTTGGTCCACTCAAAGCAGGGACAGGCCCATCCATCTTCCTCTCTGGATCCCCTGGACCTCTCCCCACCCCCCAGGATCAGACCCAGGGGCAGCTGGTTGGGGTTTGTTGAGAAGGATTATCCAGATCAGTCCCTTCTAATCTCAGCTCCCGCCTGCACCCTCCCCATATTCACCGTACCCTCCTCCCCCCCCTTCCCCACAACTCTGAACTAAGAGTCAAATTCTTGGGTATTGACAATGAGCCACCTCTCACCCTCCTATTCTGGCTCCTGGACTGGTTGCTAGGCAGGCCGTGACTGCCATGATCATGAGCGTTGGTGGGGGCCAGGGCCTGGGCGGGGGTGAGGACTGGAGCTGTGGTTACTTCTGCTCCTCTGTCCCCCTTCCCAACCCCAAACTTTAATCCTCACAGCTTTGCTCTAATCCCATGGGGCCTGATGCTCTTATCTCTGCCTACAGGAACACTGGCCAGGGAAGCACCCCTCAACCCTTCTTCCCTCTAGGGCTTGTGAGGGGCTTCTCCTCTCTATAGCCCCACACCCCTGCTCCCCCCTACCCACCACCCCAGGCTGGGCCTAAGTCTCTCTGGAAGCCACACGCCTTCCTTCCTGCCCTCTCCCCACACTGTTGCCAGCTGATTTCATTCTCCTGACGTCGTCGTTGTCGTTGGCCCTACCCTTCTCTGTCAGTGCCCCCCCCTCCAGGGTTGGGGCCAGGCCAGGCCAGCTCCTCTGGCAGCAGAGCCGGCGCAGGTGACGGGTTGGCGTCGCAGCTGAGGGAGTGAGGAGGCGCCTGGAAACCTGGGAGAGGTCCAGTCAGAGTCCAAGTAAGAGGGAGCTGGCCCAGCTCAGCTGTCCAGGGCTGGGGGCTTCAGGGAGGGCTTGGGCAGGGCTGGGCTTGGCTGCGCTGGGCTCCAAATGTGAAGATGGGGTGGGGAGGTGGTTCAGGCCACCTGGTCATTTCTCGATTTCTTGTAGCGGGGCTCCAGCCCCTGAGTCTGGTGCAGCGGGGCGGACAGAAACATGGCCTGGTGGGGAACCCCCCACACCTGCCCCATGTTCCTAACAGGAGCCGGAGCTACCCCTCAACCTGTCAGCCATGGGGGAGATGGAGCAGCTGCGGCAGGAAGCGGAGCAGCTCAAGAAGCAGATTGCCGTAACCCCCGAGCCCTTCCACAGGGGGACCCCAGAAAACATGGAACTGGGGACATGAGGGAGCGTGGACCGGGGGGAAGGGGGCTGGATTTACTCTTGAGTGACACCTTAGAGACCCCTGACCTGGAAGTGACCAGAGACTTTCTGAATGTAGATCTCCTATTTGAGATGTCCCTCAAACCCTAGAGCCCAAAGCCCACCTACCTCAGAGGCCCCTGCACCCACTACCCCTACCTTGCCTTTGTTCTCCCCTGATGTCTGCTTCCCCCCATCCCCAGGATGCCAGGAAAGCCTGTGCTGACATTACTCTGTCAGAGGTGAGACCTCCTGTCCCCCCATGAGGCAGGGCCGGAGGGGAGGGCAGTGGAGGGGAGGGGAGGGGAGTTCCCTGACCAGCAACAGCCTGGTGCCCAAGCTTTAGTACAGCATGTCCTTGGAATGAGGAACGACATTGATTAATTCATTCAACACACATTTAGTGAGATCTGCTGTAGGCCAGGCACCTTATTGGAAGCTACGAATGCAGATGCTGTCCCTGTCCTCAACCATAACACAAGAATGATCACACCCTCTCACTGGGTGGTGAGGATGAAGAGAGGGATGGCACTTTGCAAATCACAAGCCCTTATAGACCAGTTACTTGGTTTTTTTTTAAATGTTTATTTATATTTGAGAGAGAGACAGAGCATGAGCAAGGGAGGGTCAGAGAGAGAGGGAGACACAGAATCTGAAGCAGGCTTCAGGCTCTGAGGTGTCAGCACAGAGCCCAACGCGGGGCTCGAACTCACAAACCGTGAGATGGTGACCTGAGCTGAAGTTGGAAGCTTAACCAGCTGAGCCACCCAGGTGCCCCCAGTTACTCGTTTTCTAATCATGTCCTTCACCAATTCTAAGGGCACATCTTTTCACATTGTGACATCTCTGAGATCAAGATGAGTCCAAAAATAGATGATGCCTTACATTTATAATTGGCGACATTTTTTTCTTTCTCCATGATGCCTAAAGGCTTGGTGCTTCTTGGCGTTGGGGGGCATCTTCTATTGGATTAAATATGTTAATAGGAAGAGGGAATGTTTACTGAAAACTTGCTGGGAGCCTAACACTGGGCTAAGTTGCGTAGATACATCATTGCATTTAGTTTTCATGACAACCTCATGAGTTGATGCTACAAATCTCATCTTGCAGATGAGGAAACAGGCTCAGAGAGGGCGAGTAACTGGCCCAAGATACCAAAGCAAGTAAATGACAAGTCAAGGCCACTGACTCGAGCCCCAGCCTAAGTCGAGAAGCTGGATAGAGTTTAAGGGACCTAGGACCACAAATTTCAGAAGGTGCCATTTCATGGTCATAGGGCTGCCCTGGGTGCCCAGGGAAAGAGATAACCATGTTCCAGGTATGTGGGACTCAGCTCCAGTGGCTTGGGACAGCGAATGTATGCATCTCTTCCCAAGTCCATGTTTGGTGACTTCACCCTGGCAGCTTGAAATTGGTCAAGGTGGGAGTGGAAATCATGATGGAAATCATTCTCTTCTCCTCCTCCCCCATCCTCTACTGGAGAGGTGCTTGTCAAGCACTTAGCGACATGCCGCTGGCCATACGTGGTCTCTCCCACATCAGTCGAAGCCAGTCCAAGGAAGAGACTTCTTTCTCTAAGGCTGGAGGCCTGACCCAGAGGCTGGCACAGAACGGAAACTTGTACAGATCAGTGACTGTGACACTGACATCTAGGTATGTGCTCTACACACCCTGATTTCTAGTGCCCCTTTTCTGCAGCTGGTGTCTGGCCTCGAGGTCGTGGGAAGAGTCCAGATGCGGACAAGGCGGACGTTAAGGGGACACCTGGCCAAGATCTATGCCATGCACTGGTCTACTGACTCCAAGTGAGACTTGAGAGGCACCCAGAGGTGGGGGGGAAGGCAGGAAGGAGAGGCTTGGGTGACATGGGGTGCCCTCTCCCCAGGCTGCTGGTAAGTGCCTCGCAAGACGGGAAGCTGATCGTGTGGGACACCTATACCACTAATAAGGTACCTGCGCCCCCCACCACCCCTCCATCCCCCTGTCCTTCCTTTGGGGCATTCATTGTGCCTACCCTCCCCTGCCCTCCCCACTGCCAAGCTCCACTCAGGTCCTGCATCTGCCCACCCTCCCGCAGGTGCATGCCATCCCCCTGCGCTCCTCCTGGGTTATGACCTGTGCCTATGCCCCGTCAGGCAACTTTGTGGCCTGTGGGGGGCTGGACAACATGTGCTCCATCTACAGCCTCAAATCCCGTGAGGGCACTGTCAAGGTCAGCCGGGAGCTGTCTGCTCACACAGGTGAGTGAGAGACCCTCTCTTCCAGTCCCTATCTCGAGAGGCCCAGGGAAGCCCCAGCACCAGGGGGGCTGTGGGCCTGCAGCCAGGGCGCTGTCCTCACCACCCCCAGGTTATCTCTCTTGCTGCCGCTTCCTGGACGACAACAACATTGTGACCAGCTCCGGGGACACCACTTGGTGAGGACAGAACACTGTGGGTGCCGGGGCCTGGGGCGCAGCTGTCCTGGCCTTTCTGTGACAGTGTGACAGCCTCCTCTCCTCCGGCAGTGCTCTGTGGGACATCGAGACTGGGCAGCAGAAGACTGTGTTTGTGGGACACACAGGGGACTGCATGAGTCTGGCTGTCTCTCCTGACTTCAAACTCTTCATTTCGGGGGCCTGTGACGCCAGCGCCAAGCTCTGGGACGTGCGGGAGGGAACCTGTCGGCAGACGTTCACTGGCCACGAGTCGGACATCAACGCTATCTGCGTGAGACCCGCTCTGCGCCCCAACTCCTGGAACCCCCCTCACCACGCCCAGCACACGCATCCTTCATCCCGGCCCGAGCTCCCTACCTCTTTCTTTTTAACGTCCCTCTTTGGAATAAGTTCACCTTAGAGTGTATTTGCTGCTAACATTTTACCCTTCACCTGTATTCGCTGCTAACATTTTACCACACTTGCTCTATCATTCTCTCTCTGTAGAGGGAGGGAGGGATGCATGGAAACACAGACAGACACATACACTTAGATGTGGATACAGATACATTTTAATTTCCCCTCGGTCTTTCCAGAATAAGTTGCAGATATCATGGCTCTTTACCCCTTACTTTCAGTGCATGGTTCCTAAAAACAAGGCCATTCTCTTCTATAGCCACCGTATAATTCTTCAAATCAGATTTAACACTGACACGATATAGTCTACAGTCTATATTCAAATTTCACCAATTATCTCAAAAATGTCCTTAATAGCAATGGTTTTCATTTTATTTTATTTTTCTGTCCCTGGACACGTATTGCGTTTCCTTGCCATATCTTTTCAGTTACCTTTAAACTGGAACCTTTTTTCTACTTTTGTCTTTCGTGACATTGACATTTTTGAAGAGTACAGACCAATTTTCTTTAGTCCGTTTGAGTTTATCTGACGTTTCATCATGATGAGATTGAGGTCATGCATTTGCACTTGGCCCCGTATTTGCACGCTCTGATCCAGCCTGGAGCCTGGAGTCTGGGACAGCCACCACCCTTCTAGCCATGTGACCCTGGGCCAGCTGCCCGCCCTCCCTCAGCCCCTGGCTGTCGGGCAATGTGGAAATAATGCCTGCCTGGCGCGCCGAAGTGAGGGGCCGGAGAAGGGTGTAGGGGAGCGGCTGGCCCACGGCTGGCGCGGGATAAATGTCAGTGGTGAAGAGTGGGGAACGGACAGGCAGACAGGCTGAGGGAAAGCACTTGCTCTGGCAGGAGCCAGGGAGAGAGCAGGACAGGGAGCGGGCTGCCCAGGTCCAAGTCCTGAGCCCCTTGCCACCTGTACCCTCAGTTCTTCCCCAATGGAGAGGCCATCTGCACGGGCTCAGACGACGCCTCTTGCCGCCTGTTTGACCTGCGGGCGGACCAGGAGCTGACTGCCTACTCCCACGAAAGCATCATCTGTGGCATCACATCCGTGGCCTTCTCCCTCAGCGGCCGCCTGCTCTTCGCAGGCTACGACGACTTCAACTGCAACATCTGGGACTCCCTGAAGGGCGAGCGTGTGGGTAAGGGCCGGCCCCCCTTACTGTCACCTCCGCTGGAAGGACCTTCCTGCTTGCTCCCTTCTTTGGGACCCTCTTACCACTGCTCCCTAATTACCGGATGACTCCGAGCTCTATCCCTAGAATCTAGTTCCCTTTGGTTCCCTTTGGTTCCCAATCTAGGACCATCTTCTCTAGTGGCCCTTCTCCACCGCCCAATGCGATAGCTGCTTCCTGCCAAAGGAGCTTCTGTGTCACCCCAGACCTGTGGACCTTGAGTGTCTAGTCACTCCTGGATTTCCAGGGCCTCTGAAGTTTCAGGGGCATCCACGGAAGGAAAGGGCAATCTCAGGGAACTGCAAGACGCCCAGTCAAGGAGATCTAGATGCCCCAAGGGCCCTTGGCTTTATCTAGGACCACCCTGGTCTGAAGTTGAATCAGACAGTGCGGCTTCTTCTCTTGGGAGAGGGCAGGTGCTGAATGGAACAAACGCTGGCCGGAGAGTCAGGAGCCAAATCTGAATTCTGTCACTTAGGATCTCAGGGCCCTTGGGCCAGTCACTTCTCTCTGGGCCTCAGTCTCTTCATTTGGAAACACAGCAAGGAGACTAAAGAGCTACCTCCTCATTTTCTAGTGCCCATCAAGGTGCCCCTTGCTTTTTTCATAGCATACTAATACTGCCAACCTTCTCCTGTCCCTCCCTGCCCCTCAGCCTACTACCCTCCACAGAGATTGGCCTCAAGAGAAATCCTGCCCCTTAGGGCTAATCCTCTTTCAGTGGCTCAGGGTCCATGGCCAATCTAACCTAGGATTCCTACATGTGCGCACACACTCTCTCCGCCAAAGCAGGCTGACTCCTCTCCCTCTTCCCCAGGTGTCCTCTCTGGCCATGACAACAGGGTCAGCTGCCTGGGGGTCACAGCTGACGGGATGGCTGTGGCCACTGGCTCCTGGGACAGCTTCCTCAAAGTCTGGAACTAAGGAGGCTGGAGGAGGGGAGGTAAAAGGCCATGAAGACAATCAACTGCCCCTCCCCTGCCCAATTTTTTTTTTTAAGGTTTCTTTCAGATTTCTCTTCTCTACCCCAGCTGCTATTCCCACCCAGCTTTGTCCCTTGAGGGCAGTGGGGGGAAATGGGGAGTCTGGCTTTGGGAGGCAGCATCAGGGACACGGGGGCAAAGAACTGCCCCATCTCCTCCCATGGTCTCCCCTCTCCATGGTCCTGTGGCTTCTCCCTTAATAAGCAAAGACAACTGACCCCTTTCCAGCCCTTGGCAGGCCTAACAGGCTTCCGGTCTGAGGCCCCAGGCCCTAGAATTCCTCCCCCAGAGCCACTACCTTTATCCAGATCTGGGTGGCAGTCGGTGCTCAGCCCTGTGACCATGGCTCTGGCACCACTAGGACCCTGGCCCTCATCTCCTTCATGATTTCTGCCTTTTCTACCTTCTTTATTTCTCTCCTAAAGCACCTGCAATAAAGTGTAGTGCCCTGGTATGTCTGGGATGTTTGGCTTCTGCCCCACTTCTGTGCCAAAAAGATATAGGTCCAACTCAAGTAATAAAACATTACAGGTGCAATGATAAAGGTTGGGTACCAGACAGCTTGTGGGCAGAAAGTAGGGGGGAGGCAGAAGCCCAGGCCTCACAGAGAAGGCCTGAGACGGATCAGGAGGAGAAGGTGGCTGGGGGAGCACATGCACAGTAGTTCACTACAACCTGCCTATGGTGCGTCTGTACAGGGAGGTTATGTTGAGAAGGAATCAGGTTATAAAAGACCCTGAATGCCAGGCTAGGGTATAGACTTTATCCTAAGGGCAATGGGGAACAAGAGTTTTGAGCAGAGTAGTTACAGGGTCACAGTGGTGCTTCTCAGAAAGGTCACCCCTGGGGTGCCTGGGTGGCTCAGTCAGTTAAGTGTTCGACTCCTGATTTCAGCTCAGGTCATGGTCTCAGGTCAGAACATTTCATGAGTTTGAGTCCCACATCAGGCTCTGTGCTGGCAGTGTGGAGCCTGCTTGGGATTCTCCCTCCCTCCTTCCCTCTACCCCTCCCCTGCTCATGCTCTGTCTCTCAAAATAAATACCACTTAAAAATTAAAAAAAAAGAAAAGAAAAGAAAAGAAAAAGGTTGCCCTAGCAGCAGTGTAGGTTGATGAAATGGTGGGAGGCGAGACTGAAGAGAAACAAGGCAGGAGGTAGGTGGCAAGAAATGCAAGAAACATAGGACAGGAGGCAGGTGGCAAGAAATGCAAGAAACATAGGACAGGAGGCAAGGAAAGGGTTGGAGAAGAGGTTAAAGAATACAGAATCACCAGGATTGAGTGCCAAGTACCAGGAGACGGAATATTAAGAGGGAAGGAGTCAAGGTAATGGCCAAGGTTTAGGTTTGCGCAACTGGGTGATAATGCTGTTATTTACAGGGATAGAGAATAGGGAATGAGGAATAGCTTTGGGGGGAAGATTATAAATTCAACTGTAGGCAAACTACCTGTGAAGCGCTTTTGGGGCAGATGGATAAAGGTCAGGGTTAGATACAGAGACCTGGAAGTTACTAGAATATAAGTACGCGATACCTAAAGCTCAGAAGCGAACATCTAGAGAGGAAGAAGCCAAGGACAGAACCCCGGGGGAACACCAGGATTTAAGGGAAGTGTGTAGAAGAGGCTTGGAGGACAGGGAACACAAGTTTCCCAGCCTACTTTTCTACATACAGAAGCCCAGCACAAAGTTTAGGTATAACACTTGAAAGCATAACTTAAAATCACTTTCTTTAATACACAAGAAACACACAAGACACAAATAAAGCCTAAGAAAGTGCTCAGTCCCCGAGTTGGTAATTTAGGGGGAGTCGAAGACAACGAGCCTTTCCAGTCTTCCAGGGAAAAGAAGGGGCTGTGAGGACACATCACCGGGCCCCTGGTGAACCCAGTGCTGGGGCCACGCACAGCCTAGTTCTCCACCAAGTTTGGAAAGTGCTGATTTTCCTTGTCCTGGTCCTGGTCCTGCTCCCACACTCGGCCTCCGGTTTCCAGAAGTCGTCCAGTTCCCAGAATGGCCCCTTCCTTCAGTGCCCTAGCATTTTCACTCAGAGGAGGAGGCCGTTTACCCTGCCAAAAGTAGTGTGTGAGTTGTAGGAGTTGTTGGGGTTGTTCAAGACAGGAAGATTGGGTAGAAAGGCCTCCCACCCTCTACCCTGGGGTTCCTAGTAACAGCTTTCACCCTCTCTCCTTTTACCTGTCGTGGTGTCAGAGTGCCGGGGGAGTTGTCATCCTGTAGGATGGTGAGGGGAGATCTCCCTGGTACCTTGCCATTTGCTTTCCGTCTATTGTGCTTAGAACCTAGGGTGGGTAAGGAGTTAAAGCCAAAAGCCAAAATTAGGGGTTTACAGTTTATTCCTCCTACACTCCTGCGTGGACAGTATCCTGATTTCTCTTCCCTAGCCTTGCCCCTAGGTTCTGTACCTGAAGGTCGGGGAGTCTCAGGGTCTCTTAAGAGCTTGTCTGAGCCCTGGCTGGCCGTGGGGGTTTGTGAGGGTTGTCCTGGTTCCTCCTTGGAGGAGGACACCTGCTTGGAGGGGAGCTCAGTCTGGCTCCAGAGTGGCATCCGGTCCTTGAGGGAAAACTGGGTGCCCAGAGGCAAGTCCAATTCAGAAGATGAAGCTGCCTCTAGGGGCTGAATGGGCTCTGGGGGAAGATTCGATTTGCAGTCTTCTGTCTCAAAGACTTCATTCAGCTGTTTCGCCAGTGGGCTTGGGGGCTCTAAAGGGGAGAAGTCAAGTGAGACAGTGACCCTATGATACAAATCACTCAGCAAGGAGAAAACATGCAGGAACTTTAGGATTCATGCTCTCGTGGGTCAGGAATTGGGAAGAGAGAAATCGAGGTGAGGGGGAGAAAATGTTGAGAGTAGAGTGAGATTGGTTCAAAGCAAGAGGATGGAGGCTCCTTTGAGAAGGAGCTCTGAGAAGATGGCTTCAATGGCCCAACCCAAGGGTGCTAGGTGACAGCCTTACGAGAATTCCCTGGGCCCACCATTTACCTCCGCTGGTCTTCATAGGTGTCCGTGCAATGCCAAGGGTAGGAGAGCGGGGATCTGAGTCTTGGGCCTCATTAGGACCCTCCAACTGCTCCCCTGCTGGTAGGGTTGGCTGTGGAGAGCTCTCCACCTGGCAGAACCAAAGGCTAAGACAAGTCTGGACCCTGACTCTTCTTCCCTCCCAGGTCTCTAGCCCCAGGTTGATATTCCAGGCCGGTATGGCCAGGGCCCTCAGGCATTCAGCCTACCCCAACCGGATTAAGAAAGAGGAAAATAAGGCCTCAAATTACAGGGAGGAGGGCGTGAGGGCTTTCTCAGAATCAGGTTAGGCAGAGGCCCAAGAATTCAGACTCTGCCACCCTCCGCCCCCGACCCAGAGTACCTGGATGGGAGTGCGCAGGATACCGGCACTAGGTGAACGGGGGTCCGCCACGCGGGCCAGAAGCTTGTTGTGCGGCGGAGGCCGCGCCGGAGTGACCGGGGAGCTCTTGGCTGAGCCCATCTCAACCAGGAGAAATAAGGTGGGGCGGGGCCCGGCCCGGGGCGAGGAGGGGACGCCTGTGAGAAATGACTCAGGTCTCAGCCATTACCACGACCACGTCGGATCGCTTGCCTCCAGACCACCCGATCTTCCCAGTTCCCAGCTGAGTTACCAAACAACGACTGTTGCAGCTGACAAGCCGGCTGCTTCCGAGCCTGCTGGGCCCTCTAATTAACTAATTTATTCCAACCACTTACCGGGCCCCAATTCCTCTTCGGGACGCACACAAGCTCGAGCCTCAACTCCCGACGCCGAGTTTCAAACCTCCCGCCACGCCCCCTGCCTTGACTCTATTGGTTGAGCCGACGCAGACGCCTATAGGCCCCCTCTATGAGACCCGCCTCCAGTGAGGAGGCCATTGGGCTGGGAGGACGTCTGTCATGAGGACAGTGGGGCCAATGAGCAGCGGCTAGGCTTGCCCAGGGGTGACACCTCCCTGAATACGGGACTTTTGTTCCGCAACCGGCTGAGTTGTCCTTCGTGAGACTCTGAGGAGTGCCAGTCTTCGGTCTTAAGACCTCCCGTTTCAAAACCAAATGATTTTATTAAAAAATAGAGTCATGAATTATTACGCTATTACGTACATATCCGGCAGGAGGTGCAGAAGGTTTTTCTGAGGCGAGCGAAATATTAACCCTCATTGGTCGGCGGAGTTATCAATCACTCGACTGAACCCTCTGAAACTCCGCCTCATTGGACAGCCCCTTTTCAAATACCAAGAATACAACTGCCCTTCTATTTTCCGATTGGACAAGACCCAGGAAAGTTTCTGGGGTTGATTGGTTTAAACAACCGTCAGTTTCTGCTCTTTGATAGAAGGCACGCGAAGGGACTCTAGGGGTCCCAGAGTACAAGCGTCCAAAACTCCCGGACCCACCTCGCTTCTCTACATGCGCTCTGCCCTGGGAGAGTGGGATTGGTTCCTTCGACCATCGGTTGCATTAGAAGCGCTTTTCATTGGCGTTAGTCAAGAGTAGGGCAGAGGGCGGAGCACTAGTAGGCAGGCTGCGTCCAACTGCCATTCTCGCGCGTCCTCCCTTTAGCGCATGCACCTAACGAGTAGTGCTCATTGGACGGCCAGACTAGGGGGTGGGGGACTGGGAACGGTGGGAGCTGCTGTGTGTGGAGGAGCTGCTGCCGGTGTCATGGCGGAGCTGAGTGAGGAGGCGCTGCTGTCAGTATTACCGACGATCCGGGTTCCTAAGGCTGGAGACCGGGTCCACAAAGACGAGTGCGCCTTCTCCTTCGACACACCGGTAAGCCCATTCCCCACGCCCGCAGCGAGCACGACTTCCTTCCATCGCCCTGGTCATTCTGCCGGGGCCTGCAAGGCTTGGGCTACCGCCTCCCCGCGATGCACCATGGGACGTGTAGTTTCCCACGCTCCTCTCCGCCGTTGCTTTTAATTAGCTGGCGCTGTCGTGTGACTACTGCCCCCGGGTGCCTCCGCGCCCGCCTCGCCCGTTCCCCGTCTCGTGGAGCACTGTGGGGATCGTAGTCCCTCACTCCCCTCATTACCGTTCCAAGGTAGAGGCGCATCCCGATCGCTGGACTACATCCCCCAGTGGACCGCTGCGAAAGCCTGGGAGTTGGCCTTGCCTGCCGCGCACGGCTCTCCGGGTTTTGTAGTCTCGTGTGGGAGGGATGGGGCGACCCCGCACTGTTCTGGGTCGGGGTTTGGGTTGGAGGGTGGGGATTGCAGTTTCTGGGCGCCTGGTAGTCTGGAAGTGACCATGAGGAAGGCCTGTTCTGAGAAAGGCCGAGTTAGACTCCACCCATGGTTAATGTGGACCGGGGGCGGGGAGGTGGGTCATTGGTGGTAGGGAGGAGAGGAAAGAAGGGAGGAAAGCTTCAGTCGTTTCTCCTTTGAGGTGAACTATAGCCGCAGCCCCCCTTTTCCCGCCCATCACCGAGAGCAGAGGGAACCCTTTTAAAAGTATATCCAGGAAGATGGTGTCTTTCGTGGAGGATACTAAGACCCCCCTTTCCCATCCCGCTCCCACTCTGGACTAGTTAGACAAAGCCTCCACCCACACCATGCTTCACGTTTTGTAGGCTCCACCCGCAACCTCCCTTCCTGCAGTTCTGCCTTCCTGTGTCACCCTCGAGCAGAGAGAGACTAGCCTTTGGCCTGGCCAGAGCCTGAGCTGAGAAGGCAGCAGCCTGGTTGGGATCCGCCCCCCTTACCACCCTTCCCGTCAAGCGGTCGCTGGGCCCTACCCAGGGTGTTCAGCCAGACCAGCTCCTGGCAGGGAAAACTGCAAGTCAGAGTGGAAAGGCTTCATTAATGCATCGCCCGTGCTCAGTATAGCAGCATGATCTAAGGCCCAGTTCAGGATCATCACTGTGATTTGTGGTTTGCTTGGTTTGCTAGGCTTTGATCTGAGACTCAGTGTGTGCTGCTTCTCTGGAGTCTGGCTTCGCAGAGCCTAAAGAGGGCTGCTCAGAGCAAGGTTCCCAACCCTGGGGGAAACCCAGCAGTTTTTATTTCCAGCAGAGGAGTTCAGTTACTGCAGAGCTCCTACATGCCATCCGGTTCATCAAATGCATGGCTTGGTCCTGTCTTTCTCAGAAGAGAAAGGTTTTTCTTAACTACCAACAGATGGTACAAGTCAGTGGTTCCCTCTTCACACTCCTGTCTGCCTCTTCTGAGTAACTGCTTCGAATAACCCAAATGGTGTTTTTGTAAGCTTATTATACTTTCCTTCTTTTATCCCAAGTCAAGAGATCTCCAGTGTGGCCTCGTTGCTTTCCTGACCAACTGCCAGCCCGTTTGATTATCTTCAGATTCGGTTCATGGTAGAAAGCTTATTTGACCTCCGTGATGAAAAATGCTCTGTTCGCCCATGAACATTGTAATCCACACTGTCCTAGGGAGTGGTACAGAGCAATCTATGGGACCAAGAACTGCCTTAGATGGTGCCCTATTTTTCATATCGCAGCAGAGAATTTTCCAAGGCCTCTGAGGCATTTATTTGAGGAAGAAGATGCATGTCGTTGCTTGGATCTGAAGGAAAACTGTTGTTTTCTCCCGTGACCTCCTCCACCTTATCCATCCCTCTTCGTAAAGACACTGATTGACTTGCTCAGTGGTAGAGAATCTCATCCTCCCTCCTTAGCTGTGATTTAGGGTGGACCCTTCTCTCTCCCTGGTTTCTTCCTGGGTTGTATGTGTTTGAGCTGTCTCAGTAGGTATTGCTAGATTATTCCAGAGAGGCATTGGCTTTGAGGTTGACAGTTGATGGACTTCAGTAGGGGATTTAGTTATTGATCACAGGGGAGGCAGCAGGGTAGTAGCTGGAGAATGCTGGTCTTCACGTCCCTGCTGAACGAGGTCCAGGTATAGCAGTGGGCCCCAGACAAGGCATTGTTAGCCGGGCTCTAGCAGGAGAGGAGGGAGAGGACTCAACGTGGACCAAGGTTTGATGACCTAGTAGGGTGTGGTAAAGGAAGAGTCTGGGCTTACTGGCAGGCTTAGGAGTTGGGTGTATTGTTCACGTGCTAGAATCTCTGCTCCTCCAGTCCGGAAAGTTTTCTGAATCCTGGAGATGAGGCAGGGTTTGTTATTGCATGGCCGGGGCGAGGGCGGGGGGGTGGTCAGTGTCTGACATGCAGGTCTTCCCTCTCCCGGGAAAGGACCCCTCTTCCTCTGAGTGTAAGCACTGGCCCCGGAAGTCCATGGTATTTGATTCCCATTAACCTCAAGGAAAGAGATAAAGGGAGTTCTCTGCAACCGATTGGAAGGCTCCAAAGCCCAAAGAAGGAGGAAGAAGGAAGAGGAATGGTGACTGACAGGTGTGGCTCAGCTCCTGGGGTCCTTGTTGGTTGTTACCAAAGTCATGGGAGAATGGGAAGCATCTTAGCCCTGTACCAGGTCCTAAAAGGCTAAATGACTTACCACATTGTGTTAGAGAACAGAGCCTTTCTTTTGGAAACCGGTTTCTGACCCCAGGTCTTGGTTTCCCCACCTAGCCAGGCTTCATCCTCCCTGTTTCCTCCCCTGCCTGTCGCACTGCAGGAGTCTGAGGGTGGCCTCTATATCTGTATGAACACATTCCTGGGCTTTGGGAAACAGTATGTGGAGAGACATTTCAACAAGACGGGCCAGCGAGTCTACCTGCACCTCCGGAGGACCCGGCGCCCGGTAGGCATAGAGCTGGGGCGAGCCCTGGGGACTTTCAGGCACGTCCCACTGGGCCTCCATTTTGAATCTCTCTCTTCCGTTCTGGCCTCCTAGAGGCCTCCATTTCCCCCTTTCGCCTGTTTCTGTTGGTATCATTAAAACTCAGCACTTGTGTTTATGTTTTTGTTCTTTTTTTTTTTTTTTTTTTTAGCTCCATTCCCTTCCAAGATTAACCCACTCTGTCCTGTCCATCTTCCCCACTTGTCCCTTCCCTGGCACTCATTGCTGATCCTGCCCTTCCTGCCTCGTTGCAGAAAGAGGAGGACACTACTACAGGCACTGGAGACCCCCCCCGAAAGAAGCCCACCCGGCTGGCTATTGGTGAGCACCATTTCAGTCCGGTTCTCCCCGAGCAGATCTTTCTTGCCCTCAGAGGCACTAGAAAGGCCCCCAAAGGATGGGCCTGACCAGTGGCCCTAGAGCTCTGGGAGGAGACGAAATGAGATGCTGTTTGAGAGGAGGGACATTTACCCGTGGTGGCTGTCCTACCCTCCTCCTCCTTTCCTGTCTCACCAGGTGTCGAGGGCGGGTTTGACCTCAGCGAGGAGAAGTACGAATACGATGAGGACGTGAAGATCGTTATTTTGCCAGATTACCTGGAGATCGCCCGGGACGGGCTGGGGGGACTGCCTGACATTGTCAGAGACCGGGTATGGATGCCTTCCCACCCTGCCAGGGACCCTGGGGCAGACAGGTCCAGAGCAGTGACGTCTCAGGCAAGCACTGAGAAAGCTGGAGCCTGACTGAGGGGTTAGAGGGGCATGGGGGGGGGGGGGCTGGGCCCCGTCTCTGACCCTCTGCTTCCCCCAGGTGACCAGTGCTGTGGAGGCCCTACTGTCGGCCGACTCGGCCTCCCGCAAGCAGGAGGTGCAGGCCTGGGATGGGGAGGTGCGGCAGGTGTCTAAGCATGCCTTCAACCTCAAGCAGCTGGACAACCCTGCTCGAATCCCTCCCTGGTGAGGCCTGGCCCCTCCACCTTGGGCCACAACCCCCACAGCAGGGGCAGAGAGGCCGCGCTCCTGGGGGATCTGGGGGGAGAGAGCAGCGGGAGCAGGCCGAGGAGGGGGGTCCGGGGGGGGGGGTGGTGAACTCAGCCAGGGGCCATCCAGAGGAGCAGAGAAGAACGAGCTTTCCAACCAGCAGGGGGCCAGTCACAAATACCACCGCCACGTAGTTGAGCGTGTTTTCTTCTCCCTGGGTTAGCGGCTGGAAATGTTCCAAGTGTGACATGAGAGAGAACCTGTGGCTCAACCTGACAGACGGCTCCATTCTCTGTGGCCGCCGCTACTTCGATGGCAGTGGGGGTAACAACCACGCCGTGGAGCACTACAGGGAGACAAACTACCCGCTGGCAGTCAAGCTGGGCACCATCACGCCCGACGGAGCCGGTACTCCTGCCCCTCTTCCTCCAGCCACCTCCATGCTCCAGTGGGGTTTCCTCATTGTATATGACCTGGGGAGCACAGGCATACCTCCTCTTGATAAACGATGAGAATGTTGCACACGAGACTAGATCTTCAGCTAACCCCCCAAATCTAAGTCCCCCTCCTTAGAGGTTATCAACATCATCTGTGTAGTGAGTATCCTACACCTGACCCCAGCACCTTATCCTGGGGGTATAGTCACGAGCAACTGTGGCCCTTGCCCTCTTTCACCCCAGCCTGTCTCAGAAGGGCTTGTGACCTCACCGATAATCAGGGGAGTCAGGAGAGTTACCCTTACAGGCTCATCCTTCTGTCCCACCAGCACCCCCCACCCCCGCCACCAGGGCAGGGAGTGGGATTGGTGGCCGGGCCAGAGCCACCGCTTCTGACACTGCCCCTGCCTCCTGCCCTAGATGTGTACTCCTATGATGAGGACGACATGGTCCTGGACCCCAACCTGGCTGAGCACCTGTCCCACTTTGGCATCGACATGCTGAAGATGCAGAAAGTGAGGCCCCTTTCAGCTTCTTCTCATCCCTGCCCGCCAGGCCCTTCCTTGCCTGAGGCTGATGCAGTACACTGGAGAGAGCTGCCATAATTATCCCGGTTCCCAAGACATCTGGGCTCCCGTTGAAAAACTTTCTAGAGTCCATCATTCATTCATCGCCGACTACTGAATACCTACTCTGTGCTAGTCACTGTGTGAATAAGACAGGTGTGGTCTTTCAGAGACTTACATTCTAGATGGAAAGGCAGATATTAATCGCATGCTCAGGCACATAAGTGAATGAGCACAAACTGACGGGCGCTGTGAAAGGGACCGAGAGGGTGCGGCACTAGCGTATAGCAGAAGACCTTGAGCAGAGATCTGAGGGGTGAGAAGGGGCAACTTCAGAATGGAAAAAACACTTCAAGTGGAGGGAATTGCATTCATTTCTTCCTTTCCCCCAGTCAGAGGCCTGATGACTAACCGCCTCTGGGACGATCGCTCGAGGCCCTCTGGAACTTGGACTGGAAATAGCCAGTGCGTCTCCCATGTTAGAGTCCACAAGTGAACACAGTCTAAGCTCCAGCAGGGCAGCATCCCAGACCCTGTGAGGGATCAGTGTAAAAAGTTCAGGGCTGAGTTTCTCACCCTGTCTGAAGTGCCCCTTCCCTTGCAGACGGACAAGACCATGACCGAGTTGGAGATAGACATGAACCAGCGAATTGGCGAATGGGAGCTGATCCAGGAGTCGAGTGTACCCCTGAAGCCCCTGTTTGGGCCTGGCTACACGGGCATCCGGAACCTGGGTAACAGCTGCTACCTCAACTCGGTGGTCCAGGTCCTCTTCAGCATCCCCGACTTCCAGAGGAAGTGAGTGGCGCCCTCTCCCCGTGACTGGCCCCTTGGCCCTGGACCCCTGCCCCCGCAGTGCTCCTCCTGGACGCCAGCCTCTGGGCACACTCCCGCTTCAGCCACCCTCAGCACCTCTGTGTTCTGGCTCAGGCTTTGTTCCCATTCCACCGTGGCTGGCACGCTCCCATTAGTTCTAGAACCACCCCACTGTCACCCAGCCCCACGAGCCCCACTGGGAGCAGAACACTGAATCCTGGGGCTCTCGCTGGCTTCCTGACTGACTGAAGGGTGAGGGGGTAGTCTTTCCTTGAGGCCAGTGACATCACATGAGTACCTAATACGGACATGTAGCATTTGGAGGAGGAGAGGAGGATTTGGGACGCTAAGGTAGAAAAAAGCAGATCCTAAGCATAAGTGAGTCTGCTTTCTAATTGAGAAGGACTTGATGCATATGTGAAAACTTAGCAATGTAGTGACACGTTCCATTCCAAGCTGCCATCTCCCTTCCCCTGGCTCGCTCCTGGGGAGGAGGTGGGGGGGGGGATGCCTCAGGGTACACTGCACACTGGCAGGGTTGAGAAGGGAAAGGAGGGCAGGTTGCTGGAAAGAAATGGACTCCGTGTTCCAACCGAGTACCTCCCCACTCTGAAGGTTGCCTCTTCCCTTGATCTAGTAGATAATAGTCCCCTTTTCCTTGCAACCCATGCCAAAGCACCTTCAATTGTCCTTCTCTTGGCTCTTAGGTATGTGGACAAGCTGGAGAAGATCTTCCAGAATGCCCCGACGGACCCCACCCAGGACTTCAGCACGCAGGTGTATGTAGCCAGGTCCTGTGTACAGCCGCGCAGCCTGTATGCCTCTGTTCTCCGTGACCCCCTGGAGTGGGCAGCAGCTCAGGACGTTTGCCTCTGACCGTGTTGCCTGCCTTGAATTGGGTTCCTGGGGAATCTCAGGGTTTTCACATTCTAGGGAGTTGCCTGAGGGCTATAAGCAGGGGTTGAGTTGGGGAGGAAAAGGCACAGGTAGACGTCAGACGACACACAGCCGACTGAAGCTAAGTGGTTCTCTTGGATGTTAACACAGGGCCAAACTGGGCCATGGCCTTCTCTCGGGAGAATATTCCAAGCCAGCACCGGAGTCGGGTGATGGGGAGCAGGTGCCAGAACAGAAGGTGAGTCTGGGACTCAGTCCCTTCCAGTCTCTAGAATGATGGGGAAACAGAGGTCTGGGAGATGTCTAAAGAAGGCCCCTTGGTGGCCTCTTGAGCCCCAGCTGAATTGCTGCCCTGCCTCTGCCTAGGAAGTTCAAGATGGCATTGCCCCTCGGATGTTCAAGGCCCTCATTGGCAAGGGTCACCCCGAGTTCTCCACCAACCGGCAGCAGGATGCCCAGGAGTTCTTTCTTCACCTCATCAACATGGTGGAGGTAAGAGCTGGAAAGATGGCAAGGCAGGGCACTCCGCACTCCCTCCATCTGCCTGCGGTTCTCTCTCTCGTGCCTCCTGCCCATTCTTTCCTGGCAGCCCCCACCAGCCCCACCCCCGGAACCCGGCGGTCTGCGTGCACTGGGCCTTCCCTGTGAGTAGCAGTTGCCCCTGGGGAGAACAGTAAGTCCAGGCAGTGAGCCTTACACTGGATGGGCTTGCAGACTAATGATGGATGTACCCAAGGACATGATAGAAGAATGCTTATTGCTTATAAAGAAAAATACCAGCGTGTTCCACCGCAGTCTCACAGTGCCAGGAGGGGGAGTTCATTAGGGAAGGGTTCTACTCTTGCATCCTGAGAGCCTCCTAGTGGTAGACTCCCTTCTGCTCCTCTCTCTCTCTCCCTGACCCCCCCCCAGCGACCCTTTCAGGCCCCCCTCCCATTCCCTGGCCGCCCAGACCTCCCCACCCTGCCTCTTTCCCATAGAGGAACTGCCGGAGCTCTGAAAATCCTAACGAGGTGTTCCGCTTCTTGGTGGAGGAAAAGATCAAGTGCCTGGCCACAGAGAAGGTGAAGTACACCCAGCGAGTGGACTACATCATGCAGCTGCCGGTGCCCATGGACGCAGCCCTTAACAAAGGCAGGTTGCCCTCAGCAAGGCCTGGGTGCAACGGGGCTGTGAGGTGCAGGAGGAGTGCTTGGGCACCATGATGGGAGCAGAGCCCACGATATGCCCTGCTCCCCCAGCCAGAGGCCCGAGGCTGGGCCATCTCAGGGAGGTAGGATCACGTTTGCGTGTCAGAGCTGTGCTGGGAAAGAGAGGCAAGGTTGTATGTGGGCGTGTGGCAGGTGGGTTTGGGGAGGGCGGAGGAGCCAAAGTAGTCACGGACATGGAGCCAGTCTAAGGCAAGTGAGGAGGGAAAAAGGCAGTGCCCTCCAAAGGGTTCACCCGTCAATTCTGTCACCAGAGGAGCTGCTGGAGTATGAGGAGAAGAAGCGGCAAGCCGAGGAGGAGAAGCTGCCCCTGCCAGAGCTGGTTCGGGCCCAGGTGCCCTTCAGCTCCTGCCTGGAGGCCTACGGGGCCCCTGAGCAGGTGGACGACTTCTGGAGCACCGCCCTGCAGGCCAAATCGGTAGCCGTCAAGTAAGTCCTGTTGGCCTGCGCCTCCGGCTTCGGGCCAGTGTCGGGATGATCCCAATGACACTGTCTGCCGCTCCCATCCTTCTGTCCCTTTGTGGTTGGATTCTCAGGGCTGCGTCACTTGGGGCTGGTAATCTGGCCCCGAGGGAACCAAGAGGGCCTACCAGGAGTAGACGTGGGTGATGACCACATTACCTTGTCCTGCCTCTGCCGCTCCCTCTTCTCTTCTGCAGGGTCACATGTTAGTACAGCTTTTGTCCGCTCAACTCCGTCAGTCAGAGCGAAAGCATGTAGTGTCCCTTGTGGACAGAATTTGGATTTCTAGCAAACTAACTTAGTTTGTGCCTAATTCCGTCGTGAGCATAAGCTGGAGATCTGAAGGAGTGCTTTGGTTCCAAAGGATTTCAGCCAGCCGTCCCCCGCCCCCTTTGACAGGCCCCTGGCTTTTGCTGCTCCTTGTCTGCAGACGGCTCCGAGGCCTGCCTGGGGCAAGATAAGAATATGGCGTATCTTCTGGGCATCAGGGCTTCTGTCAGTGAGAGGCTGAACCCCCGGGTGGGGGTTTCAGGACAGGAGGACTTTGGGATTCTTTGGGTACCAGGACATTCTCTCTTCCCCAGGACCACACGATTTGCCTCTTTCCCTGACTACCTGGTCATCCAGATCAAGAAGTTCACCTTCGGCTTAGACTGGGTGCCCAAGAAGCTGGGTATGGTCGCTGGGACGAGTGAGGGAGGTTAAGCAGAAACTGCTAGAAAAAGAAGGGGCCTTAACATGTATAAACCAGCGTTTCTCCAACTTTTCCTCTGAAGGAGGAAAACATTGCCCTAAATGTTCCAAAATAAGGCAAGTTTGAAAAGCACAGACTAAAACTATTAAAACACTTGATGTCATAGCGATGATTTACAAGCAACAGCGATTTTCTTTTATACTTGGTAAGATGTTGTCCTTTAGATAGTCTTGAAATGGTTCTCATGAGTCTTACAGCCAATTTGGAGAGCTGCTAATTTAACTTCATTTCCTTAGATCAGTTGAGGCCCGCAGAGGGAGAAAATCATGGTTATACATGTGGGAGGCCCCCATCCTTGTCCAGAGCTCATGTGTGGTAGATCTAGGACTAGAATCCAGGTCTCCAGGTTCCCAGGCCGGAAGACCGTGTTATACCGGGACCCCTAAGACTGGTGCTGTTGTGAGCAGCAACTTATTACAGAGCAGGGCCAAGGTATGGGGCAGGGCTTCGAGATTCCCAAAGGGCTTTTTCAGGGAAGGCCCCAGAAAACTGCTGAGGTAACCCTTTGCCTGCCACTCCAATTACAGATGTGTCCATCGAGATGCCAGAGGAGCTAGACATCTCTCAGTTGAGGGGTACAGGGCTGCAGCCTGGAGAGGAGGAGCTGCCTGACATTGCCCCACCCCTGGTGACTCCGGATGAGCCCAAAGGTAGCCTTGGTTTCTATGGCAACGAAGACGAAGACTCCTTCTGCTCCCCTCACTTCTCCTCTCCGACATGTTAGTGACTCTTCTTCCTGCCTGTCTCTCTCCTTTGCCGATGGGGGTCTTATCTGCCTGCCTCCCCTTGACCCTGTCCTTCGTATTTCTCCTGTCCTCCCTTTCAAATTTCCCCGGCCCTCTTCTGATGGATGGGAGGACAGAGCAGAGCACTCCCAGCCACACTGTCTGTGCGGCCGGCAGTAGCACTGGCTAATTGCCTCTCTACTTTGTTACCTCATTGCTTGGGGGTGGGGCGAGGCATCATACTCCAGAAACAGGGCCCATTCTGTGAGAAGGGGCAAGGAAGGGGATCCATGGGAGACCTTTAGCCTCAGTTCTGTGTCTTCAGTACTGCTGGACCCACACTACGTCATGCTGTCATTTTAGTTCTGGAGTAAGGTGCCACGCCGTGGAAGAAAAATGCATGGAATGGGGGGTTGGGAGAGGGCCCGGGGACTGCACTGTGGGAGGGAGGAGGAGCAGATAGGGGCCCAAGGAGCCGGGTCACTGTGCCCTCGCTTCTTCCCCGACAGCACCCATGTTGGACGAATCCGTCATCATCCAGCTGGTGGAGATGGGCTTCCCTATGGACGCCTGCCGCAAAGCTGTCTACTACACGGGCAACAGTGGGGCTGAAGCCGCCATGAACTGGGTCATGTCACACATGGACGATCCAGGTAGGCCAGGGCGGGTAGCGGGGCGGAACAGGGCCACCGTCCTCCCCGACACACACTGCATCCCCTTCACCCCCCACAGATTTTGCAAACCCCCTCATCCTGCCCGGCTCCAGCGGGCCTGGCTCCACGAGTGCGGCAGCCGACCCCCCGCCCGAGGACTGCGTCAGCACCATCGTCTCCATGGGCTTCTCCCGGGACCAGGCCCTGAAAGCTCTTCGGGCCACGGTACGGGCTGTCCCCCAGCTGAGGACTGGGGACCTGCAGGGAAGAAACGGGTGGGGGGTAGGTTCCATCCTTCGTCAACGAGACGAAGGGCAACCGGGGTGGTAAGGGCCAAGGCCGAGGCTCCGCCCTTTCGTGGCTGCGATGAAGGAGCTGAGCCCTTCCCTGGTGGTTTTCTTGCTCTGAACTTGTTGGAAAGAGTAATGCTTCCCTCCTCTCCAAGAACAATAGTTTAGAAAGGGCTGTGGACTGGATCTTCAGTCACATTGATGACCTGGATGCGGAAGCCGCCATGGACATCTCGGAAGGCCGCTCGGCTGCCGACTCCATCTCCGAGTCTGTGCCAGTGGGACCTAAAGTCCGGGATGGCCCTGGAAGTAAGTGTCCCCAGGAAGCAGGCTTGTGGGATCTAGCCAGTCAGCTACCAGACCCTCATTCCGAGGCAGCTTTGCCTCCCTCGGGGCGGGGGGTCAGAGGCTTCTTTCCGCTGACATGGCTTCTGAAGGGGGGATTCTGGGAGTCCGAGACAGACTTGTGACTCAGTACATGCCCCCCATTCCCTGAAACTTGTGTTCCGAGTTTGAGCTGTTGGATGTACCTTTGGATGTCGCTCAAGGATTTCTCTCATTGTGTTCTCTGCACCCCACCTTCTTTAGAATATCAGCTCTTTGCCTTCATCAGCCACATGGGCACCTCTACCATGTGTGGTCACTATGTGTGCCACATCAAGAAGGAAGGCAGGTGAGGGGCTGGCCATGTACCTTCCGAACTGGGGAGCGGTGGTGAGAATGAGGGGGGCATCCTGGAAGTCCTTAGGATATTTACAGAAGAAGTAAAGGCCTACTGGGTGGGGGGCACAGATACACCGCGCATTGACAGAATGCCTGACAGCAGGGATCGGCAGACTACAGCCCCAGCGCTGCATCTGGCCACCTGCTTTTATAAATAATGGGTTTCGTGTCATTTTTTTAAAGTTTTATTTATTTTTGAGAGAGAGAGAAAGAGCATGAGCAGGGGAGGGGCAGAGAGAGGGAGAGAGAGAGTCTCAAGCAGGCGCTGTGCCGTCAGTGCAGAGCCAGACGCAGGGCTCAGGCTCACGAACTGTGAGATCATGACTCGAGCGGAAATCAAGAGTGGGACGCTTAGCCTACGGAGCCACCCAGGTGCCCCATAAACAAACTTTTAATGAACATCACCACACTTAATTCACATATGTATCATTTGTGGCTATTTTCATGCTACAACAGGAAAGTTGAGTCATTGTGTCAGACACCAGATGGCCTGCAAAACCTAAACTATTTACTGTGCTTCCCTTTACAGAAAAAGTTTGTGGACCAGACCAGGGCCTGCAGGAATGGGTGGCGGGTGGATGTAGAGGTCCTGGAGGATTTGAAGACTCAGGGGTAGGGAATGAGATCTGGATGCTCCCTTCAGGCAGGTCGCAGCTAGACTGTCGGTTGTGGGGGCCCAGGCTGAGAATGTTGGGAGCCTGTGCCCCAGAATCACCAGGACCAGGGGCTGTGTCAGAGACAAAGCTGATGCCCTACGTGTTCATCCTTCTCCTCCCTCCCCTGCTTCCCCAGATGGGTGATCTACAATGACCAGAAAGTGTGTGCCTCTGAGAAGCCGCCCAAGGACCTGGGCTACATCTACTTCTACCAGAGAGTGGCCAGCTAAGAGCCTGCCCTGACCCCTTACCACTGAGGACGGGGGACAGACCATCTGGCATGAGGGGCAGGGGCTGAGGAATGGACTTCAGCCCCACCCCTGCTCTGTTCCCTTTTTCTTTTTGTCCTCAGCAGCAGGGAAGAAGCCAGAGGCCATAGGAGAATGGCCAGGCAGAGTGGGGGACACTCCAGAGACTTTGGGGCTAGGGCAGGAAGGGGATGGGAGGGGCTGGCCACCTGTCTGTGAGGAGACTTTGTTGCTTTCCCCGTCCCTTGAACCCACAGTGCTCTGCTTCTCTGTGTAATCCTACCGGCCCCTGTGTGGAGGGGGGCTTGTGTGTGCGCGTGGGTGTAGCTTTGTGCAGCCTCTTCCACAGGAGGGGGCGTCTGTGCCTGCCCTCCCCCTTTGTGTTTGCTCCCTGTGTGGTCAGGCAAGGAGGGCAGGGAGGGAAATGGAGATCCCCCTCGCCCTCCCGCCTGTCCTTCCCCCATCCTGTCTCTTCCCTGCCCTTCTCTGGAAAATGCCAAAATACACGATGTGAATAAAAGTACAATGGCTAAGTTGTGTCCTGTTTGATACCTTAAGGGAGCCTTCTCTTGCCCGGGGCTAGCGGGAGGCTCCGGTCTGCCTGGTGCGCCCCCTCGCCCCCCCATACCCCTCCATTGGTAGTTCTCAACTTTTCACTAGTTCTAGAGTTCTTTGGAAATCGGGTGTGAGATGAGGGGAGGCGAGCTCTGGGGCAACAGAAGAAAGCTGGGGAGGTGGGGGCTGTCAGAGCAAAGATGGGGGTGAACAGCCCTGCCTTCCAGCAGTCACACCAGGAGGGGGACCAAGTGGGTATTTCCCAAATGTCTCAGGCCCCCTGGGCCCTTTTGTTGGGTTCGCCGGCTGGAGCAGAGAGTGGCACACCCGGAGGAGGGGGTGGTTTCTCAAACTGCCTCCCTCCTAGCTGCCCAGTTTCTAGCCAATGTGGGCGGCCCCTCCGCCTCTGAACCCTGTTACTTGCCCAGTAACTGTGGGACTAGACTTCCCCTGGGTAGGTCAGAGGGATGCAGCCACTCCCAACAGGGGAAGGGAGGTCCTTTTCTCAGAGTTGGAGAGATGCCCCTCAAGGCTCCCTCGGTCCTGGAGAGCAATGTGATCTCAGGCTACCTTTGGCCCTCTGGGGGGCTGTAGTCGTGAAGCGGGGACATTTCTGAGCGCAGGTTCTCACCTTCTACCGAAAGCCAGGCAATGGATGCTGAGGCGACTGAGCCCCCGGACACCCCTGGAACGTTGCTACAATAACTGAGGCAACATCAGAACATTGCGACACCGGCGGCAGCGGCGGGCGGCGGGGGGCGGGGGGGGGGGGTGGAGTAGCGGGGGGCGCGGCAGCGGCGGTAAGCATTTCCAGACAGGGGGCCGAGCTAACCATGGCCGAGGGCGGGGAGAAGGCGGAGTTCTGCCTCACGGCCCTCTATATAAGTGGGCAGTGGCAGCGGCTGCGCGGTGATACTGACCTTCAGTGTGTCAGTTCCAGCGCCATGGCGCCCTCCAGGAAGTTCTTCGTCGGGGGGAACTGGAAGATGAATGGGCGGAAGAAGAACCTGGGGGAACTCATCACCACTCTGAACGCAGCCAAGGTGCCGGCCGACACCGGTAAGCCCTCGCCGGGTCGGGGTCGGGGCCCGGGCCGGGGTGGGGGGTGGGGGTGGGGAGGTCGGGCGTGGCAGCACCCTCTCCCGAGCTCAGTTAGCCGGGTGCGCAAGTGGACTTGGATGCAGGGGTAAGGACAAGGGCTCTTGGGGGGTCCAGACTTTGACCCTGCAGCCGCAATACCGGAGGTGTGTCGAAGGAAGAAAGGTGGGGCCACATTTAATGGTGCCCTGCGACCGTGAGGAGGGAAAGGATTTCTTGGGTCATCTGGAGGAAGATGGCCCCGAGGCGCGGACTTGGGCTGCACCCAGCAGGAGCCGGGGATAGGAGCCGAGCCCCTGCGGATGATCGCAGGAGGCTGGCGACAGCCCCCGGGTGTAGGGGAGGAAGCTGAGCCTGCGTGCGGGGTTCCAGCTACCTGCCCCCTAGGCCGTCTGCTCCGTGCGCCGCCGCACGTAGCCCGCGACTCCTCCCCGCGCCTCGCTGGGCGGGCCGAGTCCCCCAGCTTAGCGGCTGCGGCCTGCTGAACTACACGCTCCATCCTTTGCCCTCGGCAGCCTGGATGCCTGCTGCCTTCCGACGAAGGGGCTGAGCAGGTGCCGAACAAGATGGGCCATTTGGGAATGAGGAGACATCCTACGGTTTTCTCCGGGCTGGAAACGGGAAAGCACAAGGCCTCTCTCTATGAGCTAGTCATCTCCCTGCCGCCCACGAGCAGAGAGTCTTTACCCTCCCACTCACCTAAATCACAGAACCACGGGCCTGATCAAAACAGGCCCTGGTTTATTCCCCAAAGACACAGTACAAACCCCAGGAGTTGGCCGTTTCTGCTTTTGCTAAAAATCCTTGCCTGGGGGTGGTAAGGATGGGCTATTTTAGAAGGGAGGCGTGGTTGGCTCCAAGAGAATGCTGAGTCTAGGAGGTGCCCAGGCCCAGAATAGCCAAGGGAAATCAGAACCACAGCTGTTAAAGAGCAGAGGGCAAGGGCAAGGGCCATGGCCTCCCAGGGACACCTGGAAGGCTCCAGGAGCTGGGTACAGGCCCAGCCTGGGCTGGCTAGTAGACAAAGGTTATCCTGCTGGAATGAAAAGGAGTGGAAAGCAGAACTGAGAAATCAGGTGAGGGGACTCCAAGACCCTAGATGGAGTCTGGAAAATGGCTTCCTTGTGACTTCATCCCCTGTGCCATCATCTCATCTCCAGAAGTGGTTTGTGCACCCCCCACCGCCTACATCGACTTTGCCCGGCAGAAGCTAGATTCCAAGATTGCGGTGGCTGCGCAGAACTGCTACAAAGTGACTAACGGAGCCTTTACTGGGGAGATCAGGTGAGATGCAGGCGGGAGAGGGGTCCGTGAGGGCTCTGTCCTCGCTTTCCTCATTGAGGGGAAAGCCAAAGGGTGGGCTCTCTGCTGAAGCATTCTCGCTCTTCCTTTAGCCCTGGCATGATCAAAGACTGTGGAGCCACGTGGGTAGTCCTGGGGCACTCAGAAAGAAGGCACGTCTTCGGGGAGTCAGATGAGGTTAGTAACCAGGAGAAGGAGGTAAGAGATGCCTTATTCCAAGAGGGGTGTCTCACCAGATCTGTTACTCAACAGCTGATTGGACAGAAAGTGGCCCACGCCCTGGCAGAGGGACTTGGAGTAATTGCCTGCATTGGGGAGAAGTTAGATGAGAGGGAAGCTGGCATCACGGAGAAGGTCGTTTTCGAGCAAACCAAGGTCATCGCAGGTAACTCCGTAGAAAGGGACCTTTGAGCCTGGACAGGGCTACGGAGGCCCAGAAGGCAGGGTGAGATGCCCGGCAGCCTAATTGATCCCCATCCCAGGCTGATGCAGGAAAGGAAGGAGGAAGGTTAGAACCCTGCATCCTCCCTACCCCTTCTGTTCCTGCCTGGATGGCAGAGACGCCACTTGGAGTTCCTCCAACAGCCACCAGGGGGCATTAGGCCACCATCGTTCATCATTCCCTGGGCTATGGGCGGGCTAGCTCCTTCCTATTCACCCTTGCATCTGTGATCTCTGTCCCACAGATAACGTGAAGGACTGGAGCAAGGTTGTCCTGGCCTATGAGCCTGTATGGGCCATTGGTACTGGCAAGACTGCAACACCTCAACAGGTAACCAAGCCCAGGAACTCTGCCCTCATCTTACCTTGCCTCAATAGGACTAGACTGCTGTAGAGATCACCTGAGCCAACCCCTCGGTTTAAAGACAGGAGCTCCCAGGGTAGTGCGTCTGACTCTTGATCTCTGGCTCGAGTTCAAGTCCCACACTGGGTGTAGAGATTACTTTAAAAGATAAAATAACTAAAAAATAATAACAACAGTGAGCCCCCCAAGCCCAGAGAAGGAGAACAATTTGCCCAAAGGCATCCATTCCAGGGCCTGGGTGGAACCGGAGCTGTGGTATTCTGACCCAGATCCCAGGGTTCTTCTCCGGAAACCACTCTGCCTCTCTTCGGTGGAGCCCAGGGTCTTTTAGCCTTTGAGTAGAAGGCAGAAAGAGGCTTACGTAGTCTGGCTTCTTGTTTTAGGCCCAGGAAGTACATGAAAAGCTCCGGGGATGGCTTAAGTCCAACGTCTCTGACGCGGTGGCTCAGAGCACCCGTATCATCTACGGAGGTGAGTGGGTTTGGCTCCAGCCTGAGCTGGGGGTAGACTTGGCCCTCCTGTCTCATCCCTAACCATTCCCTGTCTCTTCTCCCTTCCCAGGTTCTGTGACTGGGGCAACCTGCAAGGAGCTGGCAAGCCAGCCTGATGTGGATGGCTTCCTCGTGGGCGGAGCTTCCCTCAAGCCCGAGTTTGTGGATATCATCAATGCCAAACAATAAGCCCACCCATCTCCCCTCCTCTTCCTCCTAAGCCAGGGACTAGGTAGCTCGGACGCCCAGTGACTGTGCTCCTACCCCCCCACACACAACCCCACCCCACACATGCTTCTGACGGCGTCACCTGCCCCCCTCGTGGCCAAACTATACCTCTTCCTTACTGTTTACACCTTACCCCGTGATGGTTGGGACCAGGCCAATCCCTTCTCCACTGACGGTAACGGTTGGAACTAAACATGTCACCAAGGTGGCTCCTCCTTGGCTGAGAGGTGGAAGAGGTGGAATTTGCTCGTGGGTCCCCTGCTCAGTCCCCAGTGAGGGCAGGAGAGAGAAGCCATCCTCCTCTCCCGCCTCGCACCATGAGGCCAAGCACTGAGACAAAGTCCTGTTCTCCCCTCAGAGCCCAGGGGTGCCATTCTCTCCCATGGTGCCAACGCCTGTGTGTGTGTTGTGTATGTGAGCAATCCCACGTGTGGGGGAAATAAACACCTGGCACTAAGCCTTGTGGTTTGTCCTTCTTCACTGTCCTTGCCCATATACCTCCTTTTTCCTTTCTGAGGTGGCCACAGGACACTTGTGCCCAAAAAATAAGCAAACAAACAAACAAACACAAACAGGTTTCTACAATAGCACGTCTCTTACTGTTTTTACTTGAAAAAATGTCTTGCATCCCAGGCCACCGTAGCCCCGAACAACAGCTCCCTCCCTTCCACCCCTCTGGATGGCTCTGGGGCTGTAGGGCTCCCCAGAGCTAGGGTTGGGGTAGGGGCTCAGCCTCACCCCCCGCCACCCCGCCACACTGGCCTTAAGTAGTTGGTCTAGGCCAGCAGTGCCTCCTCCCTGCTTCCCAGGGGAGGGATGGTTTTAAGTCCCCAGCACAATCTGGTATCACAGGGGTCACTGGTAGAGCAGGTAGCGCTTCATGGCAGGGGGCAAGGGCAGAGCAGATACCTGGCCAAGCCGGGTATCCCCCAGGGCGTGGCGCACGCACAGGCGGCTCAGGTGCAGAAGGGAGTGTGGCTCCGCTGGGAGAGAGAAGGAGGGGAAGGTAAGTAGGGGTGCCGCCACTGGCCAGACCTCCTCAAACTACAGGCTCCTGCCCAAGTTCTCTTCTGCTTTCCTGCTCTGAGTCTTGGCTGAGAGGGAGATCTAAGGCACCCTGGGGTGGGAGGCTCTGCAGATTATCCCCGGTCAGCTGGGGGTGAAACTCCAGGTAAGGCCCTCTGAGCAACAGGCCAAGCAAGTTCTGACAGTGGTGGAGCTGGTCTAGGCTTTGATTCCATAGATAGAGCCTTGGAGCTGGGGCTGATGAGCCCTCCTCCACTCTGTAACTGCTGGCCATGAGGGATGGAAGCAGCAGTACTCTACAGCTTGCAGAGAACAGTTCTATCAGCCCCAGGCTCTGGCCCCATCCCTTCTAGAGGAGGCCCCTCCCCTGAAGTCCCACCCCAAGGCCCTGCCTCTTTCAGTGCTTGCTTTCCAGGTGCCCAAGGCCTCAAAGGCCCCTTACTGGGATTTGAGAAAGGAAGTAGCACAGACAGATCAGAACCCAGGGAATTTGACACACACCCTGGGTGCCTGGCACTGCCAGTCCTCTTCCTACACCTAGTCCAGCACCCATGTGACCCTGTGCACCTCTTGCTCCAGAAGCTGATATCTGCTGTGAATGCCTAATCCCTCGAGTGCCTCCCCCTGTTCTGGGGGCTCACCCACCACTTACTGGCAAGTTGCTTTTCCAAGCCTCACTTTCACCTCTATTGCTGCTGTGATGACTAAGTTAAGTCATATTTGTGAAGACCCTTAGCCATGCCCCGCACTGGAGGCAGGTCAGATGAAGACCCATTCCCTCTGCTCTTGTAAGGTGTTGAGCTTCCATCCCAAACCACAGCCACCAGTAACAGAACACTCTCCCCACACCTGCCCCAGGCCTCACCTCTCCTTCCGCCCAGGTAGCTGATGCGGACCTGGCACTGGCCCCAGACAGCGCTTACTGCCGGATAGAGGGTCCTGCCCTTCAGTCCTCGGAAGGCCGGCCCCAGGTAGGTGCCCCCAATAGCGTAGCCCAGAGTTCCCTCCTCCATGTCCAGGACCACCAGCAGCCTCTCCGGCACCTCCAGCTGCTCACCCTGAGGTCTGGCTGGATACTGGGGGGCCCCGAACCCCTTGCTCTGATGGTACAGCTTCCCCCGACCAATGTCCCAGCCCCACGACTCGCTGTTGCTGCCCAGCAGCGCCGCATAGTGGTCAGCCTGCAGCGGGGCGAGGGCCGTGGCCACGCCCACCACGGCGTGGGTACCCCTCTGCTCCCGGGGCCAGCTGATCTCCCAGGCGTGCAGGCCCCTCGAGTAGCCCTTCTTACCCCGGGCCCCATCAGTGCTCTGGGCCACGGGCCGCCGCTCAAAGCATAACCCCCCTTCCTTGACCTCGATGTTCTCAGAGCAGTCCTTGGGGTTCCAGCCGTGGCGCTGTTGGGCTCCCAGATCAGGAGGGGGAGCAGACAGCAGCTCCTCCAAGCCCTCGGGACAGGAGAGGTCAGGGTACAAGGTCTGTGGGGTGGGGGTGCTGCTGCTGCCCCCTGCCAGGGCCGTCTGGCCCATGGAGGTGAGGAGCTGGAGGACTCCCCGAGTCTTGCTGGGGCGCCTCTCTTCTGAAAGTTGATCTCCCGCTCGGGACTGACCTGGAGAAGAGTTGGGAGACAAGAGGGTGTAAAAGGCAGGATCCTGGCGGGGACTCCTCACCCAGGCGCCCCATCATTTCACGCATGTTTGCCCACCACCCCTCCACTCCCTTTTCGCTCCCCCAAAGCTCTTAGGCCCATCACCCTGCCCTCGCCCATCTGTCCCGGTCTGCCGAGACTCTCGCCGGTTCGCCCCCTTTGGACCTCTCCAGGGGCTGTCCCCTTTGCCCATCCCGTGCCCCGTCACCGCCCCCGCACCTCGCTTGGCTTTCCAGGCTGGGAGTCCACAGGCCCTCAGGAAGAAGCCCGCCGAAGATAGCCGAGCCGGGCAGGGCGCTGACTGCCGGCCGCTTCCGCCTCCAGCACCTCCCTCGGCTTCGCCCCGCCCCCAGGTCCCGCCCCCACGGAGGCCCTCCGGGGCGGTTAACCCTCTCGTCGCCGCCCCAGGTCGCGCCCCGCCCGGTGGCCACCCCCTGCGGGGCTCCTCGCGCGAGGTTTACACTCCACTCGGGTCGCTGCTGCCGAGGGCACGCCCCGCCCCGAGGACCCGTCCCCCTAGGGCCCATTACCGGACGGTTAACCTCTGGCCCCCGCCCCGAGGTCCCGCCGCGCGTGGAGACCCTCCTGGGTGGTTAATCCTCCTTGGCAGCCGCGGAGTCAGCACCAGGCTGTGGAGGCTCAGAATGGACTCCGATGGAATCACCGCTTTGGGATCCCAGGAAGTGTGTTCGCCATCGTCAAGACCTTTGAGCCGCTTGAGTGGCTCAACGGAGCCCCTGGAGATGAGGGGCATGGGGTCAAGGAGGGGCTTTCATTGTGCTGACATCTATTTCTATGTTCTTTTGATTCTGGGTCACTGTTTCTGGACTGGTCTCTTTCTGCCCCGCTTGTGAGTGAGTCTGTTCTATGCCTGAGGCTTTGAATTGGGTTTTCATAGGTAGGTGTCCTAGGTCTCCCTGCCGTTCTAGTCTTCATCTTGGATGTCAATCCATTCCTGAGCTGTTGGTCTCAAATGGTGGAATATAGTGGTTAAGACTGGTTATGAGTGAAGCTATGTCACTAATTAGCTCTATGGCCTTGGGGAGGTTGCCAAACTTCTCTAAACCTGTTTTCTCTTATGTAAAATGGGAATAATGATAGTACTTACCTCAAAGGATCATTGTGGAGTTGAAATAGCCCAGGTAAAGCCCTTAGCACAGAGCCTGGTACCTATTATGCAATCACTAAGCGTAACTATTATTGTTAACATTTACTCTATGGAAAGGCAATGTAATATAGTGATGACAGATGCCAAATGTAGAGATGCCAAACTGGGGGTGAATACCTGAAAGCCAGTATGCACATGACCTTGGGCAAATTACTTAACCTCTCCAGGGCCTGTTTCTTCCTCTGTAAATTGGAGATATTATTGGTATTTACTGCATAGGGTATAGTGAGGATTCAGTGAGATTATATATATGTAAACTCAGAGCAGTTTCTGGTTCAAATTTAATCATTTGTGCTAAACACTGAAGATGCAACAGTGAATCCCAAGGATGAAATTATGGAGATATAAAGAAAGTATTATGGAACTCAAAAGGATGGGACTCCTAACCAGGGATCAAGCAATCCTGGAGGAGGTAACACTGGGCTGAATCTTTTTTTTTTTTTAATGTTTTATTTTTATTGAGACAGAAACAGAGCATGAGTGGGGGAGGGGCAGAGAGAGAGGGAGACACAGAAACTGAAGCAGGCTGGAGGCTCTGAGCTCTCAGCACAGACCCGGACGCAAGGCTGGACCCCATGAACCGTGAAGTTGGAGGCTTAACCGACTGCCCCGCACTTGGCTGAATCTTAAAGAATGAATAGGAATGGGCTCAAGAGGTGGTTCTGCAGGATGGAGGTTGGGTTCGGAGTGCTGCATGGAGAAGACTTTCTTCAGACAGAGGGGTCAGCATGAAAAAAGCCAGAAGCAGTAGATGGGAAGGCTTCAGGGTCCCTACCACTAGAAAGGAAGCATGAGAGACAAGCCTAGAGAAATCAGTGCCAGATGACAGTGGCCTTGTAAGTCAAGTTAAGGGATGCAAACGTTCTCTCGTAGGACACGCCAGTAATGGGGAGACACATAGGAGGGAAGCAAGAGAGGAACATGGTTAGATACTCATTTTAGAAAAACCCTCCTGGGGGCACCTGACTGGCTCAGTCAGTAGACCATGCAACACTTCATCTGGGGATCATGGGGTCAAGCTCCACATTGGATGTAGAGATTATTTTTTAAAAAATTATTAGAGGGGCACCTGGCTGGCTCAGTCGGTTGAGCATCTGACTTCAGCTCGGGTCATGATCTCACGGTTCGTGGGTTCGAGACCTGCGTCGGACTCTTGTGCTGACAGCTCTGAGCCTGAAGCCTGCTTCGGATTCTGTGTCTCTTTCTCTCTCTGCCCCTCCCCTGTTCATGCTCTCTCTCTCTGTCTCTCAAAAATAAATAAATGTAAAAAAAATTAAAAAAATTATTAGAAAAGGCACCCTGACACAGCAAATGTAGAGGAGGCTTCAAGGGAAATAAAACTAGAAGCAGAGACTGGTTCCAGCAGCGCAGGTGACAAGTGTCAAGAGCCTGAAATACGGCAGTAGAAATAAGGAAGAAAAGAATTCAAGAAACACATGAAACTTCAAGATTTGGTGGCTGATAAATGCGGAGGTGAGAGAAAGGGAGGTTTCTAACCTGAAAGACTGTTGGAAGGTGGTACCACTAATGAAGATGGAGATGACAAAAAGCAATTGGAATGGGGCAGGGGGGTGGGGAGAAGATGAGTTCATGTGAGGACATGTTTTTGAGGTGCCTGAGCAACAACCAGATAGAACCATTCAGAACACACGCGAAAACTGCAGGTCTGAAGGGGTAGTAAGAGACCTGGACTGGAGACGTAAATTTGGGAGGTGATGCAGCCTTTAGTCAGAAGCTGAACTATGAGAATCGGTGAGGGGACCCAGAGACAGTGTGTAGAGGGAGAAGAAAGTTAAGGAGGACACAGGGAGGAGAAAATCCAAGTTTGATTACTCACAAGAATTTTTTGGTCATTAGCAACTTCCGCGAGAGAGCACATATGGGTTTTGAGAGGTGGGAGTCTAGGCTGAAGGGGCTGAACTGGCACTTTCTGTATGTCAGGCGCTGTGCTACAAGCTTCATGTTTGGGGGGGGCGGATAGAGAGTTGGGAGAGAGAGCGTGACAATCATGTCTTGTAGTCAAAATTACCCTTGAAAATCCCTCACCTTCCCCATCTCTTAGATACAGCATACGTTAGTTTTGTGTGAAACACAGTACATGGCAGTATTCTACAATGACGTATGAATAAAATTGTATAATTTTAATTGAAGACAGAGAAAAAGTATTAAAAGGAAAGATGTGACCCTGAATTCCTGTCATGCACCTAACCTAGATATTCTTGCCAGTGTGATGACAAAAATAAGGACATCATGGCCATGGATAGTGGCCTGTGATGAATATTAGTGCAGGAGCTGTGTGATAACTGGGTGGATGAAGGCTTAGGGGACGAAAAGCAAGCCTCTGTCACAGCCGACTCTAGTTCAGGTTCAGAAGTGCACCTGCTCAGCTGCTCATTGTTTAAAACATGGTATTCACCAATTGCTACCCCTGAATCGTGAACTGCTCAAACATCTGGGGTGTGTGTGTGTGTGTATGTGTGTGTGTGTGTGTGTGTGTGTGTGTGTGTGTGTGTGTGTTTTAGAGAGAGAGTGCAAGTCGGGGAGAGGGGCAGAAGGAGAGAGAAAATCCCAACCACGCTCCATACTCAGCACCAAGCTCAAGGTGGGGTTCAAACCACAACCCTGGGATCATAACCTGAGCCAAAATCAAGAGCGGGATGCTCAACCAGCTGAGCCACTCAGGCCCCCCTCAAACATGTGTTGATAATAGCTCCAAATATTACATAATGCAGCATTTATCTTTCTACCTTTATTTTTTTTAAGTTTATTTATGTTAGAGAGCACAAGCTGGGAAGGGGCAGAGAGAAGGAGAGACAGAATCCCAAAGGAGGCACCTGCTGTCAGCGCAGAGCCTGATGTGGGGCTCGAACCCACAAACTGTGAGATTATGACCTGAGCCAAGATCAAGAGTTGGGACACTTAACCGACTGAGCCACCCAGGTGCCCCTTATCTTTTTACCTTTGAATGAGATGTAACATATATAAAGTAATCTTAAATTGTTCAGTGAATCTTTATGTATGCTGAGTGACCGTCATCAAAAGATCAAGAACATTTCTAGCATCCCAGAAGTCTCCTTCTTGCCTTTTCCCTGACACTGCACCTGTAGAGGTAACTCTTATTTGACCTCTATCGGTATAGATTAGCTTTGCCTGTTCAATTTCATATGATGCCATATGAATCTGTCTACTCTTTTGTGTCTGACTTATTTTTCTCAGCATCATGACTGTGAGTCATCTACCTTGTTGCATGAAATGGAAACTCATTATTTTCATTGTTTTACATTACTCCATCGTATAGACATACCACAATTTATTCTACCTTTGATGGCCATTTGTTTCCAGTTGTTAGCTAGTATAGAGGAAGCTACTATGGACAGTATTGTAGAAGTCTTTTAATGGACCTAGGCACTCAACTTTTGTTGGGTGTATACTTATATGCAGAATTGCTGAGTTATAAGGAATACAGTGTTAACCACATGTGATTTTCGGGTTTCTCTCCATAGAGAGATTTTATTCAGAAATTAAATCATTCAGGTATTTCAGCATTTTTGCAGCAACTTCAACCTATTTATGAAGATTTGATCTGGTCTTCCCTTCCTGTTCACGATATTTTTGTCTTCTGGGATGATTTTATCAGTTCCTCAAGCTTTGCATTAGTGTTTCTCAGTGGCTCTCAAGAAGTTCTTCAGAGGCACCTGGGTGACTCAGTTGGTTAAGCATCTGACTCTTGATTTCAGCTCAGATCATGATCTCTTGGTTTGTGAGTTCAAGCCCAATGTCTGGCTCTAGTGCAGAGCTTCCTTGGGATTCTCTCCTTCTCTCTCTGCCCCTCCCCTGTGCGCTCTATGTCTCTCAAAATAAATATACTTAAAATTTTTTTTAATTTTTAATGAAAGTTCTTCAATTTTTTTATTTTTTAAATGTTTACTCATTTTTTGAGAAAAAGAGCACAAGTGGGGGAATGTTAGAGAGGAAGGGAGACACAGAATCCAAAGTAGGCTCCAGGCTCTGACCTGTCAGCACAGAGCCTAATGTGGGGCTCGAACCCACGAACTGAGAGATCATGAATGGAGCCGAACTCAGTCACTCAACTGACTGAGCCACCCTGGCGCCCCTTCAAGTGCTTCCACAAAGCCAACATGACCCACTTGTTAATTAGGCCACTTTAACAATGTATTTCACTTTTTTTTAAAGTTTATTTTGAAAGACAGAGAAAGCATGCAGGGGAAAGGCAGAGAGAGAGGGAGAGAGAATCTCAAGCAGCTCCACACTGTCAGCATGGAGCCCGGTGCAGGGCTAGAACCCATGAACCGTGAGATCATGACCTGAGCTGGAATCAAGAGTCAGACGCTTAACCAACTGAGCCACCCAGGTGCCCCTTTTAAATTTTTAAATGTTTATTTTGAGAGAGAGAGAGAAAACCAGTGAGGGGGGGAGGGAGGGAGAGAGGGGGGGAGAGAGAGAGAGAGAGAGGGAGAGAGAGAGAGAGAGAATCCCAAGCAGACTCCATGATCAGTGCAGAGGCTAATGTGGGGCTCAGTCCATAACCATGAACTCACAATCTGAGCCGAAATCAAGAGTCAGACGCTCAGCTGACTGAGCCACCCAGGCGCCCCACTGTGTTTCACTTCTCGGTCAATAGAAAACCCTTATGGGGGAGGGGAAGGGGAAACAGAGCTTGGGAGAGGGAGGGAGGCAAACCATGAGAGACTCTTGAATACTGAGAACAAACTGAAGGCTGATCGGGGAGGGGGAGAGCGGAAGGGGAGTGATGGGTATGGAGAAGGACACTTGTGGGGATGAGCACTGGGTGTTATATGGAAACCAACTTGACCATGAACTATAAAAAGGAAAAAAAAAAAGATGTCACTACTGGGGGCAACTGGGTAAAAGAGAAATGGGACTCTGTAGTACCTCTGCAACTTCCTGTAGGTTGATAATTATTTCAAAATATAAAGGTTAAAAAATATAAAGAAGCAATTACCAAAGTGAAAAAAAAAAAAAAAAAAGAAAACCCTTAAAATCCTAAACACATTCTTCCCAACATAGATGGACTGTTTTAAGCTTGATTGTTGCCATAACTATTTAATAGAAGTGATGTAAGTGGCAACACTGAAGAGTGTCCAACTCTTCCAAGTCATTACCACATTTAGATTAGGGTCACCACCCATGGCTCTGGGAGTCAGAGCCTCATGCATGTGGCTGAAAATCATGCTTAGGGTCAGCAAAGTGAAGGGCAGGGGTGACGTTGGGGAAGACTTTAGGAACACATTCATAGAGTGTGGTACCTCAGACCGTTCGCCAAGGCCTTCCTCTATGAGGTCTTACTTGACTTCGAGAATGTAGAACCGTAAATCCCAACCGTGGAAAGTGCTGTGGTCACCTAGCACTTCGCATTTGATTGCTGGAGTACAAGCAGGTTGTTTGGTTTGGTTTTGTGTTTTAGGGCACTGCCATTTGTATCCCTGTAGAACATGTCTGGTTTTATTAAATATAGGGCTACACTGCCACCATGACAGGTGGGGAGAATGGGGGTCACAAGGTCACTGAAGCTTTTCAATCCAGGGCCCTGTGTCTCTAGTTTGGAACTATAAAAGCGGTTGGGCGCTCTTCCTCCAAAGATACCAGCCTCATTCTATTCTAAAAGATAGCCATTTGGCCAATAATTGTTTTTAGTAGCTCTGGGTGGGTTTTACTCTCTGTTCTCCACAGACACAGCCTCACTAATGGATGGCAGTATTTTAAAAGGTGAAGTGGTTTCTAAATGTTAGGCCATCCTTGCCTGGTTTTGAAATCCATCTGAATCTGTCTTCTTCTCTGGTAGGAGGTTTTGAACTAGGACTTGCGACCAAGAGCTTTTCTCCTGCCTTCTCCACCCCCTCCCCCTTCATTTTATTTTTTGCTACATATTGCCATTGTCCAGCTCATATATCTGGTTCCTTTCTTCCAGGAATCAATTTAGTGCTCTTTGAGTCTTCATTAAAGGTTCATCACATGTACTTTGGTGTCACTATAGCAGTTAGGCAAGAATTTCATGACCTACCTGACTTCACAAATTTGTTGAGTCTTGACTGCACATGTGAATTTCTTGAGGTCATATTTATGTGCCACATGGGAGGTGGGCATACCACCCCTTGCCAAAATGGTTGGATTGCCTTCACATGGGTCGCGTTATATGTCAAAGAGGCATCTGAAAATTCTAGAGTCTAGTTCTAAAAACAAAACACTGGAGTCGCAGTCAGCCTCCTAAAATACAGGCACGGAAAGGCCCCGAACTGGAGCAAAAGAGAACATGGTCTAATCTCCCATCCGACACTCGCGCGGAACGGTGGCAACCTTCTGCCCTTATTTAATAAATTCAGGTTAACCGCATCTATGATGAAACTCCACGGTATCTCATTAAGTCCTCACATTAAAGAGAATCCCAATTTTTACAGATTCGTAAACCGCGGCTTGGAAAGGTTAAGCGACCCGCCCACGACTACAGAGCTGGTAAAAAACAGCGTCAAGGATTTAAAAACGGGAAGCCACTCGCAAAGCACCAGGGCGGCGGCGCAATGGCGACCGCAGAAAATCTGTCAGCGGGGGCGAAACGCCCCGCCCCGCGCGGCTGCAGCGGGCGCCCTCCTCGTCACCGCGGCGGAGCCCGCGGGGGGCGGGGCGCTGACTCGCGGCCCGCCGGCGGTCACGTGAGCAGGCGGGCGGCCAGAGCGAGGGCTCGCACGCCCCCCAGCGGCCGCACCCGTTGCTGGACGCTCCTCGCGTCCCACCTGCCTGCCCCGACGGAGGTAGGAACCCTCGAGCTAGCGCCCTCCCCGGCACCGCCCCCGCCAACGGCCTTCCGGGGCGTCTGGAAAGTTCCGCGCCGGAACAAAGGCCCCAGGGCGGAAGCGAGGGCCTGAGGCTTTCAAGCGGGTGGTTGGCGGTTTAGGGCCTCTTAAGCCGGCCGCGGAGGGGCGGCTCCGGTGCAGGGCTCCAGAGGCGAGTGGACGGGACTGGTGCTTCTGCCAGTTTCCAATTTGAGGCTTACATCCCGAGTGTCTTTACATTTAAAGGGCCCCCTTCCTCCATCAAAAAATTTTCCTTTGCATCCCCATCTCTCGTCCTTCAGGGTAGTAAGTAATGTCTAGGGACCGTCCACAGGAGGGAATCTTTTTGTTCACCTTGGAGGAGGGAGGCCAGAAGTTGGAGACACACAGGTTCTGTTAGAAACTAGTATAAAGGAGCACACCTGTTATAACAACCACAACCTCTTTAAGCTCTGCAAACCTCACCTAGACCAGGTAGTCGTCAAATGTCTTGCTTGCCAAATATATGCTTTTTTTTTTTTTTTGGTTTGCTTATCCTTGGTAATTTTTAAAATATTGAATTTTTCTAGTTTTCCTTACACCTTTATATCCTTCAGGGCCTCTACTCCTAGTGAATCCTACTGGGGTGCTTCCCTGGCTTGTCCTTGGTTCATTCCTCCTCACTGATTCTCAAAAGTGGAAGGAAGCCTCAAGGAAGTAAGGACTTTTCATCTATATGTGCAAATCGAAACGGAGGGAAGAATGTCCTTGATTACTTTTTTTTTTTTTATGTTTATTTTTGAGAGAGAGAGAGTCTGAGAGGGAGAAGGCAGAGAGAGAGGGAGGGAGAATATGAAGCAGGCTCCAGGCTCAGCTGTCAGCACAGAGCCGGATGCGGGGCTCGAACCTACAAACCGTGAGATCATGACCTGAGCTGAAGTCAGGTGCTTACCAACTGAAGCACCCAGGCGCCCCTGTCCTTGATTTTTTTTTAAAACATTTTTGATGTTTACTTATTTTTAGAGAGACAGAGACAGAGCACAAGAGGGGGAGGGGCAGAGAGAGAGAGGGAGACACAGAATCCAAAGCAGGTTCCAGGCTCTGAGCTGTCAGCACAGAGCGACACGGGGCTCGAACCCACAAACCCTGAGATCGTGACCTGAGCTAAGTAGGATGCTTACCTGACTGAGCCACCCAGGCACTCCTGTCCTTGATCACTTTTTAAAAGCACATTTAATATTCATTCAGCCAGGGTGGCTTAGGGGGTTAGAGGTCCGACTCTTGATTTCAGCACAGGTCCTGATCTCACATTTGATGAGATGGAGCTCCCATCGGGCTCTGTGCTGACAGCATGGAGCCTGCTTGGATTTCTCTCTCTGCCTCTCTGCTCCTCCCCAACTCACGCTTGTGCACGTATGCGTGTTCTCTCTCAAACCTCCCCCCAACACAAAAAAATTTTTTAATTGATTCAGCCAGTATTTATTAAGCACTTACTATGTGGCATGCAGTGTGCCAGGCTGGAGGATCCAGAGTGAAACTCAAGGTCTGCTGGAGTTACAAGAAGCCAACATAGAAGTCCTTGATGACATCTAGACTGGAGCAAACCTGATGATGATCAAGACAAATTGTGTTTACTGCTATCAAGGAAAGGCAGGGAACTGTAAGAGGGGATCCTAATTTATTTGTTTATTTTTAAATTTTTACTGTTTTATTTATTTTTGAGAGACAGACAGAGCATGAATGGGGGAGGGGCAGAGAGAGAGGGAGACACAGAACCCCAAGCAGGCACCAGGCTGTCAGCACGGAACCCGATGCGGGGCTTGAACACAACCCGCGAGATCATGACCTGAGCCGAAGTCGGACGCTTAACCAGCTGAGCCACTCAGGCACGAGGGGATCCCCATTTAGATTCCAGATCAGGAAAGACCTTTCTGAGGAAAGGCTGAGGCCTAGATGATGAGCAGGAGGTAGTTAAGAGTTCCACACAGGAGAGGAATAGAAGTGAAAGCCCTGAAGGAGGAAGCGGCTTCGTGGTGGGAAGAGCTGAAGAGAGGGCTATGTGGTCCAAGTGTGGTTCGGGCCCCATAGTGAAGGTCAGAGCAGTATCACAGCACATGGAGAGAAGTAGATGGATTCAAGATACCTTTGGAGGTAGAATGGGTCACGCTCTGTGAGATGTTCACTGGGAGGCCGGTGGGGAAAAGTGTCACTGAGGGAGAAAATAATGACAAGGAGGACCCCAAGGTTTCTGGTTTGAACATCTGAATGGTGATATAGGGAGCACTGAAGAAAAGCAGAGGTAGAGGGAAATTTACAGGATTTGTTTGGGTATGTGTTTAGCTGGAGATGTCTGTGAGTTACATAAACGGAGAAGGAGGAGGTGAGCTACGTAAGCCTGGCACTGAGTGAAGAGTTCTTGGTTGGAAATAGCAATTTGGAACTAAGTGGGATATGCACTGGTGTGCCGAAGCTGGGTTGTACAGGCTTGGGAGAGCTGATAATTTTTCATGAAATCTGTAAGCCAAGCCAGTTGTTAAAGGCTGCCATTATTTTTTTAAAAAGTGCATAGACACAAATTTAAATAAATATTGTTTCACTTTATTATTTTTTTTAAAGATTCTATTTTTTAGGTAATCTCCACACCCAATGGAGGGCTCAAACTCACCCCCAAGATAAAGCACGCTCTACTGACTGAGCCATCCAGGTGCCCCTAAATAAACAAGTGTTCTTTTTTTTTTTTAATGTTTTATTTATTTTTGATACATTTTGATACAGAGAGACAGAGCATGAGACGGGGAGGAGCAGAGAGGGAGGGAGACAGAGTCGGAAGCACCCTCCAGGCTCTGAGCTGTCAGCACAGAGCCTGACGCTGTGGGCTCGAACCCACGAACGTGAGATCATGACCTGAGCTGAAGTCGTAGGCTTAACTGACTGAGCCACCCAGTCGCCCCACAGTGTTCTTAAGAAAGGTTAAAAAGGTACTTACAAGTCACCGCTTTCTAATTACTTTACTATATTTTTATATTAGTTTGCTGGGACTGCCGCAACAAAACACTGGGTATTTTAAAAACAGAAATTAATTTTCTCACACTGTTGGAGCAAGAAGTCCAAGAGCAAGGTGTCAGTAGGTTTGGTTTCTTCTGAGGCCTTTCTTGCAGGTGGTGCTTTCTCGCTGTGTCCTCACACAGCCTTTTTCTCTGTGCACTGTACTCCTCTGCCCAAATTTCCTCCTCTTAAACTGACACCAGTTGGATTGGATTTGGGCCCACCCTAAAGGTCTCATTTTATTTATTTCATTTTTTAATTAATTTAATTAATTAACTTTTGAGTGAGAGAGAGAAATAGAGCATGAGCAGGGGAGGAGCAGAGAGGCAGGGAGACACAGAATCTGAGCCAAGCTGCAGGCTCTGAGCTGTCAGCACAGAGCCCGATGCGGGGCTTGAACCCACGAACTTTGAGATCATGACCCGAGCCGAAGTCGGACGCTTAGCCGACTGAGCCACCCAGGTACCCATAAAGGTCTTATTTTAATGTCCTCTTCACTTTACAGGGCCTATTCCCAAACATAATCACATTCTGAGGACCTGGGAGTTAGGACTTGAAAATATGGATGAGGGAGTGAATTCAGCCCCTGAAAATGTTACTGTTATCTATGCTCTTGAAGTTATTTATCAAGTGAAGTCAGCCATGGTGGGAGTGTTTACACCAGAGAAATCAGCAAATGCTTAAAAAAATGTTTATGTCTTTATTTTATTTTGAGAGAGAGACAGAGAGACAGAGAGTGAGCGGGGGAGGGGCAGAGAGAGAGGGAGACACAGAATCTGAAGCAGGCTCCAGGCTCCAAGCTGTCAGCACTGAGCCCAACGCGGGGCTCAAACACACAAACTGTGAGATCATGACCTGAGCTGAAGTCGGCCGCTCAACTGAGTGAGCCACCCAGGCGCCCCAAGAAATGCTAAAAATTAAGGCTTTTTGTTATCCCTGGAGCACCTGTTGTTAGACATTTACCAGCACACCACACATCACAACTATTGGTGTTACTTAGTCTCTAGAGTATAATTTGAATCTGAAAAATGGGAACCCCCCCCCCCACACCACTATTTTGCTGAAGTGCTTTAAACTATGGCTGGTACAGACACAAAGAAAGTCTTCTCCGTGTCAGCGATTTGCAAGAAGTGTATCAAGATGCTTTCCACTCAGTCACAGAAATTCTGATGACGTGGTATTAAAGGACAGTCCATGAGAACATTTATTATCTCCCATAAAAATAAATCCAGGGGAAGTGGGGGCTTCTGGAAAAGAGGGTTCCTTGCTTTAAAGAGAAAGCAGCAGTAAGGAATGAGCCGGTTAAGCATCCACTTTCAGCTCAGGTCATGATCTCCCAGCTCGTGAGTTTGAGCCCTGCATCTCTGCTGTCAGCACAGAGCCCTCTTCAAATCATCTGTCCCCTTCTCTCTCTGTCCCGCCTGCTCATTCCCCTCCACACACAAAATAAGTAAACTTAAAAAAAAAAAAGAAAGAAAGAAAAAGACAGTACTGCAGACTGGGTCCTGAAAGACATAGTGGAATGGAAAGATCAGCCAATTTTGAGGCTCAGCTCTAGCTCTGTCTTTAGTGGCCTAATGGACATCTTCATGTGCATGTTCAACTATCATTTCAATCTCAGTAAGTCCCAAAGAAATTGATCATATTCCACAGCTCCAAGTTCAGACCTCTCTATTCCTTTTGGTGTCAATACTATTTTCTCAGGAACCCTATAGTCCTCGTCTCCCTACCCTATGTCCCTTAGTTGTTGAGTACTGTTGAACTTTCCTCTTCATCCCACCTCCTTGCTCCAGGCCCTTATCATCCTTAGCTTCCTAATCTTCCTGCTTCAAGATTCTTCCACCTTCAATGAATCATATATACACACACGCACGTATGTGCACACGCACACACACACATACATATACTATGTATAGTTTATATATTATATGTATATTCTATTTTCTATTTTAAGAACTTACCATCTTAAAATTTATTATTCCTCCTCTTCTCTCTATTCAATAGACAGGTTATTTTATTAGAACTAATAAGGTAGCAGGATACATGACCTATAGAGAAAAATCAATAGTTACAACAGTGTGGTACTAGAGCAGAAATAGTGAAAGAGATAGATAGAGATCAATGGAAAATAATAATCCAGAAACTATATATATATATATGTTTTTTATATATGTGTTTATATATATATATGTTATATATATGTCACATATAACATATATATGATAAAGATGGTATTTCAAATCAGTAGGGAAAGATGGGATTATTCAACAATTGATGCTGAGAAAAATTGGCTCCCCTTTTGGCAGAATGTTAGATGCCTCCCTCACACTATACACAAAAATTATTGCAGGTGAATTAAGGACTTAAAAAAGGTAAATACCAGAAGAATATACAAGAGAATATTTTCATAACCTTGGGGGTGAGAAAGGGTTTTCTAAACCAGACACATAGTTGAGAAGCCTTTTTGAAGAGATGGACAGTAAAGACTACATACAAATGTCAAATTACTGTAGACAACACTCTATAAACCAAGTGATAGGACACCCAGGAAAATATTTTCAGCATGTAAAAAAGAAAATGTATCTGTGTATCATTTTCAAATACCTGTGTATCGTTTTCAAATATTCTCATTGATACTTCTCTATTCAAGAGGTGAAGCCTAATTCCCCTCCACTTGAGTTTGGGCTGGATTTAACGAGCAGCTCATAAAGAATACAATAAAGTGGAAGTGGTCATATGTGACTTTGGAGACTAAGTCATAAAAGGCTTAGTGGCTTCCATCTTGGTCTCTTTCTCTCTTGGATCACTTGCTCTGGAGGAAGCCAGCTGCCACATTGTGAGGACACTCAGGCGGTCGTATAGAGAAGCCCATATAGCAAGAAAGTATCTTGCCAACAGCCATATCAGTGAGCGTTCTTGGAGGCAAATCTTCTGGCTTCAATCAAGCCTTCAGAATGACTGTAGCTAACGGTTGGATGAAAACCAACTAAGCCACTCTTAGACTCCTGATCCACAGAAACTGAAATAATGAATGTCGTTTGAAGCTACTAAGTTTTGAGATAATTGGTTATAATCAGTTAAGAATTGCATTTGGCTACAACATAGATCCCCTCAAACCTAGTGGGTTCTCTCTTTTATAAAATAAGTCTGGAGAGGTAGTTAAGGGTTGATATAACAGTTTCATGAGATTTTGTGTTTTGTAGGCTGCTCTCTACATTTGTTCTGGTATCTCAGCGTATGGCTTATAATCTCGGGGTTATCTCATGGTCCCATGTAGTTACTACAACTCCAGCCATCACACTCCTGTTTTAGACAGTAAGTAAGAGGAAAGGAAGGAGGAAAAAGGGGCTTTCTACACGTTTCCCCCAATTACTTTCACTAATACGTCCTTGACCTATCAGCAGTGGAGGCTGAGAACTATTTTTTAACTGGGCACAGTGCTGCCCCCAGTAATATAAAAGTTCTGTTAGTTAGCTCAACAATGAGAAGACAAAAGCCCGTTAAAAAATAAACAGTCTGAATAGACAGTTCTCCAAAGAAGATATACAGATGGGTAATAAACACATTTTTAAAAATGCTCAACACCTTTAGCTATCAGGGAAATGAAGATCAAAGCCACAATAAAATACTACCTCCCATCTGCTAGGATGGCTATACTCAAAAACACAGATAATAACAAATGTTGGCCACAATGTGGCAAAATTAGAAGTCTCATACACTGCTGGCAGAAATGTAAAATAGGGTGCAGCCATTTTGGGAAACAATTTGGCAGTTCCTTAAAAAGCTCAAATATAGAGTTACCATAGGATCTGGCAGTCCCACTCCTTACAGTTCCACCTGTTAGGAAAAAATTGCCAATAAACTAAGTTGAAATGTCTGAGGTCAGGTTGTATTTGTAATAGATTTTTTCTAATAAAAATTGTTTCCTTCTGGGAATTTGCATATAATATTTTATTAGGCTCTTCGTAAATGTTTAGTACATAGCAAGCACTCAATAGCAAGTTGAATAACTGAATGACCAGGTTGCTACTGTAAATATTTTAGAATGAAATCTCCATGCGGCAAAGAATAATGTCCTCCTTTGGAATCCATTCGTTGTAGCGTAGAATTCAATGTTTTGATACTAAACATATTATTTTTGTGTTGATATTAATTGGGTATGTAACCAAGAGAAATGAAAACATATGGCCACACAAAAATTTGTACATGAATGTTCTTAGTAGCATTAGTCGTAATAGCCAACGAATGGAAAAACCCCAAATATCCATCAATTGATGAATGAAAAAGTCAAATGTGGTATAAACCACACAATGGAATATTGTTCAACAGTGAAAAGGGACAGAGTACTGATATATGCTATAACATGTGAACCGTGAAAACATGATGTTAAGGTGAAAGAAGGTAGTCACAAAGGCCCATAGGTTATATGATTTCATTTACATAAAATGTGCAAAATAGGCAAACCTGTAGAGACAGAAAGTAAATTAGTGTTTGCCAGTGGCAGAGGTGGATAGGGGGAGGGTAGGGACATGATAACTAAGCAACACAGGCTTGCTTTCAGGAGTAATGAAAACGTTCTAAAAATGATTGTGGTAATGGTTGCACAACTCTGAATACACAAAAAGCCACTGAATTGTACATTTCAAATGGGTGAATTTTGTGGTATGTGAATTATATATTAATAAAGCTGTTAAGCAGTACCTGGCTGGCTCAGTCAGTAGAGCATGCAACTCATGATCTTAGGGTTGTACGTTTGAGTCCCATGTTGAGTGTAGAGATTACTTTAAAAAATCTTTTTAAAAAAATGAAAGAAAATAAAGCTGTTTAAAAACAGTTCTGTTAACGGCACCTGGGTGGCTCAGTGGGTTAAGTGTCAGACTTTGGCTCAGGTCATGATCTCTCTCATTTTGTGAGGGCCCCCCCCACCTCCGTCATGGGGCCCTGCGCTGACAGCTCGGAGCCTGGAGCCTGCTTGGGATTCTGTGTCTCCCTCTCTCTCTGCCCCTCCTCTGCTCATGCTCTCTCTCTCTCTCTCTCTCTCTCTCAAGAATAAATAAACATTAAAAAAATGTTTTTAAAGACTTGGCAGGACAGGAAAAACAATTTGAAAAGGCTTTTTTTGTTTGTTTCAAAGTAAACTCTACACCCGACATGGGGCTCAAACTCATGATCCCAAGATCAAGAGTTGCATGTTCTACCAACTGAGCCAGCCAGACGCCCCAATGTTGACAATTTTTTAAAGTTAAAATCCATCAATAGGGGGCACCTGCGTGGCTTAGTCAAGTCTGATCTCACCGTTTGTGGGTTCGAGCCCTGCACTGGGCTCTGTGCTGACACTCAGAGCCTGGAGCCTGCTTCAGATTCTGTGTCTTCCTCTCTCTCTGACCCTCCCCAACTCTCATTCTCTGTGTCTCTCTCTCAAAAATAAACATTAAAATAGTAATAATACTAATTAAAAAATCCATCAATAGGAAACCGTTAAAAATTATCATATATCCATAATAATGGAAGACTTGACAACTGTAAAAAAGAAAGAGGTAGATCTGTGTTTAGTGATAATGAAAGATGTCCAAGACATATTATTAAATGAAAATAATTCAGTTGATGAACAGTATGCATGAGTGATACCATTTTTGTTTTTGAAAAATCTGTATCTTTGGGGTGCCTGGGTGGCTCAGTCGGTTAAGTGTCTGATTTTGGCTCAGGTCATGATCTCATGGTCTTTGGGTTCGAGCCCAATGTCCAGCTCTGTGCTGATTGCTCAGAGCCTGGAGCCTACTTTGGATTCTGTGTCTCCCTCTCTCTCTACCCCTCCCCAGCTTGCACTCTGTCTCTTTCTCATCTCTCTCTCAAAAATAAATAAACGTTAAAAATTTTTAACAAAAAATAAAAAAAAAAACTCTACCTTTTCTAATAAAGGAGAGTCATGCTAAGGGAGATCATGGACTTGTATGTTCCTCTCTATACACTTCTCTACTATTTGCATTTTATTGATTGATGGATGGATGGATGGAGAGAGTGTGAGTGGGGGAGAGGAAGAGAGAGAGAGAAAATCTTAAGCAGGCTCCCTGCCCAGGATGGAGCCCAACGCGGGGCTCCATCTCACGACTGACCATGAGATCGTGACCTGAGCCAAGATCAAGAGTCGGTCGCTTAACCAACTGAGCTACTCAGGCACCTATATTATTTGCATTTTAATTTTAATTAAACATTACTTTTATAATTCAAGGAGATTTCTGTTTAGACCCTTCTAGGGGGAAGGATGTCATCAAAGAGGACATGGAGTATCTATCTTTCATGACACAGCATATATTCAGTCCTTGTCAACAAAACACAAAATAAAACCTCCAGTGGTTCCTCACAGTTTCCAGGATAAAGTCCAGATTCCCTAGAGTGATCAGCTGTGTTTGCTACTCCTACCTCATCCCCCTAAGTGCACCTACCGTTCCATCCAGCAGAACTCCCTGCTTTCCTTACACAAGTATTGGTTGGTCTCTGTCTCCTCCAGGCCTTGCCAAAGGTGCTTCCTCTGAAATCTCTGCCCTGAGTATATGATATTATGTATACATATGTACAATAAAATTATCCACTGGCACTTAGTAAAAGCTCGGGTATCATTATTATAACGTGTGTCTCATTATATGGAAGTACTCGTTTACTTAACCCTGTCAGTGGGCTGTAAGGTTCCAGATGACAGGGACTGTTTTACTGTTCTTCAGGGCCTAGTACTTAACAGTCTGGCACAGAGTAAACGCTTAACGAAAATATGCTCAACGATACCTCCCTATTCCTTCTGTCACACCTTTTCTTCCCATCTAATATGTCTTCCTCTTTCTTCTAGGCCAAGGAAAATCACATCCTTTCCCTTTGGCTACATCAAGCTACATGGACTTTTCCTTTCCCCACTCGAACAATACAGTACCGTTCAACTACCTAGCATTTCTAACCTTCCTGGATGTTTCATATTTGCTTTCTTATTCCTCATGACAACCCCAGCACTGAGGAAACAGGCAAGAGGTGGGGAGGGGGCAGGGAGATGCTTACTGAGAGCCGACTAAGTGCAAGGCCATTTACCCACATTTTCTCTTTTAAACTTCTAACAATCCTTTTGGAAGTGGACATTTTTATCTCCATTTCACAAATGTGAAAAATACACCTCAGTAAAATTATATAACATACTGAGGAACACATAGTTATTAAATGGTAGAGTGGGCTTTGAAACTGATGTCTCCGACTTTAAAGCCCCTGCTACTTCCATGACATCAAGTGAACAGATTTGTCTATTAACTGTATTACCCAATGCTAGACAGAGTAGGAGGTAACATGTCCTGGTTTCCAGCCCACTACATCTTCCATCAGATCACTTTGCATGTTATGTAAAGTCTGTAACACAGAATTTAACAATCACATGATCTCTTACCTTACTGCCCAATTGTTTTTATTTATATTAGATTCCACAAGGTTGCTACTATCTCCCTTTCCCCTGGCAGGAATTGTGTCATAAATAGAAATCTCCCTGGGCCTTAGTTTCCTCTTCTTTCAAATATCTATCTCACAGGACTGGCGTGAAGATTAAGTTATCACTTGTGAAGGCATCTCACACAGTGCACAAACTCTCCAGAAATATTTCTTGAATCTCAACTTCTTTTTCATCTCCTTCAACAAGTCACGCAGACCAGAGTGCCTGGCTATGGTTGTATCAGATCTTGTTGTTTATATAACAACGTTGGAAGAGGAGTATTTCAGTGGGCACTTGTTGGATTTTCTCCCTTACTAGCCCCCAAAAGGTTTGTATCAAACCAGTCCAAGATACGAGGAAAAGTGAAATGCTCCCTAACTGGGTTTAGCAACCTATAGTGTGTTAGCATAGATTACACTCATACTCGACCCCTGTCAGTTGGTATAGCTTAAGCCTACTTCACAGATGAGAAAGTAGAGTCTTAGGTAAATTGCTAGTAAACTGCAGATCTGCCAAGACTCCCAACACAGACCTTAAGATACATTGGGCCTGGGCTTTTTCCACTCCACCAAGCCACCTTCCAAAGGTCAACTAAGTGCAAGGCTGGGGTAGGGGTAGGAACCAGAACCCGTACCTTCGTATTTCTCACTCCTCTTCTCCCTTTAGCTACCGAAGATGTTTCTTTGGAATTCACACTACTTTTGCTTTGAGGATGTGCGGTCCCTTTAACGTCTTGAGTGACGTACGGGTAGCCCCGCCCCATTTCCCCCTCCCCCACAGCTCCGTTCCAAGCCCCACCCACTGCTTTTCGCCCTTGGCCAATTAACGCACTTCAGCGGGTTAGGAAGCTGACCTCCTTACCAGGCAACTACTGGTCCCCTTGCTCCCGGCAGGTTTTGCGTTCAGTTAGTCGTGGTCCCCTCGCCGCCCTTTAAGCAGTTTCCCAGCGGAAGTAGCCAAGTGTCCCGCCCCCTGGTTGCCATAACAGCAGTACGCGACGCCTCCTTGAGACTTTCCCGTTCTCCAAAACACTCCTTCCCGGTCGGGGCCAAGACGCTCTCCGGAACCTCAGATTTAGTTGAGAAGAACCAGGGTCTGCGCCATTTCGCGAGCGAAGGATTGGGTGGGAGGGTTGGAGACGGCGTCAGCCTGGTGCCCCAGAGGGGACAGGGAAATGGGGCTAGACGGGGTGGGAAAGTTCAAAGAAATGAGTGGATCAGGTGTTAAGGATGGAAGGGAAGGGAGGGGTGTAGGAGGCTGGTAGGAGAACGTGGCTTAAGGGGGAGGTAGGAAGAATTGGTAGAAGAAGAGTCGAAGGAGCAGGGAGGCGGAGCTACTAGAAGACAGTTGAAGCTACTGTGAAGGGTAGGAAAGGCCTAGGAAGGCATCCTGAAGGGAGAGACGTCCTTGGTGGGAAGTCAGAAGTGGAGGTTGGGAGTCCAAATGAGATGCTCACAGGGATAAGGAAGGTTGGAAGGAGGTCAGAGGTAAAGGGTGATGGGAAGGGGTACCCTGTCAGTGGAAGCGAGGGAGCTAAGGGCTGGCCAAAGCTGAGGAGACGTTCTTTCTCAGGAGGAGCACTGAGCTTGATTTGATTCCGGAGCCTTCGGCCAGGAAGAAAGATGTCAGATGAAGATGATCTGGAAGACTTCGATGCAGACCAGGATGATCTGGAAAAGGAAGAGGATGAGAAGGAGACAGAGGAGTGGGAGGAGTACAGGAAGGAGGGAGAAGACTTATCTGAGGAAGTGCGAGCATGGGAGCATGGGAGCATGGGAGCGGAGGGGTCCTAGGGCAAGGGATCCGGTTGGGCTGGAAAGGGACTCATGACTTCACTTCCTCTTGCAGTGGTTGCCCATCCCCCTCACGGAGGACATGATGAAGGAAGGGCTTTCTTTACTCTGCAAGACGGGCAATGGGCTGGCTCATGCTTATGTCAAGCTGGAGGTTAAAGACAGGTGCCTTTATGAGGGACCAGAAGAGGCCTGAGTTTGTAGGATCCAATTTCCTTTCTCACCATCTTTCCTGGGTGCCTCAGCTGGGAGTTTGGATCTCTCTTACCTTGGCCAGTGGAAAGGAAGGGTAGAATTTACTTTTCTGGAGCCCTGTGACTCCATCAGAGCTGTCCTGGGGAATGGGAGGCTGTGAGGGTATGTTCGGAAATTCCTCCTGGACTCCTTCACTTGTCCTTCAGTGTTGGTTCTTGGCTCTTCACTGAAAAAAAGGCTCACTGTTAAGAATCCACCTACCTTCTGTCCCCCTTCCTTACCACTCCCGTCTGTCACTCATTCTTCTCTCCATTATAGGCCATCTCCGTATTGCCCCCTGCTTTAGCACCTCTACCAGTCCTTGCTGGATTCTCAACCCTAATTCTGGCCTCTGCCATCTCCTAGGGATCTGACAGACATCCACTTGTTGCGTTCCTACATCCATCTGCGCTATGTGGATGTTTCTGAGAACCACCTGACAGACTTGTCCCCGCTCAATTTCCTTACACACCTGCTCTGGCTCAAGGCTGATGGCAACCGTCTGCGGAGTGCCCGACTGAATGAACTGCCCTACCTGCAGATTGCCAGTTTTGCCTATAACCAGATCACTGACACTGAGGGCATCTCTCACCCTCGTCTGGGCAGCCTGGATCTCAAAGGTGGGTCCTTAGGTTGGGCTACACGAGATTTTTTCCTTCCTAGCTTGGGGCCAACAGAAGTGGTCAGCGAGGTCCTTGGCTGTGCCACACAGCAATTTGTACTCACTCATTCATTTACTCATTCAGACATTTATTATGATTTGTTATGACATTTGTATGTGCTGAGGATGTAATTGTGAACAAAACAAAATCCTTAGTCTCATGTAGCTTACATTCTAGTCAGGGGAGACAGACAAATGCCAATGAACACAATAAATAAGCAAATTTATATAGTATTTTTTTTAAATTTAATGTTTTATTCATTTTTGAGACAGAGAGACAGAGCATGAGTTTGGGAGGGGCAGAGAGAGAGAGAGAGAGAGGGAGACACAGAATACAAAGCAGGCTCCAGGTTCTGAGCCGTCAGCACAGAGCCTGACGCGGGGCTCAAACCCACGAACCGTGAGATCATGGTCTGAGCCGAAGCTGGACGCCCAACCAGCTGAGCCACCCAGGCGCCCCTGTATAGTATGTTAAGAGGTTATGTGCTGTGGAAAAATAAATTAGGATACAGGGAATAAGTAGAGGCACAGATGCAACTTCAAACAGGTTGGTAAGGACAGCATCATTGAGAAGCTTGATGTGAGCAAAGATTTGAAGGAGGGGAAGGAGTTACCCATGGGGATTGCTGGGCACTCTTCGTTCACTCCTCCAAGGCTTGGGTGAACATGTCCATTTGGCCCTTGTACTATCAGACCACTTGTCCCAGGGCCCCAGGGGTGTTAACTCTGGGGCTGTCCCTTCTCATATCCACCTGACATGAGACAGAGAGGATGATGCAGAGACTCCCAACATTCAGGCTCTCCTGCTGAATATCTGGAGTGGCCCTTAGAGCTCCTAATACCCTCCTGCTCCTTAGGTAACCACATTCGCATGGTGACAGGTCTGGACCCCCAAAAGCTGATCAGCCTGCACACATTGGAGCTTCGAGGGAACAAGCTGGAGACCACCCTGGGAATCAACCTTCCGAAGCTGAAGAACCTCTTCCTGGTAGCTCACTGGGTTAGAGGGTGGTTGGTGCAGAAAGGTGGGCACCGTTCTGGGGCCCAGAATGCCTGGCTTCTAGGAGGCTCAGCTACTAGCTTCATTGCCATAATGATAATTTGGTGCCAGATGCTCTGGGGATGCAAAGTTAAAGCAGACAAGAGCCACCTAGCAGGGCTGATAATACATAGGAACAGAGACAATTTGCTTTGATACAGGCAGTAGCATAATTTGCTCTAATTGAGGTATAGATATCAGGTTAAGGAAGCCACTTACATATCGTCTTTTTGACTCTTGAGATTCTTCATTCTAGGATAGTGTGTTTCTCCTCAGTGGACCAGTGGGGGGCTCTTGGGCCTGGGGGTGGGTTGAAGCATCTCTTCTTAATCAGGTGGCTTTGGTGGGATGAACAGTAGGGGGTTACTGCTGACCTTTCTCTGGACTGGAAGCTTCTCCTAGTCTTCTCTACTCTCTACACCCACCTCTACCCATCTCCACTCCCCTCCTGCACCCCTCCGTCTCCACTCTTAGGTTTCCTCTGACTTGTCTTCCCTGCCCCTGCTACATTCTCCCAATCTATGTACTGTAACCTGGGGTCTAGGCCCAGAACATGCTGAAGACGGTAGAGGGCTTGGAGAACCTAAGCAATCTCACTACTTTGCATCTCCGAGACAACCGGATTGAAACTCTGAGTGGCTTCTCCAAGGAAATGACATCACTGCAGTATCTCAACCTGAGGTATGTACCCCCTCCAGGCCCCACCTTGCTCCTACCCTGGACCAGGAGCAGCTTTTGACCCCATGTTCCTCCCTGGCCCCAAACTCCCAATCCCAGTCCACTCCCCGATTCTCATCTCAATCTCCATCTTGATCCTTACGCCTCCTTTCCTTACCGTCTTCTGCATTCAGCTCTAATTGCAGCACTGAGACCTTTATAGCCTGAGCCTCCTGAATCTTTCTTCACTCAATCCACAGTTCTTGAGAACGTGCTATGTGCCAAGGCTTTGTGCTGTGTTTTGGGAACATCTAAAGGAATCAGAGATGGTCCCTGTTCTCAAGGGACTCAGAGTCTGGCTCCAATTCTCTTTTCTTGGTCCTATTCCATGTAGATTTCTGCTGCCCTTTCTCCCATCTCCGGGACACTTATTCCCCATCCTATTTCCTGCCTCTCTTCTCCTGAGCCCCACCTGTAAGGGATGGCTCCCTTAATGATATAAAACACAAGATGTGCTCAGATTTGAGGAGAGAAGAGAATTGGAAAGAAATTCTCCAGATAGAAAGGCACTAGGGATCAGGGGGGATTTTCTTTCAGCAACCCTTGCCTGATGGAGGATTTTATGTGTGTTTCTTTAAGCAAGATGTAAGGACACTGCCTCCTTAGTCAACATGGCCAAATCCTTAAAGCTGGCAATGGAAAGAGAATCTCCAAGTAGAGAGAGGTGATTGGACCTTGAAGCTCCAATTTCTGCCATGGCTCCTAGAGCAATCTCTTGCTAATTAGTTCTGCCATATTGGTCTGGCAGGGTTGAGCTGGGAGGGAGGGGCAGTGTGCTCCTTTCCTTCAGTGGTCTAGCCTGAGACAATAGACCCTGCTCAATGGCTGTTAATGGAGGTTGTTTGGAAGTTAAGTGTAGTGGGGAAGAGGTAGCTTTATGACTGGGAGATGCCTCTGGGGCCAAAGACACTAAGCCTCCAGGAATGCACAGGAAGGCCCAGCACAAAGTACACGTAGTAGTGCTCCCAGTGAGAAACACCCTGTGAGGTTTAGTCACCACTGTTGAGGTTAAGGCTGAAACAATGAAACCTGATTTCCTAGAGGCATGAGGCGAGAACATGAAAATAAACATATTTTATGTTTAATGAGATACATTAGGGGATGAAGCTTGTTCTTCAGGCCAGGAGGCCCCAGACTGGCCCCAGCTCTAGGCTCCTTCCTGAGCGGAGCACCCACACAGCACCACCCACCTCCATGAACTTAGATCCCAGCTCCTTGTCCACTGGCCTGGCTCCTACTTTCTAACCTTTTATTAGGTAGGATTGATACAGAAATTTGGCTTTGCAAGGGAGATGTCCCCCCTCCCCTCCCCACTACAAGACAGGGCTGGGACCTAGCTTTGCTGCTCCAGAAAGACAAATACGACTGGCATATAACGAACAGACCGTGGTGCTCACAGCTTCCTGGAAGGGCAGAGGCAGGACTGCAGCAGGCTGGACAGACAGCCCCTCTGCAGCAAAGCGGGCACTGCTGAGCGTGCCAGTGCACAGTTCCTAGGGAGACCGGAACTCGGTGGGACATTCCCCTAGAGGCCCCATTCCTGGGAACTGGCCCCCAAAGCCCATTCTTCCCTGAGGTGAATCCTTCCTGACCACACCGGCAGGGGCAACATGGTGACCCACCTGGGAGAGCTGGCCAAGCTTCAGGACCTGCCCAGGCTGCGAGCCTTGGTGCTGTTGGACAACCCGTGTGCAGATGAGAGTGACTATCGCCAGGAGGCCCTGGTGCAGTTAGCACACCTCGAACGCCTGGATAAAGATTTCTACGAGGAGGAGGAACGGGCTGAGGCTGATGAGATCCGTCAGAGGATGAAGGAGACCCAGGAGCAGGAGGCTGAGCCCGAGCCTGTCTTCGACCTGGAGCAGCCATCCATGCAGCAGCAGCTCTTCTAGCCTCCAAGGGTAGTAAGGAAGCCGACAGAGGGGCAGGAAGGGGAGGCCAAGGGTCCATCAGACAGGGGAAGAGGAGCTGCTACCAGAGGAGGTGGCTGAGGCAGGGACATGACAAGGAGAACCCTTGGAAAGACCAGGGTTAGAGTCGGGGGGTGTCTCAGAGTGAGGAGAGAGGACCAGGAGGGCCTGGGAGGAGCTGAGGAAAGGCTTAGGAGAATACGTTAGGAGAGGAAAAGTAATGAAGAGAATCGGGGAGGCTGGCAGAGATGCTGGTGGGGGGCTGGTGGCCACATGTGACACACAGTGAAGACCAGCTGTAAAGGATAGGTCTGGGGCGTGGTGGGGAAGGGGCAGAGGTGGTGGGTGAGGATGGAAACTGGGCCTAGGAGAGGAGGCAGGGGAGGAAGATCTTGCACTAAAAATCTGAAGCTAAAAATAACAGGAAATGGGGGTCTGGGGAAGAAAGGAGGCCTGACAAGGCAGAAAGAGACTGAGATGAGGCCAGGGAGGTGTGGCCACCTGGTCACTGGGATGGGGTCACAGACAGCAGGGGGAATGCAGTAAGGCCCTGAGGCTTTGCTTCTGTCCTCTTCCTCCAGGAGATCAAAGACACTGGCCCCAAGACCTGAGAAGACTCCCAGTTAGGAGGGTTGCCACGTTCACACCCCTCATCCTGAGACAGAGCATGTCTTCTCTTGTCTCACACCTGGGCATTCACCACAGCCCTCTGTGGTGGGCACCTGGGCAGCGTCTAGGTGGGCCTGGGCTCCGCTTGGAACCTGTGTGTGTGTGTGTTTGTGTGTGGGAGCCCTCGGGCACGTATAGGGAAATCAGGCCTGGATGGGCCCAGGGGATGCTCCTAGAGTTGGCTGCAGAGTTGCTGCGGAGGCGGCTGGGTGTGTTACAACAGTTCGGTTTTCAAATAAAGAGACATTTTGATACTCTTGTGTCTGACTGGGGTTGTGAGCCACCGAGTCAGTCATGGGCTTCACTGGTGTGAGGCTGTGCCTGTTACCTTCGAGGGGGGCAGAGCGTGGGTGCGAGTGCGCGTGGGTGCTGGGGGCCAGTTGCGGGGTCGCCCCTAGCCCCTCCCCCATAGCTCTCCCCCGAGCCCTCCCCCATCGCACCCCCCACAGGCCCCCCACCCGCGCTCCTACGTGCTCTCCGCTGGAGGCTCCTGACTCATCGGGGGCTCCGGGTCACATGCGCCCGCCCGGCCCTATCGGCGCCTCCCCCCGCCCGCCCCCCGCCCGCCGCCCGGGAGCCGCAGCCGCCGCCGCCGCCACCACTCCCGCTCTCTCCGCGTCGCCGCCGCCACTGCCACTGCCACCGCCACCGCCACCGCCATCGCCACAGGCTGAGTCTGCAGCCCCGAGGTGAAGCCCCAGCCGGCCCCTGCACCCCTCCGGCGCCCTCCTCTCACCGCCGCGCCCCCCGCCCTTCCCCCCCGGCCTGCGCGCATCCCTCGTCCGGTGGCGCGGCGCACCTGCTCAGTCATCCGCACCTCCCCCAGGCACCCTCCCTCCCAGCCCTTCTGCGACCCCTCCTCTCGGTTTCCGGCGGTCGCCCCCTCCTCATTTGGGCGTCAGGCCTATCTGCACCTGTTTCGAACTGCGCCTTTCTCCACCCTTGCCTGCCCCTCTCCCCACGCCCCTCTTCGCCTCCGGTTCTGTCGCTGTTAACTTCGGGGTCTCCCCGGGCTGTGCGTTTTTATCCTGGCACGTCCCCTGGCTTTGCATCTGGAGAAACGTCTTCTCTTCCAATTCCTCAGCATCCCTAGACTTCTAGACCTCTCTCCCACTCCTCCCCCACACTGCCCCTCTTCTTTTACATTGCTTCTTGCTGCTGGATAGGGGAGGAATGGGAGGAGGGGAGAATTTGTCTAGGGGCGGGCGGGGGGGGGAGGATGTGCCCAGTGTTGCCTCTCCCCCCATATCTCTTCTCTCTCCCCGTTGCAACCCCTAGGGGCTGAGGGCTTCTCCGGGACCCTCTCCCCAGACTTCTCTACTCTACATCTTTTGGGAAGAGGAGGGACGTATGTTTAGGAGAGAGACCGGGATCTTGGAGTGGTGTTGGGGTGTTAAGTTGCGGGGGAGGAGGGCCCTGGGGGAGAGGCCCCAGACAGCCCATCCTCTTTTGCCAACAAGGAGAAATGCAAGCCTGGCAGCCATTACACTCTGAGATCTGGGGGAATCCCACCGCCAATCGGCTGCTGGAGCTACTGAGGGGGGCTAGGGAACCTCTGCTAGCGCCCCTTCCTCCTCACTGCGGTCCTCCCTTCTCACCCGTTAGATCCTACCCCGCCCCCCACTGCAGTGACCTGCCCTTCCTCACTGCTTTGACCTTCTCTCCCAATGGGGTGGGGGGGGGATCCCTTCTAAAGCCGGGACTGCAGCCAGCTCCTCCCCACCCCCCACCCACTGCAGTAACCTCTTTCCCATAGCTCCCAGCCTCTGGCCCCTCCCACTGATCAAGCTCCACCTCTCTAAACCTCTTCTCTTTCTCCTTCCTTTCCTTCCACCCAAGATCTCAGCCATCATGTCTATAGAGAAGATCTGGGCCCGGGAGATCCTGGACTCCCGTGGGAATCCCACGGTGGAGGTGGATCTCTACACTGCCAAAGGTAGTGGGCAGGGCATGGGGCTTCCCACAGCCCTCAGGCTGGGTTTCCCCTGGCCAGGGAGGGGAAGCTGCCTTGATTCCCAATGGGAATGGGGTGCTGGGCCAGGTTCACAAGCCTGGATTGTGGGGGTTGGATACTTCCTGCCCAGTGGAGCCCAGATAGGCTGAACTCTGTGTTCTATTTTAGCGTATGGGATATACCCTGCCTCGCAGGCCTGTGTGTGCACCTGTGTGCGTGTGTGCACATGTGTACTGCCTGCCTAGCTTCATATCTGGGGGTTCTTGCCTGTACATGTGGGACCTCAACTGGGCAGATCAGGCCACTGCTTGTGCTTGTGTGTGTGTGTGTGTTGGGGAACAGTGTGGGGATAGGGCTGCATGTGGCAGGCAGTTTAGAGCCGGAAAGCTGGAGGAGACCCTGGTCCTTGTAGTGTCCTTCTCTGTCCCTCCTTATTTCATGTTCCTCTCCCAGGTCTTTTCCGGGCTGCAGTGCCCAGTGGAGCCTCCACTGGTATCTATGAGGCCCTGGAGCTGCGGGATGGGGACAAACAGCGTTACTTAGGCAAAGGTGAGGCCTTTTCTCTTTTCCAGACTCTCCCATCCCTCAGCTTTGTGCTCCTACCTCACACCCGTCCACAGCCCCCTTCATGCATGCACCCTACTTCTGGCCCTTCCCAGCCTGACCCAGTGTGGCCTCTCTGCCTCTCCCCAGGTGTCCTGAAGGCAGTGGACCACATCAACACCACCATTGCTCCAGCCCTCACCAGCTCAGTGAGGCCTGCTCTTTGCTGGGGGCGGTGGTGGGCAGGACCCGGGTGAAAGAATCCTGGATTAGGGGAGGAGGGAGAAAAGGGAGAAAGGCCCACCTCTTGGGAATCAGTTATCAAGGAGAGTGTGGGAAGACTCCTTGCTGCCCCCTGCTCCCGTGGGGTTCAGGCCCCCAATCCAGACAGGCTGCCCTCCCAGGAACCTGGTTGGCCGCTGGCCAAATGTGAGCCTGTGTGAGAGTGGGGTGGGGCCCTCTGCCTCAGGGACCAGCCTCCCTCCTGGCCTGGGGTGATGGTGGCTCCGCCCACAGGGTCTGTCCGTGGTGGAGCAGGAGAAGCTGGACAACCTGATGCTGGAGCTGGATGGGACCGAGAACAAATGTAAGCCAGGGCTGGGAGAAAGTGAGGAGGTGTGAGCGGGCGGGCTGGTGGAGCAGACAGGGGACCAAAGGGGCCAGCGCTGTGGGAACTTCCTTAGGAAAGCTGTCAGGACTAGCCCACCTTCCATTCTCCCCTCAAAGCCAGAGCAAGAGAAGATGAATTTAACTGCAGTGGGAGGGAGTGACATTAGACAGAAGAACTTTGCAGCATGAAGAGGGGGAGCTGGCAGGAGACCGTCTGTGGTCTCAAGATGTTTAGAAATAGGTGTAACTCTCTGCCCTTTCCCATCACGTCGAGTGTGTGTGTGTGTGTGTGTGTGTGTGTGTTTGTGTGTGTGTCCTGCTATTTTCAGGAGAGGACTGATGAGGTGTCACAGGAGTAGAGAGGGAGGAGGGGGGCCCTTTTACTGGCTCCTTCTGGGGTGTATACGTGGAAGCAAGGGCTCGGAAAAATAGGGGACATTTTGCTCAGTGCCTTCCTCTATAATCTCCCAGCCAAGTTTGGGGCCAATGCCATCCTGGGTGTGTCCCTGGCCGTGTGTAAGGCAGGGGCGGCCGAGCGTGAATTGCCCCTATATCGCCACATTGCGCAGCTGGCCGGGAACTCAGACCTCATCCTGCCTGTGCCGGTGAGCACTGCGCCACGCCTGTGCCTCTCCCAGGGGTGGGTGGGGGGGAGCATGAAACCTTGTGAAGAGTGATGGGGGGGGAAAGTGCATTGAGGCAGCTAAAGAGAAAGGATGGAGACTTGAGACTTTGAGTCTGGGAAGCTGGGGCAGGTTTGGGATCTTGGGTTAACATCCCAGGGCAGAGGAGGGACGTGCTCTGTGACTTTCTGTCCTGTGGCCCCCAGGCCTTCAACGTGATCAATGGTGGCTCTCATGCGGGGAATAAGCTGGCCATGCAAGAGTTTATGATCCTCCCAGTGGGTGCTGAGAGCTTTCGGGATGCCATGCGACTTGGGGCAGAGGTCTACCATACACTCAAGGGGGTCATCAAGGACAAATATGGCAAGGATGCCACCAATGTGGGAGATGAAGGAGGCTTTGCCCCCAACATCCTGGAGAACAGTGAAGGTGAGGCCAGGAGCCCTTACTCCCTGCTTTAAGTTTGCTCTTTCCTTGGACATCAGGAAGGGCCACACAGTTCCCCAGATCCTGAGGGGTATGGGTGGGAGACTCTTGAGCTAGCTCAAAGAGGAGCCAGTACTGGGAGTGGGTCCCAGAGGGCCTGCCACATTTACAGGCAGGCCTGAGAGGACAGTCTTCACCTGTCTAGCCAGATCTGTTAGCAACTGTAAGTTCTTAGTAGAGCCCCTGGGAATGCAGGGAGGTGGTCTAAGTGACTTGGAGGATCCATCCTGGACTTGAACTTTGTAGGATTCTCAGTTTGATGAGATACACCATACTGTAGGGATTCTATTCTGAGTCTATACCATTTCTACCCCCAACCTCTCAGGTCTCTAAGATTGCTAAGTTTTCTCTGCTGTGGGAGGAGCTATATAGTGAATAGAAACAATAACAGGAAGGGGTTCCTGGGTGGCCAGTCAGTTGAGTGTCTGACTTTTGATTTCGGCTTGGGTGGTCATCTTGGGGTTGTGGGATCAAGCCCTGCTTTGGGCCCTGCGTGGAGCGTGGTGCCTGGTTAAAATTCACTTTCTCTTCCTCTCTGCCTTCCCCACTCTCAAATTAAAAAAAAAGAAAGAAAGAAAGAATGAAAGAAAAGAAAACAATAACAGAAGTGGCTGAGAGTTCAGGTTCTGGGGCCAAATTGCCTGGATTTGTACCTTGACTTGAAGAGTTACTAGCTAGTGATCTTTCTTGTGCTTCTCTGTGCTTGTCTTTCTTGTCTGTAAAATGGGAATAATAGCAGTATCTATCTCTTAGCATCATTGTACTTAGGTGACGTAGTTAGCCCATAATAAATGATAGCTATTTACAAAAAACTTGCTACATACAGAATTCCATTCCTCTGTCCTCTTAGAAGATGGCCTGCTCTTCCCAGCCCTGGGGATGACCCCAACAACAATTGTAACCAGGCCTCTCCCCAGCACAGCCGAGGTCCTGTGCCTCAGCTCTGAATTTCTTTCTATTTCACATTTCTCTTTGCCCACCCTTCCTGCTGGTGATCCCACTATATTCCATCCCCAGCCTTGGAGCTGGTGAAGGAGGCCATCGACAAGGCTGGCTACACGGAGAAGATTGTCATTGGCATGGACGTCGCTGCCTCAGAGTTTCATCGTGATGGCAAATATGACTTGGACTTTAAGTCTCCGGCTGATCCTTCCCGATACATCACTGGGGACCAGCTGGGGGCCCTCTACCAGGACTTTGTCAGGGACTATCCTGGTGAGAACAAGGGCTGTGGGATGGAGGGCAGCGCGCGAGGGTCAAGGGGCAGGCAGGGACGTGTGGGGCAGCCTTGGACCTTGTGGGGCGCCGACTTGGGTGCCAGGTGGAGGTGTCTTAAGCAGAGCCTGAGAACCAGAACTGGGGTGAAGGAGCCTTCTGCAGAGACTGGCTTTGTCTGTAATGTAAATGTGCAGGTACTTATGGTGAATGTGTTTCATCTACTTCCTGTCCTGATTAAAGTGGTGTCCCGAAGCTACTGGGATCATGGGGAGGGCTTTGGAAGGAACCAGTGGTGGTGAGTGGGTGACTGGGCCCAGCAGGGAACTTGTACATATCAGTGTTTTTGACTGATGAAGCTGTGGATGCTGAGTGGAGCTGGAAGGGCTCAGGAGTAGAACAGGAAGGCTGAGGAGGAGCTGAACTACCCTCTCCAAGCCTCCCAAGGGCTGTGACCCCTGCCTGGGGGAAGCTGGTGTCCATTTCCCTGAGAGAGAGCAAGAGAAAGTAGACATAAATGCAGAATGAGGGATTTAGAATAGCCCGGAGGGAAAGCTTCCTGGCGATGAAGGTGGGTAAATGCAGAGGTGGTTCCAAGAAAGGCTTTGAACCCTTGTTTTTTGGAAGATTTTTGGCCGTTATCGTACAGTGGTTAGTACTGTGCGTTGTGTGGAAGGTTTTCCGAGAGAATCTAGGTAAGAGTCCGTTAAGGCAGGCTTATTTCGGAGGCAGAGAAGCAAGGATGAGCAGGCTCAGTTTAGCCAGGGGTCTGTCCATTTCGGGGAATCACAGGCTGGGTGTTCCTGCCCGAGGGAAGCCCCAGGGAGGGTCAGCAGCCCCTCCTGCTCTCCCCACAGTGGTCTCCATCGAGGACCCCTTTGACCAAGATGATTGGGCTGCCTGGTCAAAGTTCACAGCCAATGTAGGGATCCAGATTGTGGGTGATGACCTGACAGTGACCAACCCAAAGCGTATCGAGCGGGCGGTGGAGGAAAAGGCCTGCAACTGTCTGCTGCTCAAGGTCAACCAGATCGGTTCGGTCACTGAAGCCATCCAAGCGTGAGTGTCCCCTGGCTCTCCCCTGCCCAGCCCCTGCTTCTACAGGATACCTCTGGCAAGTGCTCCCAGCCTCGTCCTGGCACAGATGCTGAAGAGAGTGGGGAACCTGCAGTCACCTTCCCAGCTCTTTCGGCTCCGCCCCCCTCCCCCCCATGCCCTGTGCCCCTCCCAGAGAGCTTCCCCCCATGTGTTTTCCTTTTTTTTTTTTTTTTAGTTTATTTATTTATTTTTGAGTGAGACAGAGACAGCATGAGTCTGTGCAGGGCGGGGGTGGGGTTGCAGAGAGAGAGAGAGAGAGAGGGAGAGAGAATCCCAAGCAGGCTCTCCACGCTGCCAGCACAGTGCCCCACGTGGGCTCAGTTTCATGACACTGTGAGATCATGACCTGAGCTGAAACCAAGAGTCAGACGCTTAACCGACTGAGCCACCCAGGTGCCCCCGGCCAGGTGTTTCTTGACATAGACCACTGTTGGGGCTGGGAAGGGAGTGCCTGGGGTGAGGGGCTGGGGGTCAGTGCCTGTGTATGGCTGCAGGTGCAAGCTGGCCCAGGAGAATGGCTGGGGGGTCATGGTGAGTCATCGCTCAGGAGAGACTGAGGACACGTTCATCGCCGACCTGGTAGTGGGGCTGTGCACAGGCCAGGTGAGTGCAAGGGTGATCTTTGTGAAATTGGTGGGTTCTGTCAGGTGAGTCTCTCTTCCTAGGTGTTTGCGGGTGTCAGGAGAATGTCAAGGGAGTGTAAGTTTCCTTTCAGGAGGTGAAGGGGCAGCCACTGAGCTGAGTATCTTTGGGATGTTTCAGATCAAGACTGGCGCCCCATGCCGTTCCGAGCGTCTGGCTAAGTACAACCAGCTCATGAGGTGAGGAAACCCGGGGGATGGGAGCCCGGGGCCCAGAGGGTTAAAAGCTCCACTACCCAGGACCTGGAGAACAGTAGATGTCCAGAAAATACTTGTTTTTGAATGATGGGTTTACCGATGGCCTGATTGATGGCTCCCAGGGGTCACATGGGAAAGCCTGGGAATGTTCCCTCGTGTGGGCCAGAACGTAGGAGCAGGGGGTATGACAGGCTTGGAGAGGATTGGGGCCTCCTGGGAAGAGAAGTGGGATCCGCCTGCTTCCCTGACTGTTTCTTTCCTGGCTCATCTCTCCCAGAATCGAAGAAGAGCTAGGGGACGAAGCGCGCTTCGCTGGACATAATTTCCGCAATCCCAGCGTGCTGTGATCCCTCTTCTTGCCTGGAGACCTGGAACCCCTCTCCCATCCTCCTGGATCCCCTCTCTTCCTGTCTTGCTCTGTGATATTTGACCCTGGACACCCCGGCTGACCTGCTGCACTGTTCCTTGGCTTGTCCAGCCCCTGCTCTGTGCTCTCCCCTGCTCTGGGCTCCACACTCTCCACTTCTCTTTCCTTTCTATTCTCTTTCCTCAAAAACTGGCCATGGAACTGAAGATTATAAGGGAGTCCCCATGGAAGAGCAGTCAGGGTCTGTGTACAGGTGCATCAGGGCTGGCTGGGGAGGTGTTGAGAGAGGGGCTGTGTGTCACTGTGCTTTCTGCTATTTCCAGAGTTTTCCATGTTGCATCTGAGCCAGGGAGTGTGCAGCGCCGAGGGGGAGGGGAGTGCTGGCTGCCTGATCATGCCTGGTCTAAGACTTCAGTGAATTGTTTATTTGTTTATGTATTTGTTTGTTTATTATTTATTGTTTATTTATTGTTCATTCGTCTTGTTAATTAATTCATCGTTTCTCCACAACTCCAGAGCCAAAACCTGGCCTGACCGGAGATTACGTGTGCGTGTGCATGGATTTCATGGGGCCGTAGATTCCAGGATGGCCTGGGGTGGGAGGTCTTGCTGGCATTGGAACGGGCGGGGTAACAAAAAAGGGTCTTGCCATCAGTTCCTTCGTGTCTACCAGCCCTTAATTGAAGCCGGCTCAGTCCAGAGTGGGGCTGTGTGCCTGGGGACTTCTCCCCCATCGCTCTCTCCCCAGCCCCGGCTTCCCCGTTCTTCCTCCGGCTGCACCAGAGCAATGTCTCGCTCCCCTGTGCCACGCTCCACAGTTGCCACCACCTCGTGGCGTTGCAATGAGCACCTCCATTAAAGTCTGATTCACAGTGCATTGTTGTGTCTGAAGAGTCTTTCTCTCATCCATATGAGGGGAGAGAAGACAGAGCACCCAGAAGTTGGTGAAACTGGACAGCAGAGCTGGGGAGGATACAAAAAGATGAAGAAACCCAGTATGGCTAAGACAATGGCACTGCCTACCCCTCCCCAGCTGGGTGGGGACCATGTTGCCCCTGCCTTCTCAGCAGCGAGCCTGGTCCCGGGACTCGGGTCAATGAAGGGCTCTTAACCTGGAGTCCAAGAATTCCTAGAAGTGTCAAAAATTGTGTGTGTGTGTGTGCGCATTTTTGGGAAAAGGGGTCCAAAGCATTCTCGATTCCTATAGGGCCTTGACCAAAGAAGGGATAAAGCTGTGGGCCAGGCAAGTTCCCCCACTGGGCCTCTCCCTAACATAATCCTGGCCATTGTGGGGTACAGCAGCACTGCGCAGCCATCAACCCCCACAAGATGGGGAACTGGGGAGGGAAGGATGGTACCAGAGGTGGGCCTGAGAAAGTCTTGCAGGAAACTGGAGTCAGGACCACCAGTGCTGGTTTGGCCTGCGAGTAGGGCCCCAGTGTGTGGCTGGAGACCCACTATAACCCTTCGGCTCGAGTGGAGCCCTGACTTTGAGATGGGGACTCAGGAACCACCCAGGAGGAGAATGCCTCTCATAGGGCTGGGATACAGAACAGAGCCCAGCAGGTAGGGGCTCTGCACCAGGCGCTGTGGCCACTAGAGGGAGGCAAGGTTCTGTGGGACACCATACTCTCCCCCCACCCACAGCCCCGAGCTGGGGGTGGGATGGGAGGAATTTCAAGGCTGTCCCCTCTATGGGCCTCCTACTCTGTTTCTACTCCAAGTTCTGGTCTTGGGCGCCCTGCCATCCTGTCCAGCTCCAGGACTAGCTAGAAAAGGATTTTAGTCTTGTATGGGCAGGACCCATTTCACTGCTCTTCCTGTGTCACTGACACCTCAGCCATTTTCAGTTCAAAGAACTTCTTGCCCCTGCTCCTCCGTGCCTCTTAATTCAGTGTGGGCATCTCATCTTTCCCTTCTCTCCTGTCTCCTGGCGCCCTTTTCTGTTCCCCTTGGGGCACACTGTACTTGCCTCTGTGCCACTCAGTTTTCTCTGCGGTCCACGATATCTGTCTGCCTTCTCCAACTCCTGGACTGACCAAGACAATTTTGGTTGGAGCCACATTTCCTAACCTCTGCCCTTTCCTCCCTCCTTGCTGGGTGGGCTTCTCTGGAAACCATGCCCCCTCCTCCAGGTACTGGGTTGGATTGGGTTACAGCTGGCTCTGTCTGGGCCTCCGGGGGCCCCTCTCTCCACTTTCCCTTTGTGCCGTTGCCTGGAGACCAGTGGGTTGTGGGGGGCTGGGGTGAGGGGTGGTAGTGGTAGTGTGTGTGTGTGTGTGTGTGTGTGTGTGTGATGCACCCCAAAGCTGAATGGTGAACCTGGTCTTAAGGTAGGGGAGGAATTGGGAGGGGGTAGGCCATGCTTCTCTGACTCTCCCTGTCTTCTGTTCCTATGTATGCCTAAATTTTTCTTTTAGGCCCAGGTGTGTCACCATCCTAGCCCATCCCTTAGTGGTTAAAAAACTAGAGAGAGCAGCTCCGCCTAGAAGGGAGCTGGGAAGGGCCTGGGCCTGGGCCCAGTGGGAGACTGAACTGAGAAGTGCAGAAAGAGAGGAAACGCAATGGGGAGTGAGTAGGAGGAGCCTTGGAACAGAGTTGGGGGGTGGGGAGAAGGAGCAGGGGCCATTCTAGGGCACTGAGGAAGGGAGGGCAGGATCACCAGGGAGAAGGGGACAGGGAGCTGGCCTGGTCTGTGGAAGGCCCTGAGGAATACAGAAGATGGGCGTTGGGTAGAAAAGTGAGTGGCAAACGAAGAGGCTAAAGAGTGGGGATTCATTGCTAGGCCAAGGAAGCCTTGCACAGCTTCCCCAGTGCTTTAAAACTTTGGGTATTCCCAGAATTTGGCCGAGCCTGGCCCAAGGAAATAGGAGGCTAACTCCACTGAGATGCTACGGAGCCGACCTCCTTCCTTCCCAGAAGGCTGGTGGGATCGTGCCATTCAGGGCCCATCCTTGGCCTCTAGCTGGCTTGGCCCCACACATACCCTACTCCTACCCCAAACCTGGAGAGCTATTAAGGGCTCCCAATCCAGGCTCCAGCTCCAGCTCTTCCAGTTTCCCAGCCTGCCTCCCTCCCATTCTCTGGCCTTCCCAATCTCAGCTGCCAAAAATCACCCAGTGTCTTGGTGTCCTTTGTCCTGGGAGATGTTGCTGCTTGGTGTGGGGCCAGGGAGACAGCCAAGAAGAAGACACTGGTGGTGGACTGGCAGGGGTGCTGGTTTTAGGCTAGAGCCTGGAAATGGCTGCCTGGAGAGCTGTGGGCGGGGTGGAGATTGTCTCCATAGTAGAATGATTGGGATTGGGGAACCGGGGCACCTAGGGATCTGGCTCCACATTGAGCCTAATCCCCACCCCACCCCTTCCCTGCGGCTAAAAGTACTGTCTGTGGTGACTTCAGACAGGTTTGGGAAGGAAAATGGAGACACCGCCAAACAGGAGGGCCTGAAGATGGTGTCCCACTCCCATAAATGAATCCCTTACCTACACTGGGGCTCACCTTCCTTCATTTCTATCATTTCTTTCTACTGCTTTTCCTTCCCGTCTCCACTTTTGTCCTCCCCGTCTCCACTCTTGTCCTCCCCATCTCCGACCTTCCCTCCTCCATACTGCCACCAGAGGCCTTGTTTATCTTACATTTCCTTCTAAGAGTCTTTACCCACTTCCCCCTCCACCCTCACCCCATTCTATCCACCTTTGTCTTGCCAACCGAAACCCTCCTCAGCTCTCTTGGAAACCCCCCACCCCCAGAATCCAGCCATCCCTGTGTCTTACCCCACATTCCTTTGCCACCCAGCAGCACCCCAGTCCCTCTAGAATATGCATCTGGCCCCACCTCCTTCAGACCTTCCTAAGGTTCCTTTCCCCTTCTCTCCACGCTGACATCTCCCGACTCGACTCTCTCCAGCTTTCCGACTCTCTCCAGCTTTCCATCATCACCCCTAAATTCTTACATTATTATGTTCCTAATACCAATCACCTCCAAATTCCTCTCATTCAGAAACCCCATATTCCTATATATGTCTCCACCTTTTCAATTTCTTCCCCTCCCCCAAACCCCAAACCCCAAACTTCCATCCCATTCTCCCTCATAATCATCCCCCCACACCTCTCCAGCTACATGTCTGCCACAGACGCTGTCACCCCCAGCTTTAGTCATCTCTCCTTGTCACATACCTCACTGCCCTCAGAGCCCCCATGTAGCTCCATTTTCCCAATGTAACCCCATTAGACCAATCTCTGCCACACACCCACCACCTCCCACTTCCCCTCTGCCACAGACCCCTTTGCCCCCAAACTTCTCCAGCCTCCCCCTTATCTGCCCAGACAACCGACAGTCCCTCCCACCTAGCCCTCTGGTTCCCCACATTCAGCCTCGGCGAACCCCTCCCCGCGCCCCAGCCCCCTCGGCCGGCCTCGGCCAACTCGCACAGCGCCTCCCCCTCTCCGGATCCCCCTCTCTCCCCCCTCGCAGCTTGCCTCGCGCTCCCTCCCTCGCGTCTCCCTCCTGGCCCCTCTCTCCTCCGTTCCTCCGCGCTCCCTCCTTCTCCCTCTTCCTCCCTTCTCCCATCCCCCTCTCCCAAGCTCCCTCCCTTCGCCGTCCGCTTTCCTGTGCGAGTCGCCGGACGCGCCGCCCAGCCCGCCCGCAGCCCCGCGTCGGGCCGGGGCCTCGGGCCGGGACCCATTTAGGGGGGACCGTTGGCCTCGAGGAGGGGCTAGGAGGGGACGAGGGGGACGACCGCCTGGGAAGGGGCGGGGGCCGCGGGCGGAGGCCGCCTAGGGGGCCCGGGATCGCGCGAGTGCGGGCTGCGCGGGGCGGGCGGCGGGCGGCGGGCGGCGGGCGGCGGGCGGCGGGCGGGAGGCGGCGAGTCAGAGCGGCGCGGAGGGCCGGCCGGGCCGCGGGGGCGAGCGGCGCGGCGGGGGCGAGCGGCGCGGCCCGGGCATTCCGGGCGGCCGGGGGGAGGTGGCGGGCCTGGGGAGGGGCTGAACGAGAGCGGGGATCGGGGTCTGCTCCGGGGACAGGCGGGCGATCGGGGCCAGGTGGGTGGAAAGGGGGGATGGGGGCCTCCCTCCGGGGGGGTCGGGGCCGGCGCCGCCGCCGTCGCGGCGGCGACTGAAGCCGGGAAGAGGAGAGGGGGGCGGGGGAGCGGCCGCCGCCGCCCCCCGGAGGCGCCGGAGCCGCGGATACCGTTCGGAGCCAGCCAGCAGCCGTCCCGAGCTACCACCAGGTAAGATCCGCTGCCACCCGGACCTCGGGCCCTCCCGGGTTCTAGCCCCGCGGCTCCCCACCCCCACCCCTACCCCTTCCAGTTTCCCCCTCCCGTCGCCGCCGCCGCCGCCGCCGCCGCCGCCGCCTCCATTTGTTATTTTCCCGATCCAGTACCCCCACTGCGGGCTCTGCCCGGCCTGAGGCCGGGGGACTCAGGGGGTGGGGCCGGCCCCCGAGGAGGGATGGGGGCCAGGGCACCCGGAGGATCGGGAGGGTGGAGGGAGGTGGGAGGGTCTCAGGAGGAGGGCTGGTGGGGCAGCGAGGGTGGCCAGGACCCCCGGGACCAAAAGAGAAGCACCGAGGTGGAGGGTTGGCAGAGGGAAAAGGGGGATGACGACGAGGGGGCTTCGGCCGAAGGCAAGAAAGGACTGGAGATACGGCAGTGAGGTGGGGCATTAGGGCTCCAGGAAAAGGCCCAGAACCCGGGTTTCAGAACTCGGGGCTGGGGGTGCTAGGTATAGAAGGGAAGTAAGAAATGGGGAAGGGGTGTGGTAGGTGGAAAGAGAAGGATTGTAGCTGATGAGGAGAATGGAACCTGGGGAAACGGAGGCTCTGAAGGGGCCAAGGAGAGGTCCACGTTTGAGAAGCAGAACCCGAGGTGTTACAGGGTTGCAAGTGGGAAGTGGATGCCTTTGTGACCCTATTTTCTTTCTAGTACTTTAGGTCACCTCTGACCTTGTTTTTCCAGACCCTGGCCTGGGTCCTTCTTGGAGAGCGGCACACTGGGGCCCAGTGCTGTGGTCCCCCTAAAACTATGAGGAGGAGGATGGGAACACTGAAGGGAGAGTTAGGGAGAGAAAGGGTTTCTGGGAGGGTGGAAAAGGAGGAGAGAATTGGACAGTTTTATAGGCACTCCAGGCAAGTTGTGACCTCTACCCTCAAGTCCCCAGAGCACCCACGGACCCTCTAGCTGGGGTTTTTGAAAGGGGAGGTATCTTCATTTCTGTTTTGAGAGCAAAGATTTCCCTTTGTGCATGGGCTTATTTCTACTGGGGTAGGTACTCTTAAGCTCCCTTCCCTGAGGGTGCTCCTGGAGGGTAGGAGTTGCTTTGGCAACTGGAGGGGGAGTGGCTGGCAGATGGACTCCTGGGATAGACTCTTAAGGGGCAGGTTCTACCATTTTGTTGCCATAGCAATGATCCAGTGGGATGTCCTATAGGTGGGGACTCAGAATCTTGATTGGACTTCAGCCTTTGGCTATGTCCTTGGGACTCTCGGCTGGGTTCTGGAAGGTGTTTCTGGTGTTGCTGGTGAATAGGAGGTTCCCAAGGGGGTCCTCTGCCTTCCGGTGAGCAGTCTGTTGGAACAGGTAGACATGTTATTTTGCAGGTCATAGATGTTGCTCCAAGTGCCTCCCCTTAGGCATGGTGGGAAGATGGAAAAAGATTCTGTTCAAGTTACACCAGGTTTTGGTAGTTCTTTCTGGCCTCTGCCTCCCTTATTATTAGGGGGAGTTTTTGTATATAGTATATAGTTGTCTTTTGGCTTCTTTGCACTGACATTCTTCTATTTTCTTAAACCTGAGTCTCCCTTCCTGAGTCTCCTTCTTCCTCTTTCCCAGACTATCATGACAGTGACCCCTTCGGTCCGCTAACCTTTGACCTTCTACTTCTTCGACCTTGTGAGAGTGGCTGGGCTCTCTGAGCCCAGAGCCCATCCCCTGTGAGGGTGGTCCAGGGGAGAGGGCTGTGCAACAGCCTGGTGCAGTGGAAATATTCTGGAACAGGAGCCAGCATATCTGGGTCTGGTTCTGGTTGTACCTCTAACTGTGGCCTTGGGCCAGTCACTTCTCTTTGAGCCCCGGCTTCATTGTAAGATGAAGTGGTTATAGGGGCACCTGGGTGGCTCAGTCAGTTAAGCGTCCAGCTTCGGCTCAGGTCATGATCTCACGGTTCGTGGGTTCGAGCCCCGCGTCGGGCTCTGTGCTGACAACTAGCTCAGAGCCTGGAGCCTGTCTTCAGATTCTGTGTCTCCCTCTCTCTCTGACCCTCCCCTGCTCGCGCTGTCTCTCTCTCCGTCTCTCAAAAATAAATAAAAAAAATTAAAAAAAAAAAAAGATGAAGGGGTTATAGATAGGATGATTTCTGAGGCCCCGGGATTCTAAGAAGGCTTAGACTAGTGCATTGTTATCTGCTGGTCTGGGCTGCATTGTTATCTAGGAGTCACTTCTGACTGGTTTGTTAGTCTGGCAGGCCTGGAATGGTGATGGGGGCTGGGCCAGTGATCCTGAAATTCACCCTGCAGGCAAGCCTTTCCCAGAGAGCCTTGTGCCTCGATTGTGTATTCCTATTCCCTATGACATCCTTCTCCTATTTCTCCCTTATTTTCCTATTCTTAGAGACTCTTTCCCTATTTCTCACTTTTGTATCTCCCCAATCTGGTCTTTATCGTTTTTCTTTTGCAGTAAGGCCGGGAAGGGGAATGTGCGTAGTGTGTCAGCAGATACACAGTAGGTGCTCTGTAAGTATTACAGTGACGGGCTCCTAGGGCGAGATGGAGCATGGCTCACCTTGTTGATGCTAAAATGTGCTCTGAGTTCAGAAACATATATACAGCCCAGCCCTAATTCCTCTCCCCTTGCCACTCCTTTCCACCAAGATTACCTATGCTTTTATGACTGCTTTTCTCCTTCAAAGCGACTCATTGCTAATTTTATCAGATTTCAGCTGTTTAAAACAGTTGCAGTAGGGGGAGGGGCACACCGATTGCTGTGTTTTTCAGTTACATTCGTGCATTTCTCTGACCTTTTGGATGCCCCTAGCTCTGATTGACTTGGTGAAGGGGTTCTGGGGTGGAGCGGAGAGATGGGCACCCTCCTCTAGAGGGGCTGGGAAAGACACACCGGTCACAAATAGTCACCTTTGCTGTGCTTCTGTTAAGATTGTTTTCCTCTTTTGTTATATTGGGTCTTGTTCTTTGGATTTTAGGAGGTTGACAGTATTGAAGACTGATCTACACAATTCAAAAACGGGGTAACAATTGTAGCTGAAGGAAGTGGCTGGTTTACTGGTCAGAGCATCAGTTCAGAAGACCTGGAGCTCTGTCCCAACTCTTTTGTGACTCTAAGTAAATTATTATTAAGTTTCCTGGAAAGGTTAGGTTCACTCCCCTCCCCCCTTTCCTCTCCCCTCTCTCCCTGCCTATCTCAATAGGTAGGGTTCAGTGGAGGTGGGGGAGAAGTAATTAATTACTCTGTATTCCTGGGGAAAAATATGCTGTATACTGTGGAAATCCCATTTACCTAGCCAGGCCTTGTAACTCATGATAGGTGAGTGAGTTTACCCTGTTCCCACCAAAGTCGGGCAGCTTTTTACTCGAAAAGACCTACTGAAGTTAGTCAATAGGTCGGTGACAAGAACGGAACAGAGCACCCATATATACATGGCATCACTGGGAGGTACAGAAGGCAAGAAAACAGTGAGAAGATACCATTTTTGCTCTCAAAAGATCTTATGATCAGTAATATGGAGAGACCCGACTCTTAGCAAGAAATACAAACAAGTACAAAGGAAAATAGCTGACTATAGATATAGATACAGATATAGATAGGCTGTGAGGAGGGATGTGTCCCTGTCTAAGCCAAGTGGGAGGACAGGTTTACAAATTTGTAAATTTGTATTAAGTGCTCGCTGATTTTCACTGCTTCCGTTGGTAAAATGAAAGTCGTGACTTCCCAGTGTTAGGGAACCCAGGCACGGGGTTGGGGGGGTGGGCTCCAAGGGGCTCTCAGAAATAAGTTCTGCACTTTGGGGCTACCTAGGTTTGGGCTTGGGATTGGTAGGACTGTGTGCATTTGTGTTCTAGAATGGGGCATTCTTCTCCTGCCTACTCTGACGTGAAGATTCTTTTCATATCTCAGGGACTGATCTAGGCCTTCTGAGAATTCTCCCCACCAACTTCTGACGAGAGTATAGCAAAGTCTAGAAGACCTAGCATGGGCTTTGAAGTCAGGGAGATGTAGGCTTGATTCTGATGCTGTCACTGGTTTCTGTGTATTCATCACACGAAGCTGGGCAAGTCACAGTCTCAATCTTGGAGCCTCAGTTTCCTCACTTATACGATGGAAATAAGAATACCCATTTTGCAGGGTTGGTTGTAAATATTAAATGAAACTCTATGGAAGGGCATGCATGAGATAAAGACAGCACTCAATAAATTCATACCTCAGCTACATTTCTTTTGGAACTCGTGTACCTGCAGATACTTTCCACGTATCAGGAAGGGTAAAATAATGTGAGTGCATAGGTACATCTGAGTTTTCTGCCTTCTCCAGAGATGAGAGAGATGAGGGGAGCAGAGTCTCTTTCACGTGTAGATAGCCCGGTAGCCCGTGGAGTGAGCCAGCAGTGTTCTATGCAGCTTGTACCTCTTAGCCCAAAGGCCTAGGACTGGGCCACTTACTCTGTCCCTTGATAAGCACAATGGTGTCGCCTTCAGTCTCTGTTCCCCAGTTTGGAGACTCTGATGGTTTTTTTGGACAGGCTTCACGGAACACAGATCCTGCAAGTTCCAGGTGCCTACACTGGAAACTTGGGAGATCCTGCTTCCTGCTTCCCAGGCCACAGCTGTGGGGAACTCGGGGTGAAGCAGAGAAGTTTCTGTATTCAGCTGCCCAGGCAGAGGAGAATGGGGTCTCCACAGCCTGAAGAATGAAGACACGACAGAATAAAGACTCAGTGAGTAATAGCTAAAATGAGAGCCACGAAAGAGGAGGGGGCAGAGAAACTAGGGGTGAGGGCCTGGAGAGAAAGCATAGAAATAAGGCAAGTCATGAATTTAGGTGCTAGGTAAAAAAAAAATAATAATAATAATAAATAAATAAACCTACATTGTCTGTTTCCTTCCTTTTCCCTCAGATGTCAATGAGGAGTGGACGGAAGAAAGAGGCCCCTGGGCCCCGGGAAGAGCTGAGATCGAGGGGCCGGGCCTCCCCTGGAGGGGTCAGCACATCCAGCAGTGATGGCAAAGCCGAGAAGTCTAGGCAGACAGCCAAGGTATTCTCTGGTCCTCCCACAGGATGCCCAGGCACTGAGGCTGACGGGTGTGTGTGCGTGTGTTGTGGGGGAACTTCCTGTCTGGCAGAGCGTAACTGTGGAGGTACAAGACAGGAATTTTCTCTTTCTCTCTGACAGAAGGCCCGCGTAGAGGAAGCCTCCACCCCAAAGGTCAGCAAGCAGGGCCGGAGTGAGGAGATCTCAGAAAGTGAAAGCGAGGAGACCAATGCACCAAAAAAGACCAAAACCGAGGTGGGTGACCCTTGCAGCCATCCTGACCCGTTTTCTGACCCCTCTTTCCCGAAAATTCCTTTCACAATTGCTACTTTAATCTCGCCTGGGACAGGAGAGAAAAGTCATACCCTAGTGCTTATTAAAGGAGCCCTGTCTATAATATGTCAGACGGGTCTTTAGGGCTTTAGCCAGACCACTGGATGACCAGGCAGAGCCAAAGGGCACTGGCAGAGGGTGAGGGATTCCAGCCTCTCCTTTTCCAGGCCCTGATTTTCATGATGGGCTGCAGAGGAGGTTAAAGGTGAGAGGTCTCAGTGGAAGGAACAAATAAATCATAAGGAAAATGCATAAGGAGTGGTCTTTTTAAGAACCAAGGGTTTCTGGCATGTGTAGTTAAGGGGGTAAAGGAAATGAGAGGAGGAGGGCGGATATGAGCTGGCGGAAGACAAGGGTTTGGGTGTAGCCGTGGACAGGGAGATGGTGCTTGAGATGGACACTTGAGGAAAGAATGGAGTTCTCCAAGGAAGGGGAACAAGACTGGCTGCTAGGGAGCAGCTGAGAATGTGGGGGGAGTGGGGGAATCCCCACATGGCAGGGAGGCGGGCTGGAGCGAGAGAGTGTTCATCCAGTCGTACAGCGGTGTACTGGGAGGGGGAAGCGATTTTGTGCAAGGGAGGCCCCAAGTCTGGGGGAAGCGAAGAAGAAGAAAAGGGAAAAAAAATGGTCCTCCTTTTTCTACAGCAGGAGCTCCCTCGGCCACAGTCTCCCTCCGATCTGGATAGTCTAGATGGGCGAAGCCTCAATGATGATGGCAGCAGTGACCCTAGGGATATTGACCAGGATAACCGAAGCACGTCCCCCAGCATCTACAGCCCTGGAAGTGTGGAGAATGACTCCGACTCCTCTTCCGGCCTGTCCCAGGGCCCAGCCCGCCCCTACCACCCACCTCCACTCTTTCCTCCCTCTCCTCCACAGCCAGACAGCACCCCCCGGCAGCCAGAGCCTGGCTTTGAACCCCATCCTTCTGTGACACCCGCTGGATATCATGCTCCCATGGAGCCCCCCCCATCTCGAATGTTCCAGGCTCCCCCTGGGGCCCCTCCCCCTCATCCACAGCTGTACCCTGGGGGCGCTGGTGGAGGAGTTTTATCTGGACCCCCAATGGGTCCCAAGGGAGGAGGGGCTGCCTCTTCAGTGGGGGCTCCTAGTGGGGGTAAACAGCACCCCCCGCCCACCACCCCCATTTCAATATCAAGCTCTGGGGCTGGTGGTGCTCCCCCAACAAAGCCGCCCAACACTCCAGTGGGTGGTGGAAACCTACCCTCTGCTCCACCGCCAGCCACCTTCCCCCATGTGACACCAAACCTGCCCCCTCCACCTGCTCTGAGACCCCTTAACAATGCATCAGCCTCTCCTCCTGGCCTGGGGGCCCAGCCACTACCTGGGCATCTGCCCTCTCCCCACGCCATGGGGCAGGGTATGGGTGGACTTCCTCCCGGCCCAGAGAAGGGCCCCGCTCTTGCTCCTTCACCCCATCCTCTGCCCCCTGCTTCCTCCTCTTCTGCCCCAGCCCCACCAATGAGGTACCCATACTCGTCCTCGGGTAGCAGCCCTGCAGCAGCCTCCTCGGCCAGCTCGGCCTCGGCCTCAGCCTCAGCCTCCCAGTACCCAGCTTCCCAGGCACTGCCCAGTTATCCCCACTCCTTCCCTCCCCCGACGAGCCTGTCTGTCTCCAATCAGCCACCCAAGTATACTCAGCCTTCCCTCCCATCCCAGGCTGTGTGGAGCCAGGGCCCCCCGCCACCTCCTCCCTATGGCCGTCTCTTACCCAACAGCAACGCCCACCCAGGGCCCTTCCCTCCTTCCACTGGAGGCCAGTCCACAGGCCACCCACCAGCCCCAGCACATCACCATCACCACCAGCAGCAGCAACAGCAGCAACAGCAGCAGCAACATCATGGGAGCTCTGGGCCCCCTCCACCTGGAGCATACCCCCACCCCCTGGAGAGTAGTAGCTCCCACCATGCCCACCCGTATGCCATGTCTCCCTCCCTGGGGTCTCTGAGGCCCTACCCACCAGGGCCAGCACACCTGCCGCCACCTCACAGCCAGGTGTCCTACAGCCAAGCAGGCCCCAATGGCCCCCCACCCTCTTCCTCCTCTTCCAACTCCTCCTCTTCTTCCGCTCAAGGATCCTACCCATGTTCACACCCCTCCCCTTCCCAGGGCCCCCAAGGAGCGCCCTATCCCTTCCCACCGGTGCCTCCGGTCACCACCTCTTCAGCTACGCTTTCCACGGTCATTGCCACGGTGGCTTCCTCGCCAGCGGGCTACAAAACAGCTTCCCCACCTGGGCCCCCGCCGTATGGAAAGAGAGCCCCGTCCCCAGGGGCCTACAAGACAGCGACCCCACCGGGATACAAGCCGGGGTCGCCTCCCTCCTTCCGAACAGGGACCCCACCCGGCTACCGAGGCGCCTCGCCGCCCGCGGGCCCAGGGACCTTCAAGCCAGGCTCGCCCACTGTGGGGCCAGGGCCTCTGCCACCTGCCGGGCCCTCAGGCCTGTCCTCCCTGCCACCGCCACCTGCGGCCCCTGCCTCAGGGCCGCCCCTGAACGCCACGCAGATCAAGCAAGAGCCGGCTGAAGAGTATGAGACCCCCGAGAGCCCAGTGCCCCCGGCCCGTAGCCCCTCGCCCCCTCCCAAGGTGGTGGACGTGCCCAGCCACGCCAGCCAGTCAGCCAGGTGAGCCGCCTGGGTGGGGCGCAGTTGGGCCTCGAAAGGGGAACGAAAAAGGGGCAATGGAGAGACCGGCAGAGGCGCCAAGAGGGAACCCTGCGTTCTTGCGGGGACTTTTGGAGTACTTCGAGGCCTTGCCTCCGTCGCAGCCTGCGCAGGCTGCTTTTGGGGCAGGGTCACCGCGGGGCCGCACGGGCAGCTCGCAGGGGCTAAGCGCGCGCTGCCCTCGCGCCCGGCAGGTTCAACAAACACTTGGACCGCGGCTTTAACTCGTGCGCGCGCAGCGACCTGTACTTCGTGCCGCTGGAGGGCTCCAAGCTGGCCAAGAAGCGGGCCGATCTGGTTGAGAAGGTGCGGCGCGAGGCCGAGCAGCGCGCACGCGAAGAAAAGGAGCGCGAGCGCGAAAGGGAGCGCGAGAAGGAACGGGAACGCGAGAAGGAGCGCGAGCTGGAACGCAGCGTGGTGAGTGCGTCACCACATGCGCCATCCGCCTTCTGGCCGTGCGCTGCGCTGCGCTGCGCTGCGCGGGTGGAGGGGTGGGGGTGGGGGTGGGTCGAGGGGAGTCATTGCGCCTCCTTTCGGAGAGGAGGAAGCACGGCAGCCCAGGAAATAGAGACCCAAGGATTCCAGTGGGAGGAATCCTTGCATGGTGGGGAGGGAGCGGAAGGGGAGGGATATTCAGATCAGAGTGCCTGTGGATGGTGGGAAGAGTCAATATCCAGGAGAAGGGTTTAGGGAAATTCCTGCTAGGCTAGGTTCCAATAAGGTGAGGCATTTTGGCCTTCAGCTGCCGAGACAAATGAGCAGCTCGGGACCAGGCACTTTTTACTAGACCTGCCCGTTTGACTCTGCTTCTCCCTGTATCCCACAGAAGTTGGCTCAGGAGGGCCGGGCTCCAGTGGAGTGCCCATCTCTCGGCCCAGTGCCCCATCGCCCTCCATTTGAGCCGGGCAGTGCTGTGGCTACAGTGCCCCCCTACCTGGGTCCTGACACTCCAGCCCTGCGCACGCTCAGTGAATACGCCCGGCCCCACGTCATGTCTCCCGGCAATCGCAACCATCCGTTCTACGTGCCCTTAGGGGCAGTGGACCCGGGGCTCCTGGGTTACAATGTCCCGGCCTTGTACAGCAGTGACCCAGCAGCCCGGGAGAGGGAGCGGGAAGCTCGTGAACGAGACCTCCGTGACCGCCTCAAGCCTGGCTTTGAGGTGAAGCCCAGTGAGCTGGAGCCCCTACATGGGGTCCCTGGGCCGGGCCTGGATCCCTTCCCCCGACACGGGGGCCTGGCTCTGCAGCCTGGCCCGCCCGGCCTACACCCTTTCCCCTTTCATCCGAGCCTGGGGCCCCTGGAGAGAGAACGTCTAGCGCTGGCAGCTGGTCCAGCCCTGCGGCCTGACATGTCCTACGCTGAGCGTCTGGCAGCCGAGAGGCAGCATGCTGAAAGGGTGGCAGCCCTGGGCAATGACCCGCTGGCCCGGCTGCAGATGCTCAATGTGACCCCCCATCACCACCAGCACTCCCACATCCACTCCCACCTGCACCTCCACCAGCAGGACGCCATCCATGCAGGTGAGACTCCTATTTCTTTGTCTTTGTTGCCCCCAAGGGGCCACCTTGTCCCCTGGCAAGTGATTGGGTCTTCTGTTCCTCAGGCCAAGACTTCCCTCCTCTAGTCTGGCATGAGCCTCTCTCCTGGGATTGCTCCCCTGATCTTTGCCTCCCTGTCATCCCCCATTTCCTCATGTCCCCCCTTGCCACAGTGACTGTAATAACCCACCCCCACCCCCCTTCAGAGTCTAGCATCCCACTCATGATAGAAGAAAGCCTTGTGAGAACGCCACCTTTCTACCCCAGAACAGCCCCCCCCCATACCTATTTCCTTGTTCCTTTGGATTCAACTCTGTTCTCATTTCTTGCCATCTTCTCTTCTCCCAGGTGGAGGCCTTTCATGTTTTCCCCCATCTCTAGGTCTGCTGCCTTCCAGAAACAGCTCTACAGTTTTGGCTGGGGCTGTCATAGGTCCTAATGAGCTTTATGTACTATCCTTTCGCTGTATCTCCTTTTGTCCAGAGCATTGCTGGATCTAGCCTTACAGTCATGGTCCTTCCTGGCTCCCCTCGTGCTTTCTCTCTCTTAACAACCTCTCTCTTCCTGTCTTACTTCACAAACTTCTATCCCTTCCTGTCTCCTCTAAGCAGTCCGTGTCTCCTTTTCCTCAGACCCCTCTGGCAACTGCCATCTCCTGTTCTCTGCCATCCATATGTCCCTTCTCCAGTAAGGTGTTGTCCCGGCCACCCACCAGGCCCCTAGTTCTTCCATTGTGTCTCTTTGTTCCTCACTAGGTCTCCCTGTGTCTGATTGTCCGTCTCTTCCCAGGCTTGGGTCCCTTCACCCAAATGCATGGTTTTCCCCAAGCCCGCCTTCTGGTGACACCTTCCTCTTCTCTACCCTCTAGCCTCTGCCTCGGTGCACCCTCTCATTGACCCCCTGGCCTCAGGGTCTCACCTTACCCGGATCCCCTACCCAGCTGGGACCCTCCCCAACCCCCTTCTTCCTCACCCTCTGCACGAGAACGAAGTTCTTCGTCACCAGCTCTTTGGTAAGGATGGAGGTTGGGGGTGGGGAAGGTCGAATGAGAGAAGGGCAGAAAGGAGGAATTTGGCTGGTAGGATTAGCCTCTTTGGGGAGGGATGAGGAGGTAACCAGAGGAGCTGGGAATGGGAGAAGGAGGGCTGAGGCCCTGCCCAAGGCAGGCACAGGTTTTAGTGCCAGGCCGAAGCTTGAATCTTCTCCACTACTGGCAGCTTGCAGAACTGGCTTTTACCTGTTTTAGCCTCAGTTTCCTCTGTAAGGTGGCTAGCTCTGTCCCGGCCCAGAGTAAGTACTCAGTACTCCAGTAGTCACATGCCCCCTGCTCTTTTCTGCCCACAGCTGCTCCATACCGGGACCTGCCAGCCTCCCTCTCTGCCCCAATGTCAGCAGCTCACCAGCTGCAGGCCATGCACGCGCAGTCGGCTGAGCTGCAGCGCTTGGCGCTGGAGCAGCAACAGTGGCTGCACGCTCACCACCCGCTGCACAGTGTGCCGCTCCCTGCCCAGGAGGACTACTACAGGTACCATGTGACACCGCTGGGCCAGGGGTGACGGCTGCCTTAGCCAGCCCCAGGATGGGGTGTGGGCAGCATACTTCTGGCCTTAGGCTCCTGGGGGAGGGAGCCCATCCTCCACAGTCCTCCTCTGTGAGACGGGCCAGGGCAGGGTTGACCTCAGTGTCTCATGTCTCTGCTCTGTGTCCCCTCTCCCACCAGTCACCTGAAGAAGGAAAGCGACAAGCCACTGTAGAGCCTGCAATCAAGAGAGCACCCATGGCCCCTGCATTTGGACCTCGAAGGCCTCCCTCCCAGCCTGCCACCCAGAGCTGAGGAGGGGGGCTGCTCATTTGCAGGGTTTCAGCAGCTGGGCAGAGGGAGGGAGGAAGGGACAGATGGAAGGCCAAGGCTCCTGTGGTATGCAGAGGTGGGGAGGTGGCCGGGGTGGGGGTGGGGGCAGAAAGCGCACAGTATCTTGGACCAGGTCCCTCTTTCTTGTCTCCCAGCTTTCTTCCTCCCCCATGCCCAAACCCCAGTGGCCACCGCCCCTCCCCTACCCCGTTGGTGTGATTATTTCATCTGTTAGATGTGGCTGTTTTTGCGTAGCATCGTGTGCTGCCCCCGCCCCTACCCAGTCCCTGTGCGCGCGCCCCTTCTGCGATGTATGCCCCTTACCCCTCCCTGACATTAATAATTTATATATATAAATATCTATATGACGCTCTTTAAAAAACATCCCAACCAAAACCAAACAAAAAACATCCTCACGACTCCCCAGGAAGATGGCTGTGACTGGTTTTTTGTGGGCTGGGGGGACGGAGTTGGGGGGGCGGTGGGGGACTACGCAATGGTGCCTGGAGAGAATGCTGTGGAACCGGACACAAGTGGGTGTGGGGACCCTGGAGAGTTGGAGAGGAGATCTCGGAAGAGATCTGCTGGAGGGGTACCACGGGGCTAGCCAGCCCCCTCCTGAGTCTCGAGGCTGCGAAGTCAAGATGCTGGAAGCCAGGGACAGGCCCGCCTCTGATACGGTCAAGTCTAGGAAGCCACTCAGCTTTTGGAGGCCTCTCCGCCACTGGCCCCACAGCTGGGAGCCACCAGAGTCCAGAATCCTTTCCGTCGAATAGATTGAGAAACGGTTATGAAGCGGAGGTACAGGGGCGTAGTTCCACTAGGTTAAAGCGATTGGAAGTCCGGAGTCTTTAAGTATCCCTTGGTTTGAGGAGGAAGTGGGGGACCATTTCAAACGTGTAGAAGAGAAATTGGAGGGCGTTACTCTGGATCGCACACCCCTGCACAAGGCCATTTTAGGCAAGCGCGAGAGCCCCCTCAGCGCTCAGCGTTCATTGCAGCGAATCACTTCGTTCTCAAAAACTGCAGGGGGTGTGGTCAGCTTTCCCAGCCAATCAGCCTTGAGTTCATTTGCATAGGGCCGAACAAATGTTCACAAACTCTGGAAATGGATGATATAAACAAGTTTCTTTTTTCCCTGCTTTTCCTTCTGAAAGTTATAGTGTCCCTCATTGGTTATACAGCAATAGGAAATTAGAAAACCCGGCCCTGAGATCACCCTCACCAATAGTGGCGTTCATGGATATCCCATGTTCTCTCCAGGCCACTTCCTGTAGTGTTACAGCTCTTTTAGAATTTGTCTAGCAGGTTTTCCGGTTTCTACCGGAAGACCCCCCCAACAGTTCGTTTTTAACAATAGAGGTGCCTTGGTTCTAACAATAGTTCTTGCTTGTGGAATCATATTTGTCTCTTTTTTTGGTAGTACTGAGTCCGTTCGGGTTGGGGTCGTTTCTTATCTTGTGGCTTTTCGATGTTTAGTGGTTCGCTACCCTGAGAAACTTCCGGTTGCCGCTGATGCTGCTTCCCTTCCACCCCCATCAGCTTTGGGATTCGCTCTAGGAGGCTGCTCATTTCTCCCGAGCATTTCCTTGGTTCTGCTGCACGTGCAGCTTTTGTTACCCTATGGCGTCTGCCTCGGCCCAACCTGCGGCCCTGAGTGCCGAACAAGCCAAGGGTGAGAAGCATTCTAGCCATCGGGTGTGATTCCTGCTGGAGAAGGGTGCGGGCGGAGGGGACGGGGCTAGAAGGGTAGTTGCGCCTGCGCCGCCGGGAAATGGGGGCATAAATTTTTCTCTTTCCTGCAAGAGGGGGTCCTTGATCCCTAGAGCGAGGAAATCTGGGCCGAGTTTATCGGGTTACTATGGTTTCAGTCCACTAATTCCCTGCCCTCTTCCCTGCGCTCTCGGCTGGGCCCGCCGGCCATGCTCTGACGCCTACGCCGGGATGCATCTGCCACACAGTGGTCCTGGCCGAGGTCATCCAGGCGTTCTCGGCCCCGGAGAACGCCGTACGCATGGACGAGGCTCGGGACAACGCGTGCAACGACATGGGCAAAATGCTGCAATTCGTGCTGCCCGTGGCCACGCAGATTCAGCAGGAGGTTATCAAGGCCTATGGCTTCAGCTGCGACGGGGAAGGTGGGTCGGACGGGAGTCGGGGGTGAGTGGGGTCCGGGAGAGGGCGCCGGATCCATCGGGTCCCTGAGCCGTCCTCCCTCATCTTGCCACACGGAGGCAGCCACAATCTGACAAATAGGATTGTCAGGCAGAGCCAAGGGTCTCCTCTGAACTCGTGCCAGGCGAAGTCCTAAGTGTTTTTTGCAGTTACCACTAATTATACAGTTACCCCATTTTAAGATGAGGAAACAGACTCTAGTAGTAAACTAAGTGCCTGAGGTCACAGCAGAGCTGGACTGGAACCCTCTTCGGATAGCTCTAGTTGGATGTCTGCATGACAGTAGCTTCTGCAGCCCCTCCAAAGCGTTTCAGCTAGTCCCTGTTGGAGGGTCTGCTGGTTAATTTCCTTGATGATATCATGGTGTTCCCCGAAGGTGCTGACCCATGGTCCTCCTGTGTCCAGGATATAGATTTGAGATCTTGTGGATTTCTTCTGACTGAATTGCTAAAATGTTTCACCTAGTCAGGAGAAACACGATGTTTCACTCAGTGCATCCCATCTAGTTGTGATGGGTATAGACCTGAAATGGTTCATCCAGACCACACAGGGCAGAGGCTTGCCTGTGTCTTATTTTGTAGACAGCTCTCTGTCTAGACGGGGGAGGGGGGGGCAACCAGTGACTCAGGCTCAAGCTGTGCCCTCCTGAGGTCTGGGGCACACCTGTCTCCTGGAGGTGTGGGTTGACACTCTACTTCCCCTTGCAGGTGTCCTTAAGTTTGCCCGCTTGGTCAAGTCTTACGAAGCCCAGGACCCTGAGATTGCCAGCTTGTCGGGCAAGCTGAAGGCGTTGTTCCTGCCACCCATGACATTGCCGCCCCATGGACCTGCTTCTGGTGGCAGCGTGGCTGCCTCCTGAGGGTTGACCCTCCCCTGTGACACTGCCCAGGAAGGGAAGACCTTGATGTTCCAGGGGATAATAAACGTGCCTGTGACTTAGCCTCAGTGTCAGTCTTTTGTGACCCTGACACCCTCCACCGCCCGGCCCCAGATTCCCTCTGCCATTTCAGGCTGATTCAACTCCCTGTCCAGATCCTTCCTAGGCTCCTGCTGGGCCCAGCCCTGCTCCAGGGCACAGTGGGAGGATGGACTTGCCCCTCAGCACCCTGGACGGGTGGGTAGGTGGGCCTGCACAGGTGGCATATCTTCTGAGGAGTGGGGTTCCCTGGGTTTTTCCTGAGGACACCCCCCCCCCCCACTTCTGTGTACTGGGAGGCTTCCCTATTGGTTGGTGTTCCCTTGGCCAGGGTTACTTCCTGGTCTTTGCCTCCACCTGCCCTCCCTTCAGCTGCTCTGTCACCTTGAGCTCCAGGTGGAGCTCCAAGTGGCTCCTCCCCTCCCAAGGGAAGGAGGCCAGGACAGCAGCAGGGCCCTGGACTACCCAGTGGGGCTGGAGGGAGAGTCCGGCTGCTGCGGGCAGTCTGAGGCCAGCCCCGCCCACCTGTCCCTTTTTCAGGGACCATTAGTCAGGGGGCTCGTCGCTGTGGTGCCATTGGCCTGGAGGGCAGCATCAAGGAGGAAGTAGCTGAGTTCCCAGTGTTCTTCCTCACCTGTTTGGGCTACTGTGCACAGCTGCACCCAGGCTCGGCCCCACCCTTTGTGGCCCTCTGCCTGTGACTCCCCCATCCCTCTGGGGAGATGCTGTCCCGTGGGTAAGTCCCCGGCTCCACCTGGCTGCCACGGCTTCCTCTTAGTTTGGGAGAGAGGGGCAGGGAGGGTTCTTGCTCATTCCTGGCAGGGGTCCGACCATGAGGGCCATCTCCTGCTGGCCCCCCTGGCCTGGCTTTGCTCCCTGTCCCTCCCTCAAGATGTGAGGAACTCCAGACTCATTTGTGTCCCCTCTGCTCCCTCCTCCTTTTCTCTATCTGGCACGTTTCCTCAGACAGATGTGTATCTGTTCTCTCCATTGCATGTCTCCCTTCACTCTCTCGCCCCCTGCCTCTGCTGTCTGCTTACCAGAAACTCTGGGTCGCTCACATCATCTGAAACATAACGTGTCTGAAAGGCAGACCCGAAAAAGCTCCCCCTTCTTCCCATGTGACTTCCAAATGTCTGGCGTTCATTCCACTTTGCTTCAGTGCCCCTTTGCTGCCCTCTCCCATGCATCATTCATTCAACAGATGCACGTGGAGCACCTGTGCCAGGTACTTTTTAAGGTGCCGGCCATAACGTAGCGAAGAAGACAGCCATGGTCCTTGCCCTCACGGAGCTTCATTCCAGTGGGAGGCAGCAGACTACACAAAGAATAAGTAGGATAATTTGAGATTGTAAGGAGTGTTATGCAGAAAACTGAAAACAGTTTTTTAGTTTGCGCCAGCAAGTGACCGGGGGGTGCCACTGGCATCACTAACTGGAGGGATCCAGGAGGGCTTTCCTGAGGAGGGGACATGTATGCTGAGAACTGGATGATGAGGAAGAGCCAGTCATGTGGTGACCAAAAGTCAAGCACCCCTGAGCAGAGGCCCTCCTGTGGGGACAAAGGAAACAGGAAACAGGGTGCCCCAAGCAGAGTAAAGCAGTGGAGAGGGAGGCGTGGACCTGCAGCTTCACACGCGGTCAGGTTGGTGTGTCCGTGTGTGGGTATTTGCACTGGGCCAGATATGTGTGTAGATGGACGTGGATGGCGAGGTGCGTGCATGGGACTGTGTGTGTATATGTGTGTCCTCATCTGTGTAGGACACGCTGGGTGTGTGTGTGTGTGTGTAGGAGGAACAGGAGCTGAACTTGCCATCAGGCATGTATGTGGCTATCGATGAGCTTGTTTATTGGACACATACTCTGCGTGAGGTGGCGTGCTAGCCTTTGAACATTCAAAGGTGAACAAGACTGACTGTGGACCCCGCTGTGGCTGAGCCAACTCTGCGGACGCTCTTTCTGCCCCTGGCTCCGGGAGAGAGTTCATGGTCTTTTGATGGGGCTCCAAGTCCAGGATTCAAGAGATAGTCAGTATTAGGTCATACAGTAAACAGACCAAGTTTCCCAGGTACCAGAAAGAAGGGGGAGGAAGGGAGAGCCCATTTTTGGGGGGAGAATTTGATGTTTGATATTTCAAAAAGTGATTAAGTAGTCATTAGAGGAAAAAGAGACTTTCGTTGAGCTTTAACACTTTGTTGTTGTTTTTCCTTATTGTTTATTGAGGTCTAGCATATAGAATGTGCATGAGAGTTAAGCGTACGGCCTGATGAACATCACATTTACATACACCTGTGTATATACCACCCAGATTAAGACATAGAGCATTCCCAGCTCCCCAGTTGTTCCCCAGAAATTGCCATCTCCCAGTCTATTTATTTTTATAAAAGTAATACATACCCATGCTACAACATTCAAAACGGTATTAGGGAAAGAAGACCTCCAGGTGGCCCACAGACACATGAAAAGGTGCTCAATATCACTGATCATCAGGGAAATTGAAATGAAGTCCACAATGAGAGACCACGTTACACTTGTCAGAATGGCTAGAGTCAGAAAGACAAGAAATAACAAGTGTTGATGAGGATGTGGAGAAAAGGGAGCCCTCGTGCATTATTGGTGGGAATGGAAATTGGTGCAATCACTGTGGAAATTGGTATGGAGTTTCCTCAAACAATTAGAAGTAGAAACACCATTTGATCTAATGATTCCACTTCTATTTACCCAAAGAAAATGAAAATGCTAACTCGAAAAAATATCTGCACCCCTATGTTTATCGCAGCATTATTTACAGTAGCCATGAAATGGAAGCAAATATCCATAGACAGATGAATGGATAAAGAAGATGTGGTCTATATGTACAATGGAATGTTACTCTGCCATAAAAACAAAATCTTGCCATTTGTAATAATATGGATGGATCTAGACGGTATCACACTAAGTGAAATAAGAGAAAGACAAAGACTGTGTGCTTTCATTTATACATGGAAACTAAAAAACAAAACAGGGCGCCTGGCTGGCACAGTTGGAAGAGTCTGTGACTCTTGATCTCAGCGTCGTGAGTTCGAGCCCTACGTTGGGTGCAGAGATTACTTAAAAATAAAATCTTAAAAAAAAACCAAAACAATAAACAAACAAGAAGCAGAAACAGATCTATAAACACAGAGAGTAAAACGACAGTTGCCAGAGGGGAGGCGGGTGGGAGGGGGCAAAATGGATGAAGGAGGGTAGAAGGTACAGGCCTCCAGTTATGGATTGAATAAATCATGGGGATGAAACACATGTCAGTTGTGTTGTAATAGTGTTGTGTGGTGTAATAGTGTTGTGTGGTGACAGATGGTGGCTCTGCTTGTCAGCACAGCATGATTTATAGATGTCGAATCACTATGTTGTACACCGGAAACTAATGGAACATTGTGTGTCAACTACACTTCAATTAAAAAAAAAAACAGGTACAGGGAGAGGTAAATGTCTCTCCCAGCCTTCTCCTCCAGGCACCTAGTTTCTTTCCCTAGGGGAAGCCACCAATACGAGAGCTTTCTGTGTATCCTGTGTTAGATTGCTTTCCTCGTTTTGGTTTGGTGGTGTTTGTGTTTGTATGTGGGATTACACATACCCAGGGAGCATCATGAATTTCTAGTGTGTAGGGCCGCTTAAGATCTTCCAGCCCTGAGAATATCAGTCGATGGCAGGGACCTCAGCTCCCCAGCCCCAAGGAGACTGGCCCCTGGTCAGAGTCCTGAGCTCTGACTGATTCAGACCAGACACCTGGACAAGAACCTATGGCTCGGGTATAGGGCAGAATCCAGGACCCCCAGGTGGCTGGCAGCTCTACCCCCACCTGCTTCCCTAGATCTGCTTCCTCTTGCATTCTGTTTCTGAGCTCCACCACCTGGTTAGGGCCTAGAGGGACAAAGACTAGGACAACAAGTAGAAAAGGTGCATGTCTGACAGCTGCACAGGGGTCCTTTTGTCCATCCCAGTGGCCCAGTGGTGCCTTTTCAGATGTGGATGTCAGAGGAGACGAGGGCGCCTCTCCCTTTGTAAGCATCTCCTGGGCCGTGGCTATTAGGAAGGCTCCCCTTCCCTGCAACCCCCAGTGGACAGGAGGTCCCCACCTCTGTTCTTTGAAGCCCTAAGGCCTGGCATACAGCAGCTGAAATCGCTGACTTCGGAAGCGCTGTGTGGGGTGGCATCCCGGCACGGCCATTTACGGACTGGCCAACCTCAGGCAGGTTCCCTACCTTGCCCGAGCCTCGGGTTCCTTGTCTGTAAAATGGAGATAAACATAGCACCTGCTTCACAGGGCTCTGGTGAGGAATAAATCAGATAAGGCACATAAATGACATTAGAGCACAGTGCCTGGCATACAGGGACACTCCGTGAAATGAGAGTTGTCGCTGTCACCATTCTTTTTTTTTAGTGTTTATTTATTTATTTATTTATCTATCTATTTATTTATTTATTTTGAGAGAGAGTGCATGGACATGAGTGGGGGAGGGGCCGAGAGAGAGAGAGAGAGAGAGAGAGAGAGAGAGAGAGAGAGACCGAGAATCCCAAGTAGGCTTCACAGCCCGATGTGGGGCTCCTGATCCGTGAACTGTGAGATCATGACCTGAACCAAAATCAAGAGTTGGACGCTTAACCAACTTAAGCCACCCAGGGGTCCCTTGGTGTCACTATTATTATTAGTGTGGACCAGGGAAGGCTGTGTGGAAGCAGCTGCTGGAGGAGGAAGAGATGGCGTGTGACTGCATGTGGGTTCATATTTATGAAGCCCGGTCTTCGCCTGTAGGCTGCAAGTCACATTGGTGTCCTTATTTCTTGTGTCGTCACCCTTTCGGAGTGCCATGCTCCTGGAGCCTTTGATGGCAGACTTGTGGGAAGTAGGCCCCATCCCCACCCCCACTGCCACCCTGCTCTGCTTCTCTTCTGTGCTCTGCTCCAAAAGGAGAAGTACAGTGAGTTCCCCCAAGGGGTCGGCCGCGCCCCTTCCTGTCCCCGCCCTGCCGGCTGCCCCCGGCCAGTGGAGTGGCAGCCCCAGAACCCAGACCGCCAGGGCTGTGAGGCGGCCTGGGCGCTGAGAGTTCTCAGCCTGCCTGGGCTCACTGGCACACCTCATTCATTCCCTGAACCCCATTCCTCTCCTGCACCAGGATGGTGAGGTAAGGTCCCGGGACCCATGGGAGGCAGGAGGCGAGGGTGCCCTGCGGCGGGGGGACTTCTCCTCACCACCCTCTGGGCCTCTGCAGGTGGTTTCACCGAGACCTCAGTGGGTTGGATGCAGAGACGCTGCTCAAGGGCCGCGGGGTCCATGGGAGCTTCTTGGCTCGGCCTAGTCGCAAGAACCAGGGGGACTTCTCCCTCTCCGTCAGGTAGGTGGGCCTCAACCCCAGCCAGGGCCAGTATTTTAGCGACGCGTTCCCGGTTCCCTCATGGCGGTGCCAACTTCCCAGCCCCCAGCCCCAGCATGTCCCCTGTCCCTGTCTGCCTCTACCCCGTCCCTGTGTGTGCCTTGTCCTCAGGACCTCAGCCCATCCCCCTCTCTGTCCCCACCTCTACTCTTGCACCCACTGGCCTCACCACCTGGTGCCCTGCAGGGTGGGGGATCAGGTGACCCACATTCGGATCCAGAACTCGGGAGATTTCTATGACCTGTACGGAGGGGAGAAGTTTGCGACGCTGACAGAGCTGGTGGAGTACTACACACAGCAGCAGGGCGTCCTGCAGGACCGGGATGGTACCATCATCCACCTCAAGTACCCGCTCAACTGCTCGGACCCCACCAGCGAGAGGTGAGGGGCTTCGCACCCTGACCCGCCCCCGCGGGGAGGTGGGCCGCTTTCCACACTGTCAGTGGTTTCCCCGTCCCTCTCAGGGCTCTGTGGGCCTCTCTCTTCCATGTGGTCCTGGGAACTAACCCCCCACCCCTTTTCCTCAGCTTCTGAGAAAGCAGGGAGCCTCATCTTGCCCTTTTCCGGGGTCCCTGTCAGCTGGCATCCCAGGCCCTGCTAGTGATGGAGAGGCCTGGTGGCTGCCTTTCACAGTAGGCCAGCTCTGTTGTTAGAAAGCTCTTCTTCCTTCTACGGAACTGAATCCACCTGCCCTTAGCTATTCTCTCCCCCAGCACAGGTTCACGCACAGAGAGACGAATGTTGAGGAGGAGCAGAGGGGATTGATTTATGAGGGCACTCAATGCCTTATCTCAGCAACAGAGTGAGGACGGGTCTGCTTTTGAGGGCTTGGTAGAGCTTGACCAGAACACAGATCAGTTGAAAACTGTCTGATAGTGGTCGCGTGTGCAAGGGGCCTAGTACCTGGTCACGGGGCACTAGAGGCATTTCCCCCTGTCCCTTTGGCTTCAAAGATGTGGTCCCCAGGACCAGGCCAGGCTGCTCCCTATGTGGTCTCCCTAAAGCATGGGTGGGGGGTGGGGGACCCAAACACCCAGCATTACACCATGGCTCACTTTAGCAGTTGTATCTCAATGACAGCGCCATTAAGGTGAAGGGCGGCAGAATAACTCTAGGGGCTTTTCTTTTTACACTCCTGGGGCCATGCCAACTTGCCCTTGTCCTGTATTTGTATGTTGATCATTGAAATGATTGTGAATCTTGATTCTGTCCGTTTTTGGGCTTTCGGAGATGTGTGCCTCGCAACTCACATCAATATTTTTGTTCAAGTCACCGATTCAAACTTAGAACTGGGTGAGGCTGAGGTAAAGGCCCCGCAGCCCATCGCTGGACATCACTCTCCAGCCAACATGAAGCCATCGATCCATTTTCTTTGAAGCCACCTCTTCTAGGCATGAAGCCTAAGCATGGATGACTTTGCTCATCGTGGCCCTCCTTGGTCCTTACTGGGTATCTGTCCTTTGCCTACGCCCCACCTGCAGCGTTAATGGGCGTCTGCCATCAGACCCTCTTGAACTCATCGCTTTACCTCTCTTTCTCCCTGCCCAAGGCCAGCATCTTCCCTGCTAGAGGATGGGTTGGTGGAGGCCCTAGAGAAGCAGTAGGTTGTGGATGGAGCTAGAAGAGGGAAGGAGCAGCTGAGCAGACCCCCCTTGGGAGGAGCCTGGGGCCTGGCTTCAAATGGCTTGGAAGAAGGAGGAGAAGGGCTGAGCTGGGAGCTGGGAGGGCGGGGAAGGATGGAGGGAATCCAGGCCAGGGAAACTGACTTGAAGATGTCCTTTGGGTTACCCACGCCAGGATGCCATCATGCCTGGCTCACCCCTGACCCTGGGATTGCATGGGGAAGGCTCTTTCTCCATACCTCCCTTTGTGTTCCCAGACTTGGTGGCTGCCTCTCTTCCTCCCTTCCTCCCAGGAAATTTGCATTTGTCCCGCCAATGGCTAGCTCTCTGCCTATGGTCAGTCTGATATTTGCATGGAAACTTCCTCATCCTGGGCCAGGGGAACGAGGGTCAGCCCCCTCCCCATTGTCCAGGGTGGGGGGGAGGGAGCCTGGTCTATCCCTGATTGGTGGGATGGGGTGGCCAGGGTGCTGCCTCGGGAAGACAGACCTGCGGTGCAAGTGAGGTGGGGCAAAACAGACTGGCCCCTCCCTCCTCACCCCATCCCTGCGGTTGGAAAATGCCCCCTCCTCTGGTCCCTGGGCTGAGGAAACCTCACACCCTCACTTCTCACTCTCTCCCCAGAAGGAGTTTTGTGTTTTTTCCATCACGTGGTTTCCTGTGGGGCTGGGCATTGTGGGGCTACAGTTTCCTCCTGGGAAGGGGGTGTGCTTCGGGGAAAGGTCCTAGTTCCTCTTTCTGCCTTTCTGAGCCCCTCTGAGCCCTAGCCTCCCCTCAATGATGTCATCCTGGGCACCTCAGAGCCCCCCAAACCACTGTTTCCCCAGTGGGGTTGTCTGTCTTCCCTGCCACGCAGGGGGGAGTTGTCCCCATCCTGACTCCCAATCTCCATTGCTCTCTGTGGTTTGGCCTCTGCTCTTCTCTTGGTCTCCCTCCTCTTTCCCGAGCGCAGCCCTGGCTTTCACGGAGACCCTTCCTCCCCCTTCCTCCGTTTCTGCCCTACAGCTGTTCTGGATGTGGCTTGCCTTTCTGTCTCTGTCTTACACTCTCAGGGGGGTCTGGTTGTCAGCCAAGGGCCTTGGGCCCAGCTTCAGGTTCCTCATCTGTAAAATGGGATGGTACCTACCTCTCACCATTTTGGTGAGAGCAGTAGACCTAAATATGGTGGTGGATTTGAAAGCATCTAGCACAGTGCCTGGCACATCATAGTTACTCTGTTTCCCTTTCTCTGTGAGTGTCTCTGCTCAGTGCCTGCCCCTTGGCCTAGGTGTCACCTTCCCTTGATGTTGCCTTCTATAGGTGGTACCATGGTCACATGTCTGGGGGGCAGGCAGAGACGCTGCTGCAGGCCAAGGGTGAGCCCTGGACATTTCTTGTGCGTGAGAGTCTCAGCCAGCCTGGAGATTTTGTGCTGTCCGTGCTCAGCGACCAGCCCAAGGCTGGCCCAGGCTCCCCGCTCAAAGTCACTCATATCAAGGTGATGTGTGAGGTAAGGCAGCCGGGCAGCGGGGAAGAGGGGGGCTCAAAGCACAGGCAGTGGGGAGGACCAGCCTAGGCTTTGGTCCAAGGCCAGGGGTGTAGGGAGGGAGACTCAGGTTGTGCAGAATGGCCTGACTTGGCATTCCTCAGGGTGGACGCTACACGGTGGGTGGCTCAGAGACCTTTGACAGCCTCACAGACCTGGTGGAGCATTTCAAGAAGACAGGGATTGAGGAGGCCTCGGGTGCCTTCGTCTACCTGCGGCAGGTGAGAGGGTGGGCCTGGCAATCCCTCAGACCCAGGAGCTCTGTGCTCTCAAGTTGCTGACTTCTCACCTGTCCCCGCCCAGCCATACTATGCCACTCGGGTGAATGCGGCCGACATTGAGAATCGGGTGTTGGAACTCAACAAGAAGCAGGAGTCGGAGGACACAGCCAAAGCCGGCTTTTGGGAGGAGTTTGAGGTGTGTGGGGTCTCAGACCCTGGCCCCTCTCTCCCCTCCCCCTCTCTCCCCACCCCATACATTGCTCTACGTCATCTTACCTCCATGCACGGATGGTCTTCCAGGGGCTGGCACTCTATTTCCCCCTCTCACCCCTCAGAGTCTGCAGAAGCAGGAGGTAAAGAACTTGCACCAGAGGCTGGAAGGCCAGAGGCCAGAGAACAAGAGCAAGAACCGTTACAAGAACATTCTCCCGTGTGAGCATGCTTCCCCCATGCAGCCTTCCTCCCTGCCCCTTCCCAGGCAGCGTCCACTCACCTAGGAGGCTCCCCTTCCCCCAGCCAACCCCCTCCAACTCATAGGGTCACTACTCTCTGCCCAAGGAAGGTCCATCTCCTCATGCACACAATGGGGTCTCCCTCTTCCAGAAGGCCTCTGCCCCCCCCCCACTGGAGGCTCCCCGCACTGGACATCCACCATCCTCCTTCCTCTGAGACCACCACCCCGCCCCCCATGCGGATCCTCCACTCCCCCCAACCCTGCCACCCACCGTGCTCTGAGAGCCTCCTGGCCTCTAAGACAAGAATGACCTGTGAGTTTAGGAAGGGTCTGACCCAGGGGCTGGTGAGTACCTGGCTGACCCAGGCCCATCTCGTTTCCTCCCTACCTGCCCCCAGTTGACCACACCCGAGTGATCCTGCAGGGACGTGACAGCAACATCCCTGGGTCCGACTATATCAATGCCAACTACGTCAAGGTCAGTGGCGCCTGCTGGTCACAGGGGAAGAGAGGTGGGGTCCTGGGGACTCCCCATCTCGCTGCGGTACTGGATCCAGAGACACGTAGGCAAAGCCCAAATCAACAAGTTAGGTGGTAAGGAGGGTGGGGGTGCAGGGGCTCACAGTCCTGGGGTGCATCTCTCTACACTTGCTTCCAGAACCAGCTGCTAAGCCCCGATGAGAACGCTAAGACCTACATCGCCAGCCAGGGCTGCCTGGAGGCCACAGTCAACGACTTCTGGCAGATGGTGTGGCAGGAGAACACCCGTGTCATTGTCATGACCACCCGAGAGGTGGAGAAAGGCCGGGTAAGGCCAAGTCCCATGCTGTCCCCTGACCCCCAGCCCCCCGTCCCCAGTGCTTGTTATCCATCACCATTAAACCAAAGAAATGCCAGATGCCAGGGTGGAAAGTCTCCTCAGAGGGCAAGTCCAACCCTTGTTGGGAAACTGAGGCACAGAGACAGTGTGGGGTAAACACTGTCTCCTAGATCCCTGCTTCCAACCTGGGGCTCTCCTGACCACCAGACCTGGTTTTAGGTGGGCTTTCTTCCTTTTTTTTTTTTTTTTAATGTTTTAATGTTTTTTTTTTTTTTCTAGTTCATTTAATGTTTATTTTTGAGAGAGAGAGAAAGAGAGACAGAGCACAGGTTGGGGAGGGGCAGAGAGAGAGAGGGAGACACAGAATTCGAAGGAGGCTACAGGCTCCAGCACAGAGCCTGACGTGGGGCTCGAACTCACAAACTGCAAGATCATGACCTGGGCCGGAGTCAGACACTTAACCGACGGAGCCACCCAGGCACCCCTTAAAGTATCCGGAAGCAAGCCTGCCTCCTGCCCCTCCCCCAGCTGTCCCCATCCAAGCCACAGCCCTCCTGTCTTCTCTCCCTTGTAAATCTCTCTGGACTCTGCCCCTCACCCTCACCCCGCCTCCCCGCTGCCCCAGCCGATCTCCCTGCCTGTAGGCCCTGCCCTTCTCTGCACTGGAGTCAAAGGGGTCCCGCCCAAAGCATATACTCCACTAAGTTGCTCCCTCTCTTGAGCACCTTTCGGTGGCTCCCAGTTGTCTTCAGGATAAAGTCACACTCTGAGACCTAGCAGTCAAGGTATGGTGACTTCCGTACAACACTCACTGCCTCAGGTTTCCACACCTCGGTGCAAGCTCACTTTCTTCTAGGAAATGACTTCCTCTCTCTGCACTATCTCTGCCGGACAGACTCCTTGTTTTTGAAGACCCAGCTCAAACGCTCCCTCCTCTGTGAAGCCACCTCTGATTTCCTCCCATAACCTGGAGGGAGGATTAGTCTCTCCCTCTATCCTGCTCTGAGCAGCTCTGTTATCCCCGGTTGCCTCCCTGTGGCTGTGTTTTAGTTGTGTTGGTGACCCCAGCCTGGTCTGCACAACTTCACGTACAATGTGTGCACCTGCAGATGTTTACTGAAAGAATTGTAAGGTTGAGTGGCTGGTCAGGTCTCACCACCTCTTGGTGGCTGAGCCAAGGCCAGATCCTGTCTCTGACTCTTGGCCAGTTCATCCATTCATCCAACAAATGTTGACTGGCCCAGCACCAGGGACGCAGGGGGGCCTGGAACAGGTCCCTGTGTGTTGCTTCTGTGCCTCATTCCTCACCCCCCTACCCCTTTCCAGAACAAATGTGTTCCATATTGGCCAGAGGTGGGCACTCAGCGCGTCTACGGACCATACACAGTAACCAACTGTGGGGAACAAGACACAACTGAGTACAAACTCCGTAACTTGCAGGTCTCCCCACTGGACAATGTGAGTGTCCCCTCCACCTTTGTCTCACACTTGGGGCCCCTCCTTGGATCTGCTCTCTTGTCTGGGTGGGTGGGATGGGATGGTGTGTGGGAACAGAGGGCACTGGCCCTATGCGCTCTGCCCAGGGGGACCTGGTTCGGGAGATCTGGCACTACCAGTACCTGAGCTGGCCTGACCATGGCGTCCCCAGCGAGCCTGGGGGTGTCCTCAGCTTCCTGGATCAGATCAACCAGCGGCAGGAGAGTCTGCCTCATGCAGGACCCATCATTGTGCACTGCAGGTGAGAACAATGATGATGTTAGTAGTAGTGATAAAAAAATGTAGCTGGCTAGTGAATGCTGCTAAGTGCCATGTGCCACGTACCGTAAACCATTCTATCCAAGCTAAGGCATTTCATGCGTCCCACTGATCCCAGCCTCATCTGGGCTCCTTCATGGCTCCAGACCCTTGTGGGAAACTTAGCTTGAACCAACCCCACTGATTGATCCTGTGCCTGAGGGTGGCTTCCTCAGAGACTTCCCTGGATGTCTCTCTCATCCAGCCCTGCCAAATACGGATAAGGAGACAGGGCCAGCAGTTTGCCAGCTAGTCTGTGGGAGAGACTCACAACAGACCTAGGTCCTGGCCACCCCTGGTTCCTCACATGGGCTTACTCAGCCTATATATTTTCTCGGCCCTGAGCAGGTCCCATCTGGGGTCAGTGTGACTCCCCAGGTTTTCTCTTTTTCCCATATGTAGCCCTGGGGGCACTTAGCCTTCTTCTCTGTTTCTCCCTGCCCAGCTAGTGACCCCAGCTTGGCCTCCAGGGTTGAATAGGGATGGGTGATGGCCTTCCAGAAGGGCCCATGCATCACTAGCTCCACTGGAGAACCTTGTAACCAGGAGCCCCCGTTCCTGCTAAATGGGGAGGTGGGGGCTCAGCAAGGAGGAGCGGGGGTCCCATCAGGCCTGAAGGGCAGAGTCCTGTGGATGGGCCTAGCTGGGCCTCCTGGCCTGCGTGAATGGGAGGCAGTGGGTGCAGGTTCCTGGACAGAGACTGTAGTTTTAAATTTCAGTTCTTCTACTCAGAGGCTGTGTGATCTTGGACAAATTACTTGGCTACTCTGACCCGCAGATTCCTTATCTGTAAATTCAGGATCTCCTGTGGTTGCTCTGAGGATTATATAAGACCATGTCACTGTGTCTGGAATGTAGTTAATCCCCGAAGAAATGGGAGCTGTTAGTGGTTTAACTCACACGGAGCAGAGAATGGGGAAATGGGAGCCTGCCTTTTCTGCTTCCCTTCCCACTCCCTCCAAGTGACCCCAGACTGCGAGGACCTCTCACACTTATTCCTTCTTCCCACCAGCAACTGTTTGTCCTGGGGCAAGGCTGGGTGGGTTGAATCTGGGGGTACCCCCCCACATGCCATCTAAGGGACTCTGTCTCCAGGGGCAGGCCCGTGGCCAACAATGACCCTCCTGCTACCCCCCTTCCACTTCTTGAAATCCCCATGGCCTTTATTTAGATGTTACAGGAAGGAAGTGGGTAAGGGGGGGTTATTTTTGACAATCTGGGTTTGAAATTAGACAGTGCAACTCAGGCCACCAGCCTAATGGGCCCAGCAGGGACTGGAGTCTCTGAGGGGTCCTGAGGTTCCCCGGGTCTGTTTGCCCAGGGGTGGTGGCACAGGCTGGGGAAGGGGGCAGCTCTCACTGCACGGCTCTTCCACCTCTCCTGACCCCAGTGCCCTTTGTACCCTGCTGTCTCTAGGGCTGCCCTTTCCCTGCTGCCAGGGTCTGAAAAAAAAAAAAAAAAAAAAGGAAACGAAGCCCTGCTTAAAGGAGCTCTAAATATAACCTTAGAAGGCCGGGGGTGGGGCCTCATTCAGGCCAAGGGTGTGGGAGCGGGCCAGCGGAGGTCCGGAGCGCCTGGGGGGGCCAAGGCAGGACAGTGATGGGACTGGGGCTCCTAGACCTTCTGGAGTAGGGAGTAGCACCCAGCAGGGATAAGGAGTCAAAGCCGGAAGCGGAGGCGCAGGGGAAGCGCGCGAGTAGGGGCGCAGCCAGCGCCGGCCCCCCTACAAATCCCTGGGCTAGAGTGATGTGTGCGGGTGTAGAACCCGGAAAGCTTCCGCTTCAGGCCTGCCGGCCCTGTGACCCCGGTCATGTTACCTCATCTGTCTGGAGCCTCAGTTTCTTCATGCCACCATGCTGGGGCTGAATGCCGGGCCTCCCCCTACCTGGTGAGGCGCCGGCTGGGCCTCTGACGGCGCCCCCTTCCCTCCCCAGCGCAGGCATTGGCCGCACAGGCACCATCATCGTCATCGACATGCTCATGGAGAGCATCTCCACCAAGGGTGAGGGGGGGGGGGGACTCGTGGGGGACGCAGGTGGGTGGTTGGGTGAGCAACCCCCCCTAGGGGACCACCTCCTGCCTGGGCCTGAGGTCCAACTGCCATGCCTGTCCAGGGTTGGACTGTGACATCGACATCCAGAAGACGATCCAGATGGTGCGTGCGCAGCGCTCGGGCATGGTGCAGACCGAGGCGCAGTACAAGTTCATCTACGTGGCCATCGCCCAGTTCATTGAAACCACCAAGAAGAAGCTGGAGGTCATTCAGGTGTGTGGAGAGTGGGCCCCGCAGAAAGTCGGGGGTTGGGGGCATCTCTTGGTCCCTGCTGGGACTACGGCACTCCCACCACACCTCTGCCCACAGTCCCAGAAGGGCCGGGAGTCAGAGTACGGGAACATCACCTACCCCCTGGCCATGAAGAATGCCCATGCCAAAGCTTGCCGCACATCTTCCAAGTGAGTGACCCCTGCCTGCCACCTGCCAGCATCTACCCCCTCCTCCTCCGCCAGACCCTCCCTTTCCAGAGATGACAAGTGCTGCTGTCAGGGAGACCTGGGTTCAAGTTCAAGCTTGTTTCCTACTACCTGTGTTCACAAGTATTTCCTGAGTGCCCTCCATGTCGGCCCGTGCTGGGTACCGGTAATATCACTGGTGTATGAGATGGAGCCTCTGGCCATAGGAAGCTTCTAGTCTAGTGAGAGGACAGCGAGCAGGTCTCCTCTCTCCTGGCCTCAGTTTGTTCACCTGTGAAATGGGGTGGGCCAGATGGTGCCACTGGTGCTGGGTAACCCTGCACTACCTCCTGACCTGCGCTAACTGCCCACCCCACCTGCAGACATAAGGAGGACGTATACGAGAACTTGCACAGTAAGAACAAGAAGGAGGACAAGGTGAAGAAGCAGCGGTCGGCGGACAAGGAGAAAAGCAAGGGCTCCCTCAAGAGGAAATGAGGCGGGGTATGGCCCCTCGGCTTAGGCCTCCTCCCCCTCTACCCCCCCCCCCCCGCCCCGTGTTTCCTGGGTCCAGTGCTTCCCCTGGATGGATGTGGTCTCTGCAGCCTTCCCCCGCCCTTCCCAGCCATTCCAGACCCTCTTGTTCCCCTTCCCCCATCCCAGCCACCCCCTTACTCCGTTCCTCCCTTCTCTCTGCAGCCTCAGGCCTGATCCCTGCAGAGGCCTCTGGTGGACCAACCCACAGCCGGAACTGAGGAGCCCGCCCCGATTCTATTGTAATTTAAATGGCTGTGTCCCTACTTCCCTCTTCCTGACCCTGTATATATAGCCCAGCAAGACCCGAGGCAGCACTGGGCCCTAGACTTTTGTAAATAAAGCCCCTAGGATCACTGTGTGTGGGTCTCTAACTGTGACTGCCTGGGCCGGAGGGGCTCAGAAGGGGACAGAGGGGGAGGTGAGCAGGGAGCCCTGTGTGTGTGTGTGTGTGCGCGCGCACATGTGCGTGCACACATAAAAGCTTGATTTTCACCTTTGACCTGACCTGGTTCTGGACTCTGCTTCACATACTAGGAGTGTGACCGTGGGCCAGATTCCTCAGTCTCTCCTTTAAAGTGGAGAAAGATCAAAGGGTACAGCGTAAGGAATATAATCGATGGTGTTGTAATAGCGTCTTGTGACAGATGGTGGCTACCCTTGTGGTGAGCGCAGCATAATGTATAGACTTGTGGAATCAGTATGTTGTATACCTGAAACTAATGTAACATTGTGTGTCAATACACTTCAGTTAAAAAAAATGTATATATATAAAATAAAATGGAGGATGATCCTGAGGGTGGTGTGAAGATCATTGAGGTGAGGGATAAAGGTCGTCACTGGCAACAACAATTCATTACACGTTTGTCCTGTGTCAGGCACTGTTTAAAAGACTAAACATTCATTCAATCTAGGTAGCCGTGTCATTCCCCTTTCACTGCGGGGAAAATTGAGGCACAGAGAGATTACATAGCCTGCTCACCGACACAGAACTATTGAGCAGGCAAGCTAAGATTTTTAACTCCAGCTGCCTGTCGCTAGAGCACACACTCCTGGAGGCTTGGTCGCCCTGAAGGGACACAGCCACACTCCTCCAGGGCCGACTTCTAGATCTGAGAGCTAAGACTGGTACAAGCCAGGAAGTGGGGGCCCCGCGCCACCTGCTGCCCCTCCCCTCCCTGGGCTCCCGAGTCTTCACAGTGAGCCCTGCCCCTCCCTTGGCCGGAGCCCCTGCCGGCCTGGTGCTTCTGGGCAGTCTTATTTTTGTCCCCTCTGCCTTGCCCTGTGTCCAGGTGGACTACCAAGGATCTCTGCTTTGTGTTAAGGCTTTACCTTGATTTAAATTAAGGCCCCTCTCCCGGCCTTAAGGAGACCTGTGAGGGTCCTGCCCAGGAAGGAGCGGCTCCCTGCTGCCGGGAGAGGCCAAGGGCTGGGCCGGCCCTTATTGTCATTCATCAGCATATGCTTTACTGTTGAGTGTCCACTGTGTCACAGGCACTGGAGCAGTGCTGAGGGCGTGACATGAACAAGACAGTTCCTGTTGTGGAGCTAGGAGACAGGCCCACAAACAGCAACTAAGTACAGACAGGTGTTAAGGACGCAAACAAAGGAGACTGAGAGGGAGCGGGAGAGACGAAGGAGAGCTGCGATTGGGCCACACAATGGCTCCTGGAGCCATCGCCCTCCAGGGGGTGGGTGGAGCGTCACCTGCAGCCTGGGGTGGAGGGGCTCCTCTCCCAGCAACGCCTAGGGCTGCACAAAAGAAAGGCAGTTCCCACCCCTCTAACCACCCTAGGGCCAACTGCTCAGTGGGCTGGGACTTGTACCCAGGGCATTGAGGTGGGTCCAGGAGCAGCTCTGCCCTGGGGTGTTCGGTCGCCCCACCTCCCCTCACCAGAGCAGCAGCAGCATTTATACCCCCCCCCTACTCCCCCCCCCCCACGGGATGACTGTGAAGGCTGAAGGAGAGCAACTTCGTACTTTCACCGGCAGGGCAGGGTCAGCACTGCTGCTCTGGCCTCCTGGCAGGGGTGGGCTCCCCACCTCCCCAATGTCAGGGCTGAGGACAGGGAGGCACCCTTCTGGGGGTTGAAGGCACCCTTCAACAGGCAGGGATGCCTGACACAGGCTGGGGTAACAACCCAATCCCTGCTGAGCTGACCCCTTGCTGACCTCAGGGCTGTCTGGCCTCAGAGGAAGGGGCTCGGCAGGGCAGGCGGAGCAGTGGGGAGAGGCCAAGAGGAAGGCACAGGAGTCCAGAGACAGCCCCTCTCTTTTCCGGCTGGAGACCAGGCTCCCTAGTGTAGGCTCAGGGGGCAGAGGAGGCAGGAAGGGGAGAAGGGATCTCTAGGAAAGGGTGGGAGGCCCAGTGGGGTGGCCAGGCCTCAGAGGAGGTGCCTGCGGCTGGCCCTGGGAGGGAAGGAGTTAAGGCGGTGGGGGGGCAGCCTATGGCAGGAGGACACACCTGTGCGCAGGGGCGGCGGGCGGGGCCCAGGTGAGGAGCCTGCGCTGCCAGGCCTTGGAGAAGGAAGGAGGAAGAGTGGAGGCCCGGCGGGCGGGCTCTAGGCCGTTGAATCTTGGGCCTTGACTCCCCTTCCTCTCCTCGGCACTCACTCTGTGGGGGTCAGGCGGCCTGGTGACAGGTAAAGGCCACTGGGAGAGGGATTCTGGGGCCGGGCTAGGGACCACCGAGTGGGGATGAAGACCGATGAATTGGTGTGTGTGGGGGGGATCAGGGACAAGCTGTGGGCGCGGCGGGGGAAGGGGCTCAGAGGCGGAGAACTCTGGGCAGGGGCCTTCGGAAGACCTACCTGAGCCTCAGTGGGTCAGCAACTCAGGGTGGGGCTGGTGGCGGGCTACAGGGCTCACCCGGAAGTGTCCCCAGGGACTCGGGTGGTGGGGGATGGGAGCCAGGGTTCTGCAGCCTCTCCACAGGGAGCCTGGGCGTGGGACTGCTCGACCTGGATGGAGGTGGGCAGGCTGGGCAGGGGCCCCCGTCTTACCCAGCAGTGTTTGGGTGCTGGTTGGGAGTCTCTAATACTGCCGGGTAATGATGGAGGCCCCTGTTCTATGTCAGCGACATCTACCGCCTCAGGCCCCCTAGCCCCCCGCCGGCTGGCTGCAACCCCGTCTCCAGAACCTCCCCACACACCTTCGAAGCCCCTTCATCTTGAGTGAGGGGTGTTGCAAAAAGAGGTGGCTCTGGGTTGGCTGGCTGCCCACTGAAGGGACACAATGGCCCGAGCCCCTCCCCCAACGCAGTGTGATTTGTCATCTGGTGGATCCAGAACCCACAGCTGACCTTGAGCTTGGGATCGGCTCACATACCCTCAAGAGACCTCACCTGGACTGCGGCCAGGGTCCCTGTAGCAACTGGTCAGCTCTAGCCTGGAGCTGCATGTCGGCCGCCTCTGGGTCCATCTTCCAGTACAGTGTTGGATGGTCTGATTGTGAAGCTCCTAACACTGTCTGGTAAAGATGGCCCCCGGGGCCGGTTCCCTCGCCAGTGATCTTCAGGGAGCCCTGAAGACCATGGAGGCCTCCTAATGAACAACCTCTGACCTTTACCCCTCTGGATGGGGGGTATAAATCACTAGAAACGGGGAACAATGGGGAGGAGACAAAATGGCTGCCTCTAGAGCCACAGCAGGATTTGGAAGCGTACCTGTTCTCCAGAGCACCTCTGTTCTCTTCTCCCCTTGGGAAGATGAAAGAAATAAAATGTGGATAGGAACTCGTGGCATACTGATTCAGGTCACTTGACCCGTCTTTTGTCTAATTGTTGACTTCATCTGAGGCGTCTAGCTCCTGAGGAGTGGGGCTGACATATCGGCTTCATCTCCTTGTCCCTTTTATGACACTTACCTGCAGAGCAGGGAAAAATAAATCTGCTTTTCTTCAACAATCTGAGAAGCTGAAGATGAACCCAGTCCCTAACCCTGTAAGGCTCCTCTCCTCCCCTACCATGCACTCTGTAATTTCTGCGCTTACTTTGCCCGCAGTGCTAATGGTTCCAGAGGTTCCTCGTCTCCCCATAAGGACAAGGGATGAGAAGTAGGGGCTGTAGTGGCTGGTATTCAGACACATGCGGGGGCTTGGTTTCTCTAATGCATGAGTCGCCAAGGCTGTCTTGGGAAGGAGAGGAGGCAGCCTGTGTAAAGACTGAAAATAGGCGCTCTCGCTGTTGGGGGCCCAGGGCTGCTGGCTTGATAGACCCGACCCCCAGAGGGAAAGCCCTGTTCCACAAACCGCTTCACACATCTGACGACTGAGAAATTTGAGCGTGGGTAGCCCATGGCAACGACATGATCCACCGGGCTTTTGAACACATCAGGGACCTCGACAAGCACAAATGGTTTCCCCCACAGCTACATGGAACCTTGTTGCCAAGGAAGCAGCTTGTGTCGGGGTCATCAGATTATTTTGGTCTAGCTCAGCAAAGCCACAGCTGCTCCAGCCTTAAAAAAAGGAAATGTTGGTGATGTGGTAGAAGTGGAGGGTGCAGTAAGTGCAGCTGGGCCTCAGGAGCTGAGGACCTATTGGTCCCAGCTTAGGTCGTTTTGGATTGGACTCAGCTGGGCCTCCACTGGAAGCAGCAGCAGGTCCCAGGCTCTTAATGCCTCGGTAACTGCCCCGGTCAGAATCTTGGCGCCCCCTGCTGGCAGACACGGAGAGAGACCCAGGAGCGCATGATGCTAAAGTGCGCACGCGCGACTCTCCTACCCGCCCACCCCCACCCCCCCCCAACTCAGACACAGGATGCAAAGACTTCAGCTTAAGAAATAAAAATTTATTGGTAATTCCTGGGATGGTGGTTATAGCCTCCCAATCTGGAGGGAGGAACCAACACTGTAGGAAATCACTCAGAAATCACACTGTTCCAACACCTCTGGCCAACACAGGGAGGAGCAAAATCATTCCCCCCAAAACTGTTCAGGCTTTGTTCATCCAAGAAGGGGCTGGGAGGCCAGAGGCAGAAGGGACCACCACATGACCTGGGGGGTGGGATGGGGGGTGTGCTGGACCCCGAGCCGGCTCCTCAAAAACCAGGGGAGAAGAAACACATCCACTTCTCTGGCTGTGGAGTTCCTGGTCACCAGGCTCATTTCTTACCCTTGATGAGGCTGTCACTGTGGAAACCAGACAGATGGAAGACATCAGAGAACGTAAATGTGAGAGGGAGAGCACCTCGGCCCACTCCCTCCTTTCTGGGTGAGGGCGTGCGTGCGAGGAGGGGAGAAAAGGGAGGCTACAGGGGAGGCGGCAGGTACTGGGAGAGGCAAGACCCTATAGAAACAAGGATGAGTCAACAACTTACCTGCCCCTGCGGATACCAGGTCACAGACGAACGGGAAACAAAGAGAAGAGAAATGCACACGTGATCCAACAGTTTCAGGCCCCACCAGTTCTAAGCCCACCTTTGCTCCCAAGAGGAAACAAACAAACAAACATCTGGAAGCCAGGAACGTCACTCTGAGAAGGGAGTCTGGTTCCCTTGACCACCACCCCTCCTCCCATGCCTTAGAGCAGCGACTTTAGGGCTTCCTGAGTCAGAGGACCGAACACATTGTCTTTTACTACTTTTCAGTTAGACCAAACCTCAAAACTAGGGTGCTTTTTTACAAGAATAATCCTATTTGATCTCGGAAAACCAATTTTAGGAGAGTGAAGCTCGGGACTGTCGACCACCCACTTTTCTAACTGGTTCAGAGAAATAGTGTCTTTCAAGCCACCAGACTTGGGTCCCACGCTCTCTGTGTTGCCCCCTTGTGTAGGTGTCTCACCGGGTGAAACTTTCATCCTGTAGGTTCAGGACAAGGTTGTCAGCAGTGAGATAGATGCGGTTCTGGGACGTGGCAATCTATAGGGCGGGAAACAAAAACAGATGCTTGAGTTCACACCTGGGCTCTTACCTTGCAATTCAATCATCACTGACTGAATACACGTGGGTTAGGAACAGGGTTATGGCGACGAATTAAGGCATGGTTTCCGCCCTCAGACTTAGTTCCAGAGCCATGAGCAACGGTGATGGATCAGCACCAGAACAGAGGCATACACAAAAGGTCATGCCTTTTGTCTGTTTTGATGGAAAAAGAGTGCTGGAGAAGCCAGTTTGAGTAGAAACCCCAGCAAGCAATATTTGAATCCCTTCACTTCAATGTGCTTTCACTTAAAACAATTCCAGGCTCATGGCAGCCTTCGGGGGACACTGGGCTCTCGTACTCACCGTCTTGGAGATGTTCTGGGCCGCCCGGATCTTGCGCAGCTTGATATAGCCAGGGTTTTTGCTCAGGGCTTCTCCAAGGTGAGCAAGCTGGGGTTAAGGGTTCACACAAGGTCCAGTTCTGGTCTCACCCCATGGCCCCATGTTTCCTACTCCGGCCCTTCTCTGGGCTGTCAGATCCAAGGTTGCGCTCAGATAGCTCGTGCCTAGTCCCACTTCGGTCCCTGGCTGTGGGCCCTGCCCCCGCAGGCAGCTGCCGGGAACTGGAGGCAGCAGCAGAAATGCAGGCAAAGCCAGCAGTGCTATTAATCTGCCTTACAGTGAGGAGCCAGGCCTCAGGCACCCCACTAAGATTTCAGATCCCATTCAAAACCTCCACCCCCAGGGAGCCAAGGACCGGAGAGCACGGAGTCGCATTCGCCTTAGTCTCATCAGCTGGCCCATGAGGGAGAAGGGGGAAGCACAGTGCTCCAGGGGCTGGGCAGAGACCTCTCTAGCAGAAGGATATCATTCTGGCGGCCTCAGCTTCACCCTCGGCCTGCACAATCTTCTGCCGCTGTTCCTGCTTTGCTTTTTCCACCAAAAACTGGGCTCGCTGGGCCTCCTGCTGAGCTGTGGTGGGAGAGGGCCAGGAGGTCACAGATGTGAGGTGTGAGGAACCCCAGCCCACCACCTGCCTCCTCAGAAACCCTGTTCCTCTCGTGACTCACCCACTTGTTTGGCTTCCACAGCGGCTGTGTACTCTCGGCTAAAGCTCAGCTCTGTGATGGCCACATCATCCAGGATGAGGCTGAAGTCCTTGGCCCTCTCTGTCAGCTCCCGCCGGATCAACAAGGATACCTGGGGGTCAGGGGGAGGGGGGTTAGGAAGAGGTGGATTGAAGGGACTGGAGAACTGGAAGGGAAGGGTATTGCTGTGATCTGAATACCAGATCTCTTGAGAACAGCAGAAAACTATTAAGCCTTTCTTGGTTCCTCACTAGAACATCTGAGTTCATAAAGGACTCGGTCCAATCTTCGCAGCAGGTTACAGTGACTCCTTATCTTCCATTCTCCCTAACATAATGCGTATCTCTAGACTTTGCTACTGTTTTCTCCCCTGCTTCCTGATGCTGATTGCTACTGAGTGCTGATCTTGACTCTCCTGGTTTCTCAGTGGACATTAGTACAGCTTAAGGTCAAACAGGAACCAGGGTCATGACCCTTTTCTAATAAGCTGCCTTTCCTAAGACCCACTGCTCTAGGCCTAGGAGGGAAGGTGTGAAGCCAAGGAGATGGTGATAGGTCAGACCTGGGCCCGCTGGGTGATCAGCTGTGAAGCATTGAACTTGGCCACCACACTCTTGAGCACCTCGTTGACAATGGATGGTAGCACTCGCTCCTCGTAGTCTAGCCCGAGGCGCTGGTACATGCTGGGAAGCTCCATGGCATTGGGTCGAGACAGCACTCGCAGGGAGATATTCACCATCTGCAGGTCTGAGAGTGAGGTCAGCAGGGGCCGGTCCAGGCCATGGGGGCCTCATCTGGTCTCTGAGCCATGAACCCTTTCGTAAGCATTTCCTTCTCCACATGCCTCCCTCTACACCTAGTGCAGAGCAGTGTGGTTTGGAACTCCCCAGGGGAACGGAGGGTCATCAGGCTGACAGACCAGATGTATCCTTTCCCACTGTAAAGTCCTCTCTACCCACAAGCTCTCCACCAGTAAAGCTGACTTCTCATTTTGCTTCTGTCCCGTGTTCAACTTCTAGCGTAGGCTCTCTCATGCTGCATCAGAATCATTTGTGTTCTTGCAGCACCTGGGTGGCTCAGTCAGTTAAGCGTCTGACTCTTGATTTCGGTTCAGGTTATGATCTCACAGTTTGTGTGGTTAAGCCCTGCATTTGGCTCTGTGCTCTCCGCGCACAGCCCACTTGGGATTGGCTCTCAAAAAATAAATCATTTGCATTCTTTACTAGACTATGGGTTTGAGGACAAGGATTGTGTTTTATAAATCGTTTATCTGCAGGACCTAGCATTCAGAGAATGTTAAACCACCTTCACTAAAAACAGTGTGGTTCACGTGAGCTACTCGAATTATTGTGCATGCCCGTGTCTGTGTGTGTGCCGTGCCCCTGCATGAACATGAGAAAGGGCTCTGGGTGATCTCAAAGACACAGCTGCTAGGTATGGTCTAAGAGGGAACAGGTTCACCAGTGAAAAGTGGGCCAAGCTTCCCCAGGACAGGTGAAACGACTGGACAGAATTAGTCAAGCAGTTAAAAGATAACAAGGTTTTACAGCAAGGGTTTGACTCCGCATTGACTAAGACAAAGGATAAACAATGCTCTCACTGAACTTACATTAGTGGATAGGATAGCTGATAAATATGGGCAAACACAAAGCGTGTCCAAAACGTACAGCTTTAACCTCAGAAGCAGGTGCTTTTATTATAGCTCTTTTGCAGAAGAGGAAACTAAGACCCAAGAGATGTGACACTATCATCATCCCCTAGGATCTCTTGCCAGGCTTCATTTACTTACTTTACGTAGCCCTTTGGCAGGGACTCCCCAGTGCCCAGACCTACCTTTGGAGCCTGTCGGGGAGGAAATTTTTCGGGGTCTGGCCCGAATGTCATAGATGATGGGGTACTGGAACCAGGGGATCCTGGAGGGGAGGGAACAGAGATAGGTATTAGGAGACTGCAGTTTCATTGGTTTTGCCAGGTTTTCCCTCACCACGTGTTTCTTGGCCTGCTCCACCTCTTAATGACCATGGGCAACGAGAAATCCTCTTCTCCCTCTGGAGAACAGTTTTGGGCAGCACCCACTGTTCCAGCAGAAGGCGGGGGTAGTAAAAGACCAGGGCTGAATCCTTTGAGAGCGCTACTACAACCATTGGTGGGTTGGCGTTCAAGGGTGAAGGGGTCAGGGTCAGTCCGCTCTGCCCGCCATTACCTGAAGTGAAGGCCCTCGGCCAGAATGGTGTCCTGCTGCACGCCACCGATCCGATTAAAGAAAATGGCTCTATGCCCGCCTTCCACTGTGGGGAGAGGGGTGGGGATCATGCTCGAAACGCTGCTGAGGCTACGTACAGGCCGGGGGGCGAGGGGCGGGGTGAGGGGCTGGGTGAGCGCGGGGACGCGGAGGGACTGGGCAGAGGTCTAGCGGGGATGGTGGGAGACCGGAGAGCGGGCAGAGGTTGCTCACCGGTGAACACAGATTCGCGGACGCCGTAAGCCACGGCGCCGGCCCCCAGCAGCAGTTTCAGCGCCGTGCCCATACCCCGGGGCCCGGAGGGCAGCCGCCCCGCTAAGTCCTTCAAGTTCTGGGCCATGTCCGATTCTGAGGCCGGCGGCACCAGAGGTCATAAGCGGGTGCCGGCCTGACGCTTCCCCGCTCCAGTTTAGAGATCGCACCCTTCACACGAGGGTCCGGGCCCCGCGGTGCTTGCGGGAGAAAGGGCACCGGAAGTGTGCTCCCTTCTAAATCCTCCCCAGCGCCCGGGGGGGGGGGGGACCCGAACGTCGCGCACGGGAATTACGCACCCGGAAGTTCCCTCCCCTTTCTGGAACCCTGCCCTTCCAGAGAGGCTTCGGTAGCGCCGGACTGCAAGCCATCGCCATTTCCAAGTGCCCACTTTTAAAATGGCAGCCGGAAGGAAGTTTGAGATTAGGGCAAGCGCGAGGTTTAATTTAAGGACATTAGCGCAATTTCCGGTCGGGTTGCAAGATGGCTGCGCCCAGTGGCGGATTCCAACCTCGTGAGCGGCGGATTGGAGAGCAGGAAGAGGGCTGGGATGCTGTGGCTCCCAAGCGGCCCCGACTCGGGGCGGGAAACAAGATCGGAGGGCGAAGGCTCATTGTGGTGTTGGAAGGGGCCAGTCTGGAGACAGTCAAGGTAGTTTGGGACAAGGAATTGGAGAATTAGCAGATTGATAGGCTGGGACCCCGGGGGATGAGGGGGAGAGGCTCAAAGTGTATGGAGAAGCAGAGAGAGGTGAAAATGCTTTTGGAGGAAGAGTGACCTAGTTGTCTCTTGGTTAAACACCTGGGTTGGCATTACTCGTTTTTTTATGCTTTTCTTGAATCCCATAGCAGTTGTCACGTCCTGGCTTCCAATAGATTTACCAGGATTCTGTGATGGAAAGTTGTCCAAGGGGAGGGTAGGGAAAGGAAGGGGAAGGGGAGACAGGTCCATTGCGTCATCCCTAGGTGTCTGTTGTCACCTTCCTTTATAGTACTGTCCACTTCGAAACGCAGGGTCAGATTATCATTTAATACTTTTACATCCTTATTTTTACCTGTTATTCGGCCCTTTTCCCGAATAAATCCAGCAGTTCTTTATCTTAAAACTGCAGTGTTCTCATTGTGACTCTCTTGTTTCTCTTATCCTTTAGAGCTAAACTTGCCCAATGAGTAGGCCCAGAAGAAATAGCACTGGTTTCTAAGTCAGACCTCGGTTTTAACCTTGGTTTTTATACTTATTTTAAGTGTGTGATTTTGAGAAAACTTTGTCTTTAGTTTGTAGAGTGGGGGTTAATACTTTGAAAGTACTTTAAAAGTAATATTTTGATAGTAATGGGATTCTTTTCCATCTTTACATCTTCAACCATTGTGTTACTTTATTAAGTTTGCAGGCCAGAAAGCCTTTTTTTTTTTTTTTCATTTTTCTTAGGTAATTGATATTTCTAACTTACAGGGTCTTATATTTATCCCTCACTTAATTGCTTGCTGTCTTTCCAGCCTGTTAGTTCTGAATGTCCCTTAACCACTTGTTTCTTCTTATGTCCCATGGGGATGACAGTACACCTTACTGGGTTGAGGGGATGAAAGGAGGAAATATCAGCAAAGGCTTTAGAATGATGCCTGTCACTTGGAATAAGTTATTACTGTTGTTATTGATTCCAGGTTCTTCATTAAGGAGTTGAAAAGGTCATGGCCAAATTAAAATTCTTAGAGCATGCTGGAAGAATGTAGGTCAGATTGTCATTAATGGTACTTAATTCATAGCTGGCTGATACTTTCTATACTGTTATTTTTTGCCTTCCTGGTTCTCGTCCCTCTTGTTCTGCTAGCCTCACTCAGCGTGCTCTCCCCCATTTATTCCTTATACTCCAGACTCATTGGCCGTTGTTAAGCTCTTTGAAAGCATTAAGTTCTCTGATATTTTAAGGCCACTGCATATAATGTTCTCTAGTGGAAGCCCCTTTACTCAGCTCTTTATTAATTCCTGTTTGACATGTCATTCAACAATTACTAAGTATGATGCTGTTCATTTTTCAGTTATTAGTTAAGATGTTCTTTCTTCATAGGAGTGACTCTCTTCCTGGTATAAATCAGGCCCTCCTATTAATAATCCTTTAATGAACCATTTACTTTTCTTTCATAATGTTTATCACAATTTGGTTGTGGTTTCATGTGGTGGTTTACTATTTGTCTCTTCCACTAGAAGGCTTCCATGAGGGCAGGGAATAAGGTTCTAAAACTTCTTACATCTCCAATATCTGTTACAGAAAACGAATACACTTAGTAGTCATTCTCTGATTATTCTAGTTAGTTGTTTTCAAGCTTATTAACCACAACCCACAATTTAAAAAAATCACATATGCCAGTATACACATGCAACTATCTGATACCAAAAGTTTTATAAACCACTACTTACCATTACTACATGTAAAGTACTGTTTCCTATCTCATTAAAAGAACAAAACCCCTGGTTATAACTTATTAATGGGTAGAACTAATGGGTAGAATAGAATTAATGTTCTATTCAAGAGGTTCTTTTTTCCATAACTAAGGGTCCCACGGAGTTGGTTCTTCCCCTTTGCTTACTCTCTGACATTCTTGTTTTCAGTTAATCAGTTTCAAAATTTACGTCTCTTCCCCCAAACTTTGTCGAGTTATGTATCTTTTTTGTTTTTTAAAATTTTTAGTGTTTATTCCTGACAGAGAGAGACAGAGTGTGAACAGGGGAGGGGGCAGAGAGAGAGAGAGGGGGGGAGACACAGAATCTGAAGCAGGCTCCAGGCTCATGGCCTACTAGCCATGGTTTCTAAAATTAAGTCCAATTTGTTCTATTTAAGAGTCTATTTTTGTTTGGCTTTCTATATTCCACATGTAGGTGAGATCCTATCATAATTGTCATTCTCTTATTTGTATTTGGTATTTGACTTATTTCACTTAGCATAATCCCTACTGGTCCATCCATAGGCAAGATTTCATTATTTTTTGTTATGGCTGAGTAATAATCCATCGTGTTATGTGTGTGTATATATGTATGTGTATACATACAAATGTGTACTGCAGACTTTATCCATTCGTCTATCAAGGGACAGTTGGGTTGCTTCCAAATCTTGGCTATTGTAAATAATGCTACAATAAACATACAAGGGTGTATAGATCTTTTCAAATTAGTATTTTCATTTTCTTTGGGTAAATGCTGGTAGTGCATTTGTATGGTATTTGTTTCTAATTTTTTGAGGAATTTCCATACTGTTTTCCACACACAGTGGTTGTACCCTTTTACATTCCCGCCAACAGTGCACAAAGGTTCCCTTTTCTCTACATCCTTGCCAACACTTTTCTGGTCTTTTTTTGATTCTAGCCATTCTGGCTGGTGAGATGATCTCTCATTGTGCCTTTTGGTTTGCATTTCCCTGATGAGTGAGGTTGAGCATCTTTTCATGTCTGTTGGCCATCTGGATGTCTTCCTTAGAACAAGGTCTGTTCAGGTCTTCTGCCCATTTTTTAATCAGATTTTTTTTTTTTTTTTTTTGGTGTTGAATTGCCTAAGTTCTTTGTATTTGGTCGATTTGGATATTAACCCTTATAAGATACATCGTTTGCAAAAACCTCTCATTCACTAGGTTGCCTTTTTGTTTTATTGATGGGTTTCCTTTGCTGTGAGGTAGTTTAGATCATGTAAAATCACAGGCTGTGTCCTTTTCTTTTCCCTCTAAGATCACTTAAGGGGGAGGGGAGAAAGGGTCAGTGGCCACACAGTAAACCCCTGAAGGGCTTGCTGGGTCCCACCCCCCATTTCTGATTCAGATCTGGATTAGACCTGAGGATTTGACTAACAAGTTTCTAGATGATGATTATGATGCTACTGCTGGTTTGGGGACCACACTTTGAGAACCACTAGTCTGGGTAAAAGCAGCTTACGTTGCTGTCATGTTCCCTGTTCTTTAGGTAGGGAAGACCTATGAGCTACTAAACTGTGACAAGCACAAGTCTGTGCTGTTGAAGAATGGACGGGACCCTGGGGAAGTGAGACCAGACATAGCTCACCAGGTAACTCCAGGGACAGAGCTCATGACCCCACGCCTTTGTATAGGTCAGGCAGCTGTGTGTTGCTTCTCTACGGTCGAACCTATGCCTTCCTTTCTGCCTCCCCCAGAGTTTACTGATGCTGATGGACAGTCCCCTGAACCGAGCTGGCTTGCTGCAGGTTTATATCCACACACAGAAGAATGTGCTGATTGAAGTGAACCCCCAGACTCGAATTCCCAGAACCTTTGACCGCTTTTGTGGCCTCATGGGTGAGATCTTTAGGACTTAAAGAATGAACGTGGCAGTAGTGAAGAAGGAAGAGGAAAGGGATAAATGAAATGTGAGCTTTTTAAATAGGGGGAGTGGGGTCCATGTTTGATACCAGAACAAGGACCCTTCATCTTCCCAGGTGCTTGGGTAAAACCTGCGTGGGTTCTTGACCGAGCTAACTCATTGCCATTCAGCTAGTCATATGCTTGGCAACTGCTTGTTCATAGCATGTTAGGACCAGAGTGTGGATGTAAAGGACACACGGAGCCCATGCTACCTGTGGGTTTTTCTGGTTAGATTTCTGGGCAGAAGAAATGGAGTCACCACCTAGCTCTGAACTCTTTTCTCCCCGCCCTCAGTTCAGCTTTTACACAAACTCAGTGTTCGAGCAGCTGATGGTCCTCAGAAGCTCTTGAAGGTGAGGTACTGGCACCTACTGGTTGGGGGCAGGGTTCCAAGATGGTTTCTGGGGCTGATTCCCCCCCACCCCTTTCTTTCTTTAGGTAATTAAGAATCCAGTGTCAGATCACTTCCCAGTTGGATGTATGAAGATTGGCACATCTTTTTCCATTCCAGTCGTCAGTGATGTACGAGACTTGGTGCCTAGCAGTGACCCTATTGTTTTTGTGGTGGGGGCCTTTGCCCATGGCCAGGTAAGGTCTCCGCTCAACTCTTGGATTCTTTATAGAGCAGAGGCTTAGTGTAGAATTCTGGGAACAGTTGGCATTTTGATGACCTTGGGAGATAGAGGGTGAGAACAAAGCTGGAAGACAGACGGGGCCTCCATGACCTGCCCCAGGATGTATCTTTTGAGGACTGCTGGTATATTTGTGATGGTGAAAGGGGCCTTCATCTTTTGTACAGATTCAGTATTGAATAGCACTGTGAGGGTGCGGGTGGCTCAGTCAATTAGTGTCCCCATTCAGCTCAGGTCGTGATCTCATGATTCATGGGTTCAAGCCCTGCATTGGGCCCCGCACTATCAGTGCAGAGCCTGCTTAGGATTCTCTCTGTCCCCCCCACCCCTCCCCCCACTCATACTATCGCTCTCTTTCTCTCTCAAAAATAAATAAATCTTGAAAAACTATTTTAAAAATAGCACTATAAAGATCAGGTGGCTCAGTTAGTAGAGCCTGTCGCTCTTGATCTCAGGGTTGTGAGTTCGAGCCCCATGTTGGGTGTAGAGATGACTTAAAAATAAAATCTTAAAAAAAATAAAATCTTTAAAAAAAAAAAAAGGGCTGAACCTGTTACAGAGTAACAGAACTGTTGCTCTCTTTAGGTCAGCGTGGAGTATACGGAGAAGATGGTGTCCATCAGCAACTACCCCCTTTCTGCAGCCCTCACCTGTGCAAAACTCACCACAGCCTTTGAAGAAGTATGGGGGGTCATCTGACAATAGCACCTTGTTCTGAAACAGAGACTGGTACATCCCTTGACCCTGCCTTAAGCCCGTTGCTCTGACAGGACCTTCCCGCACCAGGACTGTGGGGGTTTGGGGAAGCCGGGGCTGTACATTTGCTATTTGTTGATCCTATAAATACTGTTCTTACAAACCTGGTTAGTTCTTTGGGGATTCCTAAAATTAGCGGCATCTTAATGGTGTAAGAAATCCTAATGGTTGTTCTCCTCAGACTCCAGGAAAGATGTGAGGTCACAGGGTTTGCAGTTTGGTTCCAGTGCAGTTTGGTTCCAGGCCTTGCGGGTGGGCCTCGACTCCAACCTTCTGGGCGGTAAAGGAGGGAGCCTTGCTTCATTTCAGCTATTTGGCAAACACAGAGAAGGGTCTGTAAGGAAGCAGCCAGGAATGCTAGCAGTGAAAAACTGAACAAAGAGAAGTGATTTTATCTGGTACAGTTCCAAGGTAGAAAAAGTGGAGCAGGTGGGGCCTTGTACCCCACCCCGCCCCCCCATGGGGGGGGTGGTGGTAGCGGCACATATACAATCATAGTAAATTGGCAGAAGAAAAACACAACAGATCCTGGCTAGAGGGGGAGAGATAAGGCAACGTGCATGGGGGAGCCCAGAGGGGAGACATGGGCCCTCTACTCCTCCCACGAGAGTTTCCCCTTTGGCCCCGGACGAAGACTTGGCTGGCAGCGGCGGCACGGCCGGGAGTGCCGTGCCTTCCCCCTCCCTGGCTTCCACGTTCTCTGTGCTCTGAGGCGGAGGAGTGCTGTGGAAAGGAAGACGAGTCATCTCTGCACCAGCCCGGCTCTTAGGCCACCTGCAAGAGGAGAGATTCGATTGGCAGGCTGGTCAGGGTTATTCCTCCGAGTCTCCGGCCCACAGCCCTTCCAGCTTCCTGGGAGCCCAAGTTAGAGTGGCCAGTGCCCCATATGGTTGTTTCCTAGAAGCCAGGCTACCTTCACGGTCACTCCGGTACCGTCTCCCTGCCAGCCACCCCCGATCTCTTGCTCGTCTCTATAACCTGGTGGTTCAGCTTAGCCAAAGGGATGTTTGCTTACCAGGGAAGTAGATTACTTCACTTTCTTTAACTTTTCTTTCCTTGGCACCATTACTTTGTGAACATAAGGCAATATGAAGAGTAGGCTCAAGAAGAAGACGTGGCCAAGAAAATAGACGGATTTATACACCTGTGGGGAGATGACAGGCCACTGAGAGACTGAGCGAGGACTATCCTCAGTGCCTGCAGTTGCAGCGATTTCCACCCCCCGCTTACCTTGAACCACTTGTCGCACGTGAAGAGGCAGAAGGCAGTCATTGAGTAACCCATGAAGAGCCAGTGGATGGTCTGCTGCACCAGGTAGTAGAAGGGTTGGAGGACAGTGATGGAAGCCAGGGTGCTCAAGGCTGGGCTCTCCTGAATCAGCCTGGCAGCCTGGGGGGTGAGGGGAGCGGTCAGCCGTGTCCTGCCCCTTCCCACATTCCCCTCAGCCACCGTCCCTCAGGCCTACCTTTCTTTCCACAATAACAATGAGGAATTCCATCTGGAAGCAGACCAGGTACCCTGAGTGCAGGCCATGCCAGAGGGCCAGGAACAGCAATGAGAGACCCTGGGATAGTTCTTTGTTTCCAAGGAACTTGAGCCGTTTGAAGAAGTAACTAGAGAAAAGGGTGGGCGGGGCCGAGCCTCAGAGCGGGTCTGTGCTGCCCCCATCTTGCCCCTTGGCTCCCCGCGCCCAGGGCTATGCCATGCTGGTGGCTCCCGCTCTGGGCCGTCCGAGGCCAGGGAGGCAGCACCATCTGACTAGCCTTAGAAATGAAAGGCAGCGGAGTGGACGACCCGGTTCAGAGACAGAAAAGAAACCTCAGGCGTAGCTGGGTGAGCTTGGGCGAGCCGCTTCATACGAGTTGACCGAGTGTCTGCTGAGTGCCCCGTGCCTGAGCACAGGTGAACAGGGCAGAACGGTTCTCGGGCCGCTCACACTCGTGCGTTGGTGGGGACAGATCAACAAAGACGTTTGTAAACGGCAATGGGGACCGTAACACCAGGGGCAGAACTGGGATTAAAATTCGGTCTTGTGTCTTGCAGGTGTGACAGGAATGGTTTTTGGGGGGCTGGGAGTGGGGACGGAAGTCAGTGGGTGGGCGTGAGAATGACGAGGTTCTACCCAAAGTGGGAAAAGATGGGTCGCCCATCCGTGCCCTCAAATCTGGGAAAGTGCTGGAAGAAGCTAGGGTCTAGAGCCCCGTTCCAGCCACTTACCGGGCCACCCAGGCATTGGTGTTGATGTTGAAAGAGGCAATGGTGCCGGTGAATCGGGGGGTTGTTTCGAAGAGCCAGACCTTCATGTTGGCACAGGCATCCCACTTCGGCTTTCTGTGTTCATTAAAGCCATTGAAGCCCAGCCCCGTCAAAATGCACACTCCTTCCTGAGGGAGGGAGCGAGCGCCTCCGTTAGCATTCCTGCTCCCCTCCTCCCCGTCACGCCCCACGGCTTGTTGGAATATGACCCTGTTTCATCTTTTCTACTTACTGTGACCAGCCAACAGGCGACGTACTTGTACAGCACGAACTTGCCCCAGAGCAGCATGTACATGCAGCGGAACCAGAAATCGTGGTTCTTGAGGAGTGAATACACAGGCATTAGGGCTACTCCCAAGGCAAGGCAAATTGCCCTTCACGTTCTTTCCTTCCAAACTTGTGGCTGACTACTTCATGTCCACCTGACGGTCCGCTTAGTTGCCCTTCTAGTAGGCTAAGAGGAATACGCAGGGAGCCCAGTGAACATCCATTCACCTTCTTCCCTGAAGACTCCCAGAAACGGCATTGTCCCTAAACTCCTCTAAAGCTCTGAGCATTTGGGACACGGAGCACCGAGGGACTTTTATATATCCACGGTCAATGTTAGTTTAAGGAGACAAACCTACCCAGAGTGCGTAGGGAACTGCTGCAAGCCTTTCAGCGGGGCAGGAGCAAAAGCCAGCACTTCCCCCTCCCTTGGGTTTTGAATTCCCTAGAAGCCCCCAATCTATCAAGAGAAGAAAACAGGCTGGAGAGGACCAAAGGCCGCTCTGCTCCAAGGAGTCACTCGGCTGTAATAAATCAGGCTAAGAGCTGCTCCCGAGGGAGGTTAAGGGGTGCTAACAGTGCACCTGGCACAGCCCTGTGCCCGCGAAGGTCGTTCAGTGCTGGCTGATGAGCATGTCGCGGCCCGGCTGGCATTGACACCAACTCTCACCGATCTAGAGCAAAACCAACATGCATTTGTAGATGGTGTTACCCGCTTCTTGGCTATCTACAGGGATCCTTGCCTGTCCATGTCTACCTCTGATGCAGTCATACTGCGGCTCCGCTAGTAAGCACTCACTTCGTAGTCTTCAGTGAGCAGATAGTCTTCTGTGATGTGGGGGCTAAGCAGAGTGTAGCCCACTAGGTAGACAAGGCCCAGACTCAGGCGCTTGAGAGCAGGTATGGTGCTGGAAAGGAACAAGCAAGGTCACAACGGACAGAGGCTATTCCCTTCACCCTCCGACCTTAAATTGCGGAGAGTGGGGTTTCAGAGCGTGGCTGTCCGCCCGGAATAGGACAAGTGGCTCTCCGTCCAGAGCCTCGGGGCAAGACAGCTCTCTGTGGTTGGCTCTGGGCAATGGTGAACGCAAGACCCTGCGAGTCACAGGGACGGGCAGGGCAGCAGTGTGGACGAGTCTGTGGTGCTTCCCCTCGGGGGTCCTACACATCTCACCGCCTCCCCAACTGTCTCCATCTGCATGGGGACCGAAAATCCAATGCGGGGGACAGGAGGATGACCAGTTCTCAATCTGCTCCTTCCTACCCTGGCTGAATTGATGCCCAAACACAGGCTGGACACGTTCTCAGGCAAAGGATTTTTCTGGTAACTTTTCCATTTCCTACTGTGATATATATATGTACACACACACACACACACACACGCACATTTTTATATATTTAACAATCTTTTTTTTTTTTTTAAACTGAGGAAATGGGTTTTAAAGGCAGGGGCACGACTGTTCAGGCAAAGTCCTGTGGCATAAAAGTGAATTTTTATGTTTGTACTACAGGGTGGGAATGGCTGGCTGGAAGTAGCCTACACTGAAACAGGCCAGCCACCCGCGCCAAGCAGGTATGGAGGGCCCGTTATGACAGTCCGGGGCCCGTGCCGCACGGGCCTGTGAGCCAGGGCCGGCCTGCAGGAAGTCACCTAGACGTGGCTTTGTACTGGGTGAGATCACCTGTACAGAGGTCTTGACCAAGAGGGGCAATTACCTGTTTGGTATCTTCCCTGGTATGTCAGTCAGCTGTCCCTGCACCAGCTTCATGTAGTGGTTCATTGAGAACTGGGGCCCTACCAAGAAGGCCCCATAGAAGTAGGAGAAACCAGCAACTTCCAGCAGGGAAGGGACACCCCGTATGGCATATTTCTGTTGCTCAGAGGACAAGGAATTCTATGCCGAGAAGAGAATGAATGGTTCAGGATAGCCTCGAATCTCCCCCCAAGAGCCAGTCTGCGTGTTCCCCACCCTTGGACCCCACTGAACTGGGGTTCTTCAGATAGCCGTTTCTTCGAGGGCATGATATGGAGAAAAGTAGTTGCCTCACGTGGAAAGGAGCATGTGCGAGGGGAACTTAGCAACAAGTGGCTGCTGCTTTTCCAAACGCCATGCTGGCACTGATCTCTGGACTTTGTGTGAGAACTGGATTCGCGCAAATTAGAGTTGCTGATCCGTGCTCAGTGCTATCTGAAACAGAACTCACACAGGCTGGGGAGGAGGGCGAGGCTCTGCCCCTGGCACCTGGGTCCAGTCTTTTGATAACAACAGACTTGCGCCTTCCCTCTGGTTCAATTCCTTAGCCTCTCTGCAGAGGAATGGGTACTTACCTGATCCTTCCCTCCGTCAAAGTAGTCAACAGCCAGACCTGAGCAGAGAGAGAAGGCGTGGGTAGAGCAGGGGGACAGGTCACGGAGGAGGTGGCCTGTGGACTGAGTGTAGCCAGAAGCGGACAGGGGGGCACAGAGTAAGTGTATGGTCAGACGGGGAGGAGCCTAGGTGCAAAAGGGGAAGGCCGTGAGCCAGCACTCACCAATCAGCTTCAAGGTCAGGACACAATGTGGCATTGTCCACTTGATATCATAGTTGCCAGTGGCTGTGTAATAATACCCGGCAAGAAGGTAGGCCTAGGGAGGGGAAACAATTTATTCCTTCACCCGCGAGGATTTCTTTATTTTCTCCCTGCTCTAAAATCTACCATATTCTTTCATTTTCCCTTTCTCTTGGTCTCCTCCTTAAAGGCTTTTTCTTTTTTTAAGTTTGATCTTGTAAATTAAAAAAAAATGTTTATTCATTTTTTTAAGTATGGGTTTGCTTAAAAAATTTTTTTTTTAACATTTATTTATTTTTGAGAGACAGAGAGATCATGAGCAGGGGAGGGGCACAGAGAGAGGGAGACACAGAATGGGAAGCAGTGGGGGCACCTAGGTGGCTCAGTTGGTTGAGTGTCTGACTTCGGCTCAGGTCATGATCTCACAGTTCATGGGTTTGAGCCCCGCATTGGGCTCTGTGCTGACAGCTCAGAGCCTGGAGCCTGCTTTCGATTCTGTATGTCCCTCTCTGTCTGCCCCTCCCCTGCTCATGATCTGTCTCTGTCTCTCAAAAATAAATAAATGTTAAAAAAAAATTAAAAAAAAAAAAACAACAACAACATAATTTACTATAAAAAAAAAAAAAAAGAATCGGAAGCAGGCACCAGGCTCTGAGCTGTCAGCACAGAGCCCGATGTGGGGCTCGAACCTACAAACTGTGAGATCATGACCTGAGCCGAAGTCGGACGCTCAACCGACTGAGCTACCCAGGTGCCCCTGTTTATTTTATTTATTTATTTATTTATTTTGGTGTGTGTGTGTGTGAGAGAGAGACAGCATGAGCAAGGGAGGGTCGGAGAGAGAGGGAGACACAGAATCCGAAGCAGGCTCCAGGCTCTGTGCTAGCTGTCAGCACAGAGCCCAATGCGGGGCTTGAACCCACGAACCATGAGATCACGACCTGAGCCAAAGTCGGACGCTCAACTGACTGAGCCACCCAGGCGCCCCTGTTTATTCATTTTTGAGAGAGAGAGAGAACATGAGTGGGGAAGGGGCAGAGAGAGGAGGAGGATGGGGGGGACAGAAGATCCGAATCAGGCTCTGCTGACGGCGGCAGACAGCCGCCGATGTGGGGCTCAAAGTCACGAACTGTGAGATCAAGACCTGAGCTGAAGTCGGATGCTTAACTGACTGAGCCACCCAGGCGGCCTAAAGGCTTTAACATGGAAGAAATTGAACCAGTAGAGAGGAAAAGACTCGCTCAAGGCTTCTCAGCAGAATGAGGGCTAAACTGAGAATTTAGAGATTAGAGTCCGTGGCTCATGCTAAGCTGATTTTCTGCCTTGCCTTTAAGAGATACCCCTCCTGGACAGCTAGCTGGGCTAACCCTGGTCCAAATAAAGGACGTGAATGGCACAGTCCTGTGCAAAGGCTTAGCTGGAAGGTAAAACATCGTCACTGCAACCTGCAGATGAGCCACCTGGTGCTTCTAAGGAGTGACCTGCCTGAAGTCATGCTGCCGAGTGATGTCAGGACAAAGGACTAGAAATTGGATCTCCTAGTTCACTCCTTCTATGCCACGGCCCCCGACCTCCCCCTCCCCCTGAACTGCTGCTGGCTGTGATCTGAGCTGCCAAGGGAGAGGCGTTTACCATCTGGAAGCAAAACGTAGTGAGGACGGCAGTGACGGTGCGGCCCATCAGTCGAAGGATGAGGAACTGAAGCACAATACATAGCAGGGAGTGGTAGAGCTGAGCTCCTGGAGGCAGAGAGGAGAGCAAATTTTAGCCTGTGGTTTTTTTGTTTTTTTGCATTCCCACCTGTGCTGAGACTTCTAAACGCAAAGAGAACATTTGAAGAAAAAAACTTTGGTATTAGGATTTTTTTCTTTTAAAAGAGACTCAGATGACGGTATAAATATAAGGGATTGTCAGGGAGTCGCTGTGTTTCTGAATGTTTGTGCTAAAGGGATGCTCCTTGCATCTTTCCTCCAGTTACAGCCACAGCAGAGAAAATGATGGGGTCTGGCAAAAGTAACCAACCACTCTCAAAATGTTATCTGGGAAAGGGATGTACGGAGAAGGAAAATTAAGCTCTGGTCCTGTGCATACAAACCCTCTCTTTGCAAGGAGAGCGGTGTTACCTTCCCTATCCATCAAACTCTCTTCAGAAATTGTTTTAAGACTCTTCATTCCCAGGTTCCCTCCAATCGCAGTGCTACTGCTGAGTTCACTCACCAAAGTTAAAATAAGCAATTGAGAGGCCTGTAAAGGTGTGGAAGAGATGGATGAGGTAGCTGTCCTTGAAGTAAAGGTAATGCCGAAAAAACACAGCCAGGGGGTAACCTAGAGGGGAGAAAAATCAGTGAGAGGGTTACTCATGCCTGATGCCCTCCCGGTTTTGTCTTGGACATTTATCTGGCATGAAATGCAGCCCAGCGTGGAAAATATGTACCTTATATGGACGTCAGCAGAGAACGGTGTCCAAGAATCAAAAGCTGCTTTGCAAGTACAAATTTAACACCAAAGATATGGGGGCGGCTGGGTGGCTCAGTCGGTTAAGCGTCCGACTTCGGCTCAGGTCATGAACTCACAGTTCGTGAGTTCGGGCCCTGTGTCAGGCCCTGTGCTGATAGCTCAGAGCCTGGAGCCTGTTTCAGATTCTGTCTCCCTCACCCTCTGCCCCTCCCCTGCTCATACTCTGTCTGTCTCTCTCTCACCCTCAAAATTAAATTAAAATTAAAAAAAAAATTTTTTAAGCTGAAGATGTGAATTTTTTACTGAGGCAATACAAAACTGGGTCCTAAGACTAGGTTTCCTTTATAGCCTATTAAATATTGCTAGGAATTTTCTCTTGCATTTTTCTAAATGATACAGGAAATTAAGGGTCCCTGACGATACCCTGAGACGCTAGTCTACACCTTTATGCTTGATTACGATTTCATCACCTGTCCTGTTGCAGAATAATAGCTTATTAAGATTATTAAGAGGACAAGTATAAATTAAAGCCAGGCTACCAAGTGGGATTACTGACCACATATACAGTTGCAGACTCCTCACATACTGAGGTCTGGGCATCAACTGTGTTATAAATCCACGTAGATAATATCCTGGAAAAATGTCATCGAAAGCTGTGATTCCGAGTATGGTCCCAGGGCCATGATGATGGAACCACAAGGGGTCTCAGTCTGGGCCATAAACTGATTAGGCAGGGTGAAAGGCAGCTTGCGGAATTAAAAAGGGTCAATGACATTTGGTATTTCTAAACTACAGTTAGCACATTCCCTGGCTTTACTACACATTTGGTGTTCTGTCAAGAAGCATTCTATCAAGAAGTCTGGCTAACGTGCTCCGCAATACCCCTCCCCGCAGCAGAGCATGTGCAGAGAACTGGAATCCCGTCTTTCTGGAAGGACACTTCACCTATCCTGTCATTGCATAATTAGTGTTCTTGAGCTACTCATGATTTACAGTTGCTACATCTCTTGCTGTCAAATTATAGGTTGCAGTTAGTTTTTCACGGGCAATATACAGGTGAGTGTGGTTAACTCTGCAATGCTTAGGAAAAGTGTTAGACACAAAGAAAGTGCTCGATTATTTATTGAGTAGGAAAATGGATCATCATGTTTTATATTGGCCTATGTCCTTCTAGTCCTTTGCCCCATATATTTTTTTCTTTTAATTTACCAACACAGCTTGGGTATTTATGTATCCTGCTTTTTTCATGTAACAGTGTATCAACTATTTGATCTTCTTGGTGCTCGGACTTGCTGATGTTCTTTGATTGCTGTTCTCATCATGGGCTAGGCTCTTTAACAAATTTACAGCTTCTTGCAAGTAGTTAATTCTGCAGATAGCCTGTGGATCATGGGCTCATTCATTTGACAGATGTTTGTTAAATGCCTACTCTAGCCAGGTATTCTGATTATAGAGCATATAATGAGGAAGGAGGTGGTATGTAATGGTTTATTCTTTCTTTCTTTTTTAAAGTTTATTTATTCTGAGAGAGAGAGAGAGAGAGAGAGAGAGAGAGCAAGCAGGGGAGGGGCAGAGAGAGAGGGAGAGAGAGAATCCCAAGTAGGCTCTGCATTGTCAGTGCAGAGCCCAATGGGGGGGGGAGGGCTCAGTCTCACGAACCGTGAGATCATGACCTGAGCTGACTGAGCCACCCAGGTGCCCCTGTAATGTTTTTTTTCCCTAGCTAGTGGAGATGAAGTGATATAGGATTACTAGGCTCAAGGGAGAGGGAGACATCCATGAACCCTTTCACAGTCAGATGAATGAGGAAAGAAATAGGATTGAGTCTCAATACATATCACATGGGCAGGGACAGAACACCAGGTTAATAGCAAGTTTTGCTAAGAACCAGAGCCAGGTACTAGAAAGTATATAGCATACGGTCCAACTGCTTTAAATCTTTTGCTTTTCATTTTTAAAAAATGTTTATTTATTGAGAGAAAGAGAGAGAGAGAGAGAGAGAGAGAGAGAGAGAGAGAGAGGCAGAGAGAGAGACAGAATCTGAAGCAGGGTCCAGGCTCTGAGCTTTTGGCTTGAACCCAAGAACTGCAAGATTGTGACTTGAGCAGAAGTCAGACACCCAACCTACTGAGCCACCCAGGCACCCCTCATTTTAATTTTATTTAGAGAGGAAAAGTTCATGTGAATGAGTGAGGGAGGAGCAGAGAGAGAGAGAGGGAGACAGAGAATCCCAAGCAGGCTCCATGCTCAGCGTGGAGCCTGACGTGGGGCTCGATCCCACAAATTGTGAGATCACGATGTGAGATGAAATCAAGAGTCGGAGGCTTAACTGACTGAGCCACCCAGGTGCCCCTGCTTTTCATTTTTAATGTTTTCGGAGCAGGAGTACAAATGAATAGAAGCAATAAATAGGGTAGATCTTAATAAGTTCATCTACAGGTAGCCAAGAGCTGATCTCTTTAGGCACGGAAGACCTTTAACCAACAGGAAGCAATAAAACCATTTAGAGTGCTTGAAATTAAAAAACACAACACACATTCCTCTGCTTCCTTAAGTTGAATATACTTCACATTTTCTTGGTCATCTGGGCCATGATTATTCTGGAGTCCAGTCGTGATGGCTTTGTGACCTGTTGAGGGGTGTGAAACCGTTTGCCCTGACCCTGTAGGCCCTCCACTGTCCTGCATTCTGAGTTCTTGTATCCATTTCTTAGAGCTTTCATGCCCCCTCCCTTCCTATTCAGGAATTAGGAGTCACTTCCTGAGCTTTGAAGAGTTCCTTTCCCAATTTCTAATTTACTGCAGGCCTTAGAAACCATACCTTTGTCATAAAGGTGTGATGAAAAGATGTTAAGAGCAAGAGTCTTAGGTGCTTTCCTTACAGTAGACTTAGTGCACAGGCCTGGTGACATCTGTCCTGGCCACTCAAGGCCCCTGGCTCCTGTTTTCAGGTATATTTGGGGGGCGGGGTGGAGATTGTGGAGTGCATACTAGTAAACACGCAAGAAGATGGAGCAATGGGCAGAAGAATAAAAAGAAGGCAGCAGGCCAGGTTATCACAAACCCGGAGATCCTAACAGAGAAGAGGAAAGCCTGGAGTGAAGCCAGAGACGAAGACGGAGGTGTGTGTCGGCCGAGTTGCTGGGACAACCCAGAGCTGAGTCCGCCTGTGTAAACATCCAACCTGGCTCTTGGCTGCTGCCCAGCCCAGCGGGCTTCGGGGCCTGGCTGCCCAGTCACCCCTCCAGGGATGTGCTGTTTGGGGGAGGGTGCTGTCCTGCGAGCTGTTTCTGAGTCTTAACACTCGTTGATGGGAGTCCACACTTAACTGTAATGGCTGCAATCTCCTGAAGGGTCTTGAAAAACCAACTAGAGCACCTCTTCACTCACCAGCCGCCCGTGAGTCTGATTCGGCAGGTCTGTGTGACTGTGATGTGCAGCAAGGGTTAAGAAGCACCACCTCGCTGAGATCCTAGAGCAAGATGGCAGGACTCACTGGGGCCTGAGAATAACAACGTTCTGAGCCTGGTGACCGGGGGCTCTGGTCTTTCCCACAATAGCACCAAACATGCAGAGGTTTGTTTTATAAACAAATTGATAGCTTCATGCAAGTAGTTAATTTTCTAGATACCCTGTGGATCACTAGCTCCCTCATTCCTTCGACAAGTGTTTATATAAATGCCGGCTAAGGCCAGGTATTCTGTTTAGGAAGCACAGACCTTGTTTGACTATACTGTAACTGTTTCTTCTTTTTGATTATGTTTTAGAGGTGGATGGGGGGGCTTCAGAAACTCCTGAGCAGACGAAGGATGATGATCTAACATACATGCTAAACCTTGAGGCTCCTCTACCGGAATGGGACCGTTCCTACAGCAAAAACTAGGGCCTTCTTCTAGGCCTTCAAAGCACACTGCAGTGGGTCCTCTTTAGGGGTTCAGTAGTCACGGAGCATTTCCAGCTGTATTCTCCAGTCACTGGATCACTCAGGTCCAAGTGCCACGTGAGTCAGAAACGAGGATGCCACAACCGGGATTGCTCATGCAACTCCCTATTCTCTGTACAACAGTTGTGAAACTACTTACGAATCTTACAGGTTTGGGGGTTTCATTTGAAGAAAATAGAAATGAGCTGTTTAGGGGCGCCTGGGAGGCTCAGTCGGTTAAGCATCTGACTTCGGCTCAGGTCACAGTTCATGGGTTCGAGCCCTGCATCGAGCTCTCTGCTGACAGCTCAAGAGCCTGGAGCCTGCTTTGGATTTTGTGTCTCCCTCTCTCTTTGCCCTTCCCCAACTTGCACTCTGTCTCTCTCTCAAAAATAAACATTAAAAAAAAAAGAAAAAGAAATGAGCTGTTAATATTCAAGTGATTAATTTCTTTGACTTTCAACCCGTATAGCTATTTCTGGACTCTGGAGGAATATGATATGACCCCATTTGATCAGTCAGTGGTTCATATTACCCTAGTGAAAGGAATATAGAGCATTTTGGCAAGCGTGAGAGAGAAGATAGAATTCGACAGAATTGCTATGTGTTGGCTTCGTTAGATATTGATGCCAGTTTTGTCAAAGAAGAAAACTACCAGCACCATATAAAGAGTTGGTATAGGGGCGCTTGGGTGGCTCAGTTGGTTGAGCGTCCCGACTTCGGCTCAGGTCATGATCTCACGGTTTGTGGGTTCGAGCCCCGCGTCGGGCTCTGTGCTGACAGCTTGGAGCCTGCTTCGGATTCTGTGTCTCCCTCTCTCTCCACCCCTCCCCCGATCGTGCTCTGTTTCTGTCTCAATAATAAATAAACATAAAAAAACTAAAAAAAAAAAAAAAAAAAAAAAGAGTTGGTATAATGTCCACAGCATACTGTAGTGGTGTTCAAACTTTTTGGTCTCTTTAGACTCTTAAAAATTACCGAGGACCTCAACAACACGTTAGTATGGATACTATCTATCAATATCTACTGTATTAGAAAACAAGAGGCGCCCTGGTGGCTCAGTGGTTGAGTGTTTGACTCTTGATTTAGGCTCAGGTCATGATCTTGAGGTTTTTTGAGTTTGAGTCCCATGTAGGGCTCTGTGCTGACAGCGCGGAACCTGCTTGGGATTCTCTCCCTCTTCCTCTCCCTCTCAAAATAAATAAATAAATAAGAAAATTTTAAAGTATTAATTCATTAAAAATAGTAAACCAATTACATAATATGTAACATACTTCTAAGGAAAAAAAAAACAACCTTATTTTTCCAAAACAAATAAAAAAACACTCAATGAGGACAGTGGCATTGTTTTACATTTTTACAAATTTCTAGCCTTTTCTGGCTAAATGGAAGATAGCAGGATTCTCAAATATGCTTCTGCATTTAGTCTGTTAATATACTGTTTTGGTTAAAACATATGAAGAAAAACTGTCTTCACCCAGTTGGAAAGAGAATCTTAGTAGCCTTTTCAGATCATTTTGAGTATTATTCTTTGATACTATACCAAAACTGGACAAGTAAGTAGTTTCCTAAGGGTTAGTTACAGTGTGGGATCTGCAACCATAGCAATGAACTTCTCATACTGATACATTAAAATCCACTGGTCTCGGGGGCCTGGGTGGCTCAGTCAGTTGAGCATTGGACTTCAGCTCAGGTCATGATCTCACAGTTTGTGAGTTCAAGCCCCACATCAGGCTCTCTGCTAGCAGCACAGAGCCTGCTTTGGATCTTCTGTCTCCCTCGCTCTACACCTCCCTTGCTTGTTCTCTCTCAAAAATAAATAAACATAATAAAAAAATCCTTTGGTCTCTCGTGCTTTGAATGGATCTTTACCCGGGCATGGTTTTTGTAATACAATGCATTGGTCATTTGGAAAATACTGGTTCACTGAGTTAGGCAGATCTTCTAAATACTGACATATGTCATTAGAAGACAATACCAAAAAAAATCATATATATATATATTTTTTTAAGTAGGCTTCATGCCCAGCACGGAGCCCAATGTGGGGCTTGAACTCACAAACCTGAGATCAAGACCTAAGCTGAGATCAAGAGTCAGACGCTTAACTGACTGGGCCACCCGGGTGCCCCCCAGCTAAAATCATATTTCTTAATATCACCGACTTCCAGCAGAAAAGCCTTTATGTATTGGGAAGCTGTCAAGCTCATGGTAACACACAAATTTTCCCAAATTCTAATTTTCACTTGAAAGCTTGAATTTTAGTACTGACTACAAACAGTGTCAGTTGTTTTCCCTGAAGTGACAGGCTCACTCTGTACATTTTTGAGAGACTATCTGCCAAATGTCTCGGCAACCACAGTCTGTCAGTCATTCTTTCAAGCAAAAATGGGATTCAATGAAAAAAGGAGCTGTTAATTCAACACTCAGCTCAAGCACTGCACAAGAGCTTGGCCTCCACATGCCATAGAACTTCAGGATGCAGTTCTTCAAACATTACATTAAGAGGACCCGTACTCAAGGCTTGAGATTTAATAAAATTAATATTATTGATGGTTCAAGGCTTAAGTGAACCTAATCTTTTTTTTTTTTTTGGACTGAGAGTGCACTGCAGTGAATACAGTGACTGCAGGGACAGCGGGTGCCCTTGCCCTGCCTCACGCTAGGGCACCAGCAGTGGACCCACTGTTTGTACAACCAGAGCAAATGTCAACACAGCAAAAAAGGCCAATAACATCTTAGTATTATGGTGAAGAGAATTTTAAGGTTCTCAGTGACTCCTTGGGGCTCACTCTGGGAACTGATGAACTGCTGATATATGGAATGATGTTTTGGCTTAATCTTCCTCCTTATAATGCCCACATCTGGGCCTTTTCTTCCTGCCTGCTTTACTCACCTGTCCTATATTTTCTTTTCTTTTTTTTTCCATTGAGGTATAATTCACATACAATAAAATTCGCTGTTTCAGAGTGTGGAATTCAGTGGTTTTTAGGATATTCACAAGGTTGTGCATCCCACTAACTACTTCCAGGATTTCCCCATCTCCCCAGAGGAAACCACACACCTGTTCCCAATCATTCTCCATTCACTCCTGTTCCCAGACCGTGGCAACCACCAGGGGTTACTTTCTGTCTACAAGAATTGCCTATTTGGGGGACTTCATATAAATGGAGTCATATAATGACTTCTATGTCTGGCTTTTTTCACTTAGCATAATATTGCCAGGGTTCATTTATGTTATAGCACATATCAGTACTTCATTTTTATAAACATTGTTTTATTTGAGTATAGTTGACATACTGTTATTATCAGTTTCAGGCATACAACATAGTGACTCAACTTCTCCATTTGTTAAGGTATGCGCACAGTGCATTATTCCTTCTTTATGGCTGAGTAATATCCCTTTTATAGATACACTATTTTGTGGGGCGCCTGGGTGGTTCAGTCGGTTAAGCGTCCGACTTTGGCTCAGGTCATGATCTCACGGTTCGTGAGTTCAAGCCCTGCGTCGTGCTCTGTGCTGACACCTGTTTTGGATTCTGTGTCTTCCTCTCTCTGCCCCTTCTTCACTCGCACCCTGTCTCTCTCTCAAAAATAAATAAAGATTAAAAAAAATTTCGGATGCATCATTTTGTTTATTCATTCACCAGCTGGTGGACATTTGGGTTGTGTCCACTTCTTGGGTACTATGAACGATGCTGCTATGGAACATCTGTGTACAAGTTTATGTGTGAACATATATTTTCTGTTCTCTTAGGGATATAACTAAAAGCGGGTCTCTTGGTCCTCTCACCCTCTAACCCTGCACTTCTCAGTTGGTGGTGCAGACCAGTTTTTAAAACTTCCCATTTGCTGTGGACCAATACTTTTGTTAAATTTGTTTTTACTTTTTTAATGTTTATTTATGTTTTGAGAGAGAGAGAGAGAGAGAGAGAGAGAGAATGAGCAGGGGAGGGGCAGAGAGAGAGGGAGACACAGAATCTGAAACAGGCTCCAGGCCCTGAGATGTCAGCACAGAGCGTGATGTGGGGCTCAAACTCGTGAACCATGAGATCATGACCTGAGCTGAAGTCAGACGCTTAACTGACTGAGCCACCCAGGCGTCCCTAAATTTTTTTTTTAATGTTTATTTTTGAGAGACACAGAGAACGTGAGCGGGAGAGGGGCAGAGAGAGAGGGAGACACAGAATCCAAAGCAGGCTCCAGGCTGTGAGTTGTCAGCACAGAGCCCGACGCGGGCCTGAACCCGCAAACTGCGAAATCAGGAACTGAGCTGAAGTCGGAGGCTTAACCAACTGAGCCACCCTGGCGCTCCGTCCTGGACCAATACTTTTTGTAAAATACAGAGTTGTGGGCTTGGATGATGTGGGGCTGTCAAACTGTTACAAAAGTTCCTAAATGTTGACTCTCACTTTCTGGGCTTGCTTTGATAGGTGGCCGGCTACAATCTGAATAGATCTCACTGACCTATCTTTCTTTTTCTCGTTCACTGAAGGCTTTTTTTCTGGCTCCTAACTATGGCTGATCTCCAGGATTCAGTATTGACTCTCTTACCATGCTACACTGCCTCTCTGGACACGGCATCTACTCTCATCCTTAATAGGATCTTCACGCCAAAGACAAACACATCTTTAATCCTAATTTCTCAAGTTTCAGTTCCACATTTCTAACTTCCTGGCCGGACATCTGAAACTCTGTATTAACTAAAACACAACTTTCCCCCTACTCAGCCCTCTCTTGGCTTCTGTTTTTATTTATGATGCCATCATTCTCCAGGTCACACACAACCATTTCAAAAGCTTGACGTTGTCTTTGCCCCTTCCCTGTCCTTAGTTCCCTCCTCTCCATAGCATCTCAGCACTGTCACCACCTCCTTGTCTTCTGTGCCCCACTGGCAGGTCAGGCCCTTAAGCACTCACTCAAGGTCCATCTTCTAAACTACATTTCTAGTTAAAGCTTCCATTTCTCTGCAGCTAAAACTGATCTGCTAGGCTTTGCCCAAACATGTCTTATGTCTTTTGACTCTAGACCTTAGGTTGTGCCAGTCCCTTTGCATGGAAGGCCTTCTCCAACCACCCCTCTACCAAGTGAAATCCTACTCATTCTCGAAAACCCAGTTCTTTCCTTTTGTAAGTCTGCCTCAGACCACAGTGAACTCATAGCCCTGCATATTATGGACTCCTGCCTTAAACCCGTGGTACTTGGGAATAAGACTCTCATTTGGTAACTCATTATACATTATAATGTGTCATTCCTTACATGTTTGTTGTGTATTAAGGTTTTTTTTTTTTATATGTTCAATCTCTTTTCCTAAAGGCTTCCTATGTCTTTGGATCTCCCACAGCACACTATTATGTATTATTTTTTGACTGATCAACAGTAATAGATGTTTAATAGTTGTTTGACTTTGAGCATCAATTTCCTCATCTGTAAAATGGGGTATAGCACTTGCCTCAGTGAGGTGCTGTACGGACAATGCATATTAAGTAGTAAGCACAGTGCCTAATATATTGTAAGTGGTCACAAAATTATACAAATACACATTCACATAAAGTTAGAGGGAGGTAAACAGGGCAGGCTTTGTTTTCCAAACATCTCCTTTCACCTTCCTGCTAACGGGTCTTTCTTCCCTTTGTATCCTCAGACCTCTACCCCTCTTCTTAGCTCATATTTCTCTTGTTTAAAAACAAAAAGTTAGAGGGAGGAAAAGCAGGCGTTATCTGAGACGAGTCTGGGGCAAATGGATGTCAGAGCTTCTGAATCTAATCTTCATTCCATGTGACAACCAAATGACTAAGGGGTTTCCTTCCATCTGCATTTCAAAAGAAGACTCATAGCATATTTATTTTATAAGGGTGCTGACTTTGGCTTGCCAAGAGCACTTTCCCCAAAATGCAATGTACTCCCGAATTAAAGCACTGTATGGTTGGAAGAATGCAGACTTTGGAGTTAAGACAGACCTCGGTAGTTACTTACTAGCTGTTGCCTCAGGCTGGTTGATTGTTAATCTTTTTGTTCTTCTGTCTCATCAGTAAAATGGGTATCTAAGCTAAATGGGTTTGTATATCAAGCCTGGTGCATATCAGATGCTCAGTAAGCATGAAATTGGGCCACCTCTGCTTTGACAGTGAAATGCCCCGTGATCTCATCTTGCCATCCAGCTGTAAATACCACCCATTTGCTGATGTCTCCCCAATTTTCTTTAAAGTCTTTTTTTTACATTTTTAAAATTTATTATTATTATTTTTTAAAGACTTCTTTTAATGTTTATTTTTTGAGAGAGAGAGAGAGAGAGAGAGAGAGAGAGAGAGAGAGAGAGACAGAGCATGAGTGGGGAAGGAACAGAGAGAGGGAGACACAGAATCTGAAGCAGGCTCCAGGCTCTGAGCTGTCAGCACAGAGCCCGACGCAGGGCTCGAACTCACAAACCGTGAGATCATGACCTGAGCTGAAGTCAGATGCCTAACCAACTGAGCCACACAAGCGCCCCATAAATTTATTTTTGAGAGACAGAGACAGAGAGAGATAGAGCACAAATTGGGGAGGGGCAGAGAGAGAATGAGACACAGAATCCAAAGCAAGCTCCAGGCTCTGAGCTGTCAGCAAAGAGCCCGACGTGGGGCTTGAACTCACAAACCGCGAGATCATGACCTGAGCGGAAGTCGGATGCTCAACCGACTGAGCCACCCAGATGCCCCTCCCCAATTTTCATCTCCAGCCTAGACCTCTCCCTTGGACCCCATGCTACTATGGTCTACTCAACACTTTGAGTAGGGGCAGGCCTATGAGATATCTCAAAGGTAACAGGCTCCAAAATGGCATTGCTGACGTACCCTCCTCACTAAACCTGCTCCTCCCCTAGCCTGACCCGTTTCAGCAAACAGCAACTCACTCTTCCTTCCCTTAGGACTGGACCCCTGTAACTCTGCCATCATTCTTGACCTCCCCAGTCACCTTCCACCCTCAACCCAGTCAGTCAACAAATCCTGTCCGTTCTACCTTGAAAATAAATCCAGAATCTGACCACCTCTTTCCCCGGTCCAAGTCAACACCATCTCTGGCCTGTATTATTATATAGTTGTTGCCTAACTTCCCGGCTTCTGCTCTTGCCTTCTTTCAGTCTATTCTCACACAGCACACACAGGGATTCTTTTTTTATTTTTTTTATTTTAAGTTTATTTTGACAGAGAGAGAAAAAGAGAGAGAGTGTGAGATATTGAGGGGGGGGAGGGGCAGAGAGAGAGAATCCCAAGCAGGCTCCACATTGTCAGTACAGAGCCTGATGTGGGGCTCGAATCCACAAACCTTGAGAACATGACCTGAGCCAAAACCAAAAGCTGGCAGCTTAACAAACTGAGCCACTCAGGTGCCCCACCCATAAGGGATTCTATTCTATCAGATTAGCTCATTCCTCAGCTCAAACCCTCAGAAGGCCTCCAATCTCACTCGGCAAAAGCCAAAGTCCAACCCAAACCTATAGGATCTGTTTGCTCTCTCCAGCTTTCTTGGACCCATCTCTTCTTCTCTGAGCCACAAAACTCTCCCGTCCGGGCAGTCGGGCAGGTCCAGCCCCAGAGCCCTCGCCATTAATAGGCTCCTTGCCTAAAATGCTCTGGGTACAGATAAGCTCAAGTCCCTCAGGTCTTTACTAAAATGTCACCTTATCAGTGAGGCCTTCCCTGACCTTCCCATCTAAAATTGCACACACTCCCCGTTCCTCCCCACCCTCACCCACCACCAACACACACTTCTTGTTCTTCTCTGCTTTACTTTTCTATTTCCCCCTTGGCACTTATTTTATTTATTTATTTTTTTTTTGCATGCTACATATTTTATTTATTTATCAGTCTTTGAAAGTAGGGATTTTTGTCCGTTTTCTCCCCAGTGCCTCGTACAAATCCTGGTACAAAAGAGGTCTCAAAAACATTTGTTGAATGGATGATAAAACAAAGAATGAGAGAATATTCTCTAGGCAGTCAATAAAGTATTTATTGGGCATCCATTATGCGTGGTCAGCGTTGCATTAGGCAAAAAGGGGAATGTTGGTAGAAACGAAAGAGATGGTTACTAGGGACCTTTGTAGCTAGAGAGAAAAGAAGTCTCAAACACTGATGCTCTCGAAGTGCTAACTGCATGGAATAGCCAGTGTTGTAGGAGTCCAAAAGGAGGGAAAGCAATAATGACCCGAGTAGCCAGGATGGAGAGAGAGAAGATAAGGAAAGGGCACTCCTGGGAGGAGAGTGATGTAAAGACGCAGACATAGGAAAGAGCCCCGAAGGGTCACTTCAAGAGGGGCTAACGATAAGAGGGGCGAAACAGCATAACAAAATGTCCAGAAAGGTTTGGAAAATGGGCAAAGTCTGAAATGGACACAACAGGACAAAAGCAATAGGACTGACTGGATGTGGGGGGAATGACAGAAAAGGACAAATTAAAGATGAGTAAGCCACTGTGATGATCTTCAAGATTTTTGCTGGAATAACCCCCTAAAAGACTTATGAAACTCTCTGTATCCCCTGTCACATTTTTAAGTTGCCATCTATCATTTATAAGCTTAAACAATAGCAAATGATGTGCTTTTTTTAATGTATATTGAAGCTGTGCTTTAAGTACATATGGAAAACCTCTGCCTATGGCAGGCTAATCAGCTTGATCAGACTTCCTTTCCGTTAAGAGGCCTAGGCTCATTTTTAAGTTCTAGTAAACATGTTATTACTTCTCTTTCATAACGACCATCTTATTTCTGAATTCTGGTTTTAAGATAGATAGATAAAGGGCGCCTGGGTGGCTCAGTCGGTTAAGTGTCTGACTCCTGATTTCGGCTCAGGTCATGATCTTACAGTTCGTGAGTTGGAGTCCGAGTCAGGCTCTGAGCCGCCAGCACGGAGCCTGCTTGGGATTCTTTCTCTCTCTCTCTCTCTCTCAAAAATGAATAGGGGCGCCAGGGTGGCTCGGTCGGGTAAGCGTTACAGCTCAGGTCATGATCTCGTGATTCATGGGTTCAAGCTCTGCATGGGGCTCTGTGCTGACAGCTCAGAGCCTGGAGCCTGCTTCAGATTCTGTGTCTCCCTCTCTCTGTTCCTTCCCCACTCACATTCTGTCTCTCTCTCTCTCTCAAAAATAAACATTAATACAATGTTTAATATAATAACATAAGGTTGCCATGAGTTTGTCACCCGGATAAAACAAGAGCTGCTCAACTATATGTTAATTATACTTTAAAAAATAATTACAAAAAAAAAAAGGGGACTGTTCCTCTTTACTTTTGTTGCATTCTGGGGACAACCCACCATGCCTTTCTTCACTTGTCTAAGGCTGCTGAAGGGTGACTTTAAGGGAGCTAGGAAAGGAGAACCTTCAGAGCAGACAGTCTTTAAGCTTATCATTTTATTTTTTTAATTTTTTTATGTGTTCTATTCATTTTTGAGAGACAGAGAGCACGCGAGCAGGGGAGGGTCAGAGAGAGAGGGGGACACAGAATCTGAGGACAGGCTCCAGACTCTGAGCTAGCTGTCAGCACAGAGCCCGACGCGGGGCCCGAACCCATGAACTGTGAGATCATGACCTGAGCTGAAGTCGGACGCTTAACCGACTGAGCTACCCAGGCGCCCCTAAACTTATCATTTTAGACAAGAGTACATATGGAAGCTGAAAACTTGGAAATTAATTCCGTTATCCATGCCCATGTATCCCCTGGAAAGTCCTTGTGTACCCCAACATGAAGATCCCTGACCTTAAGGTTTCCCCTCTTGGAGGCTGGAAAGAAGGTGCCACTGACAAAGCATCGCTGCCAATTTACCTCTATCATTTTCTGAATATGAGTTGTTCAAAGTGGGGCACCTTACAGAAGCTGCACGACCAGCGAGGCAAGTCCACTTGATGAGAAGTTTTGCAGAAAGATTCATTTAACTGCTAAGTAACTTCATTACGTTAAAACAAATAATACCAAACAGAATGTGCCGTTGCCCTGTATTTTACAAATATAACATTAGACTCCAGGGACATTTCTATTTTGTGGTCATTAAGTAGACTTCATAAGCAGCGAGGAGCCCAACGTGGGGCTTGAACTCACAACCCTGAGATCAAGACCAGAGCTGAGAGCAAGAGTCAGATGCTCAACCAACTGAGCCCAAGTGCCCTGACATTTCTGACTTTTAATGCTAAGGACCCCCGGGCCCGAGAGCACACACTTATTTAGCCTTCCACCATCGTCTTCAGGGAACTGACTGTGAGAAAACTTAAGAAGATCTGCTTGAAATTCATGCTTTTATTCTTTTCTCCAGATTCAGAGAAAAGATGTACCTTCCTCCTCTTAAACATCTCCTCCTTCCCTTTGGGCCCAATCCTTGGAATTCTAGCCATCTCAGTCTCACTAGGGAACTTTTATGGTCTTTCTTGCTAGCTTCCTTATTCCTTCCTTCTCAATGATAACAATTATTATTATCATTAATACCAGTGAATACCAACGAAACCCTTACCGAGTACTATTACGTGGCATGCGCTGAGTTAAGCACTTTACACACATTATGCCACTTAATCCTCCTAACCATATGAAGTAAGAAATATTATTATCTTCACTTTCTGAATAAACCAATCAAAGCAGTTAGCTAAACTGTGATTACCGAGTAATCGATGCAGCTAGATGCTAACCTATGGGTCTCACCTCTAGGTCCGTGACTTAACCCCTTAGCACATGAGGGTTAAGTCCTCTACCTTTCCTCTACCTTCAAACTTGCCCTGCTAGCCCTCCCCACCCACCCCTATCCCTCTGCTGCTGTTTCTAGCTACTGTTCAATTCCACTTACTCCTTTTTGTAGTCAATTTCCTAGAATCATGGTCTATCTCGTCACCTCTATTTCTTGCCTACCCATTTCTTTCTTCACTTTCAGTAGTGCTCTTAGGGGCTGTTTACTGACAACATGATGGTGGCTCTTTGGAATTTCTAGTTAGAGATGGCCAAGAAAAGCCTCAGTTTCATTCTTACCTTAGCTGGATGTTATAATTTTTCTGGTCTATGGAAGGTTACCATAGATCATGTCTATTTTGCTTTGGGAAATCCTGAAGGGCCATATTGGAAGGATCTATCAAACAGCTATCTGTTCTTTTAATCAAATTTCAGTTAAAATTTCCCAAGGATTACAGACTAGAATATAAAATTGGACTGCTTTTGAACATGGCTTATTTGGTTTCTATTTATTTATTTATTTAAAGTTTTTAATGTTTATTTTTGAGAGACAGAGTGCGAGCAGGGAAGAGGCAGAGAGAGAGGAAGAGACACAGAATCCAAAGCAGGCTCTAGACTCCAAGCTGTCAGCACGAAGTCTGACGTGGGGCTCCAACTCACGAACTGCGAGATCATGACCTGAGTTGAAGTTGGCTGCTTAACTAACTGAGCCACTCAGGTGCCCCCGTTGTTTATTTTTATCAAATACTTTCACATGATAATTTTATTGTCATTATTTCTACTTTGAAGATCTGCCATCCAATTCTTTTTTCCACCAAAGTGGAAATTCCTGTGCCAAACTGCTATCCGGAGAAAAGGAAGACAAACAGAAACGGGAAGGACAGTGAAGCTTTGCTTGACACTGCCTGTTTGAGCAACAGGTAACAGGTTAGGCACGTATGCTCAGTTACTGATCGCTCGGTCAGCTGGAAGAGCACCTGTAGATAATGGACATTTAGGTGAGGATGAAGCTCTCACCTTTGGAATCTGTTCAGAACTGGTCCTTTGTTTCTCTTCACCAGATTAGGCCTGCGGATAGTAAGGGCAAGGCGCCCACATGTTTTCCACACAATCCTGTACAGCTTGGGCTGAGTTATGTGCTGAATGGTTATTCATAGTATATACAGATTCTTAGAATCTGAAAAAATCTTAGAAATCACTGACTTCAAAGCCTTCATTAGATACATAAGAAACTAAGGCCCAAAGGGGATCACGGTCATGCCCAAGGTTAACAGAGCACAGCTCAAATTAGAATCCACATCACTTGATTTCCATTCTGATATTCTTGCCACATGCCTTGGCACTTGGCAGTGACCTGCAAGTGAATCACTCGTACCTAGCTGTGTGCTTTTAAAGCTACAGCTCTATTATTCTTTGTTCAACAATAATCTATATTCAAACATCTGTTTTGCAGACACATGCACACTCATGTTTATGTTTGCATATCCTCCTATCTAAAAGCAATTAAAATCTACATTTTAATGCTAAATCTAGGTACTCTCTGGTGCTCTCTTTGTTAATCTCATTCTTGGGGACTCCCCATCCCTACCCTTACATAGTGCAGTAAGAATATAGTGGTTCCTTTCTCAAAGCGTCCTCCAGCTGAGTATCTCAAACATTTTAACAAATGTGATACAGGATTCAAGAAAACTGGGACAAGCGATCAAAATGTCCTGGGGATCAAAGAATAGAGGGGACACTTCAAAGGTAAACTGGTGGATGGCTGTTACTTGTGAGAAAGAAAAAGGGTTTGCTATGAGGGTTAAGAAATACTCGGCTTTGCGCTTGGCGGCACAGAGCCTGCTGGGAATTCTCACTCCGTCTCTCTCTGACCTTCCCCCCGCGCATGCACTCTCTCTCTCTCCCCCCCACTCAAAATAAATACATAAAAACTTAAAAAATATATATTAGTTTTTTAGTCACTTAACCCAACCAAACAACCTAAGCCTGAGCCACCCCAAAGTCCTACCAAGAGTAATTCTTTAACTGGTCCATTGAAGCCAAGTGCTCTTAGTAATAGACCCACGTGTTGGCTAACTGGTAAAATCTGCTACAAAGGCTGGAAAGTTAAGACCCAACGAAGGACAGACTCTGATGTCACCAATTCGGTTTTTTGTCATGCCACCAGGAGTTAGACATGAATAGATTCTCACTAGCTTCTTAGTCCAGGAGTTAGCTGAATATCAAGGCAAGCCCTCCGCAGAATTTCAAGTCTGATTAGATGGCAGAAGGGATGTCAAGAACGTTGTCAATACTACCACGCACGGTTTGTTCAAATGGTCACATAGTTATTTTGTTACTTTAGATAAATTCTGTTCTCCCCTACAACTTATTCTACAAAATGTACCGACTGAAAGAATGTTAAAGGTAAGAGGTTGTTGACTGGCATTTCTCCATTTCAGCTCCGCAGTTTGGGCAAATTACTTAAGATTCTTTGTCTATGAATCTATTACTTAGATTCAATGTCTTCATCTGTGAAATAGGGAAATTGCTAGCCATATCTGCAGGTTGTTGTATAGATTAAAAGAGAAAATTTATCATACATGGATTTCTTTTGAGGCCACTTAAAAATTTTACATATCGGGGTGCCTAGGTGGCTTAGTCGGTTGAGCGTCGAACTTTGGCTCAGATCATGATCTCACAGTTCATGGTTCGAGCCCTGTGTTGGGCTCTGTGCTGACAGCTCAGAGCCTGGAGCCCGCTTTGGATTCTGTGTCTCCCTCTCTCTCTCTGCGCTCCCCCCTCTCCTGCTCTGTCTCTCTCTCAAAAATAAATAAACATTAAAAAATTTTAAAAAATTTACATATGGGCAAATATTTTATATAAGCATTATCTATACCTAATCTTAAACTTGGGAGTATTTTTTAAACTGGTTTGGCCTCTGCCCACCTAACTATTCAGTTAAATCAACTGAATTAAGGCTATAGCAAGTTTCAAAAATAAAGGTCTGTGAATTGTACCCGGTACTCCCAGAAGCCCATTGGCCATGAAGCGAATAAAGCTTCAGTTTCAAGGCTCATCGTCCTTTGCATAGGCCCCATTTAAGGCTCTGGGCAGTGGTGGGGGGGTGGAGGTGGGAGCTAACAGCACGTTCACATGGTCATATGTTTTTGTGAAACTTGTAAGCTATTTTTGTAACCTTTTTCTTAAAAAAGGTTCCCAAGATTATATAAGCTTCAAGTCCCCCAAATCTTGGATTATAAAAAAAAAAAAAAAAATCAACCACCACAACAAAACTAGGCATATGCCAGAAAATTCTTCTACTCCCAGAATCCCGTGGGTAGAGGGCTTCATCCAAGATCTTCCAAATGACAGGCATATTCCCCAAATAAGTTCTGATGGGGGGTTGTGGTGGGGGACATTTGGCAGCAGTGTTGGTGGCGGTGGGAACCCGGCTGTCAGTGGTGGCACGGGTCTGAGGAGGGGTGAGGCTGAGAAGGCTGTGACAGGACTGTGACTGGCATAGGCAGGGAGAGCCAGCTGGGACGTGGGATGCAAGGGTGGTATGTGGGAAGCAAATTTTGAAGAGGAAAAGGGACACTAAGACTGTCAGCGTGGACTTCAAGATACATTGTCACCCCTAGCTCAGCGTGTGGAATAAGGGAGCAAGCGAGCTTCACGTTGCCTATAACCCCTCTTCCTTGTTCGTTAACGGTTTTACATACAGTGGCTGAAGCACTGGGTACAAGAGACTACAGGAGGCAAGGGGATGCAGCCAGGGTTAGGGCGGGAAGGGAAGGGAGTGGGGCCACGGGGTGTGTGGGTGGGGGGGTGAGGTCTGCTGTATTTCATATGCTACAGCTATGTATTTCAGGAGAAGAAAGGACTGTGGAAATCATCTAGCATAGATGTTTATCACCTGGGAAAACAGGCCCATTACAGACACAGTGAGAAGCAGTGGGCTGGCCAGGCCCCGACGGCGCAGCCCCCTTCCCTGCTCTGTGACTGGTCCACCTCTCCTCTTGCCTCTTATTTTTCTTTCCTGCCCTTTCTGTTGTTTCCTCCTCTTCCTTCCTTTGTACAGACCTGAAGTGCTTTCCCCTCCATTTTTAATGCTTTCTGGATTTTGCACATTATGGTTCTCTCTCAAAAATGTCTAGTGTGTAGTAACGTGAGTCCCCCCCGCCTGTCCCTTGAATTTATGGCACTGATTTTCAGTGAAGAAACGGGTCCTTTGCTCCTTTTGTGACTTGATCTGGCCTAAGGTTGCCCTGTCACAGGGCCAAGTGGCTAATTAGCTGTTCGTTCTCTACCCCTCCCAAATACTGGTCACGATAATTTCTTTGGAGTGTTTAGAGTTGCCAAATCTGATTTTTGTAAATACAAACAAGGTAGGTGAGACTTTTTTCTCTGCAGACATTTCAGCAAATGAAACAATAAACCCTTTCTTACATCTGAGATTCTAACAGAAGGAAAGATAACAGCATTACACCCTGTAATTGTCCTCATGAATCTGAACAGGTGTTAATTGTTGGGTTCTCACTCTACCTGTGATCATACACAGTCCCTCTTTAGTCTTTTTTTAAGTGTAGAATTCACTGAATTTTGGCATATTCTTAATGTTATCTAAGCATCCCCAGTGTCTAATGCTGGAACATTTCCATTACCCTAACAAGAAACCCCACCCCTCTGAGCACTCACTCCCAGTTAACTCCCCCCATCTCATCCCCTGGCAACCACCAACCTACTTTCTGTCTTGATGAATTTGCTTATTCTGGACATTAAAAAATAATGTTTCTCACAAACAGCCAGATCATGATGTGAGCCGAAATTAAGAGTCAGCTGCTTAACCGACTGAGCCCAGGAGTCCCTTTTCTGGGCATTTTATGCCAATGGAATCATACAAAAGGTGGCCATTTCTTAGCATAATATTAACATAATGAAAATATCAGCATAATGTTTTCAAGTTTCATCCACATTGTAGCAGGTAGCAATACTTCATCCTTTTTTATGGCTGAATAATATTCCATTGTAGGGATATAACATTTTGTTTATTCATTCATCAGTTGGTGGACAAATAGGTTGTTTCTACTTTTGGTGCATTACAATAATGCTATGAATATTTGTGTACAAGTTTTTGTGGGAATGTATGCTTTCAATTCTCTTGGGTATATAAATGAGGGGTGGAATCGCTAGGTCATACTGTAACTTTAACTTTGAGAAACCGCTCAACTGTTTTCCGCAGTGGCTGTGCTGTTTTACATTCCCTTCAGCAACGCATGAGGGTTCCAATTTCTGCACATTCTCACCAACACTTGCTTATTCCTGTTTTGTTTTGTTTTTCGATTATAGCCATACTAGTGGGTGTGAAGTGGTATGTAATTGTCATTTCCCTAATGACTAATGAGTTGAGCATTTTTCTATGTGCTTATTGGCCAGTTGTATGTCTTCCTTAGGCAAATGTCTATTCTTATCCTTTGCCCATTTTTTAATTGAGTTATTTGTCTTTTTCTTGTTGAGTTATAAGAATTCTTGATATATTCTGGACACTAGATCCTGACCAGATGTAGGATTTACAAATATTTTCATATTCTGGGGGTTATCTTTTCATTTTCTTGGCAGTATCCTTTGACATACAAAAGTTGGAAATGACTGACTTCTTTCTTATCAGCATCTAGTATTGGTTGAAGATTTGGGAAGACTTTTTAAAAATGTTTAAAAATTATATATTTTAGAATAAAAATACTTTAAAAATATAAAACAAGAGCGTAAGACTTGAAGAAATTTCAAGCTTCTGGTGATATGATATCTGGGTCCCCATAATTACATTAGGTTCTTAGTATAAATAATATAATTGCATGGCAGCTGGTTCCTAGTTTTGATTTTGTTGACTACTCTTTCAGAAGAATCAATGAAGAATTAAAGAGTGCAGTCAGATACTCCTTTGGCTAAAGAATGAGGATTTCTAGTAGCACTAATGGTCTGATATTTTTAGTCAGAGCCCCACTTTATTTGTATTCTAACTATAATCAATCTTTCTCCCTTTTGTCAGAGGTGTATGTCATAGGAAACTTAAAGGGCACCATTCCAGTTGGCCTTGGCTTGCTGGCTTACAAACAGAAGTTTTGTATTTATGGACAGTGATCCAGAGTGGTGTCCAAGTGTATCTGAGTTTAGAATTGCTGTGACAGCAGAAATCGGAAACCTCAGGAACTATGAGGCATTTACCATGTCTACATGGACGCCACTTCTCATCACAGCATTTACAAATATACAGTCATCAGCGCGTTAACCTCCTGGGATCTCATATCCTCCTCAGATCTGTATATGATATATATACATGAATCTTCTATTTTTTTATAGTAAGCAGCCTACAACATTACGATCTCACCACTTATATTTTATGCAGAATGACCATGTATGCCTTTCTTATGAAAATCCCATAGCAACACGAATATTTGGTACTGAAATGCATCTTTAATTGACAAATGATTTTTATTTTTAATTTTAACATAGCCCATGCTTGGAGTGGGGAATTTAAATAGTGTACTTGGTGACTTCATGTGAGTCAAGAACAAAACCGGGGTCTGGTCATTTCTGGCCTGATTTTCTACTCGCTTTCTGACAAATGTCCCTACAGCTAGAATGCAGCGGCATTTCCATCAGAAGCCTTCCTAACAATTTTGGTACATATGGTTCTTAGAATACTTTGTGCAAGGTGTCCAGAATTTAATGAATCTGACTTTATCTTCAAAGCCAGTGCTTGAGTAGAGAGGAACTTGGATTTTAAAACCAGTCCATTTTAAGCCCCAAGGCAATTCTTATCCAGAAATTACTTATCCTTATTTTTAGTGTCTTACACGCCCCCTACTCTTCTCATTTTGAAAACGGGGTAGAAATAAAGCTGCATACAACATCTTTTGGGCTGCACGAAGCACAGATAGGCTTTGAAGGCCCCTAGGGAGCTACTACTGTTTCACTAAGAGAACTCCAGGTGGGCCCTAAATCTCCTGGCCCTGGACTTGAGCAATTGCTGAAAAAATGTCCACACACACACACACCCCTACCTTAAAAACTCTGTGCTTGGGAAGAACAGTCCAGCCGCAAGTAGGGCACCTAGTTTTTGTTAGAGCTACAAGTCAGTTTATCAACTGCATTAGGAAAACGTGAGGCAATTGATTTAGAGAACGTTATACTGCTTGAGGTGGCTGATGCAAGACAGAAGAGGAAAGACGGAACTCTTAGTCCAACAACTTTATGCAAAAAAAAACCCTCGTCTATATTTAACCTTCTGATCAAAAGTGCGAAACAGATGGTGGAGATAATGATGTTAGTTAGACAATGAAGACGATGATGATATAATAATATCATTGTTATAATAACATTATGATTGGTAATAATAATAATAATATTTGAAGAATAACAAGTGATGTTAGCAAATGGGGAAAACGAAGCGATAAGAATCCGAGAGCATTTGCATATTCCAAAGATCACAGGATATGACAACATTTCAAAAAGCTTCAGATAGTATGGGGACATTAAGTATTACAAAAAGCTACCGGAAGAAATAAACCAGTAATCCTCAAACCTCAGGGTCACTATAATCTCTAGGTCACTATAACCTAGAGGACATGTTAAAACACAGATCATCAGGCCCCATCTTCAGTAGGTCTTCTAGGGTAGACCTAAGAATGTGCATTTCTAATAAGTTCTTAGGGTGCAGGACAGGAGGTGCTAGGAGGTGCTCGTGCCTCTGGTCCCAAGACCATACACTGAGTCTACTTGGAAAGGAAGGAGATATTTGTTGAGAGAAGGAAGAGAGCAATTATTGAAAACTACCTTGGGTTAGGCTTGGTCAAATGTTTACACTTTTTTTTTTTTAAAGTTTATGTATTTTGAGAGAGTGCATGCATGAGCAGGGGAGGGGCAGAGAGAGAGGGGAGAGACAATCCCAAGCAGGCTCCATGCTATCAGTGCAGAGCCTAACGTGGGGCTCGATCTCAGGAACCGTGAAGTCATAACCTGAGCCGAAATCAGAGTTGGACACTTAACCAACTGAGCCACCCAGGTGCCCCAAATGTTTATACATTTTATCTCATTCAGTCCTCACACCCTAATGAGCTTCTCAAACTTTTCCGGAGCAGAGAAGAATGAATGCATCCGCACAAAGGGTATGCCTAAGTGGTTCTCTAGAAATAAAACATTTCTTTGACGACTACATTAAATTCATGTAAATGTCACATTCGTTTCAAAATATGGTTGCTTATTAGGAATTAAATCCAATTTAAATATCAGATAAACTGCTTAATCCTTAACCTCAATTCTTTGGTAATATTGGCATTTGGGAACATGAGGAAATGCGTTTTTGAAATTTAATAATTAGTCTACGGTGACACAGTGGGTACATATTTAATCCAGAATCTGGCCTGCAGGTGTCTAAAGATCATACACATCCTACCACCTTACTCCACCATTTCACCCGACCTACCTGTAAGGTCTATCAGGTTTCTCTCTACTACACCTTTATGGATCCTCTAGTGTTCCGATCAAACCGGACCACTTGCTGTTCCTTAGGTTTTTCTCACTCTTCCTGATCTCCACAGACATGTTCATTATTCTCTGCAGCTGGAAAGCTTCCTCTCTCATCTCTCCCTTACTTGAATCTTCCATAACCTTTAAGGTTCAGCTGAAATGCCATTTCTTTTTTGAAGACAAATCCCATTTTTAAAAGGCTGCTGTACTGAACACATCTGGTGAGTTCTGATGGCCGCCCAGATTTAATGTCAGGGGGTATATAATTATTTTTGTTAAGTTAGCTTGTGCATATCATCTCATGGGCCCAAATTTACACAAGCCTCTGTAAATAAATGATTCTTTAAAAAAAAAAAAAAGATTTGCAAATATTGTTTTAATGGAGTCATTCTGTTTCTTGAGTTTTGTATTTCTTTCTTTTTAATGTTTATTTTTGAGAGAGAGAGTGAGTGAGCACAAGCGGGGGAAGGGCAGAGAAAGAGGGAAACACAGAATCTGAAGCAGGCTCCAGGCTGTGAGGTGTCAGCAAAGAGCCTGACATAGGGCTTGAACCCATGAACTGTGAGATCATGACCTGAGCGGAAGTCGGATGCTTAACCAACAGAGACCCCAGGTGCCTGTAAATATTTTTTTTAAGTTTATTTATTTTGAGATAGAGAGAGAGAGAGAGAGAGAGGGCACGTGAGCACTAGCAGGGAAGGGGCAGAGAGAGAGGGAGAGAGACAGTATTCCAAGCAGGCTCTGTGCCATCAGCGTGGATCAAACAATCTCGGTTCAGGTCATGATTTCATGGTTCTTGAGTTCGAGCCCCACGTGGGGCTCCACGCTAACACTGCAGAGCCTACTTGGGATTCTCTCTCTGCCCCTCCCCAGTTAGCACATACATGCATGTGCACTCTCTCTCTCTCAAAATAAATAAACTTTAAAAAAAAAAAGTAATACTGGCATTCAAAACTTGAAGTTTTTTACAATGTATGATATTGCAGTGCACATAAAAAGGAGTTGAAAAAATATATTTAAAAGAAATCTCCAAACAGGAAGAGTCAGATGATGACAAAATCTGTGGCTATGAATCAGAATAAAGTCTAAAAATGTCGACTATACCTAGACTTCTAGAATTGGAAGAAGGCTTGAAAGTCATCTAAGACAACTCCCTTAGTTTTTAGTAGTAGAAGGTCTGGACCCTGCTTTGTATGGTCAAAAGTCCCAAACATTTAGTTAATGCTGTTTAATTTCTATCCGGCTTGGCCTTGGTCTCTTCACATTATAAGTTCAGTGCTACCTGAAGAAGGCTTTTTGTACTGAATAACAGATTTACTTCTGAACGACCAGACCTGACTTTGATCCAAAGGGTAGGACCTGCTTTGATTTTCAAGGTTGTTAACCTTAGTGAGGCTAACCTGAACCTCTGAGGAATGAATCCTTACTCTTTGAGTGCAATTTCTGATCAGTCTAATAGCCGAGCCACAGTCATGGCCAAGACTAGAGAACATTCACACGAAGCAGGTTGCTGTCAGCTCCATTTGGCCAGCTCCAGCTTTAGACCCTGAGAGGTATTTCATATGCTGAATACATATTGGTTTAACCACATAAGCGAAAAGGATACCCAAGGCATTTATCTTTTCTACCCCCACACTGTTTGCAATCCCAGGGTGGTAAAGAGCAGGGACTTTAGAGTTGGGTAGCTGTGTCTGGTACGTACCAAATCCTTAATAAATGCTAGCAATTGTTATTATCGACATGGGGTGGCAATGTTAACATACTCCGTCAACAAGAATTGGGTTCTCTTCTCTCCTGCATAAGCTTTTCCATGGCATTTCTATTCCCTCTCTGATTCAATTATGATGCCAATATTGACTCCTAAAACTATATTTAGTCCACCTTCTCTCCTGAACTTAAGATTGGGTTTCACAACTCTTAAGACACCTGGAGTTGCCCTTGGAGCCTAAAGCAAATCCAAAACTAGACCACCGCTGGCACTGAACAAACAGTATCTGACACTCCTCTTGACCTCTCTGCATTTGTGAAATGTTATCTTCCCAGCCACCCAGGTAGAAGGACTGAGTTTTTTTTTTTTTTTAAGATTTTATTTATTTTTTATTTATTTTTACTTATCTTAAAAAATTTTTTAGTGTTTATTTTTGTGAGAGAGAGAGAGAGAGAGAGAGAGAGAACGTGCGCGCGTGCGCGTGCAAGTAGGGGAGGGACACAGAGCGTGAGGGAGACACAGAGTCTGAAGCAGGCTCCAGGCTCGGAGCTGTCAGCACAGAGCCCGATACGGGTCTTGAACTCACAAACTGTGAGATCATGACCTGAGCTGAAGTCAGATGCTTAACTGACTGAGCCACCTAAGCGCTCCATGGGCTGAGTTTTTTTTAAAAAACTACTTCTTTATCCTCCATTTAATCAGTTGCCAAGGCATTCATTCATACATTCACATATTCGACAAATACTTCTTGGGCCTTTTCTTTAAGCCAGGTACTGTGTTAAACTCTGGGAATACTGTGGTGAACAAAACTTATGTGGTTTCTGGTCTCATCTGCAAATATATAATTACAAACTGGAATATACACTTGGGAGGAAATTTCAGTCAGTATGAGAAAGTGCAATAGGGGACATCATATAAAATGAGACGCAGGAAAAGAACTCTCAGAAGAAGGAGTGACAAGTTGAACTGAGACCTGAAGATGAAAGAAGTCTGTGAGTGAATGAAGAAAATTCTAGGCAGCTGCATTAGCAGGTACACAGGCCCTGAGGTAGGAAAGGGCTTAATGACTTAAGGCTGCGTGGCTAAAACATTGTGAGGGGCACCTGGGTAGCTCAGTCGGTTGAGTGTCTGATTCTAGGTTTCAGCTCAGGTCAGGGTCAGGGTCTTAGGTTGTGGGCCCTGATGAGCGTGGAGCCTCTCCATCTGCCCCCCACCCTCTCTCTCAAAAAAAAAAAAAATTATAAAAAAAAGTTGTGAACTTGCTTGAGATGAGGCTGGAACAGCAAGCAGGGGCTTAACAGCCACGTATCGAAGCCTTCGAAGAGTTCTGAGCAGGAGAGGCACAGCAGCAGACCTCTGTGCTTTGGGAGGGATAAGGACAGAATTAGAGACCAGTCAGGAGGCTACTCGTGTGGTTCTGGTGACAGTCATCAGCTGTGGTGATGGAGCAAAGTAGATGCATTTGAGACACAATGCAGAGGTGATATTGATAGGACTTCGGGACTGGGATGTGGGGAGAGAGTTAAAGGAAGTGGCAAGGCTGATTCCTAGATTTCTGACATGAGCAGCTGCGTAGACGAATGTGCATACAGAATCTACCTTTCAAAAGATTCTGTATTCCAGGGGGCACCAGGATGGCTCAGTCAGTTGAGTGTTTGACTCGATTTAGGCTCAGGTTACGATCCCAAGGTCATGGGATGGAGCTCTGCGCTGAGTGTGGAGCCTGCTTAAGATTCTCTCTCTGCCCCCTCCCCTGCTCCTGCTTTCTCTCTAAAATAAAAATTAAAGGAAAAAAAAAAAGATGCTGTGTTCCTAAAATATCACGCATGAAATCTCTATGTTCCCCTCTTGGTGCAACCACTTGGCCTCCAAGCCAACAGAACCATCTAGATCATTGTTCTTCCTCATTGGTTTCCCAACTTCTTGTCTGTATCTACTTCAAATCACCCTAGGCTGTGTTATCTTCCTAATACAGCTCTGTTCACATTATTTCCCTTTCAAATACCTCTAGTGGTTCCCTATCCTTGGCTTTACCCTTACCTGTCCTCCTACCTTGACTTTCCAGTCTTATTTCCACCACTTCTCTATTTAACTCCTGCTTTAGTCCAAGTGGACTACTTCCTGTTCCTTGACCGTGTTACCACGCATTCCTACCTCAATACCTTTGCTCACTCCATTCCTTCTATCTTACTGGCTCAGTCTGCTGGAACCTTATTCAGCTTTCAAAGTTCATTAAAGGTCCAATCTTTCAATCTCATCAACCTTTGTAACTGTCTCATGGCACTTAGACTTCTGCCTTTTATTGTGGTTATTAGAGTACATGTCTCATGCCCATTCCCTCCCCACTAACTGTGGGCCATACTCTTTGAGTGCCTGGCTCTATTACTCATGCTGCATCAATGCCCTTGCCCTTGCAGGCTCAAGCATAGGGCTTAACTCACAGTAGGGGCATATTTTGTTGAGTTTATTTGCAAAAATTCATGTTACTAAGTATCCTAAGGAGTGATGAGACCCCAGTTGTTGGTGGGGGGGGAGGATATTTTCTGGTAGTATTTGCCAGCAACACAGCAAAGTTCATCTGCCACAAATTCCTTGCAATCACACAAAGGACAAACATAGACACGTGCCTTTAATGGCGTCTTCTGTCTGTTCAAAACACTCCAATGCATTAGTCCTCTTGAGCTAATCCTTTCCTTGAAGTACTGAATATTAAAAATTACAGCCTCTAACTCAGGATTTTTCAACCTACTTGTAACCCATTAACAGGTCATGAAATCAATTTAGTGGGTCATAAACACTACTAAAAAACAAAATAGAAAAACGCACTGCATATGTAAGGATAAGTAATGTTTCCTGAAACTCTGGTTTCAAATACATATATAAACATACATGTGTACTGGGTCGGGATATAAACATATTTCTTGCTGGAAGCCATTTCTGAACTGTACTTTGTGAAGGAAATTATAGGAATTTCTTCTTTTGTGTTTATGGGAGCAAATATTATATTTCCTGAGAAACTATTTTACTTCCCCTCAAGAAAACAGGCTATTGAACCCTGCTCACAAAAGGACTAACCTTTGCTTTTAGTAAACTATGCTAAAAACATTGCCTTGTATTTGAATGCTGAGGATACCTTCAGCATCTAAATATGATATGCATCTAAATAACCTACAATCAATCGCTATTGATAAAGATTATGCATGAGTCTTCTACCAATCTATGTTCTGGGAAATTTTTACATGCCAATGAATTTGTCATCAGGAATCATTGTCTAAGGCAACTGCCACTCCTGTTTTGTACCCCATGCATTTTTTCAATAAAAAAGGCTGACTCTCCGATCAGTGCAAGATGCCTGCCTGGTGATCAGAAAGAAGCCGAGGCTCTCTAGCTCCCTTTCGCCGACACAGTCCATCCCTGGACCTGCTGGAGCTGGACTCTGGCAATTTCTCACCATGGGTCTGAGTCACAAAGGCTTGAAAGCTACTGCTTTAATGATCTATGGCCCAGCCCAAGATCAGTACACAGAACTTAAGTAGGAAAAGATGTTAAGAAAGACCAATGAGACTACCGAATTAAAAGTTATTCATACTTTAAAATGTCAATGCTTGAGGTGCCTGGGTGGCCCAGTCTGTTGAGTGGCCGACTTCGGCTCGCGTCATGATCTCACGGTTCCTGAGTTCGAGCCCCACACTGGGCTCTGTGCTGACAGCTCAGAGCCTGGAGCCTGCTTCAGATTCTGTGTTTCCCTCTCTCTGCCCCTCCCCTGCTCACACTACGTCTCTGTCTCTCTCTCATGGATAAATAAACATTAAAAAAAAATTAAAAATAAAATGTGAATGCTTGATATACCTCTTACCTTGGGGCATCTGCATTTAAGTGCTTTTAACCCAGATTAATCTTCAAGTAGTAGAAAGGGAGTCAGAAATCATTTTGAACTACAGGCCTTTTTGGTACTTCTGTCTGACAAGGATTTCCTCCAGTATCCCAGTTCCCCCATACAGCGGAGTTCCGGAACCAGGAACTCCATTACTGAAAGGCTACTGGTTTCCAGGTTACAATACACAGACGTGATAATAACTTTGTAAGGAAAACATTTACAACCAGAATGCACTCTTTCTTCCAGGCATGTGTCCAGCTTATCAATTTGTGTTTGCATGTATATATTTAATCCACACTTAGAAAACACAGTCTTCCACTGTGGAAGACCTATGGCTGATAGGAGGCAACATGAAGCCCCAAGTCAATGTAAACATGAGAAACCTGGAGTTACTGAAGGCCAACAGCACATGTGAGATAGGAAGGGAGAAGCTGGGAAACGGTAGAACTAGAACGGCAAGGGGCTCAGGAGTGTGGCAGATGTATTACACCAAGGGTTTATCACTTGATAATGTATGGTAATGAGGACAGGAGGACATGGAGAAAACAATGTCCCAGTCAGTTGGATGCCCCAGGACAGTACGGAGCAGTAGCCCACCAAGAACATACAGGCAGTATTCGAATATGTCAGCAAAAAAGGGACAAATTCCAAGTCCTAATTCCAGCCCTAGTGCCATTTAACAGGTTACCCCTAATAATTTGTTGCTACCTGTGTTGGCGTTCTTAATTTATAGTTGAGAAATCAACAGCAAGCTTCCAAACTAGAATGCAAACACTCTTAATTGCCAATTACAACCCCAACAAATAAAATAACTGTGTCAGAAACAAGGCTGAAGGAGTAGAAGTTCAAAGCTGGTGCGGTGCAAAGAACCCTCGATTGGAATGTTGAAATATCTGGGTTAGATCTAAGAGACACTGAGGTCCCTTTCACCTCTAAAATTTAATAGTTCTACGAGGGAGGGAAAAGGTGACCTTCAGCTGGAAGAAAGGAAGATCACCTTGGTTTTATATGCAAAAAGCAAGTAACAATTATATTAGTTGCCAAGGTTGTTTAAATATGAATTAATGCCTCTCACATTATCTAGATCCAGTTAACACCCTTAGGTGATATTATATGTCAGTGTCTCTACTGACTACTGGATACATTACAAACTTCTTTCTGGCATTTAAGGCACATCTGCCCAACTTTTATCTCAAACTTCTTGTGACTCTGATCTCTAATCTGCTCCTGTCCTAGAGCAGAGCTGTTTGGTTAGTTCTTCCCCACCCCTGCTCTCCTGGAAGTGCCATAACCTTCATAAAACCTTCCAACTACTCACAGACTTATGCATCAGATCTTGACCTCTGAATTCTTACAGGGCTTTACAGCAGTCTTATTAGGTACACCTTATTTTCATTTCATAGGTAAGAAAATGGGAGGCCCAGAGAGGTTAAGTGACTTGCTCAGGGTCCCACAGTTTGCAAGCAGCAGCGGGGCTGGGTCTGACTTGCTTGCCTTCCAAGTCCACACTTCTTTTTTTTTTTTTTAAATCATTCTGCCATACTGCTTCCATGTATTAAAAACCATGTAGGAAAGATGCAGTAAAAAAAAGCCTATAAACCATTTATAATATAGCTTGTTGTGACATAAAGTCAGACACATCACATCCTTTGAACCATATGGGTAATAAACGCTTGGAGTAGCATAGTTTTTAAGGGGGTTGTCAGTCCTGTTTCCCAAACCCAGTATTAAAATAATATTCCAGGGTAAATGACAGATGAGTGGTAAGGGCGGGGGAATCAATATGGTATAACAAGAAAATATTAGAAACAAGACAGAAAAGAGAAGTATAATGGAAGCTGGCAATGCAGAAAAAGGCTCCGAATATGGAAGTATAGAATATGGGGCTTAAGGACCCACAAAGCTAATACCTAAGTTAGGGGGCCTTTGCCTACAAGCGCGCATGTGTGAGAGTTGATATTAATAACAGACAGCAGTACACATGGACAGAGAGTAGAACTCAAGAGAGAGACAAATAAGGATAGGTCGTGGGGACACGGGGTAGATCATGACATGAGACGGTGGTGGCTCCAAATGAGGGGCCAGAAGGGGTCCTTCTGAAAGGGGGTCGAAGAGAAAGGTGAAGAGGTGCAGAGGGCACGGCACCCCCAGACTCGAGAAAAGACTTGCTTCCTCTCGATAGCCGGTTGGCGTGATTTAGGATCCACATCCGCACCCCACAAAGCCCTCCTGGGTGGCTCCGGAAAGTGGGGGAGGTCACGTCCCTATTCCTTGGGGACTCCGCGAGGAGGCGGAGCGAGGCAGGAGGGTCCTTACCCATAAAGATGGAGATGATGAGCCGCAGCGCCTGTTCCGACGCGCCCAGGGACGTCGCCAACTTGTTAAGGCTCAGCTCCTCGAAACCCCACCGCAGCACCCTCGCCAGCTCCGCCACCGTCCCCACGTCCCCCTCAGCTGCAGACGCCATCTTAGCTCCGGGCGTCCCCCAGGGACCCCCCAGCTCCGCGCGCCCCGAATGTGGGCACAGCGCTGTAGCTTCACCCCCAATTCCGGCCCGGAGCCCGCCCACGGCGTGCGCATTGGCTGCAGGCCCGCCCAGTGGCTCCAGGCTCCTCCGGCTATTGGCCCGTCCGGGCGGGGGGCGGGGCCTAACCCAGCAAGGTAAGCAGGGGGCGGGTCTGAACGTTTGTAAAGCAAAGGTGACTCCCGCCGAGAATGAACGCGGGGCAGGCCGAGGGGCGGGGCTTGGAATCGGGAACTTGAGTTACGATTGGAAAAGTCTAAAGCCGGCGGCGAGGTGATTGTATACTAGGTTCCAACTGCTTGGGGGAGGAGTCGGTGAGGGCGAGTGTCCGGCCGGCTCGTGCGCTGCCTTCCCATTGGCTGAGCTGGGAGCAGGCGAGAGTCGGGGCGGGGGGGTCCGTCACCCGACCGCGAGGTTACTCTCGGTCGCCGGCGCGCCGGGGTTACTGGGGCATGTAACGGAGAGGGCGGGAATTCCTGCAGCAGCTTCGCGAGCGCCTCCTAACGGCATCTCCGGGCCGTTCTCAAACCGTTAGGCACGCCGCCTTCACTCCGCAAGGGTGTCGGCAGAGCCGGGCGCCCCACCAACAGCTTGCTCCTTTTATTTCGTGCATCCCTTTTCTCGTAATCTCCTGTGTTAAAACCTCACCATCCCCGAGGGGGGATGAAACTAAGATATGCCGATCTAGTCCTTATTATTTTCATTTAAAATGAACTAGTTTATCACTGTTGAAGTCGTATAGGTTCATGATAAAGGTTCAAACAGTTTAGAAACAAAACAGAAAAAGTTCTTCCCACCTTGCTTCCCATTCTTCCTACAGTGTAACCACCGTTCAGATTACACTAACGAAGATGTGTTGAGCATTTAGCATGTGCCTTGGACTGTGCTGGGCTCTGGGGAATATAATGATGAGCCCAAAGCTAGTGTTAATGCCTGTGTAATTGCAAGCAAAAGTAAGTGCTCTGAAGGAAAGGAGCAAGGTTCTTATGAGAGCATGTAAGAACACAAATAGTTTCTTGTAATAACTGAAATTTGTGGAACATTCTGGTACAATTATAGTTTATACTTCTATAGCACTTTGGGCTTTCTGAAGCACTTATATCCATATTATTTCACTTAATTTGGCTGTGAAACAGGCTGTTTATTATTATGATGTCTTACAGGCACAGAGGCTTGGAGAAATTAAGGAACTTGCTAAGTTTCTTTTCCAGTAAATGGCAGAGAGAGAATTTAAACTTGGGTCTGTTAAATTTCACCTCCCTCCCCCCCTTTTTAGGAAAAATTTTGTAAAAATTGAAATATTCAAAAAATATATGAAATATTCAGAACAGTTGAGAATAAGAGAGCCTCCCCCCACCCCCGAATTAAGAAACAAACATCTCATATATAGTTGAAGAGCCTGGTATTATCCCTCCCCATGGCATCTCTCTCCTTCCCTTCTCAGAGGTCACCATTTTGCTGACTTTGGTATTTATCAATCCCATGCCTATTTTTGTATGTTACATACTGTGTACATCTAGAAAGAACGTATAGTTTGCATACTTTTAAACTTTATATTAATGGTATTATGTGAGTGGATCATTTTGCAATTTGTTTTTATGCTTAACATCTTTTTTGAGATGTATTCATGTTTTTACATGTAGCACTAATCCATTCATTTTATGGTGATGTAATATTCCACTGTATGATTGTACTACCATTAATTTGTCATGGTCATGTTGAAGAATACTTGCATCATTTCCTGTTTATGTCTTATTTTATGACAAACATTGCTGCAGTGGACATTCTCCTTTAGGCAACAGTGCGAGTTTCTCTAGGGCCGTGATGTGACTCTAAACTTTTTTGTTTGTTTGTTTGTTTGTTTTAATTAACTGAGATTCCCTGTAAGAGATCTCAATAATAAAATCTTAAAACAATTGCTGATCAGGATCCACTAGCTTGATATCAATACCTCCCAGTAGTTCATGATCCTCAGTTCAGAAAAGATTTCTCCAGTGTTTGTAATCAGGAGGGAAATTATGGATTATGCACACCTTTAACTTCATTAGATTTTGCTGAATTGAAGTGTTTGACTAGATGTTATTTAAGATCCTTGGGGCGCCTGGGTGGCTCGGTCAGTTAAGTGTCGGAGTCTTGATTTCAGCTCAGGTCATGATTTCACGGTTTGTGGGATCAAGCCCCAGGTGGGGCTCAGCACAGAGCAGGAGTGAGAGCCTTCTTGGGGTTCTCTCTCCCTCTATCTCTGCCCCTTCCCCGCTCTTTCTCTCTCAAAACAAATGAACTAAAAAAAAAAAAAAAAAAAAAAAAAGATCTTTCACATGTCTGATTTGTTGAATAAGCAAAATATATTTGTTAAAGCTGTCTTGTTTAAAAATGTAGAAAATTGGTTTTTCTTTGTGTTATACAATTAGATAGCATGTTTGCCCCTTCTTGAGCTTCTGGTGTTCCAAGAGAAGGGTGGGCATGGGACCGAGGCTGTGTCTATGTTGACACAAGTGCCTGTTTTCCTTTCTCCTCAAGGGTTTGGTCAGCCACATTCTCTTCATTCTTCTTACTGTTCCAGTGCAACAGTCTTTCTCCAATTACAGTAACTGCTGCTTGGAAGAGGAGATTAAGATTATGTGGCCTCTCCCTTTATAATTAAACACACTCATTGAGGGCTTACTAAGTCAGGTTCCGTGCTGGACTCTCAATACAAAGATGGATAAGAGACAGTCCCGCCCTCAAGAAGCTCTGTGTCATTTTCATTTAAAATGTGTCTAGTGGGAAGAGAGATGTGAAGAGAGAATTATAAAGCAAAGTGGAAGTAAGTGTTCATATGGAAATAAACAAAACATGTTAGTGAAATCGCTCTTCTCATATTGCTGCTTTTTCCTGTCCTTCTTTCTATAACAATCTCAATATCTATTTCTATTTCTTCCTCCCTTCCTTCTTTCCTGCCTTCCTACCAGCTCTTCGATCTCTGTCTGTTATCAGCAGAGCTTCTTGTCTTAGAACACCTTTGGCTTTCTCTGAAGTTACCGCCCTCTTTTTCCTTTCCCTCCCTACTATAATTTTGTGAATACAATCTCACTTTCTCATGATGGTAGAGATGGTTGGTGCTCATTCAATTTCTATACATGTGCCTACGACTTCTCAACTCCCTTGCAGTCAGGTTAGGACCATGTGACTAGTTATGACCGTTGGACCACAAGCAGAAATGAAGTGTCATTTCCTGGCCAAAGTGGTAGAGAGCCAGAGTGACTCCCAAATGTCTCTCTTCCCTTGCCGTAGTAAGTTTGTGGAGGCCATATGTTCTGTATGGCATAGCTATATGGTAGAGGAAGGACCTCTAGACTTGGCTTGAGCAGAAAATAAACCTTTGTGGTGTTAAAGACAAGATTTTAAAGTTACTGCTTCACCTTATCCCGACTAATACACTAACCCATCAGTCTTTGTCCCCATTAGAATTTGGTATTCATTGTCACCATTTGTGAAACTAATCACCCACCGGCCACCAACTACTCCTTAATTTACTTTCCCTTCTCTGTCTCATATTTTTAATTTCCAGGAAGTCTTACTTCATGCTGGAATACTTTTTTTCCCTATAGAATACTTTTTTTTTTCTTTTAAAGATTTTTATCTTTAAGTAACCTCTACACCCAACATGGTGCTGGAATTTACAACTCCGAGATCAAGAGTTGCACACTCCACTGATTGAGCCAGCCAGGTACATTCTTGTTTTATGTACACAATCTGCTGTCTTAGCCTAGAGAACATTAATTAGGGATTTGGGGGACAAGGTTTCTTCTTTTATATATTTATATTTGTCATTGTCCTTTTAGTCTCTGCATTTTCCCTTTTTCCTCTGCATTTCTGTTTCTTTTTGTTTCTTTGGTCTGTTTTAGGAATTACTGTCCTGTCATATACGAACAAGAAATTACAAAGTTGATTGGATCTAGGGATGATTGGATAGATATTGGGTAGCCCTTGCTGACTGTTGAGTTTCACTGAAAGTGATTGGTCTGGGAGCTCTCTTTTCCGTTGAGAAACTCCCAAATGTCCGTATGTGGAGGGTTTATTGTTTAGAATTCCTCAGTTTCTTCAGAGAGGAACCTGCTTGTCTCCTGCCAAATGTCAGTATGTGGAGGTTTATTCTTTAAGAATTCTTCAGTTTCTTTTTTTTTAATTTTTTTTACATTTATTTATTTTTGAGAGAGAGAGAGAGACAGAGCACAAGTGAGGGAGAGGCAGAGAGAGGAGACACAGAATCCGAAGCAGCTGGGCTCCGAGCTGTCAGCACAAAGCCTGACACGTGGCTTGAACCCACAAACTGGGAGATCATGACCTGAGTCAAAGTTGGACACTTAACTGACCGAGCCACCCAGGCACCCCTAGAATTTTTTAGTTTCTTCAGAGAGGGAACTGTCTCCTGCCAGCAGTTTTTAGCTCCAGTCGCTCCCTTGTTCTTTGCTATGCCTACTGTTCCAGAGTCTGGAGTTTCTCACATTCATTTTCTCAGAATATAGCATCAACTACCTGCCTGGTGCTGGTGGGATTGGGTATTTAACTAGCTGTGATTGGGGGTGGGAAGGCTTGAGTCTAGGATTTCAGACCTCCAATTTTGGCTCTTTGTCAATGACCCCTCCTCTGCTGTATCATCTCCCCCCACCCCATTTTCTTTCCATTGTCCCAAAATGTGTTTAAATGTTTCATCTGCTGACATCTCTTCTTCTATTTGTAACTGGGGTACAGGGGTGCAACAGCACACGGTTCTGGGAGTCCCAAACAGACTAGGTTTGGCCACTCGGTGCTGACAAAACTCAAGGCACAGAGAAGTGTGGTAGTGAAATAAAAAATGAATTTGTTTCAGTGAGGCCAACACTAGGAAGACACAGGTTAACGTCTGTGTCCCCAAAGTGCTGAAAATACTTCCAAGTTTATATAAGGCAAATGTGGGACAAAGGTCTTTGGGCAAGGTCTTGCTGGCTCTGGATGGTCCTTGAGGGGGTAGTTTTGGTTCCCATCAAGTGGTGTTTTGTTCCCAGGGTCTTTTGCCTGAGTTAAGAGATAAGCTGGAAAGAACTCAGTCAGTTAGAAAGTTTGAGATCAAAATGAAAGTAGTTGAAGTTCTCTTTCTCCTTCACTTTGTCCTTCTAGATTGATATCTTCCCCATTCTCCCCTTTATGCTTAATTTAGTGGGATCTTAGGTAAGTCAGTCTCCTTCTTTTAAAAAAAAAGTTTATTTATTTCTCCCTCTTTTTAAAAAAAAAGTTTGTTTGTTTATTGAGAGAGAGAGAGAGAGAGAGAGAATCTCAAGCAGTCTCTCAGCTGTCAGTGCAGAGCCTGAGATGGGGCTCGGTCCCACCAACCATGAGATCATGACCTGAGCGGAAAACAGGAATTGGACGCTTAACTGACTGAGCCACCCAGGAGCCCCAGCAGTCTCCCTCTTTGACTTAAAAATTTTTTTCTAGGGATGCCTGGGTGGCTCCATTGGTTAAGTATCTCTTAATTTCAGCTCAGGTCATGATCTCAAGTTTCTCGAGTTCAAGCCCTGGGTCTGGCTCTGTGCTGATAGTACAAAACCTACTTGGGATCCTTTCTCCTCCTCTTTCTCTGCCCCTCCCCTGCACGCTCTCTCTCTCAAAAACAAATAAATAAACTTAAAAGAATTCTTCTAAAAAATTAAAAGTATTTATCTAAATGGTTTACTTTATTTATTTATTTGTTTAAATTTTTTTTTTTAACATTTATTTATTGAGAGACAGAAAGAGACAGAGTGTGAGCAGAGGAGGGGCAGAGAGAGAGGGAGACACAGAATCTGAAGCAGGCTCCAGGCTCTGAGCTGTCAGCACAGAGCCCGATGAGGGGCCCAAACCCACAAACCATGAGATCATGACCTGAGCTGAAGTCAGAAGCTCAACTGACTAAACCACCAGGTGCCCCCTAATGGTTTTCTTTAAAAAATACTTTTAGATAATCAATTTTCATAATAGTTTTGTATGTTTAAAGAACATGCTTGGGCTTCTGTATTAGTCTGGGTTCTGCAGAGAAACAAAACCAGTAGGACTGATCTATCTATCTATCTGTCTATCCATCTATCTATGGAATTGGTTCATGTGAATATGGAGGCTGAGAAGTCCCAAGTTCTATAGTCAGCAAACTGGGGCACCTGGGTGGCTCAGTCAGTTAAGCGTCCTGCTTCAGCTCAGGTCTTGATCTCACGGTTCGTGGGTTCGAGCCCTGCGTCGGGCTCTGTGCTGACAGCTCAGAGCCTGGAGCCTGCTTCAGATTCTGTGTCTCCCTCTCTCTGCCCCTCCCCTGCTCACTCTGTCTCTCTCTGTCTCTCAAAAATAAATAAAAAACATAAAAAAAATTTATATAGTCAGCAAACTGTAGACCCAGGAAGGCCTGAGAACCAGGAGAGCCACTCATATAAGGTATAATTTGAGTCTGGGTCTGAAGGCAGGGGAAGACTGATGTTCTAGCTTGAAGATAGGCAGGGAGAACAAATTTTCCCTTACTCAGCCTTTTGTTCCATTCAGGCTTTCAAAGGAGTGGATGTGGCCCACCCCCTTTTGGGAGGGCAATCTGCTTTACTCAGTCTACCTACTGAATAGTTCATCTCATCCAGAAACACTCTTAGGGACCCAGAATAATGTTTAACCAAGTATCTGGGCACCTCAAGGCCAAGTCAAGCTGACATAAAATTAACCATCACGGAGTACCTGGGTGGCTCAGTCAGTTAAGCCACCGACTTTTGGTTTCAGCTCAGGTCATGATCTCCCAATTCATGAGTTTGAGCCCCGCATCAGGCTCTGTGCTGATAGTGAGGAGCCTGTTTAGGATTTTCTGTCTCCCCCCTCCTCTGCCCCTCTCTCGCTCACTCTCTATCTCTCTCAAAAAATAAATAAACTTAAAACAAAATTAACCTTCACAAGTCCATCCTTCATCAACTTGGCACTCACATGCATCTCCTTAAACCATATTTACTCTCCAAATAAAGATAGCAGCAAGGTCATATTTCCATCTAAAGCAGTACAAGGATTCTGTGTACAACTGAGAACACACCAACCTCTTCACCAGAAGACAAGGTAAAGTCATTGAGAGATGTTTACTCTTCTTGATATCTCATAATGTAAATACTATGATGTAAAATTAAAAAAAGAACTTAAATACTATGATATAAGAGAAGAAAAAAAAGATAAGGAGGAATACTCATGACAATTACAGTCTTCATCTCTGTAACTGGTCACGTGGTCATAGCTGGTATTTGTAACTACATTCTTCTATTATCTATTCTGCATTCTCTTTGCCTTTAGCAAGCACCTCAGTTGGTTGTGGGTTCTTCACCTGATGGAATGACTCAAACCTTCATTCCTGAAGGATCTGGGCCAGGAATGTAGAGTAAGACAAAAGGGCCCACAGAGATCACCAAGCTGAATGCAAATAGGTTCACTAAGGGACACACCTCAGAATAGCCGCAGGCCCTAACTAACCTATGGGCTACTTAAAACAGGTGCACTTAACAAAAAAAAAAAAAAAAAAAAAAAAAAAAAAGAAGAAGAAAAGAAAAGAAAAAAGAAAAAAAAAGGAAAATCCTGTAGCATACCTTCTCACTCTGTCCTATAACTGTGGTTCCCCACCACCACCTAGTTGCACACAATCTCTTCTCTGCTGTCCTGCCTGCCACTCCCTTGTGGGTGTATTCAATAAACTTCTATCCCTTTTGTTATGCCTCCAGTGAATTCTTTCACCACATATGCCGCGGGCCTCCACCTGATCAGAGTGCCCCACATATGGTGGCCCCCATCTGATCAGGATACCCCACAATTAGTAATCTTCCCTGAATTTGGTTGTGTTTTCCATTGACCTTAATCACAGGGCATGGTTATACCAACAGAAGCCCTGAGGGCTCTCCTGTATTCCAGACATACTCTTCCTTGTCTCCACTGTGGAGCATCAGTCCAGTTTCCCCTTGATGGTCAAGATAAGTCAGCCCACCTAGCTCAGTAAATTCCTTCTTTTTTGATTTAGAGGCATTAGGAGTCCCAAGTGGCTGGGTGGCTGTCTCAACTCTAGTTCAGTGGGATCATTGTTGTGTCTCCCAGTGGAAGCATGTCTCCCTCTGGAACTAAGACCTCCAGGCCAGCAGGGTAAAAGGATACAAGACTAGGAAGCAAAAGTTTTGCTAGTGGGTTAGTAGTGAGTGATGCAACTCCCATTTCCTCTCCCTTGATTCTTGGACCTGTGAATCTTGGCATGGGAGAAATAGCACTGTATATCAGAAACTGATTCAAAGCACATACAACCTTTTGCCCCAACCCTGCAAGGTACGGTCACCTGGCTGATGCTGTAATGAAGTCTTTGAAAGGCAATTCCATCATTCTATCAAGCCAGCTACTTCAGGATGGCAGAGAACATGGTAAGACCAGTGAATTCCATGAGCATGGGCCCACTGTTATACTTCTTTAGCTGTGAAGTGAGGTCCTTGGTAAAAAGCAATGCTATCCATTCATGATGATGAAGAAGGCATTCTGTAAGTTCATGGATGGTAGTTCTGGCAGAAGCATTGTGTGTAGGGAAGACAAATCCATATTTAGGGGTTCTCTTTGTAGTAAGAAAAAGATGCTGGCCCCTCTATGATGGAAGCAATAGAATGTAATCATTTGCCATCACCCCTGGGAAGGTTGATCACCCCTGGGAAGGTGCCATGTTGGGGACTTAGTGTCAGTTTCCGCTATTGGCAGTTTGGGCATTCAACAGTGAATATAGCCGGGTCCACCCTGGGGAGTGGAGGCTCATGTTGCTTGCGCTCATGCATAACCTCCATCTTTGCCACTAAGACTGTTTTATTCATAGGCCCATTGAGTGATGATGGGTGGCTGGGGCAAGAGGCTGACTGGTATCCACAGAATGGGTTATTCTTTACTTTCGATACTTAAAATCAGCCTTTACTGAGGTTACCCTTTGGTGAGCATTCACAGGTGACACAAATATCTTCATGTTTTTTTTGCCCATTCAGAGAGGTCTATCCACATACCTCTTCCCCAAACGTCCTTGTCACTAATTTTCCAATGTGTTCCTTATAGGTATCTGACTCTCCAACTAAACCAGTGGCCATAGCCCATGAATTGGTATATATTGCACATTTAGCTATTTCTCCTTCCAAGCTTAGTAAACAGCCAGGTGCACTGCTCTATGTTTTGCCATCCGGAAGGATTTCCCTTCACCATTTTTCTTCAGGTATGTCCCAGAAAGGGGCTTGTAGGGCTGTAGCTATTCACATTTGCATATAGTGTCCGCATATTGTGTAGGCCCATCTGTAAACCAGGCCCAGGTCTTCTCTTTCTCTTTTAATTAATTATGTAGAGAACTCCCCATGAGGACATAGGTACAGGCTAGGAGAGAGAAGGCAGTGTAGCAAGAATGAGGACTATGGGCATTTGGGTCACTTCATGTAACTTACTAAGGTCTTCAGGGCCTGCTTGGGCCCAATCATGTATATATGACTTCCATCTGATGATGGAGTACTGCCGTGCATGCTCAACTTTATGATTTGGTGGGTCACATGACACCTAGTTCAAGATGGGCAGTTTAGATGGTATGGTAACTTGGTGGCTCATGTTAAGTGTTTAGTCTCTGCTGAGGCCCAGTAGCAGGCCAAGAGATGTTTCTCAAAAGAAAGTAGTTATCCACATAGGATGGAAGGGCTTTGCTCCAAAATCCTAAGGGCCTAATCTATCATCCTCCTATGGGCACCTGCTAAAGGCTTCAAACAGCATCATTAAAGTGATGCTGACATTTTAAACATCATTGGATCTGTTGAATCATCTGCCCAAAGCAAAGCAGCTCACACAGTGGTCTGGACCAGTTGCGGAGTCCTCTGTTACCCTGGTTGCTACTCAAAGCTAGCAGCTTTTGGAACCACTTGGTACATGAACTAGAGTAACAAACCCAAATGAGGACTATGTTGTCTCCAAAATCCAAAGAGGGCCACTAGGCATTCTGCCTCTTTATTGATTGTAGGAGAAGCCAGACACAACTTATCCTTTAACTTTGAAGGGATGTCTCAAAATGTCCCACATCATCAGACCTCTAGAAATTTTACTGGGGTAAAAGGCTCCTGAATTTTTGTTGGATTTATTTCTTGCTCTTTGACATATAAATGTCTTATCAGTAAGTCTAGAGTAGTGGCTGCTTCTTGCTCCTTAAGCCTCCTCAGCAATGCTGTCAATATAATGGACAAGCGTGATATGTTGTGGAAGGGAAAGGTGATCAAGATCCCTGAGAACTTATGACATAATTATGACATAAAGCTAGAGACTTGATATGCCTCTGAGAAGTAAGACAGTGAAAGTTGTATTTTTAGCCTTGCCAGATAAAAGCAAACTGCTTCTAGTTGTCTTTCCTAACTGGTATTAAATTAAAGAAGTGTGTGCCAGGTCAACAGCTACATTCCAGGTACCATGATGTGAGATAATAGGAAAGATGTATATTGGTCTCTGCAGTTCCTGGCACAGAGTTCCTAAAACCCTTGTAATTTCCTGAGTGAGAAGAATACTGGGAGCGTCTCTTATTTTAATATTGATCTTTGACCTCTTTTCCTGATATAGGAACTTGTAACTTCCTGGGTGACAGGAATGGCTTTTGTTCTAATGAGGCAACTCTGGATGGGCTTCTGGATGAGGGCCAGTCACAGGAAAGACCTAGTCATGATTAGAAGCTTGGAATTTTCAGCCCTGCCTTCCCATGTCTTAAGAAGGAGAAGGGCTGAAAATAGAGTTAATAAACAATCATACCTACATGATGAAGCCTCCATAAAAATCCCAGTAGTATGGGATTCTAAGAGCTTCCAGGTTGGTGAACACGTGGAGGTTCTGGGAGAGGGGTGTACCCCTTCCCACATGCATCTCTTCCATCTGGCTGTGCCTGATTGTTTCCTTTTATAATAAACCATTGACCCAAGTAAGGAAAAAAAAAAAAGCTCTTGAACAATGAGATTGGATAAGCTTCTGGATTGGTGAACATATCTACATTTTGGGGAGGGTGGTGCACCCCAATTTCATGGGATCAGAGGCTCCTGTACTCAGGACTCTTCCAGATCTCGTTCTTTCTTTCTTTCTTTCTTTTTTTAAAAGTTTATTTATTTTGAGAGAGAGAGAAAGAGAGAGAGAGAGAGAAAGGGAAAGGCAGAGAGAGAGGGAGAGAGAGGATCCCAGACTCCACTCTCAGCACAGAACTCAATTTGGGGTTTGATCCCACGAACCATGAGATCATGACCTGAGCTGAAATCAAGAATGGGACACTCAACCAGCTGAGCCACCCAGGCACCCCCAGACCTCATTCTAGGTACCTTTTCATCTGGCTGTTCATCTGTATTCTTCATAATATCCTTCATGATAAATTAGTGTTAAAAAGAAAACCATGGGCCTAACATGGCATCACTTAGGTTAAGGCCCCAAGTCAGTAAAAACCAACACTTAATACCTAACCTAACTGCAGTTTTGACCCCTTGCCCCCCACTGCCCCGCCATAATGTAACCTTTAGCCAGTCAACATGGAATTTCCTGGTCAAAACTAGGAAATTTACTGATAAACCACTTCCTTTCCCCTTAGGAGGACAACCTCGTCTAACCAATGCTTTCCTTGCTAATAAATTCCCTTCTTCTTCTGCTTTTTAATGCCCTCACTCTGCCTGTAAAACCTTTGTTTAGGTCAGTGGAGCTCCCCTCTACTTGCTAGATGGGATGCTGCCCAATTCATGATTTTTTTAAAAAAAATTAATGTTTATTTATTTTTGAGAGAGAGACAGAGTATGGGCAGGGAAAGGGCAGAGAGAGAGAGAGAGAGGGAGACACAGAATCTGAAGCAGTCTCCAGGCTCTAACCTGTCAGCACAGAGTCCGACATGGGGCTCGAACCCATGAACCATGAGATCATGACCTGAGCCAAAGTCAGATGCTTAACCAACTGAGCCACCCAGGAGTCCCTATGATTGTTTAATAAAGCCAATTAGGTCTTCAAATTTGCTTGTTTTTTTTTAACTTTTTTTATATGTCTTTTTTTGCTAAAGGTTATCCATTTATTTTGAGAGAGAGAGGGGAGAGTGTGTTTGAGCAAGTAGGGGAGGGGCAGAGAGAGAAGAAGAGAATCCCAAGCAGGCTAGCAGCGCAGAGCCTGACACAGGGCTCAAACCCTCAAACCATGAAATCATGACCTGAGCTAAAATCAAGAGTCAGTTGCTTAACTGACTGAGCCACCCAGGTGCCCCTTACTATTTTTAACTTATTATTTTTTTTAACACTGATCATCAGAAGTAAATATTTCTCTGAATTCTGTGAGACACTCTAGAAAATAAATCAAATCCAAGAAGGGGTGTGGTAACCTCTGATTTAAAAACAATTTTTTTTGTTTATTTTTTGAGAGAGAGAAAGAGAGAGAGGGAGAGGGAGAAAGCGTGAGCAGGGGAGGGACAGACAGAGAGAGAGAGAGAGAGAGAGAGAATCCCAAGCAGAGAGAGAATCCCTGCAGTCAGCACAGGACTTGAAGTGGGGCTTGAACTCATGAACCGTGAGATCATGACCTGAGCTGAAATCGGTCCGATGCTTAATGGACTGAGCCACCCAGGTGCCCTGGAACCTCTGATTTATAGCCAGTCAGAAGTGCAGGTAACAACCTGGGTTTGCAATTCATGGGGACAGTCCTTTGGGACTGAGCCTTCACCTGTAGGATCTGACACTATCTCCAGATAGATGGTATTAGAATTGAGTTAACTTTGGTAGGACACCTAGTCAGTGTCCATGGAGAATTGGAGAATCGCCTGCTGGTATTGGAAAAACACACATTGAAGGCATGGGGAAGGACCCAAGGAGAGAATCCTGGAGAACATCCAAATGTACAGGGCAGATAGAGGAGCTTTAGAAGGAGCCCAAGCAAAAGCACAAGCAGTAAGCAGGAAATAAGGAAACAGTAATACCAGGAAAGTCAAGAGAAGACAGAGTTTAAGGGTAAGGGAGTTTCAATAAAATATGAAACTAAAACACCAAAATTAACAATAAAATGAATATTAGAAAAGAACACCCCATCTGCAATGAAATTAGTATGTGGCTACAGCTCAAATCATTGACTAAAAGGAATATCCAAATATACTGTATCCAAGTATAATGAAACCTTGGACCAAAAGAAGAGAGGACACCTGGAGCAGATACTTCCCCAGATATCCAGGGAGTCATACATTTCTCCAAAAGTAAGTGAGAAGTGGGGCACCTGGGTGGGTCAGTGGGTTAAGCAACCAAGTTCAGATTAGGTAATGATCTCATGGTTTGCGAGTTGGAGCCCCGTATTGTTGGCTCTGTGCTGTCAAGAGAAACTGCTTCAGATCCATGGTCTCTCTCTCTCTCTGACCCTCTCCTGCTCATGTGTGCACACTCTCTCTTTCTCTCTCTCAAAACGAAACTTAAACAAAACAAAACAGAACACTTTCCTAAAGAAAAAATAACTGAGAAGCCCCTAAGAGACCTATTAAAGCATCCTTTGCTGGGACAAGGAAGATTAGGAGCACAGGTGTGTCATGGGTGAAGCAGAGAACACTCTTCAACAAAGTCCCAGCATGCCCCACATCTGGGGAGACAATGCAGGTGCCATCTTTATTTTGTACTCTGTTTCCCGGACTCTCACTGGGGAAAACATTGCCTGGAGGTGAGAGATAGGAAGGAGGGCCTGCCTCAGCCGATTTTATGAGCTGTTGATTTTAGACAGTTGAACGGAGATAACTAAATACTAAATATCTAAATACAATATACCTGTAAACTCTGAAAGCCACACGGAGGACTAGATGATCTACTTTTCCAAAAGTGAGTGGAGGAAGGGGGGAGATGCAAAAAAAAAAAAAAAAAAAAAAAAAAAGAGGAAGGGGGGGGAAAGGAAGAGAGATATGATAAAGAAGTGTGTTAGTGCAGATTATACATCAATTTGGTTAGAAAATATCCTGATGCAACATGATTGCATTGAAACTGCCAACTCCCTTGAAGAACTTCCTTACTCCTTCCCCAAATATTACTTGAGAGCCAAGATGAGACATACACAAGCAAATCTGAAATGATACCTATGAACAAAGACAGTGAAAAGGGAGAAATGACTCTGGTAATAAAGAGACCACTGACACCCCATGGTGTGATCTGACAATGGAGATACACAAAGTATCTCCACTGGATCCTCTTAACCACTTGTAAGAGGCAAGGAGAGGTGTGTGTGACTATATATATGATACTTTCTAACATTTTTGGAAAAGTAATGAGCATGATGAGGTTGACTGGCTGCTTCCAACATTACTGGCCAAAGTGGTGAAAGAAAAAGATGAACTCAGGGATTGGAATTCCCAGTGTAAGCACCATGTAATGATGGCCCTACAGGAGACCCTTATCTTCTGTAAGCTTGGGGCTAAGGTGGCTGAAAATCAAATGCAGACTCTTATCCTGCTGAATTGCAAAGCAAGCTGAACTCTCAGACTCTCAGTTTGTCTGCTGTTAAAGTGGCAGCATTGGTTGGGAAAGAATGCGACCCCGTATACCGGAACAAGGATGTGTAGGAAGACCCTGATGAAGCTAAGGACATTGAAGCCCAAAATCCTGATTAATCTTTGTCAGAGGAAAAGCCTCCTCACCCCCCAGTGGAAGCAGCTTCTTCACCTCCAAGCCCTCACCCCTGCTTGAGGGGATTAACTCTGTATTGCCTGAGGAAACTGCAATGGCTTTTCCTCAGGCAGTTGCTACAGAAAGACAATGCTGCTTCTCTTCAGGATCCACACCCACCATACCTTTTTCTTCAAGACACATGACCAGACCTAAGTCCTGGCAGGCCCCTAAAGGTGAGGTATAAACTATGACCCAAGAATAGGTGCATTTACACTCTAAAAGATTGACTTGAGTTTTCTAATTTATACAGACAGACATCCAGAAAACTTGTACGGGAATTGATATTGAGGGTGTGGGATGATGGTGGAAGGAACATAAAGTTAGATTAGGCCAAATTTAATATAGCCTCCTTCAGCAGACATTCTGCATTTAATGGTGCAGCCGAGGGAGTTAGCAAGGGCTCTAACAATTTGTTTTATTGGCTGAAACAGGGACCAGAAGTTGGCCCACAGTGAGTGAATTAGAAATGCCCGAACTGCCTTGGTTTAATACGGAGGAAGGGAGTCAAAAGCTTAGGGAGATTGGGATGTTGGAGTGGATTTGCCATTGAAGACCTACTCACCACACTGGAAGGGACCGGAAGACATATCTTTCACCACTGCTAATGAGAAATAAGGTTGTGAGTGGAGGCCCAACATTCTTAAAGAGTTCTGTGATGGCTCTTTTTTGTAGGCCAGATCTCACAGTGGGAACTGAATTGAGAAACCGGAATACAATGGGAGTAATTGAATCCTGGGTTGGTGGGGCCAAGTGGTGGCCATCAACCACCAAAGGCAAAGTGGGCATGGTTACTATAATGAATGGCAGAGTCAAAGCAACAGTCACAACTATGTGAACTTGCATAAGACTATGACATTGGCTAGTTGATCAGGGTGTTCCTAAAAATGAAATAGATAGGAAGTCAACTGAATTCTTACTTCATCTGTATAAGCAGAAAAGTCTTAGGTCAAGTGAACAAAAGTCTAATCTGAATCATAAGAATAGAGCCATAGCCCCTCAATCAATTCCCAGACATGAGCCAGTTTACAGACCCAGAAGCCTTGAATAAAGGAGAGGCCAAGTCCCTTGAGGAAGGACCCCGGCAAACTGTCAAAAATTTCTATTGTTGGGGCACCTGGGTGGCTTGGTGGGTTAAGTGTCTGACTCTTGATTTCGGCTCAGGTCACGATCTCAAGGTTTGTGGGTTTGAGGCCCATATAGGGTTCTGCAGTGTGGAACCTGCTTGGGATCTCTCTCCCCCTCCCCTGCTTGTGCACATACATGTGAACTCTCCCTCTCTCTCTCTTTCAAAGAGAGTCCCATCTTCCTTTCCCAGAAGTCTGTGGAAGGGGCTAAAAGTTCTAGCCTTCTAAATCACTTGGTCTTTCTGGTGGTCAACCCTACCCTGAAGCCGTCTAGGGGCCCCACCCTAAGCCACTTCATTATTGGCATACCATCAAAAATGGCCCCTTATGAGAGACAAAAGGCACTTCTATCACTCAGGAAATTCTAAAAGTTTTATGAGCTTTGTACCCGGAACTGGGACAAAGGCCAAATATATTTATTATGCTACATCCCTCACCCCCTATTTTATATCAGACCCCACTCCCTCTACTTCAGAGATAATAGAGGCCAGGCAGATAATGTGAAAAAGTGAAGTAGGTCATATATATATTTTCCATAATGGTGTCTTCATAGTAATCTGGTAGGTATATTCTTCATTTCCATGAAGAAATAGGTCCTCTTCCATTTTTTCTTAGTATTTTGAACTTGTTTTGTTTTTGGTTTCCCACTTTTGATAAATGGAGGGGTATAAACATCGTTCCCTTAATTCTTTCTCTACGAAAAGTACAGAGACAAATGACAATTGATTCTTGACCTCAGAGTCAGAGACAATAGGGAGTATTGAGACTATGGAAAATTATAGTGGATGCCTTATGTGGAACTTTAGGCTAGATATTGTTTTCTCCAAAAGAGGCTGGAAATATAGGTGTGTGTGTGTGTGTGTGTGTGTGTGTGTAACCTTCTGTTTTTCAATGTTGACTGATGAGGGACCATAGGCAAGCTGAGGGCAAAGCAGGAGTTAGCATATCCCATCTGGGGATATGTGTGACATTCCTCAAGCACTCCGAGCTGCCCAAGAACAAAGGAAAGGACAGAAAACAAATGCTTAAAGTGATAGAGTCTCCATCAGTTTATAAATATCTTAGTAATATTACAAGAAAAGGGCAATCTTACCAATAGCATAATCTCCAGTAACTCCCTACTGTCTTAAGGATAATGTTTTGCTAGAGGGAATAACAACTTTAGCTTGACAATAGCTAGGCCTCCAGTAATCTGTGAGTCTTCTTTAGCATATAGTAATCCCTCTAAGAAACTTCCCTTGACTTTATCTCCCCCCAACTCCATAGTATATAACCGGTCACTCTTCACAATCCCAGTGCAGCTCTTTCTGCCCACGGGTCCTGTCTCTGCACTCTAATAAAATCACCTTTTTGCACCAAAGATGTCTTCAAGAATTCTTTCTTGGCTGTCAGCTCTGAACCCCACCATCACTCCAAAACCCCATCATTGACCACTAATTAAAAAATCTTAAAAATGCTGTGTAGGTCAATAGAATACAAGGCAAACCAAACACATTTACTGACAAGGTTGGGTCATAGTCCATTAGTTCATAGCCTCTGCTTTGACATATTTTCTCTCAGTGGCCTCATCCTTTCTGATGGTTTCACCTATGTGGTGATGCCAGCCTAATTTGGCATTCATACATATCTGTTTCTCTCTGGTGAATGGGCAAGGTGGCTGTATCAGTAATTTATTTTCATTAGGAGCCTCCTGGGAGAAAACTCACCCAAAGGGAAGAAGGAACCTGCTGAAGTCAGTAACAAAATCTCAGGGCCAGAGCTATGTGACTGACTACTACTAGACTGACTTCTGTGAGGACAAGGACTGTGTCCGTTTTGTTACACTGTATATCCAGAGCTTAGCAGAGCCTGGCACATGGTAGATACTCAATAAGTATTTGCTAACTCACTGACTGACTGACTGGATTCTTATTATTGCTCAGTGCATGTGCCTCAAGTTGATCTTTACCTCAGCCCTCATGAATTCATATCTGAGTCCCAGAGGCTGTGTTTAAAAATTGCAGGAATAGTGTCACAGACAACTCTGTATGACATTGGTACCCCTGCACATTGCCTTGGTACTTTTTAGAAGGAATAGCCAAAAAGAGAAAAGCAAATGTTTTTCTCTCTTTATATTACTTTGGTCAGATGGTAAAAGTAAAACAATTTAGTAGTGAGTTTGATATTTTTTATTGAAGAGAAAATAATCCATGGGTCAGGGGAGTATAGTACTCTCTCAAGGGATGTTGGGGTAACAGCAAGTTTTACAGAGCATCAGCAGAGGCTATTCGTGATTGACATGTAGGTCAGGGATTTCCATAAAGCTAGCAGGTCCTATTTGCTAGGGTAAGGTAAGCTAAAGCTCACTGGGAAGATTGTGATTAGGTTTCTTTGACAGTGAGGCATTAAAAAATTTTTTTTAATGTTTATTTTTGAGACAGAGAGAGGCAGAGCGTGAGCAGAGGAGGGGCAGATACAGAATCCGAAGCAGGGCCCAGGCTCTGAGCTGTCAGCACTGTCAGCAGAGCCCAATGTGGGGCTCAAACCCACAAACTGCGAGATCATGACCTGAGCCAAAGTCGGATTAACCAACTGAGCCACCTAGGTGGCCCAACAGTGAAGCATTTAAATGCAGGCTAACTTAGGTTTACTTTTGTGACCTGGACCAGACCACTGGTGCAACTCCCAATTTATGGGTCCCAATAACATGAATTAACTTTTCCACTTTCCTCACTTTACATTACTGTGCAGATTTAGGCTTTAATAGTCTTCTGTGTAATAGCAGGGGGTTCCTTCCAGGAAATGTTACAGTTCCTATAGTAGATGGTGAAGTTGCCGCCAGGTGATAGAAGACAAGAGTGTTTATGAACATGGGGCTGGAGATCCAGTATAAGTGGGTGAAGGGGAAGTGAAATGTTACGGGGACCCCATTTATATCCACAACTTGGGCATTATATTTGGAGGTAGTGGCAGAGACTATCAGATGCTCACTGAATCCCAATCTCTTCATCCTTCTGAGCACACAACCGACAGTTACATGTAACCTCATGGTTGAGTTCTAGCCAATGGAATATGAATAGAAGTTATGTGTACCACACCCAGGCCCGGCCCATAGAAATCTTCCACTGTATGATGCCCCCTGTTCTTTTTTGCAATGGCCCTGGAAAGAATGTACTGAAGATGGTAGGGCCTTTGCTGTCTTGCTGACCTAGGACCATTTTGGACTGTTTATGTGAGTAGACAGGAAATTTCCATTATGTTTGGGCAAAAAAAATTTTTTTTAGATTTATTTGTTATTGCATTTGCCTACCTAATTAATACAGGAGCTAATCTAATATTTTTATATGTCCCACAACATACATACCTGTATATAGCTGTAACATGGGTGTTTGGAATGAAAATGGAAGGTCAGAGATCATTGCAGATTTTGAGAATACTCATTAGCTATAAAGAAGCTGAAGTTGAAGAGATGCCCTGGGCTGATGCAGCGAGCTTGGCAACATTTTCAAAAGGAGAGAAAATATGGATGCAGTTTATAGCACTTCCTAGGAATGGTAGCAGGAAATGGGGCTTCCTATAAAGTGATCATAGGGGCACCTAGGTGGCTCAATTGGTTAAACGCCAACTCTTGACTTCAGCTCAGGTCATGATCTCATGGTTTGTGAGTTCAAGCCCCACACTGGGCTCTGTGCAGAGCCTGCTTGGGATTCTCTCTCTTTCTGCCCCTCCCCCATTTGCATGCACGCACGCACACCCACACACACTCTCTCTCTCTCTCAAAAATAAATAAATAAATAAATAAATAAACTTAAAAAAATAAAGTCATCATAAAGTGTTCTAACTCAGACAATGCATTTCAAAAAAGAACAAAGATCCTCCTAGAAAAAGGCTTGCAAAGAGTGTTAGATGGAACAAAGTGGGGCTTGTGAAATCTGGACCAGAGTCCCACATCTGAATGTTTTACCAGGAAGACAGGCTGCACATTGGGTTGCTGTCTGGTGGAAAAGCCTGCTCAGCTTCCTGTGAAAATAATGAGGTCGTGGGCATTCTCTGAGGATGAGTAGTCCTGACTCAGTGATGTTGGAACTTAGAGTTATTTTCTTCCCTCACTCAAGTCTGGGATAGAAATCCTATCCACGTACTCTTGTAACATCCTGCTTCTACTGCCGTTCCAGTGATCTATTGCAGAATAATGAAATCACTCCAAAACTCAGTGACTTAAAACAAAAATACTCTTTTTTTCTTTATTATTTCTCATAGTTCTGGATGTTCACTGGGCTCAGCTAAGCAGTGCACCAGGGTGTCTCATGTGGTTATACTCAGATGGCGCTGGAGTCCTCTTGAAACTTTGTCACTTACATGCCTGGTGTTGAGGTGATGCTGATTGCAGCTGTCAAGCTGCAAGCTCAGTGGGCTCAGACAGAACATGTACAAGTGGGCTCCATGTGACCTGGGCTTCCCTACCTCATGGTCTCTGGGTTACAAGGGTGAGTGTGCCATGAGGATGAGGTGGGAGCAAGATGGACTTTTCTAACCTAGGCAGCCTACGGAATGGGAGGAGATATTTGCAAACAACATATCTGGTAAAGGGTTAGTATCCAAAATCTATGAAGGATCTGTCAAATTCAACACCCAAAAAAGAAACAACCCAGTTAAGAAATGGGCAGAAGATATGAATAGATACTTTTCCAGAGAAGACATCCTGATGACTAACAGACACATAAAAAGATGCTCACCATCACTCATCATCAGGGAAATACAAATAAAATCATGGTGAGATACCACTTCACTGCTGGTCAGAATGGCTAAAATTTTTTTTTAAATTTATTTTTATTTATTTATTTATTTTTTTAATTTTTTTTTTAACTTTATAGTTTATTGTCAGGTTGGTTTCCATATAAACCCAGTGCTCTTCCCCACAAGTGACCTCCACCATGACCATCACCCCCCTTTACCTTCCCCCTTCCCCTTCCGCCCTCAGTTTGTTTTCAGTATTCAAGAGTCTCTCATGTTTTGTCTCCCTCCCTCTCCCTAACTCTTTTTCCTCCTTCCCCTCCCCATGGTCCTCTGTTGGGTTTCTCCTGTTAGACCTATGAGTGAAAACATATGATATCTGTCCTTCTCCACCTGACTCATTTCGCTTAGCATGACACCCTTGAGGTCCATCCACTTTCAGAATGGCTAAAATTAACAACACAAGAAACAACAGGTTTTGGTGAGGATGCAGAGAAAGGGGACTCTCTTGCACTGTTGGTGGGAAGGCAAACTGGTGCAGCCACTCTGAATGGTATAGAGGTTTCTCAAAAAACTAAAAATAGAACTACCCTGGGGTCCAGCAATTGTTAGACTATTAGGTATTTACCCAAAGGATACAAAAATACAGATTTGAAGAGGTACATGCACCCCACTGTTTATTGCAGCATTATCAACAATAGCCAAACAGTGGAGAGAAACCAAATGTCCATCAACTGATGAATGGATAAAAAATGGATAGAATGGATATATATATACTCAGGAATATTACTCAGTCATCAAAAAGAATGAAATCTTGCCATTTGTAATGACATGAATAGAGCTAGAATGTATTATGCTAAGTGAAATATGTAAATCAGAGAAAGATAAATGCTATATGATTTCACTTAGATGTGGAATTTAAGAAACATGAACATATGGGAAGGGGAGGAAAAAAAGAGAAGAGAGGGAAACAAACCACAAGAGACTCTTAATGACAGAGAACAAACTGAGGGTTGATGGAAGGAGGTAGAGGGGGAAGGGCTAAATGGATGAAGATATTAGGGAGGGCACTTGTTGTGATGAGCACTGAGTATTATATGTAAGTGACGTATCACTCCTGAAACTAATATTGCACTATATGTTAACTACAATAAATAAAAAAAGAAAGAAAAAAAGAGAAAATGTATTAGTGTTCAATAATGCCATGTAAATTTCAGGATTTTTTTTCTCTTTATATATAAAAGAATGAAGTTCAATTATGTTTTAAGGAGTTGTTGGTTTTTCATTGGTTTAAATAATCTAAAGGAAAATAAATACTTTGGAACTGAAAAACAAAAAAGAAGTCATGCAGGATCATTTCTACTGTTCTCTCTATATTGTTCGAGTAAGTTACAAGCCCTCAGCCACATTTAGGAGGAGGACACATAGGAATGTCAAAGAATTTGGGGACACTTTTAAAAACCATTACAATTGCTATCATAGAAATTTCACACATTTTCTTGTCTTCCTCCCCAACTAGAAAGTAAGTTCCTTGAGGGCGTTGGGGATTCTTATTAGTAGTTCGATTCCCCAACACAAAACAGGCATTCAATGACTGTTTTCTAGATGCATGATTGGATTAGCAGAGCAATATTGGAGGTTTCAATAAACTATCATTAGAGAAAAGATGTTCTGTTTGTGAGAAGTAAAATATCTGTTTGTTTTTGGAGAAGTAAAATATTTGGTGGAACTTCTGTAATTGAATTCTTTAATTAAAAAAAAATTTTTTAAGAGAGAGAGAACGCTAACGGGGGAGAGGGGCAGAGGTGGAGAGAGAGAAAAATTTAACCCGGCTCCATCCTCAGCACAGAGCCCAGATCCAGGCCAGATCATGATCTGACCTGAAATCAAAAGTTGGACACTCAGCTGACTGAGCCACCTAGTGCCCCAACTTCTTTTTTTGTTTGTTTGTTTAAAACTTTTTCTTAAACATTTATTCATCTTTGAGAGATGGAGACTGAGCACGAGCTGGGGAGGGGCAGAGAAAGAGGGAGACACAGAATCTAAAGCAGGTTCCAGGCTCTGAGCTGTCAGCACAGAGCCCGATGTGGAGCTCGAACCCATGAGCTGTGAGATCACGACCTGAGCTGAAGTCAGATGCTTAACGGACTGAACCACCCAGGCACCCCACTGATTGACAGATTTTTATGTAAAACATATTTAATCCTGTAAAAACTGTTCATTCCCTGGAGTACTTTCTTCCCTGTGAACATTGGGTTTCCTGGACAGCTGTCCTGATCTGTGCTAGCATAAAACTCTCTCCCTCTCTCTCTCTCTTTAATCATATTAGAATTCTTTCTGGTCAACTTGCATGGACATTTCTTGGCTTAGTTGGCAGGATATCAGAGAAATCCACCTGAGGCCACCTGAGGTCTTCTGGAACCTGGCACTTGGTACCAGCATGGGTCCTTTGTATATTGCTGCCTTTTCAGCGACCTTTGAGCAGATCAGTGAGTTCTGGTACCCAGACTTCCTTATTTTAAGTTGACAGTCCTGACTTTTATTCAAGCTATTTTTAGACTGATTTTATTTGTACTGATGAGATTTTGTGGGTAGGAAACCTATGGACAAGGGAGTAAAACTTGGGTTGGCTAATTCATATTTGGCTTTGATTTGGCAATAAAACTTTAAAGACTGGATAATACTAACTACTCAGAAAATGAGAGATTGAATTATTTTGCTCTGAAGATAGGGGATAATTGCTCCTTCTAGCCAAAAGGTGTTCTCAGGGAACCGAGAACCTAATGGAAGTATCTGAGGTTATTCCTCAAGATGAGAAGCAGTCCCATAGGGAATTCCATCTTCTTCACATAGTAAATAAAGTCTGGTTTGTCTGGAGATGCACACATAAGGATTGATCATCTGGTGCTTGGAGCCCCCATGGCAGTTTTAGACTAACAGTGTGAAACACTGGACATCTCAGAGTGTTTCATAGCCTCCTGGGAGTAACACTCATAAATAGTACACTTTGATCCACTATATTCTTCTCTCTCAAGAGAATTGTCCAGATTTGATACCAAAACTAAAGCCTAAAGTAGAAATCATGCTTCTGAAGTTGAACAGCTCCCAGGGTCACCTGCGTGGCTCAGTTGGTTGAATGTCTGACTCTTGGTTTCAGCTCATGTCATGATCTCATGGTTTGTGAGTTTGAGCCCAGTGTTGGGCTCCGTGCTGACAGTGTGGAGCCTGCTTGGGATTCTCTCTCTCCCTCTCTCCCTGCGCCTCCCCTGCTTACTCTCTTTGTCTCTCTATCAAAATAAATACATAAACTGAAAAAAATAAAAGAAACTTAAAAAAAATAAAGCTGAATAGCTCCTAAATGCACAATAACCACCTACATGTTCCTGAAAAAGGGACTCATAATTCCTTATACTAGCCCTTGTAACACATCTATTGACAAGTAGGGAGATTCGTTCAAGACCTGAGAGCTAGAAATAATATTGTGGTGCCTTGACACCCAGCGGTTCCAAATCCACATACTTTGCTCTCCTCGATTCCAACCAATAAGCATTACTTTTCATAGTGATAGATTTGTGTAGCCCCTTCGTCAGTATTCCTGTAGATGTACTAAAATCCATATTAACTCAAGCTCCTGCCCTAGGACAGCCCAGTTATGACTTGCCTTTCTTCATTTTGTACATGAAAACAAAGGGAATGCTCTAAGTGTATTAACTCAGAAGCATAGTGATCAACATTGACCTATAGAATATTATAGCCAACAACTTGGTTCAGTGGCTAAAGGACTTCCACCTTGTATGAGAGCAATTTAGGGAATCACACTCTTATGCAGGCCCCTGAGGAAATAATAATGGGCTCCCCTTAACTATATTCCACATTCAGTTGGATCTCTTCTATACTCTCATCTCACTCAACATTATTCTGTAAGTCAGCTTCTTAAAAAGTAGTATTACTCTCCATACCTAATAGTACTCTAGCTTGACAAAGTAAGTTTAGCCCTGCAACTTTATTTCCAGATCTACACAAAGACCTTGATCATGGCTTTCCAACCGGGGGTCAGCAGAATGGCTCCTGAAAAGAAGAGTGTTGAGAAGGGCCATACTGCCATCAATGAGGTAGTGACCAGAGAATACGCCTCAACATTCACAAGCACATCCATGGAATGGGTTTCAAGAAGCGTGCCCCTTACGCATGCAAAGAGATCTGGAAATTTGCCATGAAGGAGATGGAAACTCCAGATGTGCACATAGACACCAGGCTCAACAAAGGAATGTCCAAACTGTATCCATGTGCAGTTGTCCAGAAAACATAATGAGGATGAAGATTCAACCAAACAAACTCTATATGTTGGTGACCTATGTACCTGTTGCCACTTTCAAAAATCTACAGATAGTTAATGTGGATGAGAACTAATTGCTGATTGTCAAATAAAGGTATATAACTGCAAAAAAAAAAAAAAAAGACCAAAAGACCTTGGTCATGACTGTATTTCATTAACTGATTATCTTTTTATTCCTAGAAATGACTTACATGAGACCCCATTGATAATGCTGACTTAATTTCATTTATAGGATTTACAGGTGATCATAAAGATGAACAAGGACATTACTAAGCTGGATATGCAATTACTTCTTTAACAGATATAATTGAAAGTTCTTATTTACCCAAAATAAAATATTCACAATCTGAATTAATTGCACTAACTTGAGTTTGTCAGTTGGTTAAAAATCAAATGGCAAATATCTACACTGATAGTCATTTGCCTTTGGAGTAGCATATGACTTTGGAATGTTATGGAAACAACAAGGATTTTTAATTTCTTCAGGACAGCCTATAAAAAATGGAAAGGAAGTTGAAAGCTATTAGATGTGATACAACTACCAAAACAACTTGCCATTATTTAGATACCTGGGCATTCTAGATTTGATAACATAGAAGCAAAAGGAAATAATCTGGCTGATGTAACTGCTAAATTAGCATCTCTAGACACAAATTTTGCCCAGCATCAAGAAGATTCATTGTACCTTGATACTCATTTATTAAAAGATCTTCTTTTACAGACTCAAAGGGAGAAAATTCAACCCCATCACTCAGGTATGGGTTGGGCCTAATAAAAAACCTAGTGTTCCTATTGGAGTACAAATACTTTTACTTTCACATATTTGTCAATTGACTCATTGGAGATCTGAAAAAAATGATTTTATGGGGTAAATAATACTTATGGAAACTTTCTCCTTTAGTAACCTATCAAATGTATGCCAGCCATACTGTTTGCCTAATATATAATCCTGGAAAGCCATTACATGGATCACAAAACCATTTCTTGCTTCCCAAAGGACCACTTGCAGTGTGGCAGTTGAATTTTGTCCAGGTGCCACCATCTCAAGGGTATAAATATGTTTTGGTTATGATTTGCATGTTTTCACATTGGTTTTCATCTTTTCCTTACAGAAGAGAGCTATTGCATTAACAGTAGGCAGGATATTTAGAAAGGATAATTCCTGTTTGGGGAATTCCCTCAGAACTACATTGCGATCAAGGTTCCTATTTTACTGGACAAATAATTAAAACCATTTGTAATGTTTGGCTGATAACACAGCATTTCCATTGTGCTTATCATCTGCAATCCTCGGGTTTGGTGGAAAAAAAATGGTACCATTAAGATTCAATTGGCAAAATTTTCAGAACCATTTAAACTTCCATGGCCCAAACCTCTCCTACTAGTACAGTAAAACCTTGGATTGGAATTAACTTGTTCTGCAAGTGTTCTGCAAGATGAGCAAACATTCCTAATAAATTTTAATTTGATAAATGAGCAATGTCTTGCAATATTAGTAGTATGTGATGCTGAATGTCACATGATCACAACTGAGCCAGTAGTTCTCTCTCTCTCTCTCTCTCTCTCTCTCTCTCTCTCTCTCACTTGCTGAGGGATTGTGGGTGATCGTCTCCCATGCTTGGACACTTGGTCTCAGGCTGCAGTGTTTGGCAGAAATCAGTGATTTTTCAGAATGTTGGAAGGTGCCCACCACTGGCACTAGTGTATTTTTGGTTACTTCAAAGCATCTATGGACAGTCCTTTGCTTTTCCATACAAGAGTAACCTTAGGAATGCTTTGCTTCGTTGTAGGTCAGGCTGCCTGCAGATACAGACCCTTTCCTCTGCTGCTTTATTGTCAGATACACTAAGTAGAGTATATGCCAAGAGTTTATTAATACTGTACTGTAGTCAACATCCATGCGAGTGTGTACAATAGCCCCTATGCAGGAAAATATTCCATTGAGCCAATAGATAGCAGTGATTCCATTAGTGATAGTGAAAGTCGTCCTACACAGTAACTCTCCTCTCTCTTATCTCCTTCACACCAGCCACAAAGGTTTTCAAAGGTAAGAAATTTATTTTTCTTTATATTTTGTGTTTTATTTATTATTTTGTATTATATTACAAATGATTGTAATCATTTTATATGCATATATTTGGGTTGTGGAATGAATCATCTGAGTTTCCATTATTTCTTATAGGGAAATTTCACTTTGATACATAAGTGCTTTGGATTACAAGCATGTTTCTGGGATGAGTTATGCTCAAAAACCAGAGTTTTAGTGTACTTCCAGGTCATAGATTTACTACCTTTCGAAAACATTGATTATCCCCTTTTGAAGTCATAACAACTGCATGACCTAAGAGGTTAGATGAAGGAATGTATGAACCAACCTTATTAAAATTATTGCCATTACTGTCAAAGACTCATTATAGCTCTTAAACAAAATGAGAATTTGGTTAACAGTTTCTTTTACAGTGAGCTCCTGGGAGATGAAGATTTCAAAGACCAACCTTGTTTATTAGAAAAGACATCAAATAAAAGGGTCGCTAAAACCTTGCTGGAAGGGACCTTATCAAGTATTACTAAATAATCCTTGTGCTGTTATGTTAAAAGGTCTAAACACATGCATCCACACTTCTTTTATTTTTTTATTTTTATTTATTTTTTTTAACGTTTATTTATTTTTGAGACAGAGAGATACAGAGTGCAAACAAGGGAGGGGCAGAGAGAGAGGGAGACATAGAATCCGAAACAGGCTCCAGGCTCCGAGCTGTCAGCACAGAAACAGGCTCCAGGCTCCGAGCTGTCAGCACAGAACCCGATTCGGGGCTCTAACCCACGAACTGCAACATCATGACCCGAGCCGAAGTCGGACGCTTAACCGACTGAGCCACCCAGGCACCCCCACGCTTCTCCTTTTAAAAAGGCCCCTTCACCAGGGGCACCTGGGTGGCTCAGTCGGTTAAGCATCTGACTTCAGCTCAGGTCATGATCTCGCAACTTGTGAGTTTGAGCCCCACGTCGGGCTCTGTGCTGACAGCTTGCTTCAGATTCTGTGTCTCCCTCTTTGCCCCTCCCCTGTTCACACTCTGTCTGTCTCTCAAAAAATAAACATTAAAAAAAAAAAAAAAGCCCCTCCACCAGTGTGAACAACTCTTGGCTCTGACTAAGCAATGGATGCCAGACCAGAATGAGAAATAGATGACATCAGCTTGTCCCAAGATTTGGGACCAGGCCTGTATTCTACTCTTCTTTCTTTTTCAATTTGTAATGTTAGAATATAACAAACCTTTCTGTTTGCTTTCACCTCCCCCTTTATTACATTCTGATGAAATATCATGGTTACCTGTGGATTTAGCTAATGTAACTTCAAATACTACCCTAGTACATTACGATGATGATAACTTAGATAACATGTTCATGACCTCTTGGACAGGCTATAATGTTCCTTTAGCTTCTGATGCTTGATTTTTAGAATGTATATATTATAAAGGACTTCTATTAGGAAAAGCCTTTTAAGAAGTACTTCCTAACTCAAGTTTAACCTGCATTGTATATGATACTCAACGGATTGACTGTTGTGTCTCTATAAACTTAGGTGATAATTTATTAAGAAAAGTTCCTGGGTACAATGGGAGAAACTTAGGGGCAGCTTGTCCGACATGCCAAAATATCCCATGTATTCACAGACCATGTTTTTGTGGATGGAATGGCCTAAACCAAAAAACCCAAAAAACCCAAAGGTTATCTACCAGAGATGCTACTTTAGGAGAGTGAGTTGGTGGGTTCATCCACCTTCCAAATCTAACTTTGTCTTGGGACCCAGAAGAATATGAGAAGCCTATGGCATACTCAGACCAAATTACATTTAGGAGTTCCTACTACTCAATTAACACTATTCTGGTGAACCCAACACTTTTGGGTTCAAAATCTTTATCCTAATTGTACTAAAGCTGTTGGTTTACAATGGCAACAACACATTTTGTGGATAAGTCAGCATTGGCCCCAGTGCAGAAAGAAAACTTTGGGTGCCATAAGGATCAGGTCTGGGTATCTTCCCTCGGTCAGGCTGAGTTTACCTTTAATAAAGACATGACAGGGGCCTGGGTCACTCAGTCAGTTAAGTGTCTGACTCTTGATTTCGGCTCAGGTCACAATCTCACAAAACTTGAGATGGAGCCCCACAGCCAGCGTGGGATTCTCTCTCTCCCTCTCTCTCTCTGCCCCTCCCCCACTCCTACACATGCACTCTCTCTCTCAAAATAAATTAAAAAAACTTAAAAAAAAGTTCCGGGGCGCCTGGGTGGCTCAGTCAGTTAAGCATTTGACTTTGGCTCAGGTGATGATCTTGTGTTTTAGGAGTTTGAGCCCCCTGTGGGGCTCTGTGGTGATAGCTTGGAGCCAGGAGCCTGTTTTGGATTCTGTCTTCCTCTCTCTCTGCCTCTCCCCACTTCATGCTCACGTGTGCACATGCTCTCTCTCTCAAAAATAAATAAACAAAACAAAACAAAACAAAAAACCCCCCCAAAACCAACAAAACCAACAAACCCCCAAAAAAGCACAAAAAACAAATTCAGGGGCACCTGGGTGGGTCAGTCTGTTAAGTATCCAACTTTGGCTCAGGTCATGATCTTGCAGTTGGTGAGCTCGAGCCCCGGGTCAGGCTCTGTGCCTGCTTGAGAATTCTGTATCTCCCTCTCTCTCTGGCCCTACCCTACTCGTGCTCTCTCTCTCTCTCTCAAAAAATAAACATTAAAAACAATTAAAAAAACAAGAAAAAATTAAAAAAGTCTTAAAAAAAAGACATGCCAAGGGAAAAAAACACTCTTGTACAAAAAGGAAAATTAGAGGAATGTTTATTTCAGGAAGAAGGTAAAGGATGGAGATCTGCATCTGCTTGGGTTGATAATCTAGCATTAATAGAATGGCTAGGGGCAGCTGGGTGGCTCCAATTCTTGATTTTGGTTGGGGTCAGGATCTCACGGTTCATGAGGTCAAGCCCTGTGTGGGACTCTGTACTGACAGCATGAAGCCTGCTTGGGATTCTTTCTCCCTCTTTCTCTGCCCTTCCCCTGCTCGTGTGCACTCTCTCTTTCAGAATAAACATTTTTTAAAAAATGGCTAAACCAAACAGCATATTATGACAAAAAATGCTTGTATCCAACAATGGAGAAAAGCATGTATTTTAACTCAAGGGCTCCTAGACATGCTAATCCACATGAATCTCAGGTATCTATGGTCAATGGTCTTTTTTATTAACTGCAGGAACACAAAATATACATTTATGGAAATTTTATAAAATTATAAATTTTTATAAAATTATAAAATTTCCATAAATGTCTATTTATGGAAATTATATAGCTCTCCTAATCTGTAGAAAATCCTTAAAGCCTCCTGTAACTTATATAATGTTCAAGTTCTGCCTTACTACCTAAACTTATGGCCAACCAGACTTATGATGCTGCTCAATTAGGAAGAAGAACTGTTGTAAATACCACCAGAGTTCTTCCAATTGGAGGAAAATGGGCCTTATTAGCCATTGATTCTTACTGGATTCCAATATCTACTGACATCTGTGAATTCAGGCAAAATATGTGGTTATGCCCTGAACAACAGTGGGATCCTGAATTCACTCCAACCTGGCCTCTAATGGCTATGCCTATACAAACTAACATATGGCACATGGGAAAAGGAAGATTTTATTGGGAAGGTTTATAAAACACCTCTGTAATACTCCTTGATTTATTTTGTAACCAGAGTACTTTTCATCATAACACTACTGCTATGTGGTGTAATACCAGCTTTGCAACTCAAATAAAGTTGCCTGATGCTAACAAAACTTATACTAATATTGTTATTGATGATCAGATGTTTTGAGAGATAGAATGACACCCACCACAAGATGTAATATCTATAGAAACTTATTGGCCAGAGAAGGCCTTACAGATAATAGAAAATGTAATTACCATTTTAAGCCAATCAGCTCAAACATATCACAAAGCACAAATAACTGTAGATAAAGAAGATATTAAAATTAATTCAGGATTATCAAAATACCTGTGATGGATTTTTTTGGATTCTTCTCTTGTCTTTCCGATTCAGTACTTACTTCCCTCAGGTGCTTCAAATGTTATTAATTGGATTTTCATTACTATTTCTGTATTTATGCTATGAAGCTTACAAAAAAGGCAAAGGGAAAAACTCACCACAAAGCACATGTACAATGTTTGCATGAGAGTTTGATCTCACTGAAAAAAATCAATTGTAATATTTCCTATTTAAAGGCCGTACTCTTGATCTCCCCCACTTTCCCCATAGACTCCTAGGCCACCTAAATCAGGCCCAGCACTGAGGGACATGATGGATAAGGAATTGCCCTGACATTAAGGGACAAAATGATGATCATCAATGCTTTCTGTCAGAAGATTACTGATCAAATAGGGGAACTGATGTGAGAAAAGCTCTCTAAAGACTTGACTTAAGGGAGACCATTTTGGATTTCTATCTAAGTCAACATGACCACATAAATGTTGTTTAAGCCAAAAGCCTGATGTAAGGACCACCAAGCGTGTGTAGGACATCTGCTTTATAAATGAACATCCTGGGGGTGCCTGGGTGGCTCAGTCGGTTACGCGTCTGACTTCAGCTCAGGTCATGATCTCACTGTTTGTGGGTTCAAGGCCTGCATCCGGCTTTGTGCTGACAGCTCAGAGCCTGGAGCCTGCTTCAGATTCTGTGTCTCCCTCTCTCTCTGCCCCTCCCCTGCTCGCACCCAGTCAGTCTTTCTCTCAAAAATAAATAAAACACTAAAAAAAAAAATTAAAAAAAGAAATGAGCAGCCTGAAGGAAAGCCTCCTGTCCTTAAGATGTCAATCAATGCTCCTACTCCTTAGTCTATGATGTTAAAACTCGTGAATCCTGCCTACTTGTTAATTTATAGTTTTTTTGAGAGACTATACCTCTGACATATTGATTTATGGCTTTTTATGTAAAAAAGTATGTAACACTGTAAAAACTGTTCATTCCTTGGATCACATTCTTCCCTGTGAATATTGTGTTTCCCGGGCAGCTGTCCTAATCTGGGCGCAGATAAAACTCTATGTTCTTCTCATATTAGAGTTCTTTCTGGTCAATTTATGTCAACAGAACTAAGATAACACTTTGTACTTCATAAGCCATAAGTACATGTACTTTTAATGATGTAGTTTAGGTGGGAACAGAAGAGCCCTTTAAATTGGCTTTACTTTGTTACTGTTTTAGTCCATTTGGACTGCTCTACCAAAATACCACAGACTGAGTGACTTATAAATAGAAATTTACTTCTCAGAGTTCTGGACACTGTAAGTAAACCACGGGCTTAAAATGGTGTCACTTAGGTTAAGATCTCAAGCCAATAAACCAAGGCTTAATATCTAACCTAACTGCAGTTTTGACCCCTGCCCCCTGCCCCCCATAAGGTAACCTTTAGCCAGTCAACATGGGAATTTCCTGGTCAGCACTAGGAAATTCACTGAGGGACCCCTTCCCTCCCCTTAGGTGGTGACCTTGCCTAAACAATGGATTCTTTGCTAATCATTTCCATTTTTCCACTCTCTCTCTACCTTTTTAAAAAAATTAAAAAATTTAATTTTTTATATTTTTAATGTTTATTTATTTTTGAGAGACAGAGCGTGAGCGTAGGGGTGCAGAGAGGGGGAGACACAGAATCTGAAGCAGGCTCCAGACTTAGCTGTCAGCACAGAGCCTGACGCGGGGCTTGAATTTGTGAATGGTGAGATTATGACCTGATCGATGTCTGCGCTTAACTGACTAAGCCACCCAGGCACCTCTCTACCTTTAAAAAGCTCTCCTATTCTGTAGCCCTTTGGAACTCCCCTCAACTTGCTAGATGGGACGTTGCCTGACTCATAACTTGATTAATAAAACTAATTAAGTCTTTAAGGGGTGCCTGCACGGCTCTGTTGGTTAAGCATCTGACTTTGGCTCGGGTCATGGTCTCGAGGCTCGTGAATTTGAGACCCGCATCAGGTTCTGTGCTGACAGCTGAGCCTGGAGCCTGTTTGGGATTATTTATCTCCCTTTCTCACTGCCCCTCCCTTCCCCTTCTCTTCCCCCAAATAAAATAAACATTAAAAAGAAAATTTTAAAAACCCAATTAGGGGTGCCTGGGTGGCTCAGTAGGTTGAGCGTCCAGCTTCGGCTCAGGTCATGATCTCGCGGTTCGAGGGTTTGAGCCCCATGTTGGGCTCTGTGCTGACAGCTCAGAGCCTGGAGTCTGTCTTCAGATTCTGTGTCTCCCTCTGACCCTCCCCTGCTCATGCTGTCTCTCTCTCTCTCAAAAAAAATAAATAAAACATTAAAAAAATTAAATAAAAAATAAACCCAATTAGGTCTTTAAAATTTACTTACATAGATTTTTGTCATTTAACACTGTTAATTTGGACTGTTATACTGTTATACTGTTATACTGTAGTACAAGTACTACAGAGTGGGTGGCCCATAAACAACAGAAATTTACTTCTCCCAGTTCTGGATGCTGGAAGTCCAAGGTCAGGGTGACAGCATGGTTGGATGAAGGTTGGATGAAGGCTGTCTTCGGAGTCGCAGATTTTTTGTTGTTCTCACATAGGGGTAGGGAGCTCTCTGGGGTCTCTGTCTCTGTCTCTTTTTCTGGGGTTTCTTTTAAAGGAGAACTAATCACATTCTTGAGGGCTCCACCCTCATGATCTAATCACCCCAAAGACCTCATCTTCTAACACCAGCACACTGGGCGTTACGATTTCAACTTGTGAATTTGGGGGGGACACAATCATTAGGACTGTAGAAGTTACTGCTGCTTTTCCACATTTACTTTCTTGTAGCCCCCTCTCGACTTCCACTTTATTTCTTCTGATATAGCTACACTTTTTTAAAAAATGATTTTTCTATGTCAAAAGAGTGCATCAATAAAACTATCATGATTTGTTTTTATTGAACAATAAATGAATGGGTATTTTGGCAAGCATTGTTTATATGAGAGTTTTGGACAATAATCCAGATTCCCGGTATGTTGTAGTGGTGGGATTCTCTTCTTACTCCTGATATTTCCTTATAGGAATACCTCCTGAAGGAGGCTGAGTTCTGTGTGCTACAGAGCACTGGCGAGATTGTAGCTTTCATATTCGAGTGCCTGGCTAAGGTAGTGAGTGCTCAACTGACAAATGCCTTTCCTACGTTCAGGGCCAAGGAGGAAATTGGAAAGACTGATCTTGAATTCAAGTGGCGTGTTCACAGGCTTGAGAGTGGCAGATTCTCAGAAAATTACTGAGTGGGTTTCAAGGTGTCCTCTTTATTGTAGGTAGGCTTGCTGGCATTGCCTGTGCCCTAATTCGTGACGTTACCATCAGCTGTTATTGAAATTAAAAAATGGAAGAAAAACTGGTATTAGGGCATCTGGCAGAGGTATGGGTCCTTCCCAAGGTGCACAGTCTTCTCAGCCTTCACTATGAACCTCAGTTTCAAGAACTACCGAGGGTCCTTTTTGCAGCTGAAACAAACATGGGGACGAAGAGAAAGCCTTCCTTGATAGGAAGGCTTTTCAGGTCTGAGAGATTCCATAAAGGCGGCAAAAGCCAGGGAAACCATCTGTCCTCTATATTGTGGAGGCTGGATTGTAGGCAGAGCTCACACATCAACGTAGCCCTGGGTACCAGAGGCTTGGGACCCCGACGGGAAATGGAAAGGAAATGTTTCATATAGGAGGACCCTTATATGGTAAATAGAGAATGCCCAGATTAACCTTTTTCTAGATGATGTCTTTCAATTGTGTTTAAGTTCACAAGATATGGATTCTGAACAGTTGGCGTAAACCAAGGGGCATTAAGGTGAGATCAGAAACTAAGATTTCCTCCTTCCCTCCGATACTACTGAATTTCTTCTTCAGTCTTTGGCAACATGAAGTACTGGGTTTTGGAAATATAATTTTAATTTTTCCTGGGATGTCTGCTTTGGGGTCTGGGGATGGCTCATTTTAGAAATTTCATGGTGGTGAGGCTGGTGTTATGATATTCTTGTCTCATGAATTCTTTGGGCTTTTCAAAACTGGGCTCAGGAAAGGTTTGCCTCAGAGCTAGCTAGCACAGTCTCTGGGATCTTGCAGGAACTAACTTATTCCGGCTCAGGCCACATCTACCCAAAGAGCCACACCACTGCTCAGGCATGGAAACCCCCATAGCTGAGACTTAACTGAACACGAACTGGGACTGATGGTTTCAGGACTTTAACTTAAGAACGTTGGGCTTCAGTGCCTTTGGGATTTCTTTTGCAGTGAGATTTGAACTTTACTTTTGGAATTTTAATGAGAGGTTTTTAAATGGTTGTTCATATTTGCAACACCTCTTTATCTGTTGGCATTTTATTGTTGGAATTCCTTCCTTCCTCCTTTCCTTTCTTTTCCTTTCCCTTCCCCTTTCTCTTTCCTTTTTTTCTCTTCCTCCCTCCCTCTTTTTCTTTCTTCTTTCTTTCTTTCTTTCTTTCTCTCTCTCTCTCTCTCTCTCTCTCTCTCTGTTTCTGTTCTGATGACACCTGACACAATATATATACTAGTGAGGAGCCTTGGTTTAGGGAGCAGGTGCTGGGATGGACAAGAAGCACCCATCTCAGGGGATTTTCCTGCACATCAGGTGTTCCTCCACGCAGATTTCGAGGAAACACCGTCCTGGATGAAATCCCCAGAGGGCAGCCCTGTGACTTCTAAGCAGCAAGGGTAAGGGGGCGCCCTAGGCACAGCAGGATTTCAATGACAGGCTCGGTTAGAGGGTTAAAAAGCAGCAGCTGTACCTGCGCATTGGCACACCATCTGGGCCAACCAGGAAATTCTCCAAGTTCCAGGTGACGTCGGTGGGCACACTGGAGAACCAGGTGATGAACTTGGGGTGAGTCGTGCGCGCAGCGGCGTCGGCCCTGGGGGCAGGCAGAGCCTACTGCAGGAAGGCGAGGAAGGAGTGCGCCTGCGTGCTGTTCACTCGGCACTTCTCAAAAAGCATGAAGTTGGGCTCGAACCAGCTGCCGGGTGGGAAGTACTCGAGGGAATTTCGGATCTCTTTGTTCTTGACATTCTCCTGATGCACGATCTGCTTGCAAAGGAAGCGGAGCACAACCAGGCCTGGGGCCCGAGGTGGGGCCGCAGTTCGTTTATCTGGGCGTAATCCCGGACTGTTGTGCCTCAGAACAACGCCACACTCTCCTGTCGCACCTTGCCCTGCAGGGAACCCAGGCTCCAGAGGTCTACACCCAGCGTGGCCCCGAGTAGAGAGGCTACAGCGCGGCTGTCGGGACAAGAGTTTCCATTGTTGGAATTTCTTAATACCATCATTTAATCTCATTGCAGAGCTCTGATGGCTGTCTCAGCTAACAAGGCTGGGTGTAATGTGGAATGGGAATGGAATAGGTGAATTTCCAACCTTGGGTGCAGAATATACTTAACGTTAATGTATTGTTCAGAATCATTTTGGGGGCTTCTGGGACCAGTAGTGCTGAAGGACACAAAAGGGGAGCAGTGGCTGGCCTTGGCTGAATGGAGCCCTAATTAGATTCCAGAACCTTTCTCACAGGTGGTCTGCCTCATCTTTAGCTCATTGTATGCTTAGTCTTCAAATCTAACAGGTTAAAGAAGATAAGCCATGGGAATGTTGGGGTGAGGTGGAAATATTTGTACTACCTCTGATAGATCTTTCCTGACGGAGAGAGCTCCATGATATGACTCTTGTGGCCACTCCATTCCATCACTCACAGCCCTGGGGAGGTAGAGTGATTTATCTACTTGGTAAAGATGGGAAGAATCCGTGGGCAGGCTGCCCTTACCTTGGCCCTTCTTCCTTTTGGGAGTGAGCTGTCCTCAGGGAGCATGTATTCTCTACTTGAGAGGGCCTTCCCTGGACTAGCATTGTCTGTGTCTAGAAGGGTAATTCTTTTTTTTTTTTTTTTAAGTTTATTTATTTTCTGGGGGGAGGAGGGGCAGAGAGAGAGAGAATCTCAGGTGGGCTCCACACTGTCAGCGCAGAGCCCAATGCAGGGCTTGAATCCACCAACCATGAGATCATGACCTGAGCGAAACCAAGAGTCAGACGCTTCACTGCCTGAGGCACCCAGATACCCGTAGAAGGGTAATTCTAACTCTGGCATTCAGTTAGCCACTGTTTGGCTTTTGCACTAGGCTACTTACTCGATCTTGGCATTTATTGCTATTACAGATATTACTTGGAGCTCCATTTGCTGCTTTTGTTTTATTTCTCCATTTCTCTAGAAATTGGAATGGAAAGAGGGATGGTATTATTCAGTCCCTCAGAGACCCTAACACTGTGAATATGATAGTTACCATTCCGAGTAGCACTAGTGATTATTTCCTAAAATGTACTTCTCATGTTTGTGATGCTTTGGTAGTTCAGTCGGTGAAGCATTTGACTCTTGATTTCGGCTCAGGTCATGATCTCATGGTTAGTGAGATTGAGCCCCATGTCGGGCTCTGTGCTGACTGTGTGGAGCCTCCTTCGGATTCTCTGTCTCCCTCTCTCTCTGTCCCTCCCTCACTCTCTCCTTCTCAAAAAGAAATAAACTTAAAATAAAACTTAAATAAATAAATAAATAAATAAATAAAATGTCCTTTTCATGTTTATACTCATGTGTGTTAGTTACATTTAATACTAACATGGAAGGTTTTAAATTTGTGGTTTGTATATTAGCATTATCACATCAGCTGGGCTTCAGATGACCCTGAAGGTGACAATAAGCACCATCATTTTTAGGACTCCCCGTGATACTGAGCATGTCCCCTGCTCTTTCAAGGCTGTCCCTGTAAGAGCCCTTGGCTTGACCTCTTGCTGACCCAGGGAAGGTGGCGGGGCCCAGAGATGCCATCACATGTGTCTTCAGATGTCGAAGGAAAAATAAAATCATCTAGTTGGGTAGTAAAATTGAAGAGGAGAAGTCAAAGCACACGTAAGGGCAGGAAGAGAGTCACTAACTTTCTGGTGAGTGTTGAATTCAGAAGGAAAAGGAAAATAATCCTGGACAATTTGGTAAGATGCTCTTTTTTTTTTCTCGCTGTGTCCTGATGCATGCTGTGAAGCAGGCTTCAGGCTCCAAGCTATCAGCACAGAGCCAGACACGGGGCTCAAACTCACAAACTGCAAGATCACGACCCGAGCTGAAGTCAGATGCTTAACCGGCTGAGGCACACAGGCGCCCCTATTTTACTGTTTCATTAGATCCTTCTGACAGCCATATATGGTAGGCAGAATTGATGTTGTCTCTCTCTATTCTTCTAACTAAGAAGTGAGGTAATGAGCCAGTCCTGGACCTGTCCTCTGATTCCAGGCTCAGTGCAATCGATTCCAAGGCACGTGGTTTCCCCCAACATTTTAACGCTTCTCAAATCAGGATGCATCTTATAGTCACTGATATATCACAGTTTAATTGGCAGGTGTTTATTCTAGTGGTGTGAAAAAGAAGGGAGCATCTTCTATTGATAAGGTGTAGATTCACTGGAATGCAGTCACTAGATAGGGGTAGGAAGTAAGAAGGGGCACAAAGATGAGGTGAGAGATCAGGGAAGACAGTGGAGGAATCATGCAGCCAGCTTTCCCTTGATCCCTTAGCTTCAACTCTGAATCCCAAAAGGTTTTGGTGGTGGTGTTTGTTTGTTTGTTTTCAAGTTTGGCACCAAAACTTATTTGGCGGGAACACCTTACCTGAACTGATGTAATTTATCACTATAAAGAATTTATAAATATCATAGTTAATTATAACCAAATTATATAATTTTAGTTATTCTACTTACTGTGAAGATCAATATGGTTAGCGGCAGAAATATTAATGTTTGATAATGGAGCGTTGTCCCAGCCCCTCGAGGGGAGGGAGAGGAGAAGGTGTTACCTAATATTGGGTTCATGTCCTGTGCTGTCTTTCTAAAATGTGTAAAATTCAGAGTTTTGAAACCCGTCTGGACCCAAGGGTTGTGGATTGTATCTGAACTGGATTTTATCTGAACTGGGGATTGATTGGTGGATAGATTTTCGATGTTTGGAGGGGATTTTAGGAAGAAGAAGAAAAGCATCATCCCACACCAGCTTGGGTCTAGGTCTATGTCATTATCTAACCATTGAATTTGCTTTAAGGGCAGAGATGAGAGGCATTTTTGATAAGTACTCTCCCTTAAGTCGTGATTCATACACAGTTAGAGGGTTGGACTTTCTGGGTTTGGCTTTTTCCCCACAGTATTAATCTCCTCCTTTTCCCACAAATCACCTGACTTCCCTGAAAACTCTGTAACACACCCTTTGGCTGGAAAAGAATGTTGGGCAATCAGTGAAATTCCCCTCTCCTCCTTTCTCCCCCTGGAGTCCCAGATGGAGGGACCTCAGGCCTGACCAAAGTATATAGTTCTTGTTTGAAAAGCAGAGGGAGCTCCAAGATCAAGGCTGAGTTACCCTTTCCCTATGTCCTGGTCTCCCAGCCCCCCGTTTGTTTAGATCAGGGAATTTCAGACATGCACACTGGGGTAGAGTATCATACGAACAGAACCAGGACAGGGAGGCCAGCAGAAGTTCCTGCAGAGGGAGCGTCCGGGCCCTGAGCTGCCCTCCCTGGGATTCGGCAGGGTCGCCCAGTATGCCTGCTGGCACGAGAGAGGGGACTGACCTCTTTGCTCCCATCAGCTGCTGAAGGTAAAAACCTTAAAAACCAAAGAGCAGAGCTTTAATGGAAGAAACAAAGAAAGGCAGAAAACTTCACATAGGAAGGTTTCGGGCAAAGATAGGGGGGAGGGCGCTGGAAGGAGTAGAATAAAAGAAGGCAGAATATAGGCAACCGATTTCTCTTAGGTTGGCCCCCCCACTACCATCCCGCTACTTACCACTGATTTCAGGGTTAGAAACATTTTTGGCAAGACTCTTAAGAACTGTGGAAAGATATCTCCTCTTTTTAGTAAAGGGAAAAAAAAAAAAAAAAACCCCAAGCCCTGGAAAGTTAACATAGGAAATTGAGGGAACACCTTTCCTTTCTGTTTGTGTTTCTTGTCATTCAACTGCCCTCCTTCTCATTTCCTACCCGACCCTGTCTCAGACCACTTCTCCCAAGGCCACTGCCTTCCCCTAGGGAAAGAAGCTCATTCCTCCATCACTGGTCATTGGGAGCACCGACAGAAGTATGTGCAACAGTAAACATAGTAAAGAGAGCTGGCCTGAAGTGATAAGGGGGATCTTTGCCAAAAGAGGAGTGAGAAATGTCCTAGATGGATAGTCGTATGGGGAAAGATGCCTGAAGGCCTGAGTGGAAATGGGGATATTGTTTTGTAAGGTCAGGAGAGAGGCTGATAGAGAGGGGGTAGGGGTCAGGGATGGAGTGAAGGAGGGAAACAGAGGAGGAAGAAAATTGGGAGACAGTGCTTATTCTTTTGGAGAAAATCTGGGAGAAGATCCCAAGACGCAATGGGAGAAGGATAAGATCTAGTTTTAGTCTAGAAAATGAATTGAAGTAGAACCAGGGAGGGTGGGAGAGGGCAGAGCTCACATGGTGATCCGTGTGCCGCTTTGTTTAACCTGTGTGTTATTGTCATGAAGGTGACACTGAATCCCAGGTGACCCCACCACCAAAGCAGGTGCCTGTGTTTGTTAGACAAATACAGCCAGACCTGCCACCTCTTTGCTCCAAAGTCCAGAGGTGCAGAGAGCCAGGACCAAGAGGCGTGCCATTCACCGGGGATGAACAAATCGCCAGAGATGCGGTAAGTGATCACGAGTCTACAGAGATGTATGTGGGCTCTAGTCCTTTTATCTTCTCAAGAAAACACCGAGGCTCTGAAGTCAAGGTTTTGGTTTGACTTAGGCCTTTCGCCTCCCTTCTGCCCATGACAAATGCTAGGGCACTGCACTAGGCTGCCAGTACCTCGGTCACCCACCTCTCCTACGTCTTTTTTTTTTCCAGGTGCATTGTCCTGTTTTCCCTTTTGGCATCAGTTTATGCTGAACCTACTATGTATGGGGAGATCCTGTCCCCTAACTATCCTCAGGCATACCCCAATGAGATAGAGAAATCTTGGGATATAGAAGTTCCTGAAGGGTATGGGATCAATCTCTACTTCACTCATCTGGACATAGAGTTGTCAGAGAACTGCGCATATGACTCAGTGCAGGTATATTATAATGAGCACATAAAGGATAGGGCTGGGAGGGGGTGGTGGTGGAATGTTCTATTCTCTCTGTCCCTTTTTCTGACCTCCATGCCAAAAGATTACCCTTTCTTAGATTCCTTTTCATTCTTCTCTTAGATAATGTCAGGAGACTTTGAAGAAGGGAAACTCTGTGGGCAGAGGACCAGCAAGAATCCCAACTCCCCAATCGTGGAAGAGTTCCAAATTCCATACAACAAACTCCAGGTGATCTTTAAGTCAGACTTCTCCAATGAAGAACGTTTCACTGGGTTTGCTGCATACTATGTTGCTGTAGGTAAGGCTCAGCCTTCTTTATGTGCCTTATTGGTGCAGCTAAAAGACTATAAGCAGAACAAACTGAGCAATTCAGTGAATAAGGATTCTGTTTGTAACCTTTAAGAAGTGTTGACTTGACTTGGGTCTATCTCTCCATGAATTGGCTTTGTGAAATTCAAACACATGATATCTTAGTGGTGATGATGATAATGGAAAAATAGGTAATAAATAGTAATTTATTGAGAACCACTATAAACTGGGATTTATATTAAAATCCAGGAATTTTACCTATATTAATGTAAGCTTCACCTCAACTCTTCAAGGTCGGTATTATGATCTCCACTTAAAGATACAGAAAGATAAGATTAGGGAAGTTAAGTAACTCACCAAGAATCACACTAGAAATGCATGCTATTCAAATCCATCCAATGGCAAACAAACCTTCAAGTTCTGGGTGCTTTATACCTAATTCCAGGTTAAAGTCAAGTTAGAACATCTCATAAAGCCAAACTATTATTTAGATTTGATGCAAGTGCCCAAATCCTATAAAATGATAATTGTACTAATTGCTCCTCCCTGCAGAAGACATTTCATCATGTTTAGCGTATAGAGTGTTGTCTCTGGAGCTGTAATGTTCTGTTTGTGAGAAAGGCCAAGGGTCTCTGGCATTGAGATCTCCCTTATAAATTTTTTTATGCCTTTATTTTATTTTGGGAGAGAGAGAGTCAGAGAGTGAATGAGGGAGGGGCAGAGAGAGACACACACACACAGAATCTGAAGCAGGCTCCAGGCTCTGAGCTGTCAGCACAGAGCCAGACGTGGGGCTCGAACTCACGGACAATGAGATCATGACCTGAGCCGAAGTCGGACACTCAGCTGACTGAGCCACCCAGGTGCCCCTGAGAGCTCCCTTATAGCTGTGCAATGGCAGGGCAAACTCTCGAATCATATTTCAGGAGAGTAATACAGAATAATAACATCCTGAAATACGATTCATTCGTTTATTTATGAATGAACTCAACTTATAGGGTCAGGTTTAAACTCATTCTTCCTTCTAGGTCTTTGTCCTTGACCTCAATCTTTCTCTACTTTTCCTAGATATAAATGAGTGCACAGACTTTGCCAATGCCCCTTGTAGCCACTTCTGCAACAACTTCATGGGTGGTTACTACTGCTCCTGCCCCCCAGAATACTTCCTCCATGATGATATGAAGAATTGCGGAGGTGAGCTTGGCATCAAGAGGGGTGCGTGTTCCCTGGGGTTTGGTATGGCTTGAGGCTTCAGTTAGATCTTTGTTGACCTTTCCAATTTTGACTAGCCTCAGCCTTGGTTTGGCACCTACCCTTAGTTACCCATAAGCTGTGAAGGAAGACAAGCCTACAGGGTCAAGTTAATGAATTGGAGAGAAGTAGATGCCTGTGAAGAGTCTACCTGGGGCTGTCATAACCATGAAAGGCTCTATCATAAGCAAAGTGATGGAAACTGAATAGGCATTGGGTATCTCTACTGATTTGCATGGGGTATGTAATTGTGGCCTGTGGGTTCTAGTTAGGGACGGTTAGTTCATGAGAAGAGTCATAGAATGGAGCAGGAACTCCTTTGTTTGACCCTGTATTTGATTCCCCTTTTCTCTTTTTCTCCCATAGTCAATTGCAGCGGGGATGTACTCACGACACTGATGGGGGAGATTGCAAGTCCCAATTATCCCAATCCATACCCAGAGAACTCAAGGTGTGAATATCAGATCCTATTGGAGGAAGGATACCAAGTGGTGGTGACTATGCGGAGAGAAGATTTTGATGTGGAACCAGTTGATTCAGGGGGCCATTGCCCTGACAGTTTAGTTGTGAGTGATGAATGATTAGTTTTCCTCCCAACTCACGCATAGAGATTTCTCCTCAAAGACAAATGATCTTTCCTTCTTCCCCTTCTTTTCTTCTCCTTTTTCTTATTTTATGTTACTTTTATTGCCTGCTTTACTTTTGTCACCTCCATTTTACCTACCTGTATCTTTTAGTTCTTTCTCCCTTCTGGTTTAACCATTTTGTTTCTTTTCAGTTTGTTGCAGGAGACAAGCAATTTGGTCCTTACTGTGGTAATGGATTCCCTGGGCCACTAAATATTGAAACTGGGAGTAATGCTCTTAATATCATCTTCCAAACTGACGAAACAGAGCAAAAAAAGGGCTGGAAACTTCGTTACCATGGAGATCGTGAGTAATCTAGAAGTTGGTCTTTGGTGCTACCCAAGTCCCCGGACAATGTAAAATCCAAACAAGTAGATTGTTGTATGGATAGGTATCCTGAGATACTTCACTTCTTTAGCAAGACCTAAACCTGCTAGTGGTGGCTAGAAATGCCTGAACCTCTAGGAATCCTTCAACTGGGCTTGTGGGTGCAGATTACCTGGGGTGGTTAGTATATATAACTTGGGGTGGTTTGTTAGTATGTGCTAACACAGCTGGGAGGATGAAACTGGCTTAATGACTCTTCCTGGAGTATGTAAGGCCACATTATTTTATTTTTTATTAAAAAATTTTTTTAATATAATTTATTGTCAAATTGGTTTCCATACAACACCCAGTGCTCATCCCAACAAGTGCCCTCCTCAATGCCCATCACCCATTTTCCCCTCTCCCCCACCCCCCATCAACCCTCAGTTTGTTCTCATTATTTAAGAGTCTCTTGTGGTTTGCCTGTAAGGTCGTATTATTTTAGACATCTCCATTGGAATATTAAGCATCAGGACTAAGGATGACTGAATGATTTTAGAAAGTGTGAAGATGATGTAAATAGAATAGAGATTCTCCAACTATTTGGTAATCCCCTCCTCCCCCTGTTCTTTTCAAGCAATCCCTTGTCCCAAAGAAGTCACTGACAATTCTGTTTGGGAGCCTGAGAAAGCAAAATATGTGTTCAAAGATGTGGTGAGGATAACCTGTCTGGAAGGGTTTGAAGTTGTACAGGTAAAGTACTGTTAGGGGCTTCTCCCTAATCCCTGCATCAGGATAAGAATACTGGAATTATCTAATGGTTTACTGAATGTCCTTGTTTGAGCAAGGTATAATACCTTTTCCATAAGCAGAATACCACACAGGATCTTTAATCCTTCCTTGTGAGTCAAGGAGCTCCTTGGCCAGACTGACATTCTCCTTCTGCTTTCAGTCTTCTTGGGGAAGGGATTCTGACATGCTGGGACAAAGTTGTCTTTTGGCCTCCACTCCTGGGTGCTTTGGGTCATTCTGCTAAGATAAGATGTCCCCAAGCTTCTGATGGTCAGGACTCCTTGTTGATCCAAGGCCAGAGATAGATTCCATTTTTGATTTTGATTTCTCATATCTCTCCTTATAAATTAACGGTGATGTGTATTATTCTCCAGGGAAGTGTTGGCTCAAGATCTTTCTATTCTACTTGTCAAAGTGATGGAAAGTGGAGTAATTCGAAACTGAAATGTCAACGTATGTATCTTTTTAAAATGGGACTCTTGTTTTTCCTTTCAAAGGGAATTGAAAGATGAGTTCATCAAGATTCAAATTCATGTTTTCCTCTTAGGCTTGTGAGAGAGTGGGTCGGATATTTTTGAAGAGAAGCCACCCAATTAATTGCCAGCCCAGATCTGGTCCTAGACTGGCAGGCTTCTTTCAAAGAAAGAGGCTGTGGGATTGGTAGAGTTAGCAGCACCATAGAAATCCATTCCTGGCTTCTGTAGGGGCCTCCACCAACTGCTGAGAAGTTACAACTCCTTACAGCTTTCAAGGGGCTCTCTGATTTGGCAGGACTCAGTGATCTGGGAAGATTCAGCCTGGGTGTGCTTATGAATGTGAGAGTAGGGAAGGAGGGAGGAACATGGCCTGGAGAATGGAACTGGCTCCAATGACTCTGGAAGGAAGTGGCTTTCCTGACCATCATTCTCCTGCCTTCCTCTTGTAGCTGTGGACTGTGGAACTCCTGAACCCATTCAGCATGGTACAGTCAGAGATCCAGAAGATACTTTATTTGGTTCTGTCATTCACTATACTTGTGAGGCGCCATATTACTACATGGAAAATGAAGAAAGTGGTAGGTTTCTTTGACTAGGGAAAAGAGGAGAAAGAGTGAAAGTTGGAGAGTGAATAGTGCACTCTTTCTGGGTTGGAGAGAATTTGGAGAGAAATGAAGGAGATGGGATGGACTTCGTTTATTCTCTTGGCTTAGTCTAGAGATGCAGTTTTCCTACGGGGATATAGGATCATCTGTAGGGAATTAAAATGGTCACCTAGCTCAGTTTCACAACTATGGCAGGAATTCCCCCTTATGATATCTATTTTCATGTGGTTATCCAGCTTTTGACCAATTATTGAATGTAGAACCTACAGGAGTAATGCTTCCAGTATCAAGTCACCGTACCAAATGACTGCTTAAAAATATGTATATATATATTTAATGTTTATGTATTTATTTATTTTGAGGGAGGGAGAGTGCAAGCAGGGGAGGGGCAGAGAGAGAGGGAGAGAGAGAATTTCAACTGCGAGATCATGACCTGAGCCAAAATCAAGAATCAGATGCTCAACTGACTGAACTATTCAGGCACCCCAAAATTCCTGACTTTCTTGATGGAGAGGACTTGGCAGTACTAGATGAAAGATGGGATAAGACGTAATATATACTACTTCATTGCTTTTAATTTAATTTATTTTCCCACTTGAAGCATTTTTCTAATCTCTATCATAACCCTTCTTCTGCTTTGGAGACTCTTCCTTTCCCTCCTTTGGCAGAATAGAGGACAGAGGGATTGTCTAGAGGGTGTTCTCAAGATTCCTTTCTAGTTGATTTGATTCGATTCCCTCCTCAAATGTCAGAGTTGGTGAGGCTCTGAATGAAAGGGTGGAATGAAAGGGAGAAAATGTGATGGTGAGTATGTCCTGTGTCCCTTGTGCTATTCCAGGGGAGTATCACTGTGCTGGCAACGGGAGCTGGGTGAATGAATTGCTGGGCACGGAACTGCCGAAATGTGTTCCAGGTAATAAGGGCTCAGGGTTGGAGAGAGACCATAGACATAGGTGCAGGTGAGGGAACCCAGTCTCTGAAAGTAGCTGCAGTCTTTTTGGGAAAGGACTTAACACTCTGGGTCTAGCCTAGTGAGGTGGAGATAACACTGGGCTGTGGGTCTGCCAAGGCCTTGGGGAATTCCTCCGCCCCCCTGAGTTAGGCCAACTGACAGGAAATAGGAAATCAGGCAGTGACAGTTGGTGTCAGAGCAAGTGCCAGTTAGGTTTGGTAAAGTAGATGTAGTAAAGGGATATATAATTGCTAAGAACATGGCCTGAAAATTGAGACTGAGGAATCCACCTGCAGAAACAAGACCAGCTGAATAGCTCAGTTATTATGTAAAAGTCTATATGGCAGCAAGGTATAGAGGAATAAAAGAAATGGAGTTGCAGACAGATCAGAGTTGAATAGAAGAAGCCTTTCAGGCAAAGCCAGGAATAATAATGATGATCCTGGTGGTAACAACAGTGTCACTGGGGGCTAGGTACTGAGCTAATTAATTGCATTTATTATCTCATTTCAGTCCTTGCAACAACTTTTGAGGTGTTATTAGTCCCATTTCAGAGATGAGTGAACTGAATACAAGATCACAGAGTTAGTAAGAGGCAGCAGTAGACTTTGAACCCAGGTCTGTCTGAGTCCAAAGTCTGTTGTACTCAACTCAGAGTTCACTCAGGCTGACTACTGAGGGATTTAGATAAGCTGACTTCATCTGGAATGAAATTCAGTTGTAGTTGCCTTCGGTAATGGCAAAGTATTCAACCCTGGAATCAATGGGGAATGAAATGAATGATGAAAGCAGAGAACCCTCTCTTTGCCCTACCTCCATGGATTATTAGGAGGGCCTCAACTGCAGTTAGGACTTCAGTACAGAAGGTGATAAGCATTTGACCCGGGCGTCAGAAGAAGGTAGAATGCCTGCCTCCTCTACCATCTGTATGAGGAAAGAATTTCCCAGCACTGGCTCCAGTTGGGCTGCTGTCCCTGTATGCTGAACCTAGGATGAAGTGTACCTCTAGAGGGGCTGTTCCTAGTGTGAGGCACTAGCTCATTTGGACTCCTCAATTCACACATGGCTATGGTTTAACCAGAGTCTCTCCCAAAAGACTGCCTGTAGCTTTGGAAAAATGAGATGTTTGGTGATTACGTTCAGGATGAGTCAGATACTCAGATGGTTGACCAAATGGAGGGAGGGTTGGCTCTATTGTGCTAGAGAATTCTGAAGCCTGGCAGGTTTTTGAGTGGTTGGAGTATCTGCAGGAGGGCAATAATTTATTTCTTGATCCCTCTCCACCTTGTTCTTGTTCCTTCCTAGTCTGTGGTGTTCCCAGTAAGCCCTTTGTAGGAAGACAGAGGATATTTGGAGGATCCATTGCAGAGATTGAAAATTTCCCCTGGCAAGTCTTCTTTCAAAACCCATGGGCTGGTGGTGTTCTCATTGATGAGTACTGGGTGCTGACAGCTGCCCATGTTGTGGAAGGAAACCGTGAGGGAAACCCAGTAATGTATGTTGGGTCCACCTTAGTAGTTACCTCAGCACTGAAAAAAGCCCAAATGCTTACTGCTGATCGTGTGATTATTCATCCGGATTGGAAATTCCTGGATGTCCCAGAAACACGGAAGAATTTTGACAATGACATTGCACTTGTGCGGCTGAAAGAGCCAGTGAAAATGGGACCCACTGTCTCCCCTATCTGCCTGCCAGGTACATCCTCAGAATACGATCCCTCAGTGGGAGACCTGGGACTGATCTCAGGCTGGGGCCGAACAAATAAAAATGATCATGTGGTCCAGCTCAGAGGGGCAAAGTTACCCATTGCTCCCTTAGAAAGGTGCCGGGAGGTGAAAGGGAAAAATGTTAAAGTGGATATAAATACCTTTGTTTTCACTAATAACATGATCTGTGCTGGAGGAGAGAAGGGTGTTGATAGCTGTGAAGGGGACAGTGGCGGAGCCTTTGCTATACAGATCCCCAAAGTAGAGACCCCCAAATTCTATGTAGCTGGTCTGGTGTCCTGGGGCCCCCAGTGTGGAACCTATGGAATCTACACACGAGTAAAGAACTACATTGACTGGATAAAGAAGACAATACAGGAAAATAGTGCCCCCAGTATGGACTAATCCTTACATACACCACGAGCCTCTTCAAGGACTATGACCAATCTGTTTGCTTTCTGTTCCTCTCAATATTTCCATGATTTCACTATGACTGAAAAATGACTTGGGAGTATGATTTAAATAGAACTTGATTATTGAGATACCTAGCTGGAAGTAGTGTTTGATCATTACATTGTGCTGGTCATTCAGTGTGGTCTAAATCTGTGGGGTCCTCTCCCTTGAATACCAACTATGGGTAACAACACGAGAAGGATGCTCCTATCTTGCACTATTCTCTAGTGAGTCCCCTCTCCTCCTTCCTGATGATTGCCTGGCGTTCCAGTTCTGACTGTGAAATTTAGTGTTGGGCATACCCTTGATTTTTTTCGTTTCCCCTTTACTGTTTGAACTTCCATTTGCCTTATCACACCCAGTGTCTACTATCTACTTGTAATAAATCATGTTTATAATTCATTTCTGGCTGACTTGTCTTATTCCACATCAGGACCTCAGCCCCAGAGAAGGGTGAGGAAAGGGCTGTTGTGTCATGGAAATTCAGTCATCTAGCAGCTAATATTTAATTGTCATGAAAAGGGAATTCAGATTTTCTCCTCTCCTCCAATTGAGATTTACTGAATATTATGAGTCAGCATGAATGTCATCAATACAAGGTACCATAAGCTGCTTTTGAAATTTATGAAACAAACCCAAACCTCATTCAGAAGTGCACACACAACACTTAGAATTGGTTGTTTAAGATCCTTAAGTATAAAAATTTGAGGTATAAATTATTTCAGTGTCTCCAAAAATTAATTTTCCTTTAATACTCATTTGTATGATATAATATTTTTTGGTGTAATACAATATTATTACTTAATAAAAAAGAAAAAAAAAGAAATTGAACACACTCTTATCTCTTTCCTTGTGGCTTTGATCAATTTGTCAGTCAGGCAACAATGCCATCTTTGGATTGAACTCTGTGCCATGGCATTATAGCTGAAGATTCTGGTGAGGACGGACCCAAAGACTCTCCCTTCTATTCTTTTGCAAGACAGTAAAAATTAAAACAACAACAGAAACAACAACTTTCCTCTTCCCCAGAAAATGGATTAGTAATGAAAAACGACCACAAAATTAAGACTAGTATTTTTATTTATTTATTTATTTATTTATTTATTTATTTATTATAGTTTATTGTCAAGTTCGTTTCCATGTAACACTCAGTGCTCTTCCCCACAAATGTCCTCCACCATGACCATCACCCCCCTTCCTCTTTCCGCCTCCCCCTTCAGCCCTCAGTTTGTTTTCAGTGTTCACGAGTCTCTCATGATTTGTCTCCCTCCCTCTCCCTCTTTTTCCTCCTTCCCCTCCCCATGGTCCCCTGTTAGGTTTCTCCTATTAGACCTATGGGTGCAAACATATGGTATCTGTCCTTCTCCGCCTGACTTATTTTGATTAGCATAACACCCTTGAGGTCCATCCACTTTGCTACGAATGGCCAGAGTTCATTCTTTCTCATGGCCATGTAGTATTCCATTGTATAGATAAACCACATCTTCTTGATCCATTCATCAGTTGATGGACATTTAGGCTCTTTCCATGATTTGGCTATTGTTGAAAGTGCTGCTATGAACATTGGGGTACATGTGCCCCTATGCATCAGCATTTCTGTATCCCTTGGGTAAATCCCCAGCAGTGCCATTGCTGGGTCATAGGGGAGTTCTACTGATAGTCAGCATGTCCACACTGTTTTCCAGAGCGGCTGTACCAGTTTACATTTCCACCAACAGTGTAGGAGTGTGCCCGTTTCTCCACATCCTCGCCAGCATCTATGGTCTCTTGATTTGTTCATTTTAGCCACTCTGACCGGCGTGAGGTGGTATCTTGTATTTCCCTGATGATGAGTGATGCTGAGCATCGTTTCATGTGTCTGTTGGCCATCTTGATGTCCTCTTTGGGGAAGTGTCTATTTATGTCTTCTGCCCATTTCTTCACTGGATTATTCGTTTTTCGGGTGTGGAGTTTGGTGAGTTCCTTGTAGATTTTGGATACAAGCCCTTTATCCGATGTCATTTGCAACTATCTTTTCCCATTTTGTCGGTTGCCTATTAGTTTTTTTGATTGTTTCCTTTGCAGTACAGAAGCTTTTATCTTGATG